>CAMTDV010000012.1:90596895-91796895 GCA_947069175.1 Scalesia atractyloides
TGAGTGGCATGCGCATAACCTTTTTGACAATATTACCCATAGTGTAAGTTAGGACCAACACCACATGTCAACACTAAAACCGTTCTCACCGTTTTTACACTTTTAGGCGTTTTCTCCAAATCCTGCCTCCCACACACACACACACACACACAACATTATATATATATATATATATATATATATATATAAATCAAGTCCTCTTTTTTATTTACTAGAAATGTAAAACAACAACAACAATAATATAATAAATAGATACATGCACATAATAAATCTTGATAGTAGGAAAACTTGTTGGAGAAAAATTTCAATTGTATAAAATAGAGCTAAGATTTCTCGTACATGCCACTTGCATGAATTATTTCTGCAAATTTGACTTTAGAGAATCTCTACAAACTTTCTCCAACAAGAACCTTCGGTTATCCTTTATAAATTGAGAAACCAATAGTCTTGCAAACTATCTTGTCCTTTATTCAAAACTACCTTATTTCCATCACCTCTGATAAGAAAATCTGTGTTCCGGCAATCGTAACCGAAACTGAACACTGTATCGACCCCATTTTTCATTCACCACCAACTCTACTAAAACACTCGTAGCTTTAACCATGAAAATCGTCCCACCTGAAAAACCGTTTCCGTCAAAGAAATACCAATTTCGGCAATACTTACGTATTTTCCGATGACGTCTCTCGTAACCGAAAACGTGTTTTTGATCAAGGTAACCATAAACTAAATATTTATTTTTGAAACTTTAAGGTTAATCTATAATGAAAATGGAATGTAGAATTAATTATGTGAATGTTAGTTCTGGATAAAAGGTGATGAAGAAGAAGATAAAATAGTGAACTGAGTAAATAAAATAATTAAAGAGTCGGTTTGTTCACAAGGGCTTTGGTAGCTCAGTTGGTTCAAATTCTGGTTTACAACCCAAAGGTCATAGGTTCGAATCCTGCTGGAGGCATATATTTTATGAGATTCCGATATAATCAGATCTGATGCAATATCAGTATAACATCAGATTTTCTGATGAAACAACATATTTTCATAAAAACATCAGATTTCCTATTAAATGCATCAGATTTCATAAATTAAACATAAGTCACTAACTAGTCCATTTGTTAAGGTTCTATCTTATAACCTAGAGGTCTTGGGTTCAAATCTTGCAGAAGACATTCTTTTTTAATATATTAGATTTATATTTAAACACAACAGATTTGCATTTAAACCCACCAGATTTATGGTCAAACCCATCAGATTTAAAAATATATATCAAAATGTGGTGTAGTCCAATTGGTCAAGTCTTGGGACTTAGAAACTAGAGATCTGGCTTCAAATCTTGCTATGGACATTGTTTTTATCAGATTTTCAATTAATAGCATCAGATTTCTTATTTAAATAATCAGATTCATAAAACAATTGTAATGGATTAAATGGCTCGCTGGTTAACTCTTTTTATTTACAACCTCTAGGTCACAAGTTCAATCTTGTGACAAACATTTATTTTTTTACTATGCTTATTTTATTTGAACCTAGATTTATTGCTTATTTACTTATTATATATCTTAGCAATTACGATTATGCAACTAAAAATAACATTTGTTTCATTAGTAAATACAAATTCAAATACAAATTTACATATACATTCTTTAATCAAGCAAAACTAATTTATAAAATTGATTTCTTAAACGAATTTAGCATTTAAAATAGACATAGATTAATCAAAATCTCTAGATAAACAATATATACTTTATATATACTAACACAATCTTATGAAATATATGGACATAATCTAGGTTTATACGAACACGCTTTGACAAGTACATATTTTTAAGACAACAAATCAAGAAACAAGGTACGATCCTTAACCCCTCTCCTTTTGTTATCTGGTTCAGTTGTTTATAAACGCCGTTGATTATTGGTTTCTTTTGGAACTCCTAATGTCTTTGGAATATTGATTCGTTTGACTTCCATTCATTTCCTTTCAGACTTAAAGTCCACTTGATATCATCCGATAAGATTATGATTATATTGTACTCAATATCGCATGTTTCAATACCAATTATATGGTTATCGTTTACTGTTAAACTTGATTACTGTTGATGACCGACTGTGCTCTATTACCCTGAGTTCTACGCTTCTTGTAGAGTGTCCCACGGGCACGTTATTGAGGTGCCGATAACGTGTACTCCTTTCGTGACAGAGAGATTATTTCACGATGTCACTAGGTACAAGTGTGGTACATAGCTACTACGAGGCGTATGGATCTTTCCTATGATTACTATAGGTAAATGGTTTATGTGTGCCCACACCCATCGTACTTATTACTATTCAGCTCTAGGGTACATCCGTATGATAAAGTTTACTGGTTGACTTGTTTTATATGGTATCATAATACTGTTATTGTCACTGTTGTTACTGGAACTGTTGTTGTTACCGTTACTATTACCATTATTTAAGCGTATTATTCGATACTCGGCATTCGGTTCACTTCGTATATTTTAATTCACTACAGTTCACAAGTTACTTTAGGTGGGGTGAAAAGTGAAGAATATAGCCTAGGATTGTAACCGAAGATGTTTATCACATATATAAAATAGATATGTATTTTGGGCCTTAGGGCTATGTACTATCTTTTGGAATGTAACCCTAACTTTAATATCAATGGAAATATGTCTTACGTTTTTAATCACCATTAATGTGACACGCCAGCCATATTCGGGTTGGGGTGTTACATATATATTTAGTCCTCTTCGTAAAATACAACTGGCTTTAGAACGGGAGATTATAGATCAAAATGAACATGCAGGATAAGGCGGTAGTTCTCAGTCGGCGAATGAGGTCGCCTCATTGCAAAAGGTCTTGGGGTGATCGGCGTGGATAGACTCGGGGATGGGTGTTAACCTTCTTCAAATATGCCCTTGAATGTCTTTGGTCCGCAACATCAAACTTAACAACAATTTTCCGAGGTAAACATCTTATTTTACTATAAAAAGTTATACAAGGTTCAATGAATGCATGTTACTAGGTTAAAATGTTGGGTTATGTTAGTTTGCGAATTGGGTTAATATTGGGTTTTATTGTTAGTTTGCGAATTGGGTTAATGTTGGGTTTTGTTGTAAGTTTTGAGAATTGGGTTATGCTGTTAGTTTTGTGAACTTGGTTAATATTGAGTTATGTTGTTAGTTTTGTGAATTGGGTAATGTTGTTAGTTTGGGGTTTGGGTTAATGTAGCGTTATGTTGTTAGTAAATTGGTAAATATGATAGTTTGCGAACTGGGTGAATGTTGATATATGTTATTGATAAATTTGGCTACTTAGGTAAATTTGGTAGTTTGCGAATCGGGTTACTTGGTTTACGTTGGTTGTTTGCGAATTGGGTTTTGATATACATATGTGTTGGTAGTTTTGTTAGATGATTGGTAAATTTGGTATATAAATGTTGGTAGTATGTTAATATATTAATATGGGTTTTAATAAATTCTTGTAGGAATTTGTTTCGGGGTTATTCCAAACCCTGTCATTTTTTAATCAACTTGACCACTATCTGGTTTCAAAGGGAAAGCATGTCGCGGATCAAGACGATGACATAGACGACGACAATGATGGTGATGATGTAGTTTTTCATATTTTATGCAATTATAGGATGTTAATGTGCGAATTAAACGAATAACTTTTAAGTAATCTTAGGATGTTTATATAATTATTAGGTTTATGTAGTTTGTTTGTGTGTACGAAAAACTGGATATCAGCAGGTTTTGTGTATTCGTAACAACCGGAAATTAATGTAAATGCAACAAAAAAACGACTTTTAGCTATTAAAGACGAAAGTCTATAGCTACAACGTTTTAGCGATGACTAATGTCGCTAAAGGTATACAGCTTTTTGCGATGACAACAATCTTTAACGGCGACAAATAAACCAATAACGGCCAAGCTTTAGCGACGACCCAACTCGCCACTAAAAGTACTAGCGGCTCAATCAATACCGGTTTGTTGCCGCTATTGCTTCCCTTTCTTGTAGTGTTTTGGGTTTTAAAGTAGTGAACAATTCACATAGTTGCAATGTTATTGCCTTTATTATAGTAAGATGCATGAAAATATATGTAACTACACAGCTATGATTGTTTTTTATGTACAACATAAACACATTAAACCTGACTTTAAATATAACATACTTTTTAAAACAAGTACTTAACTTTCAGATTTACGTTTATTATTTTAAAAAACTTACATTTGAATAAATCAATTTCTAATACTTTCTGTATATAAATGCAATTAATTGAAGTAAATAATTTCTAAACTTCTTAAGCGTTTCATCCCAGTAGGATTGACATCTTAATGAGTTGTTTCAGTTTTAATTTGAACAAATTACATGTGATCTAGAACTTGCAATGTGTCGAAAGGTGCATGTACCCGCAAATATTGGAGCCTTTCTCTTTCAAAATTTTGATAGATACACAATATTAAACTTCTTTAGGTAAAACAATACCTCACAAATTTTTAGGGCAGCAAGTTTTGAAACAAAATGTATCTCCGCAAAAGTACATGTAATTTTATGTTTTATCATATTATGCGACTGAAACACGGGTTGTAAAATTAACAACTAAAATCAATCTGATCGCAAATTTTGTCACCATTTCATCTCAGTAGCAAATCAGCCAAAAAATAAAGGGAAAAATAAATAAAAACAGAATACGGTCATAAAATAGTCGCAAATTCATTTCGATTAATCAACTTTTGTGACTGTATTTTTATTGGACAAAGGAGGTTTTTGATTGATTTGATATGGTAGACGAACCCATAAATATTTTATTTTTATTTTTACGAAACATATTTTAAAACTTAAACTTAATTGCATGATAATACATTCCACCATAAAGTATATAAATATCAATTTTGTAATATGTCAGTACGTATTAAACAACTACGGTTTCGTGCGCATCTATTCTATTAAGTGGGAGGTTATTTGAATAAATAGAAATTAATTCACATGTCACATGTACTGCTTGTTTAAGCTTAACAAAGGTTTGCTATAATTTTTTTCTCTTAAATTTTTATTTTAATAATAACTAATATTGTGTTGTTTCTTTGATCAATTTATTTTAATTTTTTATTAGATTTACTCATTTTACTTCACCTTTAATATATTAGAAAACGATTTTAATATATTAAATATATATAATATAACTAGAGACTTCAACAAATACATTATATCCACACATTTATTTCCTCCACAATTATGGAAATGCGTCAATTTAGTATTATATTATATAAATTAATATAAAAGTAAAGAAATTCTTTTAATGACTATTATTATTATCATTAACATTATTATTTTGTTTTTTTTTTATTTTGTCATTTAATGTAAACATTTATTTGCACCTCATTTAGTTTAATTATTTTTTTCTTTTAATTTAAACAAATTACTTTTATACCCCTAAACATTAATAAAGTTATTATACAACTCCTACATCGATCGAATTCCAATCGTTTTCTTTTTCGTTTTACCTTTATTTAGCTTTTTTATTTATTACATTGTTTTATTTTTTTTATTTATCTTCAAAGCTGAGTTACGAGAAAAATAGCATAGCACATTTAAATATTATGTTGTCATGGTGTGCGATACGTTCTGAATTTCAACGGCGTTCGTGTGTAACGCACGGGTGACTACTACCATAGTTGTTGATTAAACATGTAAAAACTGTTCACATACATACATAACGTTATCACTAAGAGCATGCACAATAGGCATTATTTGGGCGTGAAATGGTTTCATAACGTCCCCACATCATCTCCTTTGGGTATTATAGAGGCATGAATAAGTCCTGGGTTCGATTCCCGCAAAGGGGTTTTTTCCATATTTATTGGGTTCCTCCTGAATTGGTGTATATGCATTATGCCTAGTGGAGATGAATATGACTGGGTGGTCACGCTGGTGGTACAAATGATACTCTAGTGGTCCGTAAGTGATCCAAATTTACTATTAAAAAAACATGTCAAATGAGAAGAAAAAATGTTAGAAAGTAATGAATGAAATGGCATCAAGAGGCCTTAATCATTACACGAGGCATTATAATTCTAATGTGGCGAAAAAGGCCCATTAAGGGCATTAACAATTATGGAAAAGGTCTAATAATTATGATGCTACAAGAGAAAAATGTACAGTTATAAGGCCACGTGTAGTCAAGGTTATACAGCGCTATAATATATATATATATATATATATATATATATATATATAATTTTTTTTTGACGGGTTATGAAACATGGTCGTGATTTGTGTAGCAGCACTATGGTTGTTTCTCTTACACATACATACATACATACATACATACAATGGATCATGAGAAAACTAGTTTAAATGAGAAAATAAAAAAGTAACTAAAAAGCTTAAAAAACATATCAATTTTTTTCAACTTTTTAATAAAATTCGCTATATATAATATATAAAAAAACTTTTTTTTCAAAAAGAAAAAAAAGTTGTATTGCAAATGTACATTAATATGAAAAAGCCTACTACCTAACCAACCCCTCACCAACACCTCCAAAAACCTAAACCCCCACTCCCAAAAAACCAAAATCCACACTACCACCAAAAGCCTAAACCCCTCCACATCCAAAAAACCTAAACCCGCATCCCCACTAAAAAAAAACACTAAAACTAAATCCTAAACATAAACCTTCCAAAAAACCTAAACCCCCACCTACACCCTCAAAAAACCTAACCTCCCCACCCGCACCCCCCAAAAACTTACACCCCCTACCCCACATCAAAAAACATAATCCTAATTCAAACCATAGAAAACCTAACCCTAAAAGCTAAACTAAACTCAAAAGCTAAATTTAATAATAATGCACATGTGTAGTACTTATATAATCCACATGTGAAGTATAAGTTTTTTTTTTTGAAAAAAAGTTTTTAAACATATTATAAAAAAATTGTAAATTTTTTTTGTAAGTGTTTTTTTTATATATATATATATATATATATATATATAAAGAAGGTATAACACTACTATACACTCAAATTACATAACCTTTATTTCTTACACATTTGTCGTGTGTCATATAACCCCACATCTCTAGTGTTAGAGAGCTTGACCACTACACACAGTCTGATTATGAATATTGTTCACACGTTAAAATATGACGAAATGTGGAAAGCTTCAATCCTAGAAGTTCGATTCACTAAACCCAAATAATTAATTAATTAAAATCTTTATATATTTGAATATGGCAATAAAAGTCAGCCAATAAGCTAATATGTTGTGTATATTTTCGTAACCAAAAGGTTTACTATGGATTTGGGACAAGAAGTTACCAAAACCAAAAAATACTCTCAACCAAATATAAAGGTAATTCAGAATAATAAATGATATAAATGTAATTTTCATTTGCTTGGGGTCCAAATATTTGGCTATATAAAGAAGGAAGATGGATGCATGAAAGCATAACCCACAACAATGGGATCAAGAAAGTGAATCGGCCTCAAATGGCCCCACTAGTTGTGGTGTCACTTGTGGTAGCCATAAGTTGTTGGGAATAATTAGAAATTGCTTGGATAAATCTGAAGTCGTGTAATCACTATCAGATCAAACAATTGGAGTGGCTATCAATCTTTGATCGGATAAAATCAGAAAAATTCAAGATTTTTGTATGGCAAGTTTTGATTGTGAGATTTTGGGGATTCGTCTTGAATCAAAATTCGTCCAGGGTTTTCCCTAAAAAATTGGGAGCGTATTTTCAGTTTTTCACAACTGCTTGCAGTTTCAATTTTGAACAAAAACACCTTTAGTCCCTTAAGTTTCCAAAAGTGCGTATTTTCAGTTTTTCACAACTGCTTGCAACTCGACCCCAGCCAGGGGCTGCGCCCCTTGGACCCTGTTCCCAGGAGCGCTGCCCCCGGACCCCCGCCAAGGGGCGCTGCCCCCTTGGATCCCCCGTTAGTCCCGATGACATTCAAATAAGCGTGCACTCTTATTTGAACGTCACACGCAATCTCAAATTACACTAAAATATCCAACATACCTCCTCCATTTTAGTGTAATCAAGAATTACCTAACTTGTTCACAGCAATCAAACAAACTACTGCATAAATGAAATGTCGTGACGATTGAATTTCATATTAGTATATTACACATTCCAAATGTTCGTATTTAAGGGTGTCTCTAAGGATTGAACCCTTAATATCCATACTGAATACATGAAGATAATTGTAACATCCGTAAAAAAATGGATTTACCAAACCCGCTCCGTTTATTAACCGAACAATCAGTTAAAATTTCGTTGCGTATTTATTGCCCAAAATAATTTTAAACGATACATAATTAATAAGTATATTGGAATATATAATTTGTTTTTGAAAAACTGTTAAAAATAATGACATAAAAATAAAAAGCTGCTGCCGGGTTTCGAACCCGGGTCAGCCAGCAATTTCAAACAGACTTAACACTCAACCCTTCAACCACTGCGCCACTTATGTTTCTTGTTAATAAATGGAAACAATTAATTCATAACATGAATCTAAATTTCAAAACCGACGCGCCTATTTGCAGTCGTCGGAAATCCCGACTATCTCGCCAAGATTCGACGGTTTCTTCAGTTTTAACGTAAACATTCACTACTATATCGTTTATAACCGACGCCTGAACCCGTGACGCAAGTCATAACCGTCGGAAAACGTAATGACCGACGAATCAAGACGGAAATCGGACCAAATTCATCGATGTCCCGCCCTATAAATACCTCCTCAAACCTCTGCTAGCTTTTTCGCTCACAATCACACCTTTACCCGACATAATTCCGCTCGCCGGAAAAGTTCTGCACCTCGCCGGAAAACCGAGCCCTTCACTTCTGAGCCTTACTGAACCCCCAGAGCTTATACCGAAGTCACCCACATTAATCTCAAGCTCGTTGAAGACTCTCTGCCGCAAGACATACGTCGCCGGAAGTTTCTGCTGTCACCGGAGTTTCGCCGGAGAAACAGAGGAGTCCAGTTCGGTATAATTTACGCTCAATTTTTCATTCTTTTTATTTATCTCACCTGTAATTAATCATAACACACTAACGAACTTGATTAAAACTTCGAACCAGTCGGACTTCCGTTTCTGGTTAAATCCAACGAAGAAGACGAAGTTTTTATGTTGTCTATATGTATAATTAAAATCACGATATAACTCGGGTTAGACACACAGTCCAGCGGTGGACTGTGTGCACATAAAACACGCTCACGTCCCGAGTTCGATTCTTGTCCCGCGCATGCTTACCTTGATAAAAATGTTCTTTTTTTTACTAAACCGGATTCATTTCACATAGATGTTAAATTTAATAAAAACCGGAATAATAACCAAGATAGACACACAGTCCAGTGGTGGACTGTGTGCGCATTTAAAGCACAGGTCACGAGTTCGAGTCCGGACTACCGCACCGATCCGGACAATTATCAAACTTTTTAAATAAGGCAGAAATGAAATTATTTAATTGTATATAAGTATAATAAAAATCAGATTATATAACAAGTTAAACACACAGTCCAGCGGTGGACTGTGTGTTAACCTAAACCACAGGTCCCGGGTTCGAGACCTGTGGAGGACGCCGGTTCGATACATTAAAATCGTTTTTAAAAATAAATGATTTTCAGTTTAATTCAATTAGTATATAAATATAATTAAAAACAGAAATATTTCGGGTTAGACACGTAGCTCAGTTGGTAGAGCTGCGTGCACGCGAACGGGAGGTCTCGGGTTCGAGCCTCACCCGGCGCAAACAATTTCACAGCCTGACCGGTCAACAGGTCAACAAGTCAACGGTCAACGGTCAACTGTCGCAAAAAGTCAACTTTTTTTTATTATTTTCATTTATTTATTTTATTTAAAAATCAATTAAAAATACTTAAAAATAACATTTTTAAGGTTAGAAAATAGCCTTAAACTCACAAAAATATATCCAATCATCCTACTAAAATTGATTAATAAAATCCCATTATTTACCAAACCATTATGTTATTATCTAGGTTAGTTTCACTCGTGGTTAAATCCGACTTCGTGCGTATTCATCACATCAACCGAACGCACCCAATGTGAGTGAATCTTACAACTCCCCTTTTTAATTACACGTTTTGGGGTGTGTCATGTGTCACGAAATTAACTCGTTTATTTAAACTGGTGCCATACCATATTGTGATCTAAACTTAGATTGTATACATTGTTTGTAGTTATGTATTTCATATTGTCAATTTATATGCAATTCATTCATTAGGCCCATCAGTTCCTCGTGTGAGACGAGTTGAGCAACGCGTGCCTCAAAACAAATCCATTATTGTTCGTGTGTGTATTATTTAGTTTATATTGTTTGAAGATACGTATTTCATATTGTCAAGTTTATGCAATTCATTCATTAGGCCCATCAGTTCCTCGTGAGAGACGAGTTAAGCAACGGGTGCCTCAAAACGATCCATTATTGTTCATGTGTGTATTATTTAATATTAAATTGATTGGTGCATAAGTTTACATCTATTTTTACTCATGTGTGGTTGTGCACTTTATTTTATAATCAATTAAATAAACTTGTTCAAATGTTTTCCATAGGATTCACTCGCCAACTTTTTGTTGATCCAAAAACCCTTTTTACACATGATACAGGTGAACAGGATGAAGCAAGGAAAACATAGGAAATGCCTTAGAAGAAAACGATGAAGCCTAGATTGATGTTAGGACATGATGTAATAATGATTGTATAATTCCCTTTAAAATTGTATTAATGAATATGAAACGTTATAATAAATGTCATGAGCTTTGATGATAACCCAATCATGCCCCGATCACCTTTTCCGCTGCGGGTCGGGGTGTGACAATAATATACACATTAGTTTACATACATAGATCTAACTTGACACTATCTTTTACTAGCCTATGTCCCTATCCTTCATAAGCATATCAAAGCTAAGTCCAAGCTTCTTGAAGCAGCTAAACTTCATGCTCATATAGGTTGCTCCTTTACTCTTGCATCTCAAATGCAATTTTTCAAAAGAGCTATTAAGAAGATATACCTCAACCTTACTTAACTTGCAGTTCTAAACACATACCTTTGGGATAATTTTAATGTTGTGTTCCAAACTCTAGATGTTAAGCTTTCCACATTGAATTCTGCACCTAACGTCATATTAGGTGGGAATTGGGTATCTTAACATGAGAGTTTTCAGATGGACTTTAACCCTAATCCCACAGCTGATCCTTTCACGAGATCTCTAGTTAACCCTTTGGTTAAGTGATCAGCTAAGTTATTTTGAGTTCTCACATACTCAACCGAAATCGCACCATGCATGATGAGCTCACGAACCATGCTATGTCTCACACCTAAGTGTCTTGACTTGCCATTATACACTTGACTATACGCCTTAGCCAGGTAGCTTCACTATCACACCTTATAGAAATGGGAGCCATTGGTTTTGGACACAATGGAATCTCATAAATCAAGTTTCTTAGCCACTCAGCTTCTTTGCCAGCTGCGGCTAATGCTACAAACTCAGACTCCATTGTTGAATCAGTTATGCAAGTTCTGTTTCTTTGAAGCCCAAGAAATGGCACCTCCCCCAAGTAGGAATACCCAACCACTTGTGGAAGAATGATCTTCCTTATTGTTTATCCAACTTGCATCTGAATATCCTTCAATCACCGAAGGAAATCCAATGTAAGTTAGACCATAATCCATGGTTCCTTTCAAGTATTTGAATACTCGACCTAGTGCTTGCCAGTGATGAGTACTAGGATTGCTAGTAAACCTACTAAGTTTTCCAACAGCATACGCTATATCTGGTCTGGTGCAGATCATAGCGTACTTAAATGATCCAATCGCTCTTGAGTACTCAAGTGGAGATACTGCAATGCCTTTATTAGGTAATAGCTTCAGACTAGGATCAACAGGAGTACTTGCGGGAGAACAATCCTTGAAATTGAACTTGTTCAAGATCTTCTCAATATAGTGTGATTGAGAGATTGAAATGCCCATGTTCTCACATTTGATTTTAATACCTAAAATCACCTCAGCCTCCCTCATATCTTTCATAGCAAACATAGATGATAAAAATTCTTTTGTTCTATTGACTTGATCTTGGTTAGTGCCAAAAATCAACATATCATCTACATACAAACAGATGAAGACTCCGTTTCCAGAAGCATTAAACTTGCTATAATCACATTTATCTGCTTAGTTTAAAGCAAAACTATTAGACAATACAATCTCATCAAATTTGATGCCACTGTTTGGGTGCTTGCTTCAAACCATAAAGAGATTTAATTAGTTTACACACCTTGTTTTCACTTCCAGGCATAACAAACCCTTCTGGCTGTTTCATGTAAATCTCCTCATCTAATTCACCATTTAGAAATGCAGTTTTCACATCCATTTGGTGAATTACAAGATTATGTACAGCGGCAAGTGCTAATAATAATCTTATGGTGGATATCCTTGATACAGGAGCATATGTATCAAATAAGTCAATACCTCCTTTTGTCTAAACCCTTGGATTACTAATCTGCCTTTGAACTTATCAATAGTACCATCCACCTTCATCTTCCTCTTGAAGATCCATTTACTTCCCAATGGTTTACAACCAGGAGGTAAATCCACCAATTTCCAAGTGTTATTTTGCAAAATAGAGTCCATTTCATCTTGGATGGCTTCTTTCCAAAATGAAACATCCCTTGAAGCCATTGCTTCACTATATGTCTTTGGATCCTTATCAACATTGAAACAATATTGATATTGAAAATTAATATCAATCCTAGATCCTTCAACTAAGTACAGTTGAAAATCGTCACCATAAGACTTGGCCTTTCTTTCTCTTGAACTCCTTCTTGGTTCAGTGCTAGTTGAAGGCATAATTTCTTTTCCACTAGAAATCTGGAGAGAAAGATTCATATCCTTTGGCCTAGGTATAGATGTGAGTCTTTCTTCATCATATTCTACATTTCCACTTCTTGCCTCAATAACCGTATGTACTGAAACATGGTCATTTGGTTCTATTACATAGAACCTGTGAGCAAATGAGTGCTCAGTATATCCAATGAAAATGCATTCTATACCTCTTTCCCCTAAGTTTCTTATCTTAGGATCATTGAGCCTAACCACGGCTCTACAACCCCAAACTCTTAGTTTTTGCAACTCGGGTGGCTTTTTATACCAAAGCTCAAAACGGGTTGTTTTGTTCCTTTTATTAGGAACCCGGTTTAACAAATAACAGGCTGTCAACATAGCCTCTCCCCAAAACCCATTATTTAAACCCGAATGGGACAGCATGGTATTAACCATCTCTTTTAGCGTCCTATTCTTCCTTTCCGCCACACCATTTTGTTCCGGTGTGTAAGGAGCTGTGGTAAGGTGTATTATTCCAGTTGATTGGAAATATTCCAGATCAAAATACTCACCACCTCTATCCGTATGTAGGGTTTTGATCAATTCACTTTGATGAAGCTCTACTTCTTGTTTATAGATTTTAAACTTTTCTAAAGCTTCATCTTTTGCATGTAACAAGTAAACGTAACAGAACCTAGTAGCATCATCTGTAAAGGTTACAACATACTTCTTGTTACCTAATGATGGTGTACCATGAAAATCACATAGATCACTATGTATCAAATCTAACAATTTACTTTCTCTATTAACATGTTGCAAGAATGGTTTTCTAGTTATTTTATTCAACTTGCAGATATGGCACTTTTTATTTGTTAAATTAACCTCTTGAATTAAGCTCATCTTAGCCATTTCCATAAGTCGTTTATAATGTACATGTCCTAATCTAGCATGCCATAATTCAGATTTTGACGAATTTACACTAGATGACGAATCAATCATACAAACAGAATTATCACTAAACGGCCCTTCTAGATTTAACATAATCATACCATTACATAAATAACCAAATTCGATAAAAGAACCATGTCTTGACAAGATATACTTGTCACATTCTAACACTTGTTTGTACCCGCCAATTATTTAATACGATACCGGATAACATGTTTTTCCGAATGCCGGGTACATACAATACATTACTTAAACTTAGAGTTTTTCCAGAAGTAAATACTAGTACTACACTTCCAATTACGTGGATTGGCTCGGTTGCAACATTTCCCATCTTTAAAACAGATCCATCTTCAATTAATGTAAGGTCCTTGAACCATCTTCGATCCTTACATACGTGACTTGTTGCTCCCGAGTCATACCACCAAGAAACAGAATCATCCTGCACATAAAATGCTTCAGAAATTAGTGAAACATAATTCACATCGAATTATAATTAAAGTTTAATTTCTGACCTTGTTGCTTTGGATCGTTAGAGGATCCACCAGTGCCAGCTTCATTCTTGGCTTTACCAACACGACAATCTCTCTTGAAGTGTCCTGGTTTACCACACTTCCAACAGCCTTGATCATTGATCTGTTTTGCATACTTCACAGCCTTGTTCTTCTTGTTAAACCCACTTTGATACTTTCTTTTGTTGTTTCCCTTGTTAGAATTTTTGAGACTAGGACCACTTTCTTTCACCATGTTAACAGAAGACCCACCAACGTGTTTGTCTTTGTTAATATTTTCCATGGCCCGACAAGACTCCTCAATTCGAAAACAACTTCCAAGTTCAACCAGATTCATTTCCTCCTTCTTATGTTTTAAAGTATGTTTAAAATCTTTCCATGAAGGAGGAAGTTTATCAATGATAGATGGAACAGAAATAGCTTCATCCATCTTTAAACCATGTTGTTCGAATTGACCCAGAATTCTTAGACATTCATTGTATTGTTCCATGATAGGTCTACCATCAACCATTTTATAATTCATAAAATCACTGACCAAGAATTTCTTACTAGATGTGTCTTCAGCCATGTATTTTGCCTCTAGTAATTCCCACAGTTCTTTTGCAGATTCAACATTTTGATAAATATCGAAAAGAGAGTCACACATACCATTCAGAATAAGCCCACGACAGATGTAATCAACATTCAACCACTTTCCACGCTTCCTAGTTTGTTCCAGCGGTTCATCCACCACTTCCTCGGGCGTTGGGGTACTTAGAACGTACACCACTTTCAAAGTCGTCAACAGAAAATGCATCTTCTTTTGCCAGCGACGAAAGTCTTGCCCTTCAAACTTGTCCAATTTCGCAAATTTGTTCGTCATAGCCTTCGAAGATTCACCACCGCTTATCATCTTCACTCCAATTGTTTGATCTTTGTTGGGAATAATTCGAAATTGCTTGGATAAATCTGAATCGTGTAATCACTATCAGATCAAACAATTGGAGTGGCTACCAATCTTTGATCGGATAAAATCAGAAAAATTCTAGATTTTTGTATGGCAATTTTTTATTGTGAGATTTTGGGGATTCGTCTCGAATCAAAATTCGTACAGGGTTTTCCCTAAAAAATTTGGGAGCGTATTTGCTGTTTTTCACAACTGTTTGCAGTTTAAATTTTGAACAAAAACACCTTTAGTCCCTTAAGTTTCCAAAAGTGCATATTTAGCCCGAAATTCAATTTCTGATGCATTTTTTATAAAGGACTTTTATCCAAAATAAAAAATTTCAGCTCGACCCCAGCCAGGGGCTCTGCCCCTTGGACCCCGCCAGGGCTGCCGCCCCTTGGACCCTGATCCCAGGAGCGCTGGCCCCTTGTATCCCTCGTTAGTGCCGATGACAATCAAATAAGCGTACACTCTTATTTGAACGTCACACGCAATCTCAAATTACACTAAAATATCCAAGATAAGTTACCTAAGCTTCTTGATACCAACCACTACAGCCTCCCGTACAATTCATGGCAAGTCTAATCAACGAGATCCCTCAATGACACAACTGCCTCCGTTACCAGTACCACTGCCGCCATTACCTGTACCACTACCTCCATTACCTATACCGAAACCACCAGCAACCACTCATGCGAAGTCTAAACATCAAGATCCCTCTATGACACAACTACCTCCATTACCTATACCTCTACCTCCATTACCAGTGCCACTACCTCCATTACCTGTACCGAAACCACCAGCAACCACCGTTCATGCAAAGTCTAAACATCAAGATCCCTCTATTACACAACTACCTCCATTGCCTATACCACTACCTCCATTACCAATTCCACTTCCTCCATTACCAATACCATTACCATTTCTACCCCAACCACCATCACCCGCACCACCTTCCGGCGGCCAAAGCAAGAAACCACCCACATCACCCTGAGTGTAACAGACACAATCTACCTCATATTCATTATTACTAAGAACCCAACTTGTTTCCTTTTTAGTTATATACAAAATAATAAATGTCAAACTAAGTTATGTTTTCGTGATATTACATGAAAGATCGACAATTGATGTACGACGTTTTTCATTTAGTTATTAATTTATCTATGCTTTTATTAAACTTGATTGCTGTCATACGTATGTGTGTGTGGAACATACCCAAAGATTGTAATCCCTTTCTCGGAATGGAAGTCTCCATTACTTCGCATCACTATGTCAAAATTAGTACTCTATAAAAAAGTAATGAAGATGGTTAAATATTAAACTAGTACTCCACAAAAGAAAAAAAAGTAATGAAGATGATTGAAGATTAAACCTAATGGATATCGTAACTGAGAAATCTAGCTTGAATAGTTGTATAAAATATTTATACAGCACAATCTGTTGTGGACGTTCGCAACCAGATAATCATATTCCAAAATCTAACCACATTGTGAAGATTATCACAGCATTAGTTACCACCTAGTGATTTATCACCAGACCAGTTGTAAAAGTATTTATAATGGCTATAGTTCATTCTCTTTGCCTTTGCGTTTATCATTGTCTTCATCTCCTTGCTTTTAGCATAAATACCATAGTTCAAATAATGTTGAGTTAGCAATTGAGTTAATGGCTTGCATGTAAGGGAAAACTGTAACGCCTTAAACCTGGAATTTGAGTTCAGGTATTAAAACATAGTCCTTAAACTATAAATGTCAGAAATCCGCAACGGAAAACAACTAATACAAAATTAAGAATCCGACTCATAGGATAAATCAACATTAATTATCAGATTAATCCTAAACAATCCCGTGCTGATCATTGGGCTGCGTAATGTAGTTTCGCACTAAGGTAGCGTTTGGTATATAGGAATAGGTGGCAGAATGGAATTGACCATTGCGAGCGAATAAAAAAGGGTGTTTGATTAGTTAACGGAATGGAATAACCCATTACACAAGTAATCACGTTCCCTCTAATATCCTAAATTCATTTATCCACTCCCATGGTTTTCATTTCATTCACTTTTTCACTCTTTATAACCACCCACCACCCGTCACCACCCACCAACAACACACCACCAGCCATCACCGCCGTCACCGCCATCACTCCCAAACCCCACCATCACTACCCATCGCTACCACCACATGCCGTCGCTCACACTGCCACTGTCCCCTCTACCTGCCATCATCGCCTCCGCCACCACCACCATCCCCACCCCACAAACACCACTCACCACCTGCTGCCACCACACGCTGCCACCCACTGTTGTCATTCTCGCTTCCACTAGCCACTGTCACTCCCGTCGTGGCAGGCACCGAAGACCACTGCCACTACCACCTCTACCCGTTGCGTCGCCACCCACCACCGCCACTTAGGCTCCTACCACCCACCACTGATTCTATTCATCGTCTTTTCCTACCTGCCAAACAAGATAGAGTAATGATTCATTCAGTTCCCACATGGTAATCAAATAAGATAATGGAATGGTAATGATCTATTTCATTACTTTGTCCATTCTATTCCCTTGTTCATTCTATTACCCCATACCAAACAGACCCTAAGTGCGCAACCGCGTTTACACGTAACCTTTTATTTTACAACTACCCTTTTCCATTATCCTGGATATTAGACTAAGGTAAAAAATAAACTTAACCTATAAAGGAAGGAAAAACCAAAACCCTACACAATTGATAACCTTTCCAAATCAGAGACCTGAACCTACCACGTCTTAAATTCTTTACAATCATAGCCCAAATACCCATGCTACTTCTCATTATGTCAAAGCTTCAATTCAAATGTCTGTTCAGTATGCTCAAGCCTATATACCACAAATCTAATACATACATATTCGTGCACCAACTGTTTCATCAAGTCAACAACTATTGCTCTTCCACATACACGAACGAAACCTTCTCATTCAAATATATGTTAACAGAAGACTTAACTGATAATCACTTTGCCTTAATAACATTGAAATAACTAATGGTGAAGCAAAGGAGCTTGCTATGATGGTTGTTCAAACAACAACAACTGGCACAAACATTGGACATCTGCTTCAATCAATGTATCCGCACATGCATCACCACTTTACTTGAAAAATCATTCATTGAAAAGCATATTGAAGAATTTGTTGGTATTAAACAAGCAAACATGTTATTGAAAGATCAGGTTGCGGAACTTGAAAGAGATCTTAAAAATCTAGAAATGAGTTTGAAACTAAGCTAAATGGATAAAAAAAAGAGATTTGTCAATTAAAACACGAGGCAACATATTAAGATGAATGACTAGAAACCATTTTTAAAAGTATCAAAATTATCAAAAAAACTTGAATCAACTTAAGTAAACAGCCAAAAGTGTGTTGAATCTTGCACTAGTTTCCAAATGTTGTTGAGCAAACAATTATAGAGCAATGTGAAATTTGGAGTTGGTTATAATCAAGTCTAAGGACTAATTAATTATGCCCCAAAACTCTATATAACATTGAATTTTCAATTGAAAACTTGAAAGGAAAGGTTGTTCAAATATCTAAAATTAAAGAAGTTTTTAAAAATCCACAATCTTCAGCAAATCATGAATTTCTTGTTGTTGAAAGAAAAATAAGATTGGAAATATTTTGCTATATGATAGATGGTCAAAAACAATCTGATGTTTTAAGTGGCTTTAAACCAGTTGCATTTGTTTCACAAGATTGTACAAAATCTCAAACAACTATGGCCCCAAACTTCAAACCATCAGTTGTTTCACTTGCAGGTGATGCCAAAAATCAAAATCTCAAAACAACTGCTACAAGGATTGAAATAACTGATATTCAAAAAGAGTTCAAATACGATCAGTCTTCACAAGGTTTTATGACTACTACACCGAAAGTAAAAGTGGAACAAACTTATATAAAAATTCATTAAATAAACATATTACCGAACCAAGAACGTAAACGAATGCACGCGGCCTCTATTCATGTCCGTTCGTGTTTGTTCATATATTAAACAAACGAACATAAGCGAACTTCCCGTCAAATGGTGTATGAACTGTACGTTGAATGTTCGGTTCGTTTACAACCCTAAGAAGAAGGCATTGATTATGAAGAAACATTCGTACCTATTTCTAGGAACGAACACGGCCTCTGTTCATGTCCGTTCATGTTTGTTCATATATTAAACGAACGAAAATAAACGAACTTCCTGTCAAATGGTGTATGAACTGTTCGTTGAATGTTCGGTTCGTTTACAACCTAAGAAGAAGGCATTGATTATGAATAAACATTTGTACCTATTTCTCGAATAGAAGCTATCAGGTTGTTTCTTGCCTTTGCGAATTCAGAGAACATGAAAATGTTTCTAATGGATATAAAAAGTGCCTTCCTTTATAGGTTACGTTTGTTTTTTTACGTTAGTATAATGTCCAGGATAAGGGAATCAGGTAGCTATAATGATCAAGGTTGCATGTTGACACGATTACAAAGTTGGTGCAAAACCACATTAGGCAACCAAATGATCAGCAAGGGCTAAATGTCTACTCGTGCCAACAATAGTTAGGTCGCGCATATGCATGCATATAAGTATGACTGTTCTTGGCTTAACATCCTAATTGGATTACGTATTAGTCCATTATACGGTCCATAATATGATCATTTGAGCTAAACTTTTATACGAATTGTTAGGCAGAACAACCACTAATTTACCAAAATTAGTGTCAAAATTAGTGTGTTTACCTATCACTGGTCATCACAGAACTATAAAACCATAAAACCGTGATAAAATTCCTACAAGACTGTTTAGGATTAATCTGATGCTTAATCACGACAAGTTGTGATGTTATCGACTATGATTTAAGGTGAGTCTCTTCAGGTACTTCTCCTTTTTTCAAATGTTTTTGGGGTGAAAATACATGCAAATGCTTTGGTAAATGATGAGTCACTCAAATTGTATTATATCATTAAAAATTGTCTAACTTACAAAAATGATTACGTTGTGTCGTTCTCAGGGCATATATAACTATAGTCGGTACCATAACTATATGAAAATTGGATTTGTCACATGATTGGTGCCGAAAAGGTTGTGTGTGTGAATGTATATGTTGTCATACATTCAAGTGTGTAGATGATCACTGGATGAAATATGATTTGAAGTGCATTTAGGATATTTGTAATACACTCAAAATCGTCAAAACTTATATATGTGTCGGTTTGTCATGACCTCACCGGCTTCAGGATGACGTACATATTCAAGCATGTAATTTCAGAGCATGATAAGTAGAACCGAAAACATCACAACAATGACAGATTTACAAAATCCTTGAGACAAGTTGGAGTCCCTTGTGTACGACATTAGATTCCCACCTAGGATGCGATGAAATCCTAAAGTTTAGACAATGCTAACAACGTTGTTCAAACAATCTACCACCATACAGTTTGTCAATTAGGATAACCTTCTAATTTTCACTATGTATTTACTTGATATGATTGATCACATTTGGCCCATTTTGGTGGGTACGACAAATGCCATTAAATACAAGGAATAAAATATTAGTCCTTAAATTTCATCCATATTTTAAGGAATGAAATAAAGTATGAAATTCTTAAAATTTTCTTTTATAAAATTGGATTGAGATGGAAAATAGGATGCTAATGCTCTTACACCAAACGTGTACAACAACAATCATGCCAGAATATTTCATTCATAGCCAAGCTATTATAAGTGATGAGTTGAATTGTACAAATTACTTCATTTCACTTATCAAATGTACTCATTGTTCAAAGTTAGCATAGTACTGTCACGGAGTTATCTTTCGACCCCCCATGTTGCGTCCCTAGTTGCTTGGGAATAAGCCAGTCCATCCCGCTCTTGATTTGGGATAAGTTTCATCCTACCTTGGTCTTGTCTGGAGAGTTGCAAAAAGGTCTCGACTAGTGGTGCATTCGTCGGATAGACACGACTAGGCATGTACAACTTCTTAATTGAGATCATCCCTGATAAAGTCCCAGACTAACTAGTAAACCCAACCGGTCAAGTACAACCCAAGAAAAACAACCTTCAAATGTTTGGCCTATGACACTCTCCCACCATCATTACATGCACGTTCTCGTGCATATGCCTCGCAATTGCGCCAACATGCTGTAAGACAATGCATCTTCCCAAGTAAGTTGAGCATGATTCACTTTGGTAAGAAGGGGACCCAATATCATAAGAACAATGATCTTCATTAGGATAATCAATATTTGGACCAGTCACTTTAGTTGAAATCGATGTTTGCTTGTAGTTTCAGGCGTATGGGGACCTGAAGAATGTGCAACCTTTAATCTCAACGGGCTTCATTGAGACTATACTAGGGCTGCACTCATGATCCCATACTCACGGCATACAAAGACCTGCACTAAAGTTCCCCATATTTGGTCCTCCCCCACCACCATTGCGTAACCATATTGTGTATTTCAACCATATTTTGATTAACTGTCAACGTTCCAACATATCGTATCTGACAATCAACCTGCTCTTATACCAGTTTTCACAAAGTTATATCTCAATCCATGTGTGGCGTCCTCAGTTGCCCGGGGATAAGTGTCACACCCCGACCCGCAGAGAAAAATGTGATCGGGGCATGGTTGGGTTATCATCAAAGCTCATGACATTTATTATAATGTTTCATATTTATTATTTCAATTTAAAAGAGATCATACAATCATATCAAACAAATACAACATGTTCTACTCATCCTTCTAAACTTCATTATTTTTCTTCTAAGGCAATTTCCTATGTTTTCCTTGCTTCATCCTGTTCACCTGTATCATATGTAAAAATGGTTTTTGGATCAACAAAAAGTTGGCGAGTGAACCTTGTTAGAAAACATTTATTATTTATTTCTGGTTGTATTTAATATGGAAAAATTGTGCAATATTCATATATGAACAAACGAAAATAAACATACAATAACAACAATTAGCATACAATAACAAACCATTAGCATACGATATCAAACAACAATAAACAATAACATACATTAACAAACCAACAGCATACAATAACATATCAACTTGCATAAATATATAACATAAATGAAACTGTGCGATCAAGGCTCAATCAAACGGAGCCGATCGTATGTAGGCAACGCCAGGTTCACGCTCATAATTAAATGGGGAACTGCTCAACGCTCATAATGTAATGGGGAGCGGCGGCCTAGAAATTGCATGTACTGAAAATAATAAATTAAATCTAAACAATAATCACAAAAACAGTTTACACAGGCTGGATACACATTTATTCATGATATGATGTATGCAAAATGATTTAAATATAATAAATAGTAAGACACATGATACACCCCAAAAACGTGATTTAAACGGGGAATTTGTAGAGATTCACTCACAATGGGTGCGTTCGGTGAATGATGATGAATGCGCACGAGTTTAGAGGATTGATCGACGAGGAATAACTAACCTAATTAATAAAGAAAAGTAAGGTAAATAAATGGATTTTATTAACAACTTTAATAGGATTTTTGGATATATTTTTGTGAGTTTTAGGCTATTTTCTAACCTTAAAAATGTTATTTTTAAGTATTTTTAATTGACTTTTAAATAAAATAAATAAATAAAAATAATAAAAAAATATTGACTTTTTGACCGTTGACTTGTTGACCGTTGACCTGTTGACCGGTTTGATGGTGTTATTATGTGCGCTGAGTGAGGTTCGAACTCGTGACCTCCCGTATGCGTGCACGCAGCTCTACCAACTGAGCTACGTGTCTAACCCGTAATATTTCTGTTTTTAATTATATTTATATACTAATTAAATTAATCCGAAAATCATTTATTTTAAAAATATTTCAATGTGACGACCCGGTGCACTCCACAGGTCTCGAACCGGGACCTGTGGTTTAGTTTGGCACACAGTCCACCGTTGGACTGTGTGTCTAACTTGGTAAATATTCTAGTTTTTATTATACTTAACATAATACTGATTAACCCGGTTCAGTTTTTTTTTTAAAAGGCATTTTATTACAGCGAATGAGGTTTGGACAGGAATCGAACTCGCGACGTGTATGTATTTATTTGCACACAGTCCACCGCTGGACTGTGTGTCTAACCCGTTTATAATACCGATTTTAAATAATCTTATAACATAACTACTTCGTCTTCTTCGTTCGAAACTCAGGCAACGTTTATCTAACTGTTATTTGATTAATTCGGTTAATGAACAAGATGAACAATTGAAAAGTATTGAACCGAAGAGTTTGGGGAAAGAAAATACCGAACAGATCGTGTTCTTCAGAAAATCCGGCGAAGCTTGTCGGCTCTGTTCGGGTGACCTTCGGCTGTTAGAATCAATTAGCAGTTTGGAGGGATTAGATGTGAAATTGAACTAATGAGTAATGATTATCAGTATGTTTGAACGATCATACCGGTTAACAGTGGGTTTCCGAAAAATCATTAAGTTTTCCGGTGAAAACAGAAAGTCCGGCAATGTCGTCTGAGGTTGATTCTGAGCGATGAAATGGTGTTAGAATTCGTCTTATAATGGAATGAAACAGAAATATCAAGGTAATTACCGTGTAGATGAAAGTCCCGGTTTTCCGGCGACTTGCAGAGAATTCCGGCGAGTGAAATTTCTTGCGACAGAGATTCTTCAGAGGTTTAAGGTGAGTGTAGGTGATGTCAGTATAAGCTCTAGGATCTTATTTTAGGGTAAGAAGAAAGGATGGATTGAACTCGGTTTTCCGGCAAAAATTTCCGGTAATTTTTCAGAGAATTCCGGCGACTTCCGGCGAAGTTTTCTGTGCGAAATGATGAGTGTAAGTTGAATAGCTTCGTGAGATTAACTGATGAACAAGGTATAATCCCGGATTTGAGTTGCATTTTCGGTTTCAACAGAAATTTAAGGCATTGAATGTAATTGATGGTTTTCTTCGGTTATAACCGACCTTACTGTTAATGTATACGTTATGACAAAAAAGAAACGGCAACTTTGACGAAACTGTCGGGATTTCCGGCGCAAGCGGATTTGGGCGCGTTGTGTAACTGGGTTTTGACTTCCAGATTTATTTATGTATTAATTGTTTCAATATGTTAACAAATAACACAAGTGGCGGAGCGGTTGAATGTGTGGGAGTTAAGACTTTGCTAGCTCTCGGCTTACCCGGGTTCGAGTCCCGGCTTCAACATATTATTTTTAATTCACTATTTTTAATACATTTTAAAAATAAATTTTATATTCTAATATACTTATTAATTATGTATCGTTTAAAATTAATTTGGGCATTAAATACGCAACGAAATTTTAACTGGTTGTTCGGTTAATAAACGAAGCGGGTCTGGTAAATCTGGTTTTTGGCGGATGTGCAGTATCCCCTACTTTTAGAAATTTCGTCCCGAAATTTAAGTAGTGGCATATTTGTCTAGAAAGGATGGTGTTTTAATTTGACAATTACATACTTAGAAGAGAGTAAGAGTTTAAATTTTGTTTGAGGCGGTAACGTTCCTTGTAAGGGTTGAATACCCTGCTACAAGAATCGCTTTTTGTTGCCTAAAGTGTATGAATACGGAACATGGATACACAGAGTTGATTGACTAAGTATATGTTATGCATATGAGTTTGGGTACGTTTGAAAGATTAGGTTATATCCTAAAACATAACTTTTACTACTAAAACCTACATGGAACTTCTCATAACCGCCTGATAATGCCTCTGATCCTTTGACAAGAATACTTATATATAGGAAGTACCAGCGGCGTATCCACCATATTCTTGTCAAATTTTCATTGGTTTTATCAGTAAGTTATGATTGGTTCTATGATGTGACTCTAAACATAAACAAACACAACAACCAAAACTTGAGTCCTTGAATGATGACAATACCTCTCTCGTTTGTTATGATGGAGAGGTTAGTCTATGTAGAAAATGGAACGCAATCAATTTCTTTAAATGATGAGTTGATACGAATGTTAAATCAGCGAGTGTAAAACAAATTTCAACCAAAACATTACTAAATCCTATATGGAACTTCTCATAACCGCCTGACAATGCCTCTGATCCTTTGACAAGAATACTTATATACAGGAAGTACCAGCGGCGTATCCACCATATTCTTGTCAAATTTTCATTGGTTTTATCAGTAAGTTATGATTGGTTCTATGTGACTCTAAAACATAAATAAACACAACAAACAATGCCTGCGTCATAATTCTGATAGTATACATGTTTGAATGATGACAGTCCCTCTCTCGTTTGTTGTGATGGAGAGGTTAGTCTAAGAAGTGAGACACAGCCCAACTTCTTTAGATAATGAGATTGAAATACGTTGAGATGTATGATGGTATGAATGTTGAATCAATGAGTATAAAACAAAACTGAAACAATAATTTGCATTAAAATCCTTGGATAAATATCCAATTTAAAATTGAGACACGTGAGAATTGAGATAACATAAAGAAAACATAAAACTAAGCGGTTGGAGTTGAATCTTGATTTTCAGTGAAGGGGACTAGTTGAGTGTTTTCGTTTGGGCCGTCATTATCTTCAACAGGATTGGCGTTGATGTTGAAAACTCTTCCTCTTGCTGGTGGCCTAGTGGTTGGGTTTTCTTGATTTGCTTGGTTAACTGGGTTTGCTTGAGCTTGAGCGTTTATGATGTTAACCAATTGAGGGCACATGTTTCTAAAGTGGGTAGGGTCGTCACAATTGAAACAAGCTCGAACATATGGGAACATGGGGTATTGGGGTTGTTGATATGTTTGGATCATGTTATGAGTAAGGGGTGAGGTTTGGTTTTGAGGGGTGCGGCAAACCTTGCTCAAATGACCATAGCGTCCACAACTCGCACATAGTCGACAAAGCACGGTAGATGGATGGTGATAAAAACAGGTGTTACATCGAGGGTGAGATCCAAGGTAAGGTTTCTTATTTGGGTAGGTTGAGTTGGGTGCTACTTGAGTGATTGGGATAGCTTGGAGGGGTACGGCTTGTAAGGCTGGTTGGTTGCGTTGGGTGACAGCGAAAAGTTGCTCGTCTTGTTTTCTCTTAGAAATGGGTTGAGAAGGGGATTCGGTTTGGGTGTAGTTGGAGGTTTCAGTCGATGCTTTATCCTTCTTCTTCTCCTTCTTGAAGTCTTTGTTCCGGATTCGGTTCTCGGTGAGTTCTGTAGCTAACTCCATTGCTGCTTCCAAGGTTGCGGGTGTGGTACTTATTACAGAGTCTTGAATCTTTGAAGGAAGACCTTGAATGTAGTGCTCGATCAAACGGTAGTGGGGAGTGAACAAGTTGGGAACCATTTGATTTAACTCAAGGAATCTTTTGTTGTACGTGGTGTGGTTGCCTTCCTTTTGTTTCAACGAATAGAACTCATCCTCTAATTTCTTGATTTCGCTCCTTGGGCAAAACCGTCTTATCATGATTTCTTTCAACTCTTCCCAAGTCAAAGTCATAGTATCTTCAACACCCCGTTTGGCCTTCTCTGTATTCCACCAAGTAAGTGCTATTCCAAATAAACGACCAGTAGCATATCGCACTTTGCGATCATCGGGCCAATCGCAAGTTAGAAAAATGTTTTCCATTTCTTCAAACCAATAGAGAAGAGCGGTGACACCTTCAGTCCCTTCGTATTTTGTAGGGTCGGAGGATTTGAAATGCTTGTAGGTGCATTTTGTGGTATTTGGGGAAGGGTTGACAACATTTTGAACTTCTTGAGTGACGGGATTAGCGGTAAGGGCTTGTTGGACTTGGACTATAATGTTGGGTATTACGGCAGCCATTTGTTGAGCGATTAGGGCAGCCATGCGCTCGCGAGCTTTTCTTGATCTCATCTTCCTACGAGCGAGGCTAGAAGACATCTACAAGGAATACATATCGAGTATGAGTTGGATGCCTTTGGGATCATGTGTCGTATTTAGGAATGAACATTCATAAAATAAACATAGCAAAATAAATCTACTACATCCATAGGATGTCTTGGGCTTTGCTCGTAATTGGGCCTTGCATGCCGCCATACTTCACCTTCGTAATCATGTGGGCCCCCATGATTACCGGGTTTTTCATATGGTTCGCTGTGTTTGCCTGGTTACTTACATTAAAATCCGGAGAAAATCAAAGAAATATGTAACGTATTATATTCGGAATGTGTCCAGGTGTGGACACGATGACACCTCAAAGTGGGGTTAGTTCGAACGACGTTTGGTGTGGCATGCTTTGGCCTAATAGGTCCTTCGTACTCTCATCGTTAGTCCCCAGGTAGGCAAACTGGTCCGTTATATTGGATTTATACGAATGCCAACCTAGACAGGCCGTTCCGACTACCGGTACTTGTACCCTTACAGTTACTACATGCCCGTCGCAGAACTCACTTTGATGAGATTTGAAAAATGAAAAATGCGACAAAATCTTGAATAACGGAAGTATGAAGATGATTTGAATATGTGAATATTGTAACATGTATGATGAATATGTATGTAAGTATGTATGTTTGACTGTAAGTATAATTCACTATGTATCACAAAATGTAATATTGGAAATGTTTGCATGCATTTGTGTATGTAATAAATATGAAACAAATAAATATCATAAGTTTGCATGTAACCACATAAACAATTAAAATCTAGTCAACTATAGTATAGGCTCTAAGGGTCTAATTACCTATCCTATATCCCTATAGTCAAAAGCTCTGATACCAATCTGTCACACCCCGACCCGCAGCGGAAAATGTGATCGGGGCATGGTTGGGTTATCATCAAAGCTCATGACATTTATTATAATGTTTCATATTTATTATTTCAATTTAAAAGAGATCATACAATCATATCAAACAAATACAACATGTTCTATTCATCCTTCTAAACTTCATTATTTTTCTTCTAAGGCAATTTCCTATGTTTTCCTTACTTCATCCTGTTCACCTGTATCATATGTAAAAATGGTTTTTGGATCAACAAAAAGTTGGCGAGTGAACCTGTAGAAAACATTTATTATTTATTTCTGGTTGTATTTAATATGGAAAAATTGTGCAATATTCATATATGAAACAAACGTAAATAAACATACAATAACAACAATTAGCATACAATAACAAACCATTAGCATACGATATCAAACAATAACATACATTAACAAACCAACATCATACAATAACATATCAACTTGCATAAATATATAACATAAATGAAACTGTGCGATCAAGGCTCAATCAAACGGAGCCGATCGTATTGCATGTACTGAAAATGAAAAAATGTCTGTGCGATCAAGGCTAATCAAACGGAGCCGATCGTATGTAGGCAACGCCAGGTTCACGCTTATAATTAAATGGGGAACTGCTCAACGCTCATAATGTAATGGGGAGCGGCGGCCTATGAAATTGCATGTACTGAAAATAATAAATTAAATCTAAACAATAATCACACAAACAGTTTACACAGGCTGGATACACATTTATTCATGATATGATGTATGCACAATGATTTAAATATAATAAATAGTAAGACACATGATACACCCAAAAAACGTGATTTAAACGGGGAATTTGTAGAGATTCACTCACAGTGGGTGCGTTCGGTGAATGATGATGAATGCGCACGAGTTTAGAGGATTGATCGACGAGGAATAACTAACCTAATTAATAAAGAAAAGTAAGGTAAATAAATGGATTTTATTAACAACTTTAATAGGATTTTTGGATATATTTTTGTGAGTTTTAGGCTATTTTCTAACCTTAAAAATGTTATTTTTAAGTATTTTTAATTGATTTTTAAATAAAATAAAAAATAAAAATAATAAAAAATATTGACTTTTTAACCGTTGACGTGTTGACCGTTGACCGGTTTGATTGTGTTATTATGTGCGCTGAGTGAGGTTCGAACTCGTGACCTCCCGTATGCGTGCACGCAGCTCTACCAACTGAGCTACATGTCTAACCCGTAATATTTCTGTTTTTAATTATATTTATATACTAATTAAATTAATCCGAAAATCATTTATTTTAAAAAGATTTCAATGTGACGACCCGGTGCACTCCACAGGTCTCGAACCCGGGACCTGTGGTTTAGTTTAGCACACAGTCCACCGTTGGACTGTGTGTCTAACTTGTTAAATATTCTAGTTTT
The DNA here is from genome assembly GCA_947069175.1 of Scalesia atractyloides. Lineage (NCBI taxonomy): Eukaryota > Viridiplantae > Streptophyta > Magnoliopsida > Asterales > Asteraceae > Scalesia > Scalesia atractyloides. Next base: position 90,626,239 of record CAMTDV010000012.1, read on the forward strand.
TATTATACTTAACATAATACTGAATTAACCCAGTTCAGTTTTCAGCGAATGAGGTTGGGACAGGAATCGAACTCGCGACGTGTATGTATTTATTTGCACACAGTCCACCCTGGACTGTGTGTCTAACCCGTTTATAATACCGATTTTAAATAATCTTATAACATAACTACTTCGTCTTCTTCGTTCAAAACTCAGGCAACGTTTATCTAACTGTTATTTGATTAATTCGGTTAATGAACAAGATGAACAATTGAAAAGTATTGAACCGAAGAGTTTGGGGAAAGAAAATACCGAACAGATCGTCTTCTTCAGAAAATCCGGCGAAGCTTGTCGGCTCTGTTCGGGTGACCTTCGGCTGTTAGAATCAATTAGCAGTTTGGAGGGATTAGATGTGAAATTGAACTAATGAGTAATGATTATCAGTATGTTTGAACGATCATACCGGTTAACAGCGGGTTTCCGAAAAATCATTAAGTTTTCCGGTGAAAACAGAAAGTCCGGCAATGTCGTCTGAGGTTGATTCTGAGCGATGAAATGGTGTTAGAATTCGTCTTGTAATGGAATGAAACAGAAATATCAAGGTAATTACCGTGTAGATGAAAGTCCCGGTTTTCCGGCGACTTGCAGAGAATTCCGGCGAGTGAAATTTCTTGCGACAGAGATTCTTCAGAGGTTTAAGGTGAGTGTGGGTGATGTCAGTATAAGCTATAGGATCTTATTTTAGGGTAAGAAAAAGGATGGATTGAACTCAGTTTTCCGGCGTAAATTTCCGGTAAATTTTCAGAGAATTCCGGCGACTTCCGGCGAAGTTTTCTGTGCGAAATGATGAGTTTAAGTTGAAAAGCTTCGTGAGATTAACTGATGAACAAGGTATAATCCCGGATTTGAGTTGCATTTTCGGTTTCAACAGAAATTTAAGGCATTGAATTTAATTGATGGTTTTCTTCGGTTATAACCGACCTTACTGTTAATGTATACGTTATGACCAAAAAGAAACGACAACTTTGACGAAACTGTCGGGATTTCCGGCGCAAGCGGATTTGGGCGCGTTGTGTAACTGGGTTTTGATTTCCAGATTGATTTATGTATTAATTGTTCCAAATTGTTAACAAATAACACAAGTGGCGGAGCGGTTGAATGTGTGGGAGTTAAGACTTTGCTAGCTCTCGGCTGACCCGGGTTCGAGTCCCGGCTTCAACATATTATTTTTAATTCACTATTTTTAATACATTTTCAAAAATAAATTTTATATTCTAATATACTTATTAATTATGTATCGTTTAAAATTAATTTGGGCATTAAATACGCAACGAAATTTTTAACTGGTTGTTCGGTTAATAAACGAAGCGGGTCTGGTAAATCCGGTTTTTGGCGGATGTTACAATAAGCTAATCCATTCCGCTCTTGATTTGGGTCCTTGGTTTCGTCCTGCCTTGGACTCGTCGAGAGAGGCAACCGCTCTCGACTAGTTGTGCGTTAGTTAGAAAGACACGACTTGGCACGTTCCCCCTTTTTAATCCATTGAGGTTGTCTTTGAAAAAGTCCCAAATTATCGAGTAAACTCAAACATTCAAATACAACCCAAGCAAAACGACATTCGAATTCGAACAATTGACCCATGAGAATAGGCTTGCTACAATTTCTCTACTTTTTTAAATACATATATAAATTATGAAATTTTTTTATATATGTAATAGCCAATTTTTGATCAAGGAGTTTATATAAGCTATCATATTTTATAATTGTGGTCTAGTGGTTGGAAAGACTTTGGTTCTCCTTGAAGACCAAAGTCTAATCCCCCAGGTTTTAGTCCCCGTGTGTTAAACAGAGAGATTCTCTCTTGTGGTGGCATAAGCCCATGCCACCGGTAGTGGGTGGTATGGTTTCGCGGGAAACGCCGTTAGCCAAACTCTGATACCGACGTGAGCTCGGTTAAGACAACAAAGTCTGACCAGAGTGAGGTTAGAGTTCTCTGTTTAGAAGGGTATGAGATCTCTCTCACAACAAGTTGGAGACTCTCACTGTTAAAAACAATATCAGTAGTTAATTACTATTGTTTGTGGTTTGTTAATTGAAAAGATAAGTTAAACTTGAAATTAGTGCATTTGAAAAACCATTTATGTTTTTGTAATTGTTTTGATCTTATGTTGGTTGTTTTGCTAAACGGTGGGATTTTATATAATTCCTTTTGCTCGTAGAAAACAAAATTTATATTATAAGGGTGGAAAAATCGTGTATGGTAGGTGCCTTTTATGTTGTTTCTTTTAATTATTTATTAATTTACTCATTTACCTAATTGGCAATAAAATGTAACTAGGCTGATCATTACGTATGAATGAAATTAAACTATATCATTTATGCTTTAAGGCTTTTCTATAATTTCTACACGTAATTGCACTAAATTTGCACATGATAATTGAAGGCAAATAATGGAATCACACATTTTGCACATGATAATTTAGTTTGTATTGGAATTATGTGATTAAAAAAATGCGTTAATTTAACACTAGTTACACTTATTAACACGTAAAAACCATTGACAATATAATCACCAACATTTAGAATAAAACATGATAAAACCTCATACTCATGATTACTAAAATACATGCCCATTCATCAAAATATGGAAATATGCATGCCTCGAAGTGTAGATGAATCTAGGACACTCGATTTACTATGGACTTTGGATAAGAAGAATACCAAAACCAACAAAATTGAAAAGTTCTATAACTTTCTTGACCAAAAAATATGTATAATCAATAGTAAGTTGGAATAATAAAGGATATATAGGTAAAGTTCATTTGCTAGGTAGGAAAAATATCTCTATATAAAGTGGGAAGATGCATACATGAAAGCATAACTAACAACAATGGGATCCATCAAAGTGAATCGGTCTCATATGGCCTCTATAGTTGGGGTTTCTCTTGTGGTAGTCATAAGTTACCTAATACCAACTACTGAAGCCCACCATGACAAGTATATAATCCCTACAAAGGGGGGTGGGGGTGCGGGTCAGGGTGGAGGACGAACAACGCCTAAGACATCAATATCCGCCAATCCACCACCAGCCATAGATCCCTATATGACACAACGACCTCTATTACCAGTGCTACGGCGTCCATTGCCGGTACCACTAGATCCATTTCCGACACCAACCTGTCACACAACCCCGACCCGCAGCGGAAAAGGTGATCGGGGCATAATTGGGTCATCATCAAAGCTCATGACATTTATTATATGTTTCATATTCATTAATACAATTTAATGGAAATTTACAATAAATGATACAACATGTTCTAACTATCAGTCTAAGCCTCTTGTTTCTCTTCTAAGGCATATCCTATGTTTTCCTTGCTTCAACCTGTCCACCTGTATCATGTGTAAAAAGGTTTTTGGATCAACATAATGTTGGCGAGTGAATCCTATGGAAAAAACATTTGAACGAGTTTATCCAATTGATTATAAATAATGTGCATACCTCATATGAGTAAATGTAGATGTAAAATTTATTCACACAACACATAATATTGAATATTGAACATACAAACACCAAATGATAGTTTTGAGGCACGCGTTGTTCTCGTCTCACACGAGGAACTGATGGGCCTAATAAATGAGTTTTGAGGCACGCGTTGTTCTTACGAACTGATGGGCCTAATGTATGAGTTTTGAGGCACGCGTTGTTCTCGTCTCACACGAGGAACTGATGGGCCTAATAAATGAGTTTTGAGGCACGCGTTGTTCTTACGAACTGATGGGCCTAAATAATTTGTATACAACTTTGACAATATGAAATACATCACAACCAAACAATAGTTACATTCTAATTTAGTTCATATAATGGTATAGCACGAATTTGCATAAGAGAATTAGTTTAAGCGACACATAATACACCCCAAAACATGAATAAAAAGGGGAGTTTGTAAGAATTCACTCACATTGGGTGCGTTCGGTTGATGAGGTTTGGATGTACGCGAAATGGTGTTAACCACGAGTGAAATTAACCTAGATAAATCGCGTTACGGTTTGGTAAGTAAACGGGTTTTATGAATCTATTTTAGTAGGATTGTTGGGTGTATTTTTGTGAGTTTGAGGCTATTTTCTAACCTTAAAAATGTTATTTTTAAGTATTTATAATTGATTTTTAATTAAAATAATTAAATAAAAATAATAAAAAAAATATTTATTTTTGCTACAGTTGACTTTGACCTGCGTTGACTTTGACTTTCGTTGACCGGTTCATAGGCATATTGTTGTGCGCCGGGTGAGGCTCGAACCCGAGACCTCCCGTACGCGTGCACGCAGCTCTACCAACTGAGCTACGTGTCTAACCCGTTATATATCCGATTTTAATTATATATATACATTAATTAGGATTTAACAGAAAACCTTTATTTTAAAAATGAATTAAGTCTCGAGAACCGGTGCGCTCCACAGGTCTCGAACCCGGGACCTGTGGGTTAGCGGACACACACTCCACCGCTGGACTGTGTGTCACACTTGGTTATAAACTCGTTATCAATATACTTAACATATACTTAAAACAACCCGGTTCAGTTTGTGGAAAAAGGGATTTTTATTAAAGCAGCGTGTGTGAAACCGGAATCGAACTCGTGACCTTAGCGTTAAAAGTGCACACAGTCCACCGCTGGACTGTGTGTCTAACCCGGTAAATAACTTGAATTTAATTATACTTAACCATTATCGAACTTCGTCTTCTTCACCGGTTTTAACCGAAGTGACGACGGACTGGTTCAAAATGTTAATTCATGTTTCTTTAGCGTTTAAAGATCAATTACAAATGAGATAAAAGTAAAAAGGGAATGAATTTAAGCGTGAAAGGTACCGACTGATTTTACTCTGTTTTCCGGCAGAACTCCGGCGACAGAAGTCTTTTTCCGGCGACAAGTATCTTGCAGCAGAGAGTCTTCCGAAGGCTTGCAAAGGTTGTGGGTGACTTCGGTGAAAGTTTAGGGGGTTCAGTAAGCTCGAAGGTTAATGATACGGTTTTCCGGCGATGTATCAAATACTTCCGGTGAGTGAGTTTTCGCCGAGATGAGGTGCGATTTGAGTGTGAAAAACTTCTGGCGAGTTATGGGTGCATTTATAGGGTAACAACGAGATGAATGGGGTCTGAATTCGGTCTATATTCGAAGTCAACTGTTCTCCGGCGATTATGGCAAATGACGCGTTTTCAGACGTTGGCTAGCTGTCGCTAGAGTTAATTGATTGATTAAATTGAACAAAAACGTGTTTTATGGGCGAAGTCGTCGGGATTTCCGACGACAGCTGTTTGGGCGCAAGTTGACTGAATTTGAATTTCCGAACATCATTATTTGATTTAATAATTCCATTAACTTAACAGAAAATCAAAGTGGCGGAGTGGTTTACGGTGTGGGAGTTAAGTGTTTGGTTGAACCGATACAGACCCGAGTTCGAAACCCGGCATGGATAAAATATTTTTATTTTGTTATTTTTAACAGATTTTCAAAAACTAAATACATATCCCCGCATAATAATTGATTACGGATCGTTTAAAATTATTTTGGGCATTTAATTCGCAACTAAAAATTTGACTGACTGTTCGGTTGATAAACGGAGCGGGTTTGGTAAATCCGTTTTTGACGGATGTTACAGTATCCCCTGCTTTTTAGAAATTTCGCCCCGAAATTTAATTAGGGATATAATCGACTAAAAGAATGATGGTGTTGAGTTTGCCGGTTACATTTTTGAGAATTAGGGTTTAGGTTTTTGTTTGAGGCGGTAACGTTCCTTGTAAAGGTTAAGTATCCTAATACAGGAATCACTTTTTGTTGCCTACTGTATAAGTATTGTTAAGCAGGAATGATTCGCTAAAATGATAACATGCATAAGAGTTTGAATATGCTTAGGGTTATTTCCTAAGGCAGAAATTCTACAATCTACACAAATAAACACAACAACTAACAATTGTATCCACATTCTGATAGCATATATGTTTGAATGGTGATGGTTCCTCTCTCATTTGTTATGATGGAGAGGTTAGTCTATATAGAAATGGATCACAATCCAACTTCTTTAAATACTGAGATGATATAAATGTAACACAATTTCAACCAAGGCAATAGTAAATCCTACATGGAACTTCTCATAACCGCCTGATAATGCCTCTGATCCTTTGACAAGAATACTTATATATAGGAAGTACCAGCGGCGTATCCACCATATTCTTGTCAAATTTTCATTGGTTTTATCAGTGAATCATGATTAGTCCTATAACTCTACATCCAATACATCAAACATAAAAATACTGAAATGAAATATATCTGTGCGATCAAGGCTCAATCAAACGGAGCCGATCGTATTGTATGTATTGAGAATGAAATTGTATGTGTGCTCAAGGCTCAATCAAACGGAGCCGAGCTTATTGCATGTATTGAAAATGAATAACCTAATCACAACAAACAACCTATGCATGGAACCTCTCATAACCGACTGATAATGTCTCCGATCATTTGACTTTATCCGCAAGTTATGATTAGTTCTATGCGACTCTACAACCAACAACCAGCGCTTGAGTCTTAATTCTGATAGTATCCGTTTTTGACAAAACCTCTCTCGTTTAATATGATGGAGAGGTTAGTCTATGTAGAAGTGAGACACAACTCAACTTCTTTAAATGATGAAACTGAAATATGCCGTGAAGTATGATGATATGAATAATGAGTATAAAACAAACTGAACTAGTAATTTGCATTAAAATTTCTTGGGTAAAATTCCAACTGAGATACATGAAAATCGAGATATAAACATAAAAACTAAGTGATTGGAGTTGAATCTTGATTCTTGGTGAGAGAAGGCTAGTTAAGTGGTTGGTTTGGTCCGTTAACATCTTCAACAGGATTGGCATTGATGTTATAAACTCTTCCCCTTGCTGGCGGTGGAGCTGGATTTGCTTGGTTTGCTTGGTTAACTGGGTTTGCCTGAGCTTGGGCATTTATGATGTTAACCAAACGAGGGCACGTGTTTCTAAAATGGGTAGGGTCGCCACAATTGAAACAAGCTCGAACATATGGGTACATGGGGTATTGAGGTTGTTGATATGTTTGGATCATGGGTTGAGTAGGGGTTGAGGTTTGGTTTTGAGGGGTGCGGCAAACGTTGCTCAAATGACCGTAGCGTCCACAATTCGCACATAGTCGACAGGGTAAGGTAGATGGATGGTGATAGAAACAGGTGTTGCATTGAGGGTGAGGTCCAATGTAAGGTTTCTTGTTTGGGTAAGTTGAGTTGGGTGCTACTTGAGCGTTTGGGATAGTTCGAGGAGGTACAACTTGTGAAGCTGGTTGGTTACGTTGGGTGACGGCGAAGATTTGCCCATCACGTTTTCTCTTAGAAATAGGTGGTGTAGAGGATTCGGTTCGGGGGAGTTTGAGGTTTCGGTTGATGCTTTATCCTTCTTCTTCTCCTCTTTGAAATCTTTATTCCGGATTCGGTTCTCGGTGAGCGCGGTTGCTAGCTCCATTGCTGCTTCCAAAGTTGCAGGCGAGGTGCTTATTACAGGGTCTTGAATCTTTGATGGAAGACCACGAATGTAGTGCTCGATCAAACGGTAGAGGGGAGTGAACAAGTTGGGAACCATTTGATTTAACTCAAGGAATCTCTTGTTGTATGTGGTGTGGTCGCCTTCCTTTTGTTTCAAAGCATGGAACTCATCCTCCAATTTCTTGATTTCACTTCTTGGGCAAAACCGTCTTGTCATGATTCCCTTCAATTCTTCCCAAGTCAAGGTCATAGTTTCTTCAACACCTCGTTTGGTCTTTTCTGTATTCCACCATGTGAGTGCCGTTCCAAGTAAGCGACCGGTAGCATAACGCACTTTGCGATCATCGGGGCAATCGCAATTTAGAAAAGTGTTCTCCATTTCTTCGAACCAATGGAGGAGAGCGGTGACACCTTCAGTACCTTCGTATTTTGGAGGATCGCAGGATTTGAAATGTTTGTAGGTGCATTTAGTGACGGAAGGATTGATTGTGTTTTGATCTTCTTGTTGAGTTGGGTTAACGGAATTAGCGGTAAGGGCTTGTTGAACTTGAACTACGATGTTGGGTATTACGGTCGCCATTTGCTGAGCGATTTGGGTAGCCATGCGTTCACGGGCTTTTCCTGCTCTCATTTTCCTACGAGCGAGGCTAGAAGACATCTACAAAGAATACATGTCAAGAGTATGAGTTGAATGCCTTTGGGATCGTGGTCGTGTTTGGGATTGAACGTTCATAAAATAATTATAGAAAAATAACTCTACTACATCCATAGGATGTCTTGGGCTTTGCTTGCTGTTAGGCCCGTCATGCCGCCATACTTTACCTGTGTAATCATGTGGGCCCCCATGAATACCGGTTTTTCATATGGTTCGCACGGTTTCTGCCTGATTGCGTACACAAAACCCGGAGAAAATCGAGAAATATGTATACACGTGTGATATTCGGAATGTGTCCAGGTGTAGAACACGGTGACATCTCAAAGGGAGGTTAGTTCGAACAACGTTTGGTGTGGCATGCTTTGGCCTAATAGGTCCGTCGTACTCTCATCGTTAGTCCCCAGGTAGGCAAACTGGTCCGTTATTTTGGATTTATACGAATGCCAACCTAGACAGGACGTTCCGACTACCGGTACTTGTACCCTTCCAGTTACTACATGCCCGTCGCAGAACTTACTTTGATGGGATTTGAAAATTGCATAAAATCTTTGGATACTGAGAGTATGAAAATAAATTGAATACATGAACATCGATATATGTATATATGTATAATGAATGAGCATGTATGTTTGACTGAAATGTAAACAAATATGAAACAAATAAATATCACAAGTTTGTATGTAACCACCTAATCAATTTAAAAATTTAGGCAGACTATAGTATAGGCTCTAAGGGTCTAATAACCTATCCTATATCCCTATAGTCATGGCTCTGATACCAATCTGTCACACCCCGACCCGCAGCGGAAAAGGTGATCGGGCATAATTGGGTCATCATCAAAGCTCATGACATTTATTATATGTTTCATATTCATTAATACAATTTAATGGAAATTTACAATAAATGATACAACATGTTCTAACTATCAGTCTAAGCCTCTTGTTTCTCTTCTAAGGCATATCCTATGTTTTCCTTGCTTCAACCTGTCCACCTGTATCATGTGTAAAAAGGTTTTTGGATCAACATAATGTTGGCGAGTGAATCCTATGGAAAAACATTTGAACGAGTTTATCCAATTGATTATAAATAATGTGCATACCTCATATGAGTAAATGTAGATGTAAAATTTATTCACACAACACATAATATTGAATATTGAACATACAAACACCAAATGATAGTTTTGAGGCACGCGTTGTTCTCGTCTCACACGAGGAACTGATGGGCCTAATAAATGAGTTTTGAGGCACGCGTTGTTCTTACGAACTGATGGGCCTAATGTATGAGTTTTGAGGCACGCGTTGTTCTCGTCTCACACGAGGAACTGATGGGCCTAATAAATGAGTTTTGAGGCACGCGTTGTTCTTACGAACTGATGGGCCTAAATAATTTGTATACAACTTTGACAATATGAAATACATCACAACCAAACAATAGTTACATTCTAATTTAGTTCATATAATGGTATAGCACGAATTTGCATAAGAGAATTAGTTTAAGCGACACATAATACACCCCCAAAACATGAATAAAAAGGGGAGTTTGTAAGAATTCACTCACATTGGGTGCGTTCGGTTGATGAGGTTGGATGTACGCGAAATGGTGTTAACCACGAGTGAAATTAACCTAGATAAATCGCGTTACGGTTTGGTAAGTAAACGGGTTTTATGAATCTATTTTAGTAGGATTGTTGGGTGTATTTTTGTGAGTTTGAGGCTATTTTCTAACCTTAAAAATGTTATTTTTAAGTATTTATAATTGATTTTTAATTAAAATAATTAAATAAAAATAATAAAAAAAATATTTTATTTTTGCTACAGTTGACTTTGACCTGCGTTGACTTTGACTTTCGTTGACCGGTTCATAGGCATATTGTTGTGCGCCGGGTGAGGCTCGAACCCGAGACCTCCCGTACGCGTGCACGCAGCTCTACCAACTGAGCTACGTGTCTAACCCGTTATATATCCGATTTTAATTATATATATACATTAATTAGGATTTAACAGAAAACCTTTATTTTAAAAATGAATTAAGTCTCGAGAACCGGTGCGCTCCACAGGTCTCGAACCCGGGACCTGTGGGTTAGCGGACACACACTCCACCGCTGGACTGTGTGTCACACTTGGTTATAAACTCGGTTATCAATATACTTAACATATACTTAAAACAACCCGGTTCAGTTTGTGGAAAAAGGGATTTTTATTAAAGCAGCGTGTGTGAAACCGGAATCGAACTCGTGACCTTAGCGTTAAAAGTGCACACAGTCCACCGCTGGACTGTGTGTCTAACCCGGTAAATAACTTGAATTTAATTATACTTAACCATTATCGAACTTCGTCTTCTTCACCGGTTTTAACCGGAAGTGACGACGGACTGGTTCAAAATGTTAATTCATGTTTCTTTAGCGTTTAAAGATCAATTACAAATGAGATAAAAGTAAAAAGGGAATGAATTTAAGCGTGAAAGGTACCGACTGATTTTACTCTGTTTTCCGGCAGAACTCCGGCGACAGAAGTCTTTTTTCCGGCGACAAGTATCTTGCAGCAGAGAGTCTTCCGAAGGCTTGCAAAGGTTGTGGGTGACTTCGGTGAAAGTTTAGGGGGTTCAGTAAGCTCGAAGGTTAATGATACGGTTTTCCGGCGATGTATCAAATACTTCCGGTGAGTGAGTTTTCGCCGAGATGAGGTGCGATTTGAGTGTGAAAAACTTCTGGCGAGTTATGGGTGCATTTATAGGGTAACAACGAGATGAATGGGGTCTGAATTCGGTCTATATTCGAAGTCAACTGTTCTCCGGCGATTATGGCTAATGACGCGTTTTCAGACGTTGGCTAGCTGTCGCTAGAGTTAATTGATTGATTAAATTGAACAAAAACGTGTTTTATGGGCGAAGTCGTCGGGATTTCCGACGACAGCTGTTTGGGCGCAAGTTGACTGAATTTGAATTTCCGAACATCATTATTTGATTTAATAATTCCATTAACTTAACAGAAAATCAAAGTGGCGGAGTGGTTTACGGTGTGGGAGTTAAGTGTTTGGTTGAACCGGATACAGACCCGAGTTCGAAACCCGGCATGGATAAAATATTTTTATTTTGTTATTTTTAACAGATTTTCAAAAACTAAATACATATCCCCGCATAATAATTGATTACGGATCGTTTAAAATTATTTTGGGCATTTAATTCGCAACTAAAAATTTGACTGACTGTTCGGTTGATAAACGGAGCGGGTTTGGTAAATCCGTTTTTGACGGATGTTACACCACCATCCCTTCATTGAAAGTGACCACCACCCCCAGCCATACATGGCAAGACTCCACCATTCCCACCATCCTAATTGTAATAGGTTGCACCTATGTTCACTACTACTAAGAACTCCTGCCCATTGGTTACATCTTTAGTTATATAAATATCAATAATTGTTGAAATAAGTTGAAAATCAATACAATATATTTTCATTCAATATTGACAAAGAACAACACATTATTTGATCTAAAGATGTAGGGAGAATTTAGCGCTGTTGTTTGTCATGCTTCATTTATTTATTTTATCCGTCTCTTCTATCTGCGCAGTCTTTTCTATATGCGCCGCGTAAACCACGCGCAGACATTGTCATCTGGAAACTGTTTGTTTTTCTGAACATGTTTCATTAAAAAAAATGTTTACGCGGGCTCTTCTTGGTTGAGACTTGGTCTAATCACTTTTAAGATATACTAAGGTTTGCAGATGATTAAACACCACCATTGTCCACCACCACCATCACCCACCGTCCACGTCCACCACCACCACCACCACTCACCGTCCACCACCCACCAGTTTATTTTAGAAGTTTACATACTTTAAAAAACAAACATCCTTTTCTTGCAGACTGCAGAGTTTTGGTCCACCTCTTATTCTAAAGACGTGTGCAGATATGTTACGTAAACTACAAACATTTACCTTTTAAAAAACAAACTGCACCTTAATATATTTTAGTTGATGTATTACATATGTCCATGAAACATAACCAGAGCCTATGTTCCCTTTGTTGAATGAAAGGGCATTTCTTTATTAAAATCATACGAATAAACAAGTTGAACAAGAAAACTAACAAGATTGCATAGAAATTGTGGACGTTTAAAATAGACATTAATTCCATAACAAGCAATTAGAGAGGGACAAATAAGCAAAGTCGGTTCCTACGTAGCCCACACTTAGATAAGCGCCTGACACCTCCATGGTCCACGCTCTGAAATTTTGGTACCTCCATAGTCAGACTTGAAATTAGAGTAAGAGTCAATTCCAAGCCGTCATCTCCATAGCCCGCATTCTTATAAGCCAGCCCCTCCAAAAAACCGACACATATAAAAGCCGACACCAAGATAAGCTAGCAGCTCTGCAGCCCACACGTCGATCAGCCACACCTCCATAGCCGACACATATAAAAGCTAGACACCTACTTGAACAAAAGTAAAAGCCCATCTATTTTGTTCATTTTCTTAGTAAACATGCCTATTATCATATTTTCCCATCACTTGTCATCAATAAAACGTCAAAATGGTACATCTTTTTAGTAAAACAGATTATACAAATGAGCAAAATAAAAAGTTATATGGAATTACATATATCTAATTACATAAGGAGAAGATGATAGCGTAAGCAAACTAACACACGTATACATAAAACCGAGGACGATTAAACTTTACGGCCGATGTGTCCACTTGAATTAGAAGACTCAACCCATGAATCTTTGCTATCTCAACAAAAACATAGATCATATAGAGAAATGCTGCTTAGGTGTTGGGTTATCATAGTTGTATACACTGACTGAGTTTTAAATTACTGATTGCAGGCATTTGTTGGGGCTGTAGGTGATAAAAGAAAAATTTTTAACATCAAAAACTATAAAAATGAATACTTGTATCGGTATCGATGTTGTTTGGTCGGTATCAGTGTGATATGGTATTTGTTTGATTTGGTACGGTAACAGCTTGATTTGGTTCGTTATGGCATCCGTATGGTACCGTTATTCCGTATAGTTTACAATTCCAAAAAATTCTTATTTGAAATACAACTATGTTTTTAAAAAAAATAAGTACTGAAATGCTGAAAAGAAAAAAATAAATACAATTTGTATTTAATTTTTTAAGTTAAAGAACATAAGTTGTCATTGGAAAAATTAAATTGATAGGATACATAAAATATTATAAAAAAATCGTAACAAATGGAATGTTACGTTGGGGTTTTAATATATAACAGCCGTGTCCATATGCGTTGTAAATATGACATTAAAGGTATGACTATAGATACGTCACCAGTTTTTCTTCACTTTATTATATCTAATCATTTTTATTAATCTTGCATTATTACGGTACATGAAGTGGGTTTAGGGAAGGGGCAGAGCGGCTCGGTGAGCGCAACCCTTCTCATATTTCATTTAAAAGTAAAGTTTAATTTGGGTCTGACATGATTAACTTGCATTCTTATTTTGAAAAACGAATACTTGAGTTTACGTTGTTGTTTGATTTCCGCTACACTATTCGTCCTTCTGTCATCTCCTCATTATTGTTGCCGTCGGAAGATAGGTGGAAAACGTTTTTTACCCCTAATTATTATTATTATTATTATTATTATTATTACACAGACACTAAACACTTCTCTCTCTATATTCACCATCATCAACCACCAATCATCAGCGACAACCACCGCCACTGTCACCACCACACAACCACAACCCCACCTCTCTCTCTCTTCACAACCACCGCCCCAACCCCACCCACACACGATTAGAACGTCTTTCAAGTCCCGTTTTGGAAAACCTTCCACCATTTCTTTCTAGGTTTCTATATCAGTAATCGAGGGTGCAATACAACTACCACTACCCGTAGAAGAATTGAGGGTGAATTATTTATTTAGTCTTACATATATAAATAGAGATAATTATTAGTTTAAACTAATAAGGTTTATCTAGAACTTTATTTATTATTTAAAATAGAGTTTGAGATAGGTTAGAATTAGAATGAGTTATAGTATAAATAGATAGTTAGAGTTATTGTATTTGTGTGCTTTTAATTGATAAACAAAAGAATTGAACAGTTTGTTCAAGTGTTTGCTACAAATACTGTTTGTACCTCATACCTTGTGAAACCAAACATTCCGATTCTAGAACTCAAATTAGAAAAAAATAATTGAAAATAAGGAAAAATTAACAATATTGCGTATAGCATGCACTAAACCTTAGAAAAATGTGACACCAAGTGGAGTGTAGTGTCCGTTGCAAAAGGCGTGATGGAGTGATGTAGTGGGTGAGCCAGGAGGGGTCATAGAGTTATGGTTGCCAAATTACCGAACTACCTTTTCAGTTGACGGTCATACTAATGAGAGGATGACAAAAGGACCGAAAGTGTATCGAAAAACAAACGATTCAATTATCCATTTTTTTTTCAAAATAAGGATGCAAGTTGATCCCACTATTATACCTCATGGACACAAATTACATTTTACTAGTTTATAAAGTTACATTTCGTATGAACAAAGTTTTAATTTCTTTGTATGGTTGACATCTTAACAAGTTTTGATTTAAATTTATAGGACGAATTACATTTATTTGGAACTCCAGTGAAAGGTGTATTTACTTGTAAATACAGGAGTCTTTCCCTTTCATAATTTAGATAGATATATATCGCACGACTCAACCTAAAACAATGTCACACAATTGAAACGATCATATCTCTATAAAGAAGTAACAATATAAATTATTGGAAATTCTCTCACGTGGTTTAAAGGGAAACATGTATGTATTACTAAAATGGAAAAAAATATATTGTTTGATACACATGTTTTACATTGAGTAAAAATTATAAAAATAAATATTGGTACTGGTAACGACGTATTTCAGTGTACGATACCGGTACTCAACATAGTTTATACCGAAATATTAACAAAAAGGTATTCAGTACTTGCAACGAAAATACTAGACCTGAAAATTAGTAAGGCCACAAACCAAATATCGTACCGATTATTGCAGTGTAATACCGATCGGTACCTGTAGTGCATAAATACTGTCAAATTGCAAAACCAACTCATATTGAAATAAAAAAAACATAAAACTAAATACAATACCGGTACTAATATTGTGCGGCTGGTATTGGTTTGGATAAATAAAAGTTACCTTAATTTGAATATATCGTTGTTTTTTGTAAAATCCGTAGGAATGTAAAGAAAGAAATTAAACATAATCGTGTGCTATGATTAAGTTGTTAAAGAAAAATGGCGTTTAGTGGTAAAGAAATACATTTGAAACTGAAAACCACAAAAAATGAATATAGTTACCGATGCTGGTAATGTTATGTTGGTATCGGTTCGCTACAGTATGGTATCGATTCAGTTTGGTTCGGTACGGTGTAAGACTGGTTCGGTATAGTATCATTAAGATATTTGTATTTGGTATAGTTTATAGTACCAAAAAATACTTTATTTTAATTACAAGTACGCTTTCAATAAAATTTACACACAAATGTGGGAAA
This sequence comes from Scalesia atractyloides, assembly GCA_947069175.1. Lineage (NCBI taxonomy): Eukaryota > Viridiplantae > Streptophyta > Magnoliopsida > Asterales > Asteraceae > Scalesia > Scalesia atractyloides. The sequence goes on from CAMTDV010000012.1 coordinate 90,641,923, forward strand.
AAAACAACTACGTATCTAGTTGTTTTGTAAGTCAACAAACCCAAGTCATAAGAGAAAATCAAATTAAATGAGAAAAAGAATATTATTTAGAAAACGATGTGTTTACCATATGTAACAAAGGGAATGGTGCGTTGATGTATCTATTATATATAATAAACAATTTGATTTTTATTTTGGTTTTGGCTGTATTTGTCAATTTGTTTAATCCTCATTTATCTTTCTACTATAAAAGTTCTCTTTACAAGTTTGATATAGGTTTATAACTTTTTTGCATTACAAAAAGTTTTCAATTCCAACTATACAATCACAAATACTTTCTATAAGTTTTATTTATTTTACTTTTTTAACGATTTTATATTGATAATTCTCTATATAATTTCTAGCCATTTTTGTTGTTATCTTTAAATAGTCATATATAAATACATACGTATCGAAAACATAAACACCGAATATGACTTTCTTACTACTTTTACATGACTTATTTACATAATTCTAATTTGAAATACTAGTTAAATATAATCTATAAATATTTTGTTAGAATTTTTGAGATCGTTGGTGCTTGGTTTTCCACAGTTTGAGCTAGTTTGTAATGGTTAGACAAAGTTAAAGGGTCAAAAGTGCAATATGGTGAAACTTGTATGTACGCGGCGTATTTAGCAACCCAACGTATTTATTAAATACGCTGGGTAGTCATTTTGTATAAATATGATGATCAATGCATGTATGTCCAAGTTTCTTGGACAGATTTTGGTGATCTTCTTGTGTTGTGATTTTTGCTATTGTACTCTCATCTGAATATCCAGGTGCTGTTATTGATTACATGTTATTGGGATTTCATATACAACACTAGTTGTTTGATCCAAACAAGATTCTTCATATTCTTTGCTTGGTTTTTCTTAGTATTTGCACATTCAAACAACTAATCCATAGTTGTTTGGGTGAAAACAATCAACCACTGTGATCCGAATCTATTTTGGAACTCACAATTTGGTATCAGAGCCTTTGTGCTCTTGATTGTTTGAATTTTTGTTAAGATTTGTCAAGTTTTGAAGGTTTTACAAAAGTTCTCAAAGTTTCATGGTTTTTCAAATTTTTGGGATTAAAATGGCTTGATCTGGTGCGTTTAATCTTCGGGTTGTTGTTCATCAGTAGTTTGGTAAACATTTTGGTCATTTAGCTGCAAAGAAACATGAATTTTGGGTCGTTTTTAGGTGATTAGAGGGTTTTTGTTCGTACTAAAACCATTCTGGGCGTATTTAATGTTGAAGCTAGCGTAGATATATTTGAAGCTGGCGTAGTTATTATTAATCTATCGTATTTAACTTAAATTTCACGTATTTAACAACTACGCTGGTTCTTAAATCAGCGGAGTTATAAAATTGTCAGCGTAATTGTCCAACGAATTTACTCGAAGGCGACTTTGAAATCAGTGATACTAATCCTCAGCGATTTTATCATGGTGTTCAGCGAAATTAACTAAACCATTGCTTGTTTTCGAATATCCAGCGGATTTAGCATTTTGCATAACATAATCACCGATCGCATCAGCGTAATTGTCTCCAAGTGCAACGTATTTAATCTCTTGTCCAGCGTTTTTATCTCCTATCGAGCGTAACTGTTTTCCGATTCAGCAAATCCCAGCGTAATTGATCATCATTCATGTCACACCCCGACCCGCAGCGGAATAAAAGTCGGGGCATAATTGGGTTATCACCAAAGCTCATGATATTTACTAAATGTTTCATATTTATTAAATTCAAATTACAACTTAAATATCCAAACAAAATTCATACAATTACAATAAAAGGAAACTACATAATTATTCCAAAGCATAAACTTTTTATTCTTCTAGGCCTTCCTATTTGTTTCTTGTCTCAACTGGATCACCTGTATCATGTGTAAAACGGGGGAGATTTTGGGTCAACAAAAGTTGGCGAGTGAATCTTGATAAAACATTGTTAATAATTTCTTGATTTATTTAATAAGGAAAATTTGTGCAATAATCACATGTGAACAAACATATATAAATAAACAATCACAAACCACTTTGGATGAGTATATGACATGAATGATGATGTATGTGAGATCAAGGCTCAATCAAACGGAGCCGATCGAATGAGGCACCTGATACTCAACCCGTATCACACGGGGAGCTGATGGGCCTAATGAAATGCATGCACTGAAAATGATAACTTCAATCTAAACATAATTCACACAACAATTGATACGCATTTGATCACGGATATGATGTAAGCACAAGTGTTTAAATAAAATATTAGAATTATACGACACATGATACACCCCAAAACGTGATTAAAACGGGGAATTGGTAGAGATTCACTCACAGTGGATGCGTTTCTTGATGATGATGATGCGAGACTCGACCGTCGAGGGAAAAACTAACCTAAATAATAACGAGACGATCCGGTAAATAAATAAATTTTATTTGGAATTAATGTTTTTAATTAGTGCTCTTAATGGAATTTTTAGATTTATTTTTGTGAGTTTAAAGACATTTTCTAACTTTAAAAATATTATTTTTAAGTGTTTTTAATTGATATTTAAATAAAATAAATAAATAAAAAGAAATAAAAAAATTGACTTTTTTTGACCATTGACCGTTGACCGGTCGGACTGTGTTTAATTATGCGCTGAGTGAGGTTCGAACTCGGAACCTCTCGTATACGTGCACGCAGCTCTACCAACTGAGCTCCGTGTCTAACCCGAAATATTCTCTGTTTTAATTATATATATATACTAATTAACTGTTATCTTATTTAGTTTATTTCAAAATGGATTTAATATGGCCGAACCGACTTCAGTGACCCGGAGTGGAACTCGGGACGTTCGGTTCGAGTGCGCACAGTACAACCAGTTGGGCTGTGTGTCTAATCTTGTTTAACTACAGAATTATATTATATTTGTATACATGTTGAAGGATGATCTGAATAGGTTTTAAAAAGGATTGGTTTTATTTCTGAAAGTCGGTAACATATGCGATTCGAACTCGGGACGTGCGTGTTATGTTGCACACAGTCCACCGCTGGACTGTGTGTCTAAACCGGTTAAATATCTAGTTTTAATTAAACTTATACACATTGTTCAACTTCGTCTTCTTCGCTTAACATTTCAGAACAGTGAATTCCGACTGTTCTGTTTAATCGATCTAACTTATATTTGATGCATTGAAAAGAGAAATGAGATGACATGGTATACCAGAACGGTGAGTTTGCTTCAGGTTTTCCGGCAAAGTCTCGTCGTCTCCCATCTGCGGATTCCGGCTGAGGGAAACTGTTTAACAGTTTTGATTACTGGATTGAGCAATTAGATTACAAATCGAAAGATAGCAAGAGAAATTTAGATGATTGTACCGTCTGAAGAAAATCGCGGTTTTCCGTTCAGTGATTCCGGCGAAATTGAAATTTCCGGCGACGTGCTAAAGCTTCGAGAGATTGTGCAATTCTGAGCGAAAAGGTTACCAGAGGTTTGGGTGGGTATTTATAGGGAAGAACAGGATGTATTGGGTCCGAATTTTGGTCTTGATTCGCGGTCAAAGTTTTTCCGGCGGTTACGACTAAAATTGAGGGTTAGACATCGGTTATAACCGATGTCGAAATTAGTTCACGCGTTTCAGTCAAAGGAAACGGTCCTAATTTGCGGAATCTTCGGTTTTTTTCCGGCGACTGCGGATTTGGGCGCGCTGATTACCAGTTTGACTTTTGGGTTTACTTTAAATGTTATTTGTTTCTGTATTTGGCATGAAAAAAAATGTGTGGCGGAGTGGTGTGGTGTGTGTTTGTGTTTGTGGGCGACCGGGTTCGAAACCCGGCAGCCCTATTTATTTTTTTATTTACTTATTTTTATTGTTCATTGTTTATGGTTTAAAATTCTAATAATGTTTATCAGTTATATATTGTTTAAAATTAATATGAACATTAAATACGCGACAAAACTAAATATTTGATTAATAAACGAAGCGGGTTTGGAAAACCCGTTTTTCGACGAATGTTACAGTATCCCCTACTTTTGGGAATTTCGTCCCGAAATTTAAGCAGTAGTGGTAACTGGAAAAAGATGCGGGTATTTTTCGCGCATTGAGTCTTCACTTTCCCCAAGTAAACTCGGGTCCTCGTTTTGACTCCCAACGTACCCTGACAATTGGAATACGACTTCGTCTTAAACGCTTCTCTCCGAAATCCATAATTTCTACTGGTCTTTCAACGAAATGCATAGATTCATCAACTTGAATGTCTTCTAGAGGAATATGGAGGTTTTCATCGGCGAGGCACTTTTTCAAGTTTGATACGTGGAATGTGGGATGAATTCTGTTGAGCTCTTCTGGTAGGTCAAGCTTGTATGCTACAGCACCTACTCTTTCGAGTATCTTGAAAGGTCCTACGTAGCGTGGTGCTAGCTTGCCCTTCTAGCCAAAACGAACTACTCCCTTCCACGGTGATACTTTTAAAAGTACTTGATCACCAATGTCAAACTCCAAGGGCTTTCGTCGTTTGTCTGCATAACTCTTTTGACGACTTTGTGCCGCTAGAGATTGTTTCGAATTTGATGGATTTTGTCGGTTGTTTCTTGAATTAATTCTGGACCGGTGATTTGTGCTTCTCCAATTTCGTGCCAACATATTGGAGATCGGCACTTACGACCATATAAAGCTTCGAAAGGAGCCATGCCGATACTTGAGTGATAGCTATTGTTGTACGAAAATTCAACCAATGGTAGGTGAGCGTCCCAGTTCCCTTTGAAGTCTATGACACATGCTCGCAGCATGTCTTCAAGGGTTTGGATGGTGCGTTCAGATTGTCCATCAGTTTGAGGATGAAAAGCGCAACTGAGGTCTAATCGTGTACCCAAGACGGTTTGTACGGCTCGCCATGTTCGTGAAGTGAAACGACCATCACGGTCTGAAATGATGCTTAAAGGTACACCATGACGGCTTACGATCTTGCTGATGTAGATACGAGCTAACTTCTCGTTCTTGAAGTCCTCGTGGATCAGAATGAAGTGAGCTGATTTTGTCAGACGATCGATTATTACCCATATGGTGTCATACCCACTGGAAGTGCGAGGTAACCCGGTAATGAAATCCATGGTTATGTTTTCCCACTTCCACACAGGTATTTCGGGTTGGACTAGAAGTCCTGAAGGTCTTTGATGTTCAGCTTTTACTTTGGAACAGGTAAGGCACTTGGAAACAAAACCAGCGATATCCTTTTTCATGCCAGGCCACTAGTAGGTGTAGCGTAGGTCTTGATACATCTTGTCGGCTCCTGGGTGTACAAAGTATCGTGTTTTGTGCGCCTCATTCATGAGGAAGTCACGAAGGTTGTCGCGATCAGGAATCCATATGCGGTTTAAATAGTATAGAATACCATCGGATTTGGTTTCGATTTTGAGTTCAGCTCCACATGACAGCTCATCGCGTACATCATTTTCTGTCACAGATGTCACACCCCGACCCGCAGCGGAAGTAAGAGTCGGGGCATAATTGGGTTATCACCAAAGCACATGACATTTACTATTATGTTTCATAATTAAATGAAGTCAAAGTTACATTTCTCAAACATTCAAACATGTTCATTCATTACAAAGGAAAATAACCAAACATAATGTTCCAAATACTAAATCGTTTTATTTCTTCTAATCCAGGTCCTACGTGTTCCTAGCTGCTGCTGGTTCACCTGTATCATGTGTAAAATGGGAGGTTTTTGGGTCAACATAAGTTGGCGAGTGAACCTTATAGATAAACATTTAATAATGATTTTCTGGTTAGTTTATCAATAAAATATTGTGCATAATCATAAAAGAGCATATGTATGAAATCAAACAATGGCAACATTAGTTACAATTATAACATACATTAACAATCGATAACATTCATGAACATACCAACATCATATTAACATAAATGAACTGTGAGATCAAGGCTCAATCAAGCGGAGCCGATCGTATTGCATGAACTGAAAATGTAAACTGAACTGTGCGCTCAAGGCTCAATCAAACGGAGCCGAGCGTATTGCATGAACTGGAAATGTAAATTGAACTGTGCACTCAAGGCTCAATCAAACGGAGCCGAGCGTATTGCATGTATTGAAATGAGAATAAATGACCGATCAAGGCTCAATCAAACGGAGCCGATCGTGCGGGCACGCCCTGATCAACCGCATAATAAAATGGGGATCAAACTCAACCTCGAGGGATGGGGAGCTACGGCCTCAGCAATTGCATGTACTGAAATAATAATTTGCAAATAATAATAACTACTTATCAGCAACAACTAACACACATGTCATGATATGATATATGCACAATAACTTAGTTATAATAAGTAAATGAACAAGACACATGATACACCCCAAAAATGTGATAAAAACGGGGAATTTGAAGGGTTCACTCACATTGGGTGCGTTGGATTTGAATTGGTGAGATGCGCACGATTTAGACGAAGCGAGTTAACGAGGAATCACTGACCTAAATAATAATGGGAAAAAAAAATATATATTAAATGGATGGATTTTATTAAAGATTTTTAATGGGATTTTTAGATATATTTTTGTGAGTTTATGGCTATTTTCTATCCTTAAAAATGTTATTTTTAAGTATTTTTAATTGATTTTTAATTTAAATAAAACAAATAATTATTTAAAAAAAATAATATTTTTTTTTACTGTTTGACCGTTGACCGTTGACCGGTTCGGTCAGCGGTAATTCTTGCGCCGAGCGGGATTCGAACCGGTGACCTTCCGTTCACGCGCACGTAGCTCTACAGACGTGTCTAACCCATTATATTCTCGTTTTAATATTATATTTATTAACTGTTATCTAATTTAGTTTTATTTCAAAAGTGTATTTATATGGCGAACCGGACTTCAGGGACCGAGAGTGAACGTGGAGTTGTTCGTGCCACAGTCACCGTTGGGCTGTGTGTCTAATCTGTTTAATACATGAATTATATTATATTAACAAGTTGAAGTGATCTGAATAGGTTATTTAAAAAGGTTTGGTTTCATTTCTAAGTGGTAATATGCGATTCGAACTCGAGACTGCGTGTTATTTGCACACAGTCCACCGCTGGACTGTGTGTCTAAACCGTTAAATTATCTAGTTTTAATTAAACTTATACACATTGTTAATTCGTCTCTTCGCTTCATTTAGAACAGTTGAATTACCGACTGTTCTGGTTTATATCGTCTAATTATATATGATGAATTGAAAAAGAAATTTGGAGAACAGAGATACCAGAACAGGTAGTTTGCTTCAGGTGTCCGGCAAAGTCTGGGTCGTCTCGTTTGGATTTCCGGCTGGAGGTAAACTGATTAACAGTTTTGATTGAACTGGATGAGCAATTAGATTACAAATCGATAGATAGGAATTTAGATAATTGTACCGTCTGAGAAATCGCGGTTTTCCGTCAGTGATTCCGGCAAATTTGGATATTTGGCGACGGTAAAGTTGAAGTTATGCAATTCTAGCGAAAAGGTTACAGAGGTTTGGTGGTTTTATGGGTAGAACAGGTTTTTGGGATGCCGAATTTCGGGTCTTTTCGGGTCAAAGATTTGATACCGCGGGTAGGGACTAATTGAGGTTAGAATCGTTATAAACGATTGTCGAATATTAGTTCACGCTTTCGTCAAAAACCAAACCGGTTCCTGAATTTTGCGAATCATCGGTTTTTTACTGGCGAAATGCGATTTGGCGCGGCTATTACCGATTTGCTTTTGAGTTATATTAAATGTTATTCAGTTTCTGTATTTATTGTCATTAAAGAAAATGTGTGCGGAGGGGTTTGGAGTGGAATGTTATGTTGTGAGGCGACCCGGTTCGATACCGGCAGCCCAATTATTTTTTTATTTATTTTTTATTGTTCATTTTTTTAAAATTTAATATTTTATTTAGTTATATATTATTATGTAAGATTAACTATAACATTAAATATGCATCAAACTAGATATTTGATTAAAAACGAGCGGGTTTGGAAACCCGATTTTTTACGAATGTTACAGTATCCCCTACTTTTAGGAATTTCGTCCCGAAATTTAACAGTTGGTAACGTGGAAAAGATGCGGGTATTTTTCGCGCATTGAGTCTTCACGTTCCCAAGTAAACTCAGGTCCCGTTTGACTCCCACGTACCCTACAATAGGAATACGACTTCGTCTAACGCTTTCTCCGAATCCATAATCTCTACTGGCTTTCGATAAAATGCATAGATTCATCAACTTGAATATCTTCTAGTGGAATATGAGTTTCATCGCGAGGCACTTCTTCAAGTTTCGATACGTGGAATGTGGGATGAATTCTGTGAGCTCTTCGGTAGGTCAAGCTTGTATGCTACAGACCTACTCTTTCGAGTATCTTGAAAGGTCCTACGAAACGTGGTGCTAGCTTGCCCTTTTGACCAAAACGAACTACTCCCTTCCACGGTGAACTTTTAAAAGTACTTGATCACCAAGTAAACTCCAAGGGCTTTCGTCGTTTGTCTGCGTAACTCTTTTGACGACTTTGTGCCGCTAGAAGATTGTTTCGATTTGATGGAATCTTGTCGTTGTTTCTTGATCAATTCGGACCGTATTTGTGCTTCCCAATTTCGTGCCAACAAATGGAGATCGGCACTTTCGACCATATAAAGCTTCAAAGGTGCCATGCCGATATTGAGTGATAGCTATTGTTGTACGAAAATTCAACCAATGGTAGGTGAGCGTCCCAATTTCCCTTTGAAGTCTATGACACATGCTCCAGCATTCCTCAAGGGTTTGAATGGTGCGTTCAGATTGTCCATCAGTTTGAGGATGAAAAGCGCAACTGAGATCTATCGAGTGCCCATAGCGGATTGTACGCTGCCATGTTCGTGAGTGAAGCGACCATCACGGATCTGAAATATGCTTAAGGTACACCATGACGGCTGACGATTTCTGATTAATACGAGCAACTTTCGTTCTTGAATCTCGCGAATGGAATGAAGTGAGCTGATTTTGTCAGTCGATCTTATTACCCATATGGTGTCATACCCACTGAAGTGCGAGGTAACCCGGTAATGAAATCCATGGTTATTTTTCCCACTTCCAACAGGTATTTCGGTTGGACTAGAAGTCCTGAGGTCTTTGGTGTTCAGCTTTACTTTAGAACAGTAGGCACTTGGAAACAAAAACGGCAATACCCTTTTTCATCCAGGCCACCAGTAGGTGTACGTAGGTCTTGATACATTTTGTCGGCTCCTGGGTGTACAGAGTATCGCGTTTTGTGGCTTCATTATGAGGAGTCACGAAGTGTTGTGGTTAGGAATCCATATAGCGGTTAAATAAATAGATACCATCGGATTTGGTTTCGACTTTTAGTTCAGGCTCCACAGGACATCTCTTTGCTACATTTTTCTGTCATGGAAACGTGTTGAGCTTCTGATTCGATCTTTATGTCGGTTATGAATTTGCGAACATAGAAGACGAATGGAGTTCGCATAACCCTTTCGACTAGTGCATCGGCCACCACATTTGCCTTGCCAGGTGTATTTGATTTCACAGTCATATCGTTAAGGAGTTCGACCCATCTTCGTTGCCTCATATTTAACTCTTTTGATTGAAGATATGTGGAGACTCTTGTGGTCAGTGTATATTTCACACTTGGTACCATAAGTAATGTCTCCATATCTTGAGAGCGAACACAACGGCTCCGAGCTTCAAGGTCTGAGTGGTGTAGTTCTTTTCAGTGACCTTGAGTTGTTGAGCATAAGGCTATACTTTTCCTCTTTGCATGCAGAACGCACCTATCCTTGTCCTGACGCGTCGCAATAACTACACAATCATCACAACCCTTCGGTAGAGTGAGGATAGGTGCGTCACAAAGTTTTGCTTAGGTTTGGGAAAGCTCTTCTTGCTTAGGTCCCCATATGAAGGGTTTTCCTTTATGGTCAAGCCGTGAGTGGTCAGCAATGGAGAAAATTGCGAATGAATCGATGATAGTAACCAGCCAATCCAAGAAATGACCTACTTCAGTTGGCGTACGTGGCGCTTGCCATTCCTGCTGCTTGATTTTGATGGATCAAAATGAATTCCTTGTCATTGACTACATGTCCAAAATTGTACTTCTTTAACCAGAATTCACATTTAGAGAACTTGGCGTAAGCTTTCCTTTTCTAAAAGTGCTAAGGGAATAAGTCGAAGATGCGCTCATGATCGCTTTAGATTTTGATAAATAAGAATATCGTCGATGAAACATATACAAACGTCGAGGTAGGTTTGCAACCTATTCATTAGTCCATGAAGACAGCTGGTGCGTTGGTTAAATCCAACGGCATACCATGAATTCTAATGACCATAACGAGTTTCCGGAAAAGCGTTTTGGGAATCTTCTTCATGCACCCTAAGCTGATGATAGCCCGATCGAAGGTCGATTTTCGAAAGCAACTGGCACCTTGTAGTTGGACAAGAAGGTCATCTATACGAGGTAAAGGATATCGATTTTTGATAGTTAACTTGTTGAGCTCTCTGTAATCGATGCACATGCGAAAAGATCCATCCTTCTTCTTTACGAAAAGTACAGGTGCACCCAAGGCGATGAGCTGGGGCGTATAAATCCCTTGTCAGTCAACTCTTGCAATTTACTGGCTAGCTCTTGCATTTCAGAGGGGGCTAACCTATATGGAGATTTTGCACTGGTGTAGCACCAGGTATAAGATCGATACGAAATTCGACATCTCTGATTGGAGGAAGTCCTGAAATGTCGTCAGGAAAAACTTGTGGAAAATCTTTTACAACAGGAATATCTTCAAGTTTCTTTTCTGCGGTCCCCTTCTTGATGATATGGGCTAAAAACGCGACATAATTCTTGCGAAGGTATTTCTGAGCTTGAAGGCAAGACATTAAGTTGAGTCCTTTCGCCGAGGTTTCTCCAATAATTCGAAGAGTCTGACCGTTTGAAAGAGGAATCGAATAAATTTCTCACGACATACAACTTCGCATTATGCTGACTGAGCAATCCATTCCGACTATGATGTCGAAACTTCCCAGTTTCATAGGAATAAGATCGACTGAGAAATCGTGGTCGTTTAGGGTGAGCGTACAGTTGCGTAAAATAGAGTCTAACGAAACTGGTTTTCCATCTGCAACTTCCACTGTTATGGATTCCGCGAGCTTATCTCGATTTTTACTTAAGATTGGTTCAAACTCTAATGACACGAAACTTCTATCCGCACCAGTATCAAATAACATAGAGGCATATCTACCATTTATAAGAAACGTACCGTTGACCACATTGCCGTCAGCTCTGGCCTGGTTTGCGTTAATATTGAAAGCCCTTCCTCTAGCAGGTGGAGGAGCTTGGTTTGCTTGGTTCACAGGGTTGGCTTGGGCCTGAGCATGAATAATATTGACCAGTCTTGGACATGAGTTCCTGAAATGACTTGGATCTCCACAATTGAAACATGCCCGCATAGGTTGGCCCATAGGGTAGTTGGGTTGATAGTATGTTTGGGCTAAATGTTGAGTGGGTGAAAATGGTTGTTGTTGTTGGGCTTGACCCATAAATTGTTGGTGGGTTTGGGTTATAGGTTGGTGGCGGTTTGTTCGTTGAGGTGCGCGGCAGTGTTGTACAATGTGTCCAGCGCGACCGCAGCTGGTACAGTACTGGCAAGGATAGTCAGGGGAGTGGTGATACTGACAACGGTTACATTTTGGTAGTGGTCCTGTGTATGGTCTTTTGTATGGCGCGGGTGGAGGAGTGGCTTGAGTGATGGGTGCAGCAGGAACAGGGGTGTTGGTGTGGGTGACTGCAAAGTTCCTGTTGTTACGCTTCCTCTTGTTAGCAAATTTAGAGGAAGGAGTGTGGTGGTTTGAGGTTTGTCCCTCAGCAGGGGTTTTCTTCTTTTCTTCCTTGAACTTCCCCTTGCGAATTCGGTTTTCGGTCAGTTCTGTTGCCACACCATGGCAGCTTCGAGTGTTACCGGTGAAACGCTGAGGACCGAATCTTGGATTTTCGAGGGAAGTCCTCGAATGTAATGTTCGATCAGACGGTAGGTTGGAGTGAATAAGTTTGGTACCATCTGGTTCAACTCCAAGAACCGTTTGTTGTAAGTAGTGTGATCACCATCTTTTTGCTTCAGGGCATGAAATTCATCTTCCAATTTCTTAATCTCACTCCTAGGACAGAAACGCCTAGTCATGATTTCCCTTAACTCCTCCCAAGTTAAGGCCATCGCATCTTCCGTTCCCCTCTTTCCCTTCTCGGTATTCCACCAAGTGAGAGCTACCCCAAGTAGTCTCCCGGTGGCATAACGAACTTTGCGATCCTCAGGACAATCGCAGTTTAAGAAAACGTTTTCCATCTCCTCGAACCAACGCTGGAGAGCAGTGACTCCCTCAGTCCCTTCGAATTTTGGGGGATCGCAAGACTTAAAATGTTTGTAGGTGCATTTGCTGGTAGGAGGGTCGTTGATGATCTGGTCCTGTTGTTGAGGAGGGTTAGTAGGATTTGCAGCAAGAGCTTGTTGTACTTGTACTACGATGTCAGGTAATATCGTGGCCATTTGGTTGGCGATATGAGTGGCCAATCGTTCCTGAGACTTTTCCGATTTCCTACTCCTTCGATGCGATCTATACGACATCTACAGGATCATAAAATGAGAAGATTGTGAGTTTATGGTATCTTTTAGGTGTCATGTGTCTTTAAAAAAATGAAATTAACATAAATATCAATAATGCAACTACATCCGAAGGATGTCTTGGGTTCGCTCATGTTGGGCCTCAAATGTCCCCCATACCTTCACCTATATAGTCATGTGGGCCCCCATGGCTATTGGGTTGGTAGGATTCACATTAGTATTGGCAATTTAACACTCGCATCCCCCGAATGCTAACCACAAAATATGTTCATGAGATGTTTGGTCGGAACGTGTCCAGGTGTAGACACAATGACAACTCAAAGTGGGATTAGCTCTCACGACGTTTGGTATAACATGCTTTGGCCTAATAGGTATTTCGTACTCTCATCGTTGGTCCCCAGGTAGGCAAACTGGTCCTTTATTTTGGATTTATACGAATGCCAGCCTAGACAGGACGTTCGACTACCGGTACTAGTACCCTTCCAGTTACTACATGCCCGTCATGAGAACTCACTTTGATGAGATTTGAAAACACGAAAATCGTTGTAAAATCAATCATGATGTGGTGTGTGCTTGCATGGATGTGATATATTATGATCATACGATTTCATGATAGGCATTACTTGATAATACATACTTATGAACATGCTTGAACAATATCAAATGTAACATTTTAACATAAACATATAAACATCATGAAATTTGGCATATAACACACAAATTCTTATAAGTTTCTAATCGACTATAGTATAGGCTCTAAGGGTCTAATAACCTATCCTATATCCCTATAGTCATGGCTCTGATACAATCTGTCACACCCCGACCCGCAGCGGAAGTAAGAGTCGGGGCATAATTGGGTTATCACCAAAGCACATGACATTTACTATTATGTTTCATAATTAAATGAAGTCAAAGTTACATTTCTCAAACATTCAAACATGTTCATTCATTACAAAGGAAAATAACCAAACATAATGTTCCAAATACTAAATCGTTTTATTTCTTCTAATCCAGGTCCTACGTGTTCCTAGCTGCTGCTGGTTCACTGTATCATGTGTAAAATGGGAGGTTTTTGGGTCAACATAAGTTGGCGAGTGAACCTTATAGATAAACATTTAATAATGATTTTCTGGTTAGTTTATCAATAAAATATTGTGCATAATCATAAAAGAGCATATGTATGAAATCAAACAATGGCAACATTAGTTACAATTATAACATACATTAACAATCGATAACATTCATGAACATACCAACATCATATTAACATAAATGAACTGTGAGATCAAGGCTCAATCAAGCGGAGCCGATCGTATTGCATGAACTGAAAATGTAAACTGAACTGTGCGCTCAAGGCTCAATCAAACGGAGCCGAGCGTATTGCATGAACTGGAAATGTAAATTGAACTGTGCACTCAAGGCTCAATCAAACGGAGCCGAGCGTATTGCATGTATTGAAATGAGAATAAATGACCGATCAAGGCTCAATCAAACGGAGCCGATCGTGCGGGCACGCCCTGATCAACCGCATAATAAAATGGGGATCAAACTCAACCTCGAGGGATGGGGAGCTACGGCCTCAGCAATTGCATGTACTGAAATAATAATTTGCAAATAATAATAACTACTTATCAGCAACAACTAACACACATGTCATGATATGATATATGCACAATAACTTAGTTATAATAAGTAAATGAACAAGACACATGATACACCCCAAAAATGTGATAAAAACGGGGAATTTGAAGGGTTCACTCACATTGGGTGCGTTGGATTTGAATTGGTGAGATGCGCACGATTTAGACGAAGCGAGTTAACGAGGAATCACTGACCTAAATAATAATGGGAAAAAAATATATATATTAAATGGATGGATTTTATTAAAGATTTTTAATGGGATTTTTTAGATATATTTTTGTGAGTTTATGGCTATTTTCTATCCTTAAAAATGTTATTTTTAAGTATTTTTAATTGATTTTTAATTTAAATAAAACAAATAATTATTTAAAAAAATAATATTTTTTTTTACTGTTTGACCGTTGACCGTTGACCGGTTCGGTCAGCGGTAATTCTTGCGCCGAGCGGGATTCGAACCGGTGACCTTCCGTTCACGCGCACGTAGCTCTACCAACTGAGCTACGTGACTAACCCATTAGAAATCTAGTTTTAATTATATTTATACACTTATTCGAATTTACCGAAAATTCCTTTATTTTACAAAAACGTTTTATTCTCATTGAACCGGTGTTTGTGACGGGACTCGATCGCGTGACGTGCAGTTTGTTTTGCACACAGTCCACCGCTGGACTGTGTGTCTAACCCGGTTATATTCTTGAATTATATTATACTTAACAATTACTCGATCTAACCCGGTTAATTTTATGAATAAAAAGGAATGTTATTACGCAGTGTGTGTGTAGTAAGGATCGAACTCGAGACTCGTATATAAACTTTGCACACAGTCCACCGCTGGACTGTGTGTCTAACCCGTTAATTATCCGAGTTTTATTTATTCTTATCCCGTTTTTAGATTCGTCTTCTTCATTACGATTACCGGTTTTTTTTACTCAGACAACTGATTCATGGTTCTACTACTTAAATATCATGCCTACTAGTTTGAATAAACAAACCGAACAGTTTGGGGAAAAGAGATACCGGACAGGTCGTCTTCTTCAGGAAGTCCGGCGAGATCAGGTAACTCTGTTTTTGAACCTCCGACTGAGAGAGTCTAACAACAGAATTAAAGAATTAGATTTGAAATTGAACCAGAGTACATGGATTATTAGCACGATTGAATGTGTTTACCGTCAACTAGCGTGGTTCCGGCAAATTCCAGAATTTCTCCGGCGAAACCAGAAATCCAGCAAAGTCTTCTGTGACTGACTTTGAGTGACGGAAAAAATGTTAGTAGTGTCCTAACGATAGATTGAAACAGCAAGAGAGGAAATTCTTACTGGTTTATGTTGAACACGGTTTTCCGGCGAGAATTGCAGAGAATTCCGGCGACAGTTTTCTTGTGCTCAAAAGACTTGAAAACGCGACGAAAAGGGATTGGAGTGTATTTGAGACAGTTCTGAATCGTATAAATGATTGGAATCAGAATTATTTGAAGCTTGAATGTCTTTCGGTTTCAAAAACCCAAAACTCGAAGTTCATTCAATCTGAACTTTAATTAGAAACCGATATTCATCGGTTATAAGTTAACTAAGCGAAACAAAACTGATTTGGCGATTCGGCTTACCGATTTCCGTTATTCAGATATCATTAACCGTTAATCCAAGTTTGCGTATAAAATTTAATTGTTTTCATAATACTAACAGAAAACAATTGGTGGCGGAGTGGTTTGGAGACGGAAAGATAAATCGTTGGAGGCAGTTGACCCGGGTTCGAGTCCGGTCAGCTCCAACTATTTTTTATTTATTTTCTTTTAACTTTTTATCAAATATAATTTTTATAGTTTAGTTTATATATTAATTATGTAACGTTTAAACTCAAAATACTCATAAATACTTAATGTCATTTCATAACTTGTATTTGATTACAAAACGGAGCGGGTTTTGGAAACCCGATTTTTTACAAATGTTACAACAGAAACATGTTGAGCTTCTTGGATTCGATCTTTGATGTCGGTTATGATTTGCGAACATAGAAGACGAATGGAGTTCGCATAACCTTTTCGACTGAGCGCATCGGCCACCATGTTTGCCTTGCCAGGATGATACCGAATTTCACAGTCGTAGTCGTTAAGAAGTTCGACCCATCTTCGTTGCCTCATATTCAACTCCTTTTGATTGAAGATATGTTGGAGACTCTTGTGGTCAGTGTATATTTCACACTTGGTACCGTAGAGGTAATGTCTCCATATCTTGAGAGCGAACACAACGGCTCCAACTTCCAGGTCGTGGGTGGTGTAATTCTTTTCATGAACCTTGAGTTGTCTAGAAGCATAGGCTATCACTTTTCCTCTTTGCATCAGTACACAGCCTAGTCCTTGCCCTGACGCGTCGCAATAAACTACGAAGTCATCACAACCCTCCGGGAGTGTGAGGATAGGTGCGTACAAAGTTTTTGCTTTAAGGTTTGGAAAGCCTCCTCTTGTTTAGGTCCCCATATGAAGGGTTTTCCTATTATGAGTCAAGGCCGTGAGTGGTACAGCAATACGGGAAAAATTGGCGATGAAGCGTCGATAGTAACCAGCCAAACCAAGAAATGACCTAACTTCGGTAGGGGTACGTGGCACTTGCCATTCCTGCATGCCTTGATTTTTGAAGGATCAACATGAATTCCCTTGTCATTGACTACATGTCCAAGGAATTGTACTTCTCCTAACCAGAATTCACATTTCGAGAACTTGGCGTAGAGCTTTTCAGTCCTTAAGAGTGTAAGGATAAGTCGAAGGTGTCGCTCATGATCGGATTTAGATTTGGAGTAGATAAGAATATCGTCGATGAAGACTATGACGAAACGGTCGAGGTAGGGTTTGCATACCCTATTCATTAGATCCATGAAGACAGCGGGGGGGTTGGTTAAACCGAACGGCATGACCATGAATTCGTAATGACCATAACGAGTCCGGAAGGCGGTTTTTGGGATATCTTCTTCATGTACTCTGAGCTGATGATAACCAGAACGAAGGTCGATTTTTGAAAAACAGGTGGCGCCTTGAAGTTGGTCTAGGAGGTCATCAATGCGAGGTAATGGATAGCGATTCTTAACCGTTAACTTGTTGAGTTCTCTATAGTCGATGCACATGCGAAACGTTCCATCTTTCTTCTTCACAAACAGAACAGGTGCACCCTAAGGCGATGAGCTAGGACGTATGAATCCTTTATCAGTCAGCTCTTGCAGTTGACTGGCCAGCTCTTGCATTTCGGATGGGGCTAACCTATAAGGAGATTTTGCGATTGGTGTAGCGCTAGGTATAAGATCGATGCGGAATTGACTTCTCTCACGGGAGGAAGTCCTGAAATGTCGTCAGGAAAAACTTGTGGGAATTCTTTCACAACTGGGATGTCTTCGAGTTTCCTCTCCTTGGTTCCCTTTTTGACGATGTGAGTTAGGAATGCGACATAGTTCTTACGGAGATATCTTCGGGCTTGAAGGCAGGACATTAATTTGAGTCCTTTCGAAGTGGTTTCCCAAAAATACGTAGGGTCTGACCGTCTGCAAGAGGAATGCGAATGAACTTTTCACGGCACACTATTTCCGCGTGATGCTGGCTGAGCCAGTCCATACCGATTATAACATCGAAACTTCCCAACTTCATAGGAATGAGGTCAACTGGAAAATCGTGATCGTTTAGGGTGAGAGTACAATTGCGTATAATAGAATCTAATGAGACGGGTTTTCCGTCAGCAACTTCCACCGTCAGAGATTCGATGAGATTAACACGAGGTTGGTCGAGGATAGATTCAAATTCTAAGGACACAAAGCTCTTATCCGCACCAGTATCGAACAATATGGATGCATAACTACCATTGATGAGAAACGTACCGTTAACCACGTTGTTGTCAGCCCTGGCTTGGTTGGCATTGATATTGAAAGCTCTCCCTCTGGCAGGTGGAGGAGCTTGGTTAGCTTGGTTTACCGGATTTGCTTGAGCTTGGGCATGGATGATGTTTACCAAGCGTGGACAAGTGTTCCTGAAGTGGTTTGGGTCCCCACAGTTGTAACAAGCTCGCATGGGTTGCATCATGGGGTAGTTGGGTTGGTAGTAAAGTTGAGCTATGTGTTGCGTGGGTGGTAGAAGTAAGGGTTGTTGGGCTTGACCCACTGTCTGATTTTGAGTTTGGGTTTGTGGTTGACTGCGGTTCATTCGTTGAAGGATACGGCAGGTTTGGATGGTGTGACCTGCACGGCCACAGCTTGTGCAATGTTGGCAGGGATTTTCGGGAAGGTGATGGTATTGACAACGGTTGCATTTTGGGTATGGGCCGGTGTATGGCTTTTTAAATGGTGCAGCTGAGGGAGCAATTTGGGTAATTGGTGCGGCAGTGATAGAAGGGTTTGTTTGTGTGACAGCAAAATTTCTGCTGTTTCGTTTCCTCTTACCAGCAAACTTCGAAGAGGAGACGGAATGGTTTGGAGTTTGGGCCTCAATGGGGGCTTTCTTTTTCTCATCCTTGAATTTGCCGTTTCGGATGCGATTCTCGGTGAGTTCTGTGGCTAATTCCATTGCGGCTTCAAGTGTTGCAGGCGAAGTGCTTAAAACCGAATCTTGGATTTTCGAGGGGAGGCCTCGAATGTAGTGTTCGACTAAGCGGTACAGTGGGGTGAATTAGTTGGGGATCATTTGGTTTAGTTCGAGAAATCTCTTGTTGTAGGAAGTGTGATCTCCTTCCTTTTGTTTCAACGAGTGGAATTCATCTTCCAACTTTTTGATTTCGCTCCTTGGACAGAAGCGCCTTGTCATGAGTTCCCTTAACTCTTCCCATGTTAAGACCATGGCATCTTCGACTCCTCGCTTACCCTTTTCTGTGTTCCACCAGGTAAGGGCTACCCCAAACAGTCTCCCAGTTGCGTAACGTACCTTGCGATCCTCGGGACAATCGCAATTGAGGAAAGTGTTTTCCATTTCTTCAAACCAGTGAAGGAGGGCGGTAACACCTTCGGTCCCTTCATATTTCGGGGGATCGCAAGATTTGAAGTGTTTGTAGGAGCACTTTTTGGAAGGAGGGTTGACGACGTTCTGGTCTTCATGATTGGGAGGGTTGATGGGATTCGTGGTGAGAGCTTGTTGAACTTGAATTACGATGTCAGGAAGCACCGCGGCCATTTGTTTAGCAATTTGGTTGGCCAAACGTTCATTTGATCTTCCTGACTTTCTACCTCCACGTAGTTGCCTAGCCGACATCTACAGGAACATACATAGGAAGATTGTGAGTTTAAGAATTTTCAAAGTGTCATGTGTCGTAAAAAGAATGAAAAACAACATAATTGGCAATAAATTAACTACATCCATAGGATGTCTTGGGTTTGCTCATGTTTGGGCCTCCAATGTCCCCCATACCATCGCCTGTGTAGTCATGTGGGTCCCCATGACTATTGGGCTTGGTAGGATTCACATTGGTGTCGGCGGGTTAACACTCGCACCACCCGAATGAAAATCGGAAAACATAATTGCGAGATGTATGGTAGGAGGGTGTCCGGGTGTAGACACAATGACAACTCAAAGTGGGTTAGCTCACAAAACGTTTGGTATAGCATGCTTTGGCCTAATAGGTCCTTCGTACTCTCATCGTTAGTCCCCAGGTAGGCAAACTGGTCCTTTATTTTGGATTTATATGAATGCCAAGCCTAGACAGGACGTTCCGACTACCGGTACTCGTACCCTTCCAGTTACTACATGGCCGTCATGAGAACTCACTTTGATGTGATTTGAAAAATACAAAAATCATTGCAAAAATCATGGGAATTGTGAGGTGTGTGCTCTCATGGATATGATATGTTATGAGGATATGATTCATGATGAGCATTGTATAATAATATGTACTTATGAACATGCTTGCATAACATTGAGTGTGAAAATAAAACATCATGAATTTTGCATGTAACGCATAAACAATTAAAATCTAGTCAACTATAGTATAGGCTCTAAGGGTCTAATAACCTATCCTATATCCCTATAGTCACAAGCTCTGATACAATCTGTCACACCCCGACCCGCAGCGGAATAAAAGTCGGGGCATAATTGGGTTATTAACAAAGCTCATGATATTTACTAAATGTTTCATATTTATTAAATTCAAATTACAACTTAAATATCCAAACAAAATTCATACAATTACAATAAAAGGAAACTACATAATTATTCCAAAGCATAAACTTTTTATTCTTCTAGGCCTTCCTATGTGTTTCTTGTCTCAACTGGATCACATGTATCATGTGTAAAACGGGGGAGATTTTGGGTCGAACAAAAGTTGGCGAGTGAATCTTGATAAAACATTGTTAATAATTTCTTGATTTATTTAATAAGGAAAATTTGTGCAATAATCACTTGTGAGCAAACATATATAAATAAACAATCACAAACCACTTTGGATGAGTATATGACATGAATGATGATGTATGTGAGATCAAGGCTCAATCAAACGGAGCCGATCGAATGAGGCACCTGATACTCAACCCGTATCCCACGGGGAGCTAAATGGGCCTAATGAAATGCATGCACTGAAAATGATAACTTCAATCTAAACATAATTCACACAACAATTGATACGCATTTGATCACGGATATGATGTAAGCACAAGTGTTTAAATAAAATATGAGAATTATACGACACATGATACACCCCAAAACGTGATTAAAACGGGGAATTGGTAGAGATTCACTCACAGTGGATGCGTTTCTTGATGATGATGATGCGCAGAATATTAGGACTCGACGTCGAGGGAAAAACTAACCTAAATAATAACGAGACGATCCGGTAAATAAATAAATTTTATTTGGAATTAATGTTTTTAATTAGTGCTCTTAATGGAATTTTTAGATTTATTTTTGTGAGTTTAAGGACATTTTCTAACTTTAAAAATATTATTTTTAAGTGTTTTTAATTGATTTTTAAATAAAAAATAAATAAAAAGAAATAAAAAATTTGACTTTTTTTGACCATTGACCGTTAAGCGTTGACCGTCGGAATGTGTTTAATTATGCGTTGAGTGAGGTTCGAACTCGGAACCTCTCGTATACGTGCACGCAGCTCTACCAACTGAGCTCCGTGTCTAACCCGAAATATTCTCTGTTTTAATTATATATATATACTAATTAACTGTTATCTTATTTAGTTTATTTCAAAAAGGATTTAATATGGCCGAACCGACTTCAGTGACCCGGAGTGGAACTCGGACGTTCGGTTCGAGTGCGCACAGCCCAACCAGTTGGGCTGTGTGTCTAACCTTGTTTAACTACAGAATTATATTATATTTGTATACATGTTGAAGGATGATCTGAATAGGTTTTAAAAATGATTGGTTTTATTTCTGAAAGTCGGTAACATATGCGATTCGAACTCGGGACGTGCGTGTTATGTTGCACACAGTCCACCGCTGGACTGCGTGTCTAACCCGGTTAAATATCCAGTTTTAATTAAACTTATACACATTATTCAACTTCGTCTTCTTCGTTTAACATTTCAGAACAGTGAATTCCGACTGTTCTGTTTAGTCGATCTTAACTTATATTTGATTGAATTGAAAAGAGAAATGAGATGACATGGTATACCAGAACGGCGAGTTTGCTTCAGGTTTTCCGGCAAAGTCTCGTCGTCTCCGATCTGCGGATTCCGGCTGAGGGAAACTGTTTAACAGTTTTGATTACTGGATTGAGCAATTAGATTACAAATCGAAAGATAGCAAGAGAAATTTAGATGATTGTACCGTCTGAAGAAAATCGCGGTTTTCCGTTCAGTGATTCCGGCGAAATTGAAATTTCCAGCGACGTGCTAAAGCTTCGAGAGATTGTGCAATTCTGAGCGAAAAGGTTACCAGAGGTTTTGGTGGGTATTTATAGGGAAGAACAGGATGTATTGGGTCCGAATTTTGGTCTTGATTCGCGGTCAAAGTTTTTCCGGCGGTTACGACTAAAATTGAGGGTTAGACATCGGTTATAACCGATGTCGAAATTAGTTCATGCGTTTCAGTCAAAGGAAACGGTCCTAATTTGCGGTAATCTTCGGGTTTTTTTCCGACGACTGCGGATTTGGGCGCGCTGATTACCAGTTTGACTTTTGGGTTTACTTTAAATGTTATTTGTTTTTTTATTTGGCATGAAAGAAATGTGTGGCGGAGTGGTGTGGTGTGTGTTTGTGTTTGTGGGCGACCCGGGTTCGAAACCCGGCAGCCCTATTTATTTTTTTATTTACTTATTTTTATTGTTCATTGTTTATGGTTTAAAATTCTAATAATGTTGATTAGTTATGTATTGTTTAAAATTAATATGAACATTAAATACGCGACGAAACTAAATATTTGATTAATAAACGAAGCGGGTTTGGAAAACCCGTTTTTTCGACGAATGTTACAATTCATCCATCATGTCTCTAAATCAACTCAATCGATTGCTCAAGCCGAACTAGAAACTGGAACTGCTACAAGGCCACCAAAGTTGAAAGGTTCGGAAGATTTCAGCAGCTGGAAAAACAGGATCAAGTCCTTCTTTGAGTATACCGATTATACTCAATGGATGTCAGTCACTGTGGGCCTGCATGTTTCCATGATAATACGTGATGACATCTGTACTATTAATGAAGATCCTTCAACATTCACAGATGAAGATAGGACACTCATTCAACGTGACCGGAGGGCTCACGCTGCTCTCACTATGACTCTGTCAAAGGATGATAACAATTTGTTTGAAGAATACACATCGGCACATGAACTGTGGTTGGCTCCAATCGACCATTATGAAGGCAATGAGGAACTCAGGGAGAACAAGCGAGACATGGTGCAGAAAGAATATGATATGTTTGGAAGTATTCGTGGCGAAAGCTTGTCCGACCACATAAGCAAATTTCTGGGGGTGTTCACCAAGATGAAGAAGGTGGGAAACCCAGTTGCAAATTATGCATCATCTAAAAGCTGCTAGATTCTCTACCAAAAGAATGGAGTCTTCAATGCATGATGATTAAGAGAACTTTCCTCACCAGCACAACTCCAGTTACTCTCTCAGAATGGATTAACACTTTAAAAGCCTTTGAAATGGACATCATGAAACGAGAGATGAATCAAACTGGATATTCTCAGAAGACGTCTCAGCAAGCTGCTGCAACCTCGGTCCCCAAGAATATGGCATTTCTGGCTCCCGTCACCTCATGTGGATCAAATTCCCAAAGTGCTGTCAAATCCTATTCAAATGCTTCCGCAAACTCTGTGAAGGCCTCGTCATCTTTCGAGAAGACCACCATGGCCAGCGACACTCAAGCACTTAAAATTTCCACAGAACATGTAGCTCTTTTTAATACTTTCTTAAGTAGCTATGAGGCGCTTAGGTCAGGAGAGTTGAAGAGAGAATTCCTCACAACACAGGACATGTATCAAGTATATCCAGACGACATGGAGGAGATGTATCTGAAGTGGCAGATGGCAATGATCACTCTACGGTTGAAGATATTCCAAGATAAAACAGGAAAGAGGTTGGCTCTAGGAAAAGCTGGATTTGACAAGTCCAAGCTTAGATGTTCTAATTGCAAAGACTTGTGCCATTTCAAAAGAGAGTGTCCATTGCTGAAGAACGAGAATACCGAAATCAACCAGACAAGGAGGCCGATTGCCATTGAAGGAAATAATAATGCTGCTGAAAATAATCATAAGGCTTTAATGGTGAAGATTATGATTGGTCGGAGGAGATAGCTGAGGCAAAGGGACAAGTAAACAAGGCCCTCATGGCAAACATTACCACTGTCGCTGTCACGTCTGCTTCAAATGGGGTTGAAAAACAAACCTTCAAGATTCCAAAAGATGACACTGGTTTAAAGCATCATCTCTCCTGCGTCAGAGAAGAGACAACAGAAAGCTGAAATGAATGAGTCGAAGCCTGCTGTTCAAGAAGTCATCAGTACCAGCAAGAATGAAGCGGTTGGAACATCCTCTACCACCATGAAATCAGAAGCCGAGGATAAGGATTTGGTAAACAATATTCCATATGAATTCAAAGCAAAGCTGTGCTCGAAACCATGTTTGAACGTCGTGGCACACTACAAATCACTCAACCGTGATATAATTAAGGAAAAAGAAAAAGTTTTGAAAATAAATCAAGAACTAAAGGAAAATGAGGCTGCATATCAGCAAAAGCTGAATTCAACCATACTGAAATACAGACTCTAAAGGAATTTGTCTTCAGAAAAGACTTTATCATAAATGATTTGACAGAAAAACTAGAAAAATCCCAAAACGAAAATAACAAATTGCAAATCACTATTGATAAATGGAAAATTAGTCAAAAAGCACTGGTTGATATTGTAAACTGTCAACGACCGATATTCATAAAGGATGGAATTGGATATAAAGATAAATTCGGAAACGAAACACAACAAAAATTATGTTCCTATGCCATCTCCTCATCCTAAAAATGACATAATCAATAAAAATGATCTTTTGGATCAAAGTATATTTTATATATCCGGAAACAAAACTAACTTTCTGAAAGTAATGCAGATCTGTGCGAGAGTAAGGAAGATGTGTGCGATGGGGAAGATGATTGTGGAGGGATGAAAATAGGAATAGGCTATTCAGGCGACAGTTATTCAACTGTTAACTGGTTCGCCTGGAATTGTGATAAGACGAATAAAATTTCTATTCGAGATAACTGTAATAGTTTATCTAGGATGGATGTTGTAATGGTTGTATGCCTGAATTGACAGTTCGGGATGACGTAATGGCAATGTGCCTACACTTAAGGCTCACAACCAAGGGATTGCTAAGGTTGAGGGTCATGACCTAAACTTTGTTCTTAATGATGAAAATGTTATGCTTGAATCTCCTGTATTTGTGCTAGAGTTAAAGAAAAACAGTTTTGTAAAATTCCTTACAGAGGAAATTCCAGAATTTGTTCCATCAGTTGCAGGTACATCAAAGACTGATAAAGATTTCCCTGAAGATTCAAGCACAACAACTTCAGAAAGTGATGAAGAAAGGTCAGATGAAAGTCAAGAATCCATCTCCTCATCAGACAGTGAGCACAGTGAAGTCGACATTGAAGATAAACATCATCTTGATAAGAAACTGAAGAAAGCTAAAGATTCAAGCCACATTACATCATCAAACTCCTCAAGATGCTCCAGACTCTCATCACATACATCATCTTCATACTCAGCACCCAATAAGAAAAGATCGAGTCAAAAACAATGTTTTCGCTGTGGTCATTTAGGACATGCGGCGAAACATTGTAAAAGCAAGAAATTTTCTAAACCTAGTCAAGATCTCGTTAAAAGTTTTACTGATCAATTTGACAATTTATAGAAATCAGTAAAATGCATAGTTGATTCAACCTGTTTTTTGGAAAAGAAAAGACAACACTCTTGCTCAAAATCATGATAGAACTAATGTAAAGCAAGCCTGGGTTCCAAAAACTAGCTAATTTGTACATATTTTTGTTGTTGTTGTATAACAGAATAAAATTCAGAAATGGCTTCGGATGCTCATGGAGTATATCTGGCACGTTGACAGCGGTTGCTCCAGGCACATGACCGGTCTAAAGGATCTGCTTACCAACTTTTGGGTTTTTGATGGTGACTTTGTATCCCTTTGCCGGAGACGAAACGGGAGGAAAAATCGTCGGAATGGGTGACGTCGTGTCAGAAGCACTCACTTTGGAGAATGTGAACTATGTTCCAGAATTATGTTACAATCTTATGAGTGTTTCACAAGTCTGTGACAAAGGAATCGCGGTGCTGTTCAATGACATGGAGTGCTTATTCCTCAAACCCGGTTACTCCGTCCCAAAAGAAATGATCATGCTTAGAGCTCCCCGTCAAAATAACACCTACGTGCTGAATATGAAGAATGCCAAATCAAATGAGCCAATGACATGTCTTATGTCAAAAGCATCTGAATCGAAATCACTGCTGTGGCATAGGCGTTTGGGGCATGTGAATTTTTAGAACATAAATAAACTTTCAAAATTAAATCTAGTAAGAGGTTTACCTATGAAAGATTTTCCTTTTTCTGAAAAGTGTATCGCATGCACCCAAGAAAGCAACATAAAAAGCCTCATAAGTCCAAAAGCAGTGAATATGATTTCTGCCCCTCTACAATTACTTCACATGGATCTTTTCAGCCCAATTAGCGTTAAAAGTTTAGCTAAAAGATCTTATTGCTTAGTGATTACAGATTATTTCTCACGGTTTTAATGGGTATTCTTCTTGAAGCCAAAAGCGAAACGGCATCCATTCTGAAGAGCTTCATTCCCATGATTGAAAACGTGATCAAGCTGAAAGTCATCTCCATCAGAAGCGACAACGGTTCTGAATTTAAAAATCATACGTTTGTCACCTTCCGTGAAGATAAGGAAATTCGCCTCCAATACATCGCTGCCAGGACTCCTCAGAAAAATGGGTAGCAGAACGCAAAAACAGAACTCTCATCGAAGCTGCAAGAACTATGCTTGTCGACTCTAAGCTTCCCATAATTTTCTGGGCTGAAGCGGTCAACACAGCATGCTATATTTTGAATCGTGTTCTTATCGTCAAACCTCACGGAAAGACAGCCTATGAACTACTTTTCAAAAGGAAGCATCTGATAGATTTCTTCAAACCGTTCGGGTGTTCATGCACACTTCTCAACACTGAAGACAATCTCATCAAGTTTGAAGCAGTCGGTGACATGTGCTACTTCATGGGCTATTCATCTTCTCAAAAGGAATATCGAGTCTACAACAAACGGACCAAGATGGTGATTGAATCATATTACGTTGATTTTCAAGAAGGAAACTCCACTAACACTGGAAGCGCTCCGAACTGGTTTTATGACGTGGATATTATATTCAACACTTTCAGCATCAATGAACCCATCACTGAATCCGAACCTACAGAATCCACTCTGTTGGAACCTTTGTTTGATACCTCAAACATTGGTTTTACTCCTTTTACTACCCGTTTCACCCCTGCCTCTGCCTCTCCTACTCTTCCGGTGTTCGAAGGAAATGGTGATACATCTGCTGAGAATGCATTCGCACATGATGATTCTTCTTCACAGCAGGCTATGGATGAACCACCCAAAGAAGTCGAAACTCCAATTATTTACGTCAATGAACATTTTTCTAATATGCCTCATCAAATTGAAACTCACACCAATGCAGGGTACAAGACCAATCGAAACCATCCAATTGAAAATGTCATCGGTTCTGTTGAAGATGGAGTTCGAACACGCGGACAAACTCATACCATCAACACAGGACTGTATACAGCTTTTCTCTCGCAGCCTATCCCAAGAGATATCGAAGAAGCTATTCTAGATTCAAGTTGGGTACAAGCTATGCAAGAAGAATTAGCCCAATTTCAGAAACTTAAAGTCTGGAAACTCGTTGACCTACCAGACGGAAAGTATCCAATTGGTACCAAGTGGGTGTTTCGTAATAAGATGGACGGTCGTGGTGTAGTTATCAAGAATAAGGCTCGATTGTGGTTCAAGGGTTTCGACAGGAAGAAGGGATTGACTACGAGGAAGTTTTTGCACCTGTTGCACGGTTAGAAGCCATAAGAATCTTCTTAGCCTATGCTTCATTCAAAAACTTTAAGGTGTTTCAAATGGATGTAAATAGTGCCTTTCTGTATGGGAAGGTGAAAGAAGAAGTTTACGTCTGTCAACCTCCAGGTTTTGAAGATCCTCATTCTCCCACGAAATACTACAAGCTTGACAAAGCTCTCTATGGTCTTCACCAAGCTCCTAGAGCATGGTACGAGACATTGTCAACATATCTTCTGGAGTGTGGATACTCAAGAGGCAAAATAGACATGACTCTCTTCACAAAAAGGATTGGAGAAAATGTGATGTTGGTTCAAATCTACGTAGACGATATCATTTTTGGGTCGACAGATGAAGCCCTTTGTAGAGAATTCGAGAAGGTGATGAAAGCGAAGTTCGAGATGAGTATGATGGGAGAACTCACGTTTTTCTTAGGACTAGAAGTGAAGCAACGAAAGGATGGCATACTCATTCATCAGGCTAAGTACATCAGAGATATTCTTTACAAATACAGCATGAATGACTGCAAATCCGCCAGCACTCCTTTTGCTGCTCAGACGGAACTCACTTCAGATCTTCAAGGAAAGCCAGTGAACAAATCTCTCTATCGCTCAATGATTGGGTCGTTAATGTATCTGACCGCTAGTAGGCCTGACATAATGTGGGCTGTCTGTCTCTTTGCCCGCTTTCAGACAAATCCCAAAGAATCGCATGATGCTGCCGTCAAGAGAATCTTTCGCTATCTCAAAGGAACTCCAAAGCTTGGTTTGTGGTATCCTAAAGATAGTAACTTTGATCTAATAGCTTACTCTGACAGCGATCATGCAGGTTGCAAAGTAGACATAAAATCTGTCTCCAGAGATTGCCAATTCTTGGGAAATCGTCTTATTTCGTGGTAGAGCAAAAAGCAGACAACAGCCTCTACATCTACCGCTCAGGCTGAATACACGGCAGCTTACAGTTGCTGTTCACAAGTCCTTCGGATACAGAATCAGTTGTTGGATTATGGGATCAACATCATGAAGACTCCGATATTCATTGACAATGAAGCGTGTCTGGGGATTGTGAAGAATCCCATCCACCACTCAAGAACTAAACACATCGAAATTCGCATTCATGCGATTAGAGATGCGTACGAGAAATGATACATCCAAGTGGTGCCAGTGGATTCAGTGCAACAAAAAGCGGATATATTTACGAAAGCCTTCGATAAAGCTCGATTCAACCAGTTGGTAACCTGGTTGGAAATGGTGAACTTCCTTGAGTGGAATTGACTTTTGGTAAAAAAAAGGTTAAAATTTCTTTTCAAGCAATGAATTCTAGAAAATAAAATTTTAAGGGGGCAAGTTTTCCAGAAAATATTGTTGAAACTGATTTCTTCTTTGGCACCTGCACGAGAAATGATAGAAAAACTGCTAACACTTTTGTTTGATCTTAAAACAGAAAAAGATTAAGGCCTCAAGCAACGACGTGTCGGTAGATTCAGCAATACCTTGAAGTAAACTGCAAAACGGAGACAAACTCTAATGATCACACAAGAATTCTGAATACCCACAATGTTGTGCAACTTGCGGGTAACATGTTGCGGCGTATGGCTTAATGGTCTTAAATCTTGCGTTGATAGATTGCCAAAGTCTGAGATTTCGGTTCTTTATATTGGCTAATCATTCGAGGATATCATAGTTGCTCTTCTGCTGCATCCACATATATGCTGACCTATACACAGCTATGATATCTTTTCTAAAAGAACCTATGCGGCCAAAACCCTACACAAATGAATCTCTCATTGAGAATCATTCAAGTGCTTAAATTGTACCGCATCTGGTATCTGTCATAGCCCTCGTTAGACCTTGGTCTCTTTGCTGTATGGAAGTACTGACCTGAACACCAACTATCTAACGTTGAAATCTCAAAAGCGAATGAAGTCAGTATATTCACCTGTTATGAGGAATTTTTGCGCATACCTTGATCGCGGGGGTATGTCCTGATGTGGCACTCACGGGCACAACATTCTGACTGTCACAACATGAGTGGGGGGACATTGAATTTCTTGTCAATATTACTGCAACATGATAAAAGGGCTCTCAGATCGCATGTTGAAAGATAGGTGCATGGATTTAAAAGGACAAAATACTGACGGTTTTTCTTGTGCTTTGATTATTTTATATATCTAACATTTTATCTCAAACGAACGAAGTGTCACAAGTATGATCTTTTGCAGGAAAGTCACAAGATTCAAGTCAGTTAGCATAAATTTTGTGTGAAAAAGGAAGCTTCCTGGCCCCAAAAACAAATTTTTGGATCCATTCTGCAATTTTCATTTTTATTAAGCTTATTTTTAAAAAAATTTGCACTATTTTTAATCAAAAAGGGGCACATTTTACGAGAAAACTTGAAATTTTCGAGCGTATTTGTTTCTATGTTTTCTTAAAGTTGAAGATATCCCACAATTATATCAATGCGGCGTATTTAACATTCCAGCGTATTTAATAAAATGCTGGAAGGCAAGTATGTATATATACTTCAGCTTCATTGTTTCTGCAAGTATTTTCAAATAAGTTTCATCTTCATCTTCTTCATATCGCTCATAAAACCCACATCCATTTTCAAACTTCTCTTAAGTGAATTTGAAAGGAATCGATATCGGTATGGTTTCAATATTCAAATGTCCATAGGTCTTTGTGTGAATATGTTTTAAATCGTTGATTTCAGTCTGCGTTGCATACATATATTTGAATCTGGCTTTAATCTAGTTTTCATGAGTTTATCAAGAAAAAATTTGAAGTCAGCATATTTATTATGAATACAGCGTAGATAATTTCGAATGTGGCGTAATTATCACAAGCTCCTGAGTCAGCGGGGTTTAACTCTTGAACGCGAGTTCAAGCAACCGGGTAATTGACAATTACGCCGGTAATCTAGCATAGATAATTATCTTCGCTGGATTATTTCCCGAGTCAAAATCTTAATTCCGCTGCTCTTGTGCAGCGTAAATACTCCTCAATCAGCGTAGGTGTATCTAAGTCTCGAGCACAATCTTGTGCCCGACGAACTTAGCGATTTTGCCCGACGTAAATAGTAGCGGATTTATGAGTTTATTTTGTATATATTTCTTTATTATTACTATTATATACTTGTATATACTTAACTTATATATACATATATATATAATATATAAATATATCTCCACATACATAAATCTAACTTGACTCGTTTTCGATTTCAGATATGGTAAAGGAGATCATTTGGGATAAAACTCGAAAGCACAATCAGCCCTGCAAGTTGGTCCCACCTCCAATCGACTTTGAAGATGTAGCAGAGTGGATAAATTCAAGCAAGATCAGCTACGCTGTTCAAGCCGATCCGATCATCTACAACATCCACATTGAAGATTTTTGGAAGACAGCCAAAGTGTCGACCGTAAACGAAATTAACAGAATCACAGCAACAGTCAGGAACAAGAGGACCGTTGTTACAGAGGAGAACATACGAAGAGTTCTCAGTCTTGGAGACAAGCACAGTGATTTGTTCAGAATGAAGAAGGATGACATCCTAGATGGATTTAAGGGGATGAGGTATATTGGAGACTTCAGAGAGAAAAATGAGATTAAAAGAAAGGGCCTTACAAAAGACTAGAGATTCATTCTCCATGTATTTGCTATGAGCTTGGCACATAGGAAAGGAGGATATGACGGGTTGAACTTGGAATGGTCGGCTGCTATGCTTAGCCTCTGCACAAAGCAGTCATTCAACATCTCTGGTCTTATCTTTTACTGCATGGTTGATAATGCTAATTCCTCCACATGGGCTATGTACCCTCGTTTTGTTCAGCTCCTCATCAATGACCAACATCCAAATCTTCCTCATGATGGCGACCTATACAAGTTCCAGCTGCCGACAGGGCGTTAGATTACCGAGCTAAAAACTGAAGAATGGGTGATGCTCTATCAGTGGATGTATAGGGAAGAAAGATACCATGTTGTGAAGGAAGCCTATGAGAAATACAGAGAACGTGTTAAGAAAAAGAGACAAGGAGATGGTGATGAGGAAGTGGAAGAGGAAGAAGAGGAAACCGAGCAGCTAGTTAGAAAGAATAAAGGAAAGCAAATTTTGAAGGAAGGGGACTCCTCGAAGAAACGGAAAGATAGTGCTCCTCAAGAACGATTGATGGAAAGCAGTTTCAGGGCCGGAGGCACCAGAGAACATCACGAGCATATAGAGAATCTCCGTGCAATTCATGAGGCCGAAGAAAGAGAGAAGAGAGAAACTAGAAGAAAGAGACGTCATATGACAGAATCCGAAACACCGGTGACGGTCACCACCGAGCAAGAGCAGTTTGACGAGTTTGTAGATCAGTTGATTGTCGATCCGGAAGCCCCAAGTCTATCTCCCTCGCAGAAGCGTAAGAAAACTGGGGAAGGACCTTCGACAGAGGAACAACCAAGACAAATGCCACAACAAGCTCCTCGAAGACCTCGTCCATTTCAGGAGTTGTACGATAAGCTAGCAAAAGATATTGGGAAAGGCCTAGCTCAGGAAATCTGTCTGTTGAAGCATCAAGTAAGCAACACAAACGTTATTCGCGAGAAGCTGAGGGAACAAAGAAAGAAAAACAAAGAGCTTCACGCATACGTCAAAAAACAGACGAGATTTGTGAGATTTCAGCAAGATGGGATGGAAAAGATGTATCGTATGATCAGAGAACTTTGCACCAAAGTGGACATACCACCGATGTTCTCATCTACTGATATTTTTTATTATGAGAAGTTCAAGACTGAAGAGGAAAGACAAAAAGCTGAGGCTGCAGAAAAGAAGAAAAAGCCCTTAGAATCGGCGGTGAACGTCACTGAGGATGACGAAAGTGAAGAGGAGGAGGTAGACAGAGATGAAATGCCAGCGAGATTTGTTGAGTGGGTTTGGAAGATGATACTATTTATTAAACTGAGGACGGTGATGCAGTAACTCCAGTGCATCCTGAATGGTTCAGAAAAGAAAGGAAAAGCTTCCAGATTTCTATCAGGTGGTCGCCGTTGAAAAATCTGGTGTCACTGATAGAATAATAAGCTGGAAGTACTGCAATCTCAAAGGGATGTTCATTGTAAAGAGACGAGGTGGTGTTATTCAGCATTTTAAGACCGGAGCTGACATGAAAAGCCTTCCAAGATGGGACATTCGAGAACTGGGGAGGCTAGACCTGATAAACCCGACCAACAGCAGCATCGGAGCTGACTTTGAAAGACTCATTCTAAGGGAATGCAATCGGGGCTTCACAGTTTTCAAGCCGCAACGACCTCGAAGAAGAGTGTCAAAGACGGCAAAAGATCTCATCACAAGAAAAGGGACGGTAACATGGGTAATAGATCCTGCTAAGGTTGAAACAAAAGTCAAAATTCCACCTGAACAGCCTGCCATGCTTACACACTTCAAGAAATGGTTTTACGATGGGAAGACAGTAGAAGCAGTGATCCGATTAGTGTCTAACAAAGACATTCGAATTCTAGACCCGATGGATGTTTTCATGTTCTGCCTTTCCGATCTCAACATTCTCTTTGGTCGCAAAATCCACGTTGGAGCCGGAAATGGGTAAAGAGAAGAAGGAATGCTATTCCAAAGGGCTGTGGAACGAGCTTGAGAGAGGAAGATAAAGATGATGGAAATTGTTCTCAGGATTCAGAAGCAGACAGAAAATGAGGAGGCAAGAAAAAGAAAGAGAAAGCATAAGTCATCATCACAACAGAAAGCCTCCTCACCATCTCAAGCTACATCTCACCCTCAAACTCCGGTTTCATCCACATATGAAGCCACTACGAAGTTACAACAACCCTCAAGTGAAGCTATTGTTAATCTAAGCTCTGAAGAAATAATCGAAGCAACCACAGATCAACCTACCGTTCAAGCTGCACAAGACAAGGATGAAGGACCCGCCGCAGACCCAGAAGCTCGCAAGCAAGATTGAAGAAACCCAAGCATGCAACGGTCTAGGGAGGATATTGTTAGAACTTTTGAGACCGTTGGTGCTTGATTTTCCATAGTTTGAGCTAGTTTGTAATGGTTAGACAAAGTTAAAGGATCAAAAGTGCAATATGGTGAAACTTGTATGTACGCGGCGTATTTAGCAACCCAGCGTATTTAATAAATACGCTGGGTAGTCATTTTGTATAAATATGATGATCAATGCATGTATGTCCAAGTTTCTTGGACGATTTTGGTGATCTTCTTGTGTTGTGATTTTTGCTATTGTGCTCTCATCCGAATATCCAGGTGCTGTTATTAATTACATGTTATTGGGATTTCATATACAACACTAGTTGTTTGATCCAAACAACATTCTTCATCTTCTTTGCTTGGTTTTTCTTAGTATTTGCACATTCAAATAACTAATCCATAGTTGTTTGGGTGAAAACAATCAACCACTGTGATCCGAATATGTTTTGGGACTCACATATATGTAGTTGTATAATCTATAAATGTTTGTAGTTATATTCATATTCGCATTATCAATGTTATTGAGGGTGATAAATCAATACAT
Source organism: Scalesia atractyloides (assembly GCA_947069175.1). NCBI lineage: Eukaryota > Viridiplantae > Streptophyta > Magnoliopsida > Asterales > Asteraceae > Scalesia > Scalesia atractyloides. The sequence goes on from CAMTDV010000012.1 coordinate 90,676,235, forward strand.
ACAAATCTGGTTGTCGTGCAAAGTTTGTTAACTTCATAATAATGTATTAATATGTTGTATTGTTTAATTTACATCTGTATATTAATATTATTTTTTATAGTATGTTATATAAGATTTAATGTTGTCGAATGGGGTGATTTGAGGATTCATGAGAATATTTCGATAGGTCATACTTGTGTTTTCATATGGTCAACAAAAGAAGATATAATTTAAATATAAGCTAAATAAAAAAACATTGGATAATAATAAAAACCTACGTAAAACTAAGAACATATATTATATAATAAAAACCTAAATTTTAAGAAACATGATTAGGGTCGATTTAATCAAACAAACAGTCCGAGTCCGTTGAGTGTTCATCTTCCCACGGGTCGTAGTTTTTCAAACTCCATTCAAGTTCAGTGTCGTACACATCCTCTAAATTATGTACTTATTCTTCTCCAAGGTCAGTGACATACTTGTCCTCTTAATTAGGTACGTATTCATCTCCAGGGTTAGTGACGTACTCATCCCCATACGTAGTTGGCAAAAGACCTAATCAAAGTTCTTGTTCCACTCTTCATTTGTCCTATAAATGATTAATCAACTGGAGGCGGAGGGTTTGTAGGGTGTACTAGTTCAGCTGGAGATAGCTTTGTAGAGCGTACAAGTTCAACCACAAATGGATGCAGGTTAGGTTATACAAGTTGAGTTTGAAAGTGAAATGGTCTGGTGTAGGTTTTAAATTTGAAAAATTATTTACCCTGTATAATTTATCAACTTTTGCTCCCCTCGTCAAATTACTGTTCAGTTTCCTAACTTCTTATTGGTGCTTCAAACCACTCTCCAAGAGTTACGTCTCCACTTATTTTCTTTTTATTTTCTTTTTTGCTTTTGTCATAGTTATGCCACAAGGAAGCAGGCATAAAGTCTTGGAAATTTCACCATCAAACCGTGAGAATAAGCTTTGTCGCGACACGGTCGTCCTACACTGTCGTCGAAGATGGCGTGGTGGCTAGCTGGCAGAACCTAGCTTGAAGCTGCAACGACCTGGTAATGTAGAGAGAAAGAAAGCGATGAGAGTGATGGTGGCTAAAGCAGTTAGGGAGGGGAGATAGAGGTGATTTTTTTAGAAAGAGAATGTAGTAGTTGGGATTTTTAAGAGGTAGAGAATGATGGTGGTTGCGGCGGTCGTTTGTTCATGGTTGTCGGAGACGGTGGGCTGGATATTTTTTAGAGAGAGAACAGAAAAGTTGAAGGCGGTAGTTTTGTGGTGTTTGAACATATCTATTTTCTTCTTTTGACAAGTTCGTCCAATGCGCGGGTCCTAAATTGACTTAGTTATTTTTTTATATTTTACTTATCGGTTTAATTTCTCTGCAACGAGCGTGTGTAATTCAAAGATTTTACGTCTGCTTTTCATTCGGTGTTATTTTTTCGTTTTTATTTATTTTGTTTTTACGAGTTTTTCCAGTGTCGGTGGTCGCTGACCGTGGTATAGCATTGATAGTAGTTGACACAGTTACGACAACCGCTGCAACGCAGGAGCTTAATACTAGTAATTATGATTGCATACCCTACTCTAGAGATTACAAGTAAAACTATATAATATGTTTATTAATGTTATAACATTTATATTTTTAGGTTATAATAAGTGTTGGTATCATATCCTTTTAGTTTATTTTATTCCTCTTTTTACATGGTTATTGTTATCGTTTCTATTTAATTAAATAAATTATTCGATTATGTTTTACGTAACACTCCATAATACACGTGCGTGGTTTAACGTTTTTACATTCGATTTTTGTTCGGTTTAACGATTCTGGCACAACGTGCGGGTCTTAAAAACTCGTTATCTTTTAACTATTACAATCATAGACGTTGAGTTTTCTTTTAATATTAAACTTTCAAATGGGGCCCACATTTAGCACCCGACCAAATCCTTGGGGGCGGACCAAACACCTTGGATTTCAATTCAGATACAACCCGCATCGCTTGTGTCCGTTGAGGTTGGTTCGGTTTTTCCGAACGCATCCACATCATGAGCGATGTGGATGCTCTAAAGGAAATTCCATCTTATTTTTAACCCATATGAATGAGGCTGCTTTTAACTCTACATCAATTCTCTCTGGCTTCTTTATAAATGTATTTAAAATTAAATTGTTTCTCGCCTTCCAAATATACCATTATGTTATTTTTCTTGTAGGCCTTATTTCCTTGCACCGCGTTTTCACATTGCAAGACCTCTTCAACATTGGTACTAATATTTCCAATAAATCTCTACCAACTTCAATTAGCCTCCAATATACTGCAGCCAAATTGCAAGAAACCATCAGGTGGTCAGTTATTTTCTAAAGCCGAGCCACAAAACTCGCAATTAGTACTTGACAGGAAAATCTTTCTTTTTGCAAGAGTCACGCGAGTTGAAATTCATCCAAGCTTGCTCGTTATTCAAACAAAATTCACCTTTATTGGAATCCACTTTGTCTTCTCTACTAGTCTATTGTTCATAAATTAATATACTTGTATTTTGATATCTAAGTGATAGGTGAATTTTAAGAGAAGATTCTAAAGTGATGGAGGGAAGGCGTGGAATCCTGGAGAGAGTATAAGTGTTTGCTAGCGACCCCAATCAATGTGCGAGAAACCATACAGTATTCCATGTCGACCTAGTTTACTCTTACGTGATACTACTGGCCCCTTCTTCTTACAATGATGAGAATTCATTCATTCGAAACTCCGTTTATATCATGTATATAAAAGTAATTATGCAACTTTTATAATTACACACATTTATATTATATAATTACGAGCACTCTTGTACATTACATCGACATTTTATTATAATATTCATACATCAATACTTTATTCAGTGAAAGGTATTCAAATTCTCAATTTCATTGTATAATTTTCATAAAATAAAAAGTAATAAAGTATATCAAAGTTATTTGAGTATAAAAATGATGGAACTAAATATAACCAATAATTATGGGTTTTACCCATTGGTGAGCCCATGTAGAAACTATGGGGGGCAACAACCCCATGGAAAAAAGATAGCGTTATTTACATGTTAAAATTCTGATCGCTCTCATAAAAGTTTGATTTGTCCACTAATCGTCCCATATAAATAAATTCTAGATCTATTACTGGTTTTACTCGTTGTGTCCTTCCAAAAATTTAATTCGTTTATTATATACACGTGGCAGACCTCTAGCATCACTTCATATACACTTCTTACATGAAAATCACTTATATTTAATTCTTTTGATGTGCTTGCATATATATGTTTGTATATAGATATCGAGTGTAACGTAAGTATTGTTATTCAAGGGAAATAAATGTGACAAACAACAAAATAAGAGGTATATTCATACAACTCAATCACAGTTAATTATATAATTACGTCCATTTAGACTTAATTATGTGTTAATTGAGTCCACAAAGTCTAGATATCCAGAAAATGCATGAATACTTGCATTTAACATGATCGTATTCGCTTTGTCGCGATACGATGAAAACAATTTTAACGAACGTTGGTGGGTTATCCGGTTAACATTTTTTTTATATCAGAATGGTTCCAATATTCCTAATATGCCTGGAACGTTATACAACGGCATTATTATTATTATTATTATTATTATTATTATTGTTATTATTATATTTTTTACGAAAACAACGGATAGAAATCTATTTGGAACAAGTACGTATATTCTAACTTTCAGGAAAAACACAAATATTATTTTGGTCCATTTTTAAAGACGGACTTATAATTCTCGCCAAACGACTACTAACCTATGATCATTAAGAAATGTTGAGTAGCATTAACTGCTATTACTAGATAATAGACATCCTAAGGAAGTCTAAATAAGAATTACCGGTTCAAGTCACCTAATTGATGATTAATTGATTTTTTAGCATAAATAAGTGGTCGTTTAGCATCAAATCATCAACAAAGCATTGTCTAGCAAACTAGTTGATCCTAATTAGTGCCCTAGTGCTAAATTGTTAATCTTAATCCTCCTAATTAACCACTAATGGCCTAAATATTCCATTTTCATCATTTGAAAGCCACCAAAATCAACACAAGATCAAACCCAACCTCCCACCCCATCCTCATGAAAATCTCGACCAGGAGAGGGGGCATGCACTTCACCATTTTCTGTTGATTGTTGTATAAGAAAGCACGGTTTGTGTTAACCAATAAGGCATGTAGGAATTGGTAATGATAAGTTGAAGTGAAGACCATATCTAGTCTTGCATTTCTACAATTAACAACAACAACAACAACAAGCTTCTCTCTTTTCTCTCCCCCACATAACCCATGGCCACACCACACTTAACAACAACAACAACAAGAAGCTTATCAAGTTATATATATATATTATGTATATATTTTTTCTTTGCAAGTTTGGTGTTTTAGTATGGCATTTAGATGGTTCATATATTCTATTAATATTTGTAGGTAGAAATTATCACAAAATCACGAAATAAATGAAATTGAAAAATTATGGATAAAAACAAGCATAATCCAGAAGTCTCAAAGCAAAAACGTGTGATTGCAGAAAAGCGAAACTCAGAAAACACATCATTTTATTATTCGCAATAAACGTAGCTCATGTTAGAAAACTATAGACAGGTTTGGAAGTAACAGATTCGTTTGACTTGTTAGTCATTTGTAGCCTCCAGACAATATAACGTACGATATTTAAATGTTAGTTTGAAAGCTTCTATCACAATGGACCAGTCAGAAAAGAAAAGGATGTTTAATAGAAAATTCAAAATGGAATAATTTTATAGTATTAATTTGTAAGAGTGGAGAGGGCATTTATACTTGTGTATATAGTTGTGATATATGATGCTTATAAAATCATATAAAATAAGTATACATTGGTAATTATATTTAGACCTAACACTCTTTTTACTTTAAAATTATTGGTGTAATAGAATACAAGCAAGCGTTGTTATTCAAAAAATAGTAATTAGTCTTGGATTAATTACTTAGAGATCAAACAAATAATTAATATACTAGAACGTAATTAAGGGATCTATATATAGAACCTTAATTGCAAACCTTATTTTCAATACAACAAGAGATAAGATGAAAACCCTAGACCATCTCTCTCCCAACCCCCAACCCCCCACCCCCCTCAATTTGCGACCGACCGACCAGCCCGTCGTCCACCGCCTCCATTGCTAGCCAGCTCCACTGTTTGGCCACTGCGACACCCCATTTCCTCCTTTTGGAGATTCTAATTTGATCCGTCTCACGTTTGGATTCTCGTGTTATTATTGGAGATTTTGTTATTCGGTTTACTAGCGGAGCTTTTCATTGCATACATCGTACGAGTCTTCGGTTTTCCTTAAGGTATAACCCTAAACTATATATGGTTGTGTTTATATAGTTATTTGAATGAACAGTAACTAGATCATTGGTGTGATAATTTATCCATGTTTGTGTTTTATCACGATTCTGCAACTAAACTAAATAATAAAGTGTTATTAATATATAAAATTGGATTTTATAAAATAAAAGGATACCCAGGATTCCCAAGAAATACATCCATCGAATATTTATCCATATAAGGGTAATTAAGTTAATGATCGATTTATTATATAAATTATTATAATGACCACAATGTGTGTGTCTGTGTGTGTATAGGGGAAGGTTCATTAGAGAACACTAAAAAATGTGGAACCAAGGAACAGTGTATTTAACATATTAAATATATCTTATAAATTTAATTTAACATGTTAAAAATCATTTTTTCAAAATCTTTTTTAGCGTTGTTCCTTATAAAAATAGGTAGAAACTATTCGAATGAAAAAAAATCATTTTTGTAAAAGAAAAAATATTTTAGCCTTTTTAAATGTTTTTAAACTTTTTTTATATCTTTAGTTTTTATTTTTTAATAAAAATGTTTCTACATGTGTTTATAAGGAAAAGCGTCGAAGAAAATTTTAAAAAACTAATTTTAAGAAGTTAAGTTGAATTTTTAAAAGTGTCCCCGATTCCCCACTTTTTTAGTGTTCCCAATGAACCCTCCCATAAACGATTGAAAGTGTGAAAACGGTAAGAACGGATCCTGACCGAACACGTGGCAGAGGGGTGCTAAATGATACGTGGGGTACGATTGTCATTGTTCAAGTCCGCGTAATAGATGACGTTATAATTCATTTTCAAACAAAATTCTATTAGATATCGCGTGTTATTATTTATTCTTGTTTCATTGGTGTTTTATTTTCGAAGCAATATTTTTTAAAAATGTCGTTATGTCCTTCAACCTAGAATCAATATTCGGCGTTTTCATTATTTAGAACTTATTAATGGCATTTTACACCTTATTACGCATATCTGAATTATGGCGTTTTCATTAAAATGTTTTTAGCTTTAACGCTGAATCTGTTATTCTAATTGTTTATTGTTTGTTCATTATGGCGTTTTCACCTGCTTCCGTCTCAGCAGCCACTTCATTTTGTAGATTTGTCAAGTTGAATTAGTCTCTTAAATCTTATGAAGGTAAATTTCTTGGCATTCATGGTGTTACTAAATTCATTACATTTCATTAATAATTCAAAACATTACAACTAAGACAAAATCAAACTAAACTAATAGTTTTCTAGTAGATGGTATTACATCAGAGATGTGCCCATCGCTTTGATCATCACTTTCTTCAGACTTATCATCATTATCTATTTAATTGGCGTAAACTCCATAATCTCGTTTAGCTATTCTCGCATCCTATATTTAAATATCATCACAACCCTGGATGTTGCATCATTCGAATGGGCTAAATGAAATAGTTGTTCAAGAAGGTGTAGTTTATTTGTGTCCAGCACTTCGTCCATTGTCAATGAATAATCCACCCCGTCTTAATAAGTCACTTTCACCGTTCTTGATGGTTCATCCAGACTCCAATTAGTAAGTGTTGGTAGATCAGTAATGTTATCATCATCATCTGCTGGAAATTTTCTTTTCAATCGTCTTATTACCGTTTGAGTCCTTTCACAATCGTTGGCCATTGGAACCCCTAGGGCCAGAATATCTCTTTGAACGACCTCGTCCATACTATGTATGGCGTTGATGGTTTTTACCCTCACCTTCTCCTGTCAGAGAACTTTAGGATAAAACGTCTCTACGACCTCTCAAACCTCCATGCAATAATTTGAGCCATTTTTTATGTTGTATCGTGTTTAGAGAATTTGTTTAGTGTTAAGTTTGTTTACATGTTCTACTTATATAATGATTTTTTTGCGCGAGTTAGATATATGTTTTTGGCGCCAAAAAACTAGTAGGATGCAGACCTATAAATGTTTTTTGATGTGTATTTTTGTATCTTTTGTCGTGTCATGTAGGATTCGGACCTATAATGTGACAGGTAATTATGGTGTGTTGAAAATATAAAAAAAATTAATACTATGGTGTGGTCTTTAATATAATAAATGTTAGTAATAAAGTTTCCATCTTTCAGTTACTGTTTGTAGTTACTGTTTGTTCAGTTGTTTCTGTTAAGGTTGTAATGTGTGCAGTTAATACGTTTAACGTTTTATATTAATGGCGTTTTTAGATAAAGATGGCAAAATAAAACTTTTGTAAGGCACCTTTTTTGTTCTATTCATTTGCATCTTTTGTTTTATACATTTCAGCAATTATTTGTAGTTTTTTTAATAATTATGATTAAAGGAATTTTATTATATTTTTGGTGTTTTGCGTTTGTGGTATTTTGGTATTTTATAAGTAATTAGAGAAATAATATATTTTATAGTGGAAAATTAGATAACAATTAACAGAAAATGAACCAAAATAAATTAAAAATGCTAATAGAATTTCTCATCCAAATCTTCAATGTCATCAGTCTCTTCTTCTTGAAGTTTTTGTCCCCTGAACCTTAGAATTCCTTAGTTAAGTGTTGATTTCCTTACACAGCTGAAACGTCCTGCTCTAGGAGAAGCTGATTATTCTGTAAAATATGGCATTTTGGTGTTGGTGTGATCTTTTGTTGTTGATTGTTGAAGTGGTTTTATGGATATTGGAGACATAGATCGATGCCGTATTTGTCGATGCTATTATTGGGGTGTGATTGTGAGTCGGTTTTTTGTTTGGAGTTTAAAATAGCATTTACATTGCCATCATGTTCATGCTCTTCCCACTCTTCATCATTTAATAATAGAGTCCAAAATAGCATTTACACTGGCATCGGTCTCTTCTTCTCATCCAAACATCTCTCAAGAACAAAACACAAAATGACATATCACTGTCATAAGTCTCTTTTTCTTGTAGATTTGTTCGTCTCATTCAGCAAAAGTTTATTGAGTTATCCCCCTCACCTAAGAATCCATTTAGCGAAACTTCATAAATAACAACACTGAATCTCCAAGAAATGAAGTTTGCCATATGTGGTTGTTTTAAACTTTTTTGGCGTTTTAAAGTGAATGGTATTAAGGAACATGGCGTTTGTTTTTGGTGTTATCAATTAACGTTCCTGAGATGTTTGTTATATAAGATGTTTTTGGCGCGTAGTTTAGGCGAGATTTATTTTAATAAATGTTAAAATAATAAAGTATCCGTCATTTCAGTTACTGTTTGAGTTACTGTGTGATCAGCTTTATCTGTTAAAGCTGTAAGGAGTCACATCTTTTAAAATGACATTTTGTATGAATGGCGTTTTAGATAACTAACTGTTGGTGTTTGACGTTGGTGGTATTTTGACGTTTTAGAGGTAGTATTTTATTAGGGGAAAAGACCATAAGTACATAACAAAGCAAAGGAAACGACACAAAAAAATAAATCTCCTTGTCCGAAGGGATTTTGTCTAAGAAATATCCATCGATTCCCTCGTCTTCTTCTCGGATTCTTCATCATATATTATATAATAAGTTTAGATAATAAAATATAATTTAAATATAAGCTAAATAAAAAAACAATGGATAATAATAAAAACCTACGTAAAACTAAAAACATATATTATATAATAAAAACCTAAATTTTAAGAAACATGATTAGGGTCGATTTAATCAAACAAACAGTCCGAGTCCCTTGAGTGTTCATCTTCCCATGGGTCGTAGTTTTTCAAACTCCATTCAAGTTCAGTGTCGTACACATCCTCTGAATTATGTACTTATTCTTCTCCAAGGTCAGTGACATACTTGTCCTCTTAATTAGGTACGTATTCATCTCCAGGATTAGTGACGTACTCATCCCCATACGTAGTTGGCTAAAGACCTAATCAAAGTTCTTGTTCCACTCTTCATTTGTCCTATAAATGATTAATCAACTGGAGGCGGAGGGTTTGTAGGGTGTATTAGTTCAGCTGGAGATAGCTTTGTAGAGCATACAAGTTCAACCACAAATGGATGCAGGTTAGGTTAGGTTGAGAGTGAAAGTGTGTAGGTTAGGTTGAGAGTGAAATGGTTTGAGATGAGAGTATACAAGTTGAGTTTGAAAGTGAAATGGTCTGGTGTAGGTTTTAAATTTGAAAAATTATTTACCCTGTATAATTTATCAACTTTTGCTCCCCTCGTCAAATTACTGTTCAGTTTCCTAACTTCTTATTGGTGCTTCAAACCACTCTCCAAGAGTTACGTCTCCACTTATTTTCTTTGTTATTTTATTTTTTGCTTTTGTCATAGTTATGCCACAAGGAAGCAGGCATAAAGTCTTGGAAATTTCACCATCAAACCGTGAGAATAAGCTTTGTCGCGACACGGTCGTCCTACACTGTCGTCGAAGATGGCGTGGTGGCTAGCTGGCAGAACCCTAGCTTGAAGCTGCAACGACCTGGTAATGTAGAGAGAAAGAAAGCGATGAGAGTGATGGTGGCTAAAGCAGTTGGGGAGGGAGATAGAGGTGATTTTTTTAGAAAGTGAATGTAGAAGCTGGGATTTTTAGAGGTAGAGAATGATGGTGGTTGCAGCGGTCGTTTGTTCATGGTTGTCGGAGACGGTGGGCTGGATATTTTTTAGAGAGATAACATAAAAGTTGAAGGCGGTGGTTTTGTGGTGTTGAACACATCTATTTTCTTCTTTTGACAAGTTCGTCCAATGGCGGGTCCTAGATTGACTTATTTATTTTTTTTATATTTTACTTATTGGTTTAATTTCTCTGCAACGAGCGTGTGTAATTCCAAGATTTTACGTCTGCTTTTCATTCGGTGTTAATTTTTTTCGTTTTTATTTATTTTGTTTTTACGAGTTTTTTCAGTGTCGGTGGTCGCTGACAATGGTATAGCATTGATACTAGTTGACACAGTTTACGACAACCGCTGCAACGTAGGAGCTTAATACTAGTAATTATTATGCATACCCTAGTCCAGAGATTACAAGTAAAACTATATAATATGTTTATTAATGTTATAACATTTATATTTTTAGGTTATAATAAGTGTTGGTATCATATCCTTTTAGTTTATTTTATTCCTCTTTTTACATGGTTATTGTTATCGTTTCGATTTAATTAAATAAATTATTCGATTATGTTTTACGTAACACTCCATAATACACGTGCGTGGTTTAACGTTTTTACATTCGATTTTTGTTCGGTTTAATGATTCTGGCACAACGTGCGGTCTTAAAAACTCGTTATCTTTTAACTATTACAATCATAGACGTTGAGTTTTCTTTTAATATTAAACTTTCAAATGGGGCCCACATTTAGCACCCGACCAAATCCTTGGGGGCGGACCAAACACATTTAGCATCACGATTCTACAACTAAACTAAATAATAAAGTGTTATTATTGATATATAAAATTGGATTTTATAAAATAAAAGGATACCCAGGATTCCTAAGAAATACATCCATCGAATATTTACCATATAAGGGTAATTAAGTTAATGATCGATTTATTATATAAATTATTATAATGACACAATGTGTTTGTCTGTGTGTGTATAGTGCAAGGTTCATTAGAGAACACTAAAAAGTGTGGAACCAAGGAACAGTGTATTTAGCATATTAAATATATCTTATAAATTTAATTTAACATGTTAAAAATCATTTTTTCAAACTCTTTTTTAGCATTGTTCCTTACAAAAACAGGTAGAAACTATTACAATGAAAAAAATCATTCTTGTAAAATAAAAAATATTTTAGCCTTTTTAAATGTTTTTAAACTTTTTTTATATCTTTAGTTTTTTATTTTTTAATAAAAATGTTTCTACATGTGTTTATAAGGAAAAGCGTCGAAGAAAATTTTAAAAAACTAATTTTAAGAAGTTAAGTTGAATTTTTAAGAGTGTCCCCGATTCCCCACTTTTTTAGTGTTCCCAATGAACCCTCCCATAAACGATTGAAAGTGTGAAAACGGTAAGAACGGATCCTGACCGAACACGTGGCAGAGGGGTGCTAAATGATACGTGGGGTACGATTGTCATTGTTCAAGTCCGCGTAATAGATGACGTTATAATTCATTTTCAAACAAAATTCTATTAGATATCGCGTGTTATTATTTATTCTTGTTTCATTGGTGTTTTATTTTCGAAGCAATATTTTTTAAAAATGTCGTTATGTCCTTCAACCTAGAATCAATATTCGGCGTTTTCATTATTTAGAACTTATTAATGGCATTTTACACCTTATTACGCATATCTGAATTATGGCGTTTTCATTAAAATATTTTTAGCTTTAACGTTGAATCTATTATTCTAATTGTTTATTATTCAACCAATGGTTTGTTCATTATGGCGTTTTCACCTGCATCCGTCTCAACAGCCACTTCATTTTGTAGATTTGTCAAGTTGAATTAATCTCTTATATCTTATGAAGGTAAATTTCTTGGCATTCATGGTGTTACTAAATTCATTACATTTCATTAATAATTCAAAACATTACAACTAAGACAAAATCAAACTAAACTAATAGTTTTCTAGTAGATGGTATTACATCACAGATGTACTCATCGCTTTGATCTTCACTTTCTTCAGACTTATCATCATTATCTATTTAATTGGCGTATAACTCCATAATCTCGTTTAGCTTTTCTCGCATCCTATATTTAAATATCATCACAACGCTGGATGTTGCATCATTCGAATGGGCTAAATGATAGATTTGTTCAAGAAGGTGTAGTTTATTTGTGTCCAGCACTTCGTCCATTGTCAATGAATAATCCACCCCGTCTTAATAAGTCACTTTCACCGTTCTTGATGATTCATCCAGACTCCAATTAGTAAGTGTTGGTAGATCAGTAATGTTATGTAACATTTGTGTAAAACGGGTTCCAAAACCCGCACCGTTTGAGAATCAAGTAGTTAATAGGATTTCCTGAGCATTTATTCAATTTTATTTAAACTTTATAATTACTGAATAACAAATAAATTATAACCAATAAAATAATTAAAACTTAAATAATATAAAGAAAAATAAAATATAAATAAATAAAAGGGGCTGCCGGGTTTCGAACCTGGGTCCCCAACAAACCTACACACACCATAACACCACCGAGATACACACACCATATGTTTTAAAACCCAAAATAAATAAACCTTATACTCAAACAAACCTAAGACTTGCAAATCAAAATAATGAACCCGCCCAAAACAGCTGCAAAAAATCTCGGATTCTGGTTTGATCGCGAGAATTCTGTGAATAATTGATGATACAATGTCAGTTATAACCGGCACCATGATCAATTCAAACAAAACTGACCCAAAACATACGATTAATTGAAATTGAAACCGAAATCATGTGTTGATCATTCGCACTATAAATATCGATGCATCTCATCTCAATTACCTCGCTCATTTCTTCCGAAGTTCCACTCTAAATTCTCTAATCAAAATCTTGTCGTCGGAAACACCTGCATTCGCCGGAAAATTGTCGCCAGAATTCGGAACAGAAATCGGTGATTTACTGGTTACTCTATAAATACCAATCGCTTCACCACAAACGAATTCGCCCATTCCCTCAAAACTCTCTCTACATCAACACTTAAAACTCTCTGATAGAACCTAATGTTCTGAATAAACGACGCCGGAGTTTCTGCACATTACCGGAATCCAACCGGAACTTCCATAACATTCTCCGATCAGTATGAATTCTTAATCTTTTCTGTCAGTTCTATTCGATTCATTTGTTTAATCTAAAACAGTAGATCAGTAAAATCAAAATGTTTAACAAATCTGTTTTCAGTTCTGAGTTAATGAAGAAGATGAACATCTAGTCGTTTATGAATATACTTAAAATCAGTATTTTAAACGGGTTAGACACACAGTCCAGTGGTGGACTGTGTGCATTTCATACTATCGATACCGAGTTCGATCCTTAACACAACCCCTATCCACTGTAATAAAATGTTCTTTTTAAAACCGAAACCATATTAACTCGCTGTAAGATGTTAAGTATAATAAAATTACAATATATAACGGGTTAGACACCCAACCGAGTTGGTTGGGCTGGGTGCAACGCAACATTTAGGCCGCGGGTTCGAGGCCAGCCCCTTCGCCGGTACAATGAGTTTAAAATTCTTTTTAAAATTTAATTAATTCGGTTTAATCTAACAAGTATATAAATATAATTAAAATCAGAAATATTTCGGGTTAGACACGTAGCTTAGTTAGTAGAGCTGCGTGCACATATACGAGAGGTCACAAGTTCGAACCTCACACGTTGCCTAAAATAAATGAGTTGAACCAGCCGTTGACCAGTCAACCCTTAGAAAAAGGGTAATTTTTTTAATTAAAAAATCCTTTTATTTTCTTTGAAAAATTGTTGAAAATACCTCAAAATAAAGTTTTAAAAGCCTAAAAATTGCATTAAATTCACAAAAATAAATCTAACAATCTCATTAAGAGCACTAATTAAAAATGTTAATCTCAAATAAAAATTTATTTATTTATCGAATTATTATGTTATTATTTAGGTTAGTTTCTCTCGTGGTTAAATCCAAATTCGTGCGCATTCATCATCAATCCAAGAAACGCACCCACTGTGAGTGAATCCTTACAAATTCCCCTTTTTATTCATGTTTTGGGGTGTATCATGTGTCGCTTTAATTATTTCGTTTATTCAAACTTGTGCTATTACCATTATATGACCTAAACTTGTGATGTAAATATTGTTTGTTGTGATGCGTGTTTACATTCTTGTCAAGTTGCGTGCAAATCATTCATTAGGCCCATCAGTTCCTCGTGGGAGACGAGTTAAGCATCAGGTGCCTCATTAGATCGGCTCCGTTTGATTGAACCTTGATCTCATTGTTCATCAGTTGGTTTGTGCGTGTGCATTATTTGATATTATGTGTTTTGTGATTAAATTTACATTTACGTTTACTCATATGTGGTTATGCACCTTTTTATAACCAATATAATAAATGCGTTCAAATGTTTTCATAAGATTCACTCGCCAACTTTTGTTGACCCAAAAACCCTATTTTTACACATGATACATGTGATCCAGTTGAGAAAAGAAACACGTAGGATGGCCTAGAAGAATAAACAAGTTAATGCTTTGGAATTGACGTTTAGTTTTGTTTTCCTTTGTAATTGTATTGTTTTTGTTTAAAGAATACTTTAGTTTGTAATTTAAATGGAAATGTATTTGAACATGTTGTGCTTGTATGTTTATTGTAACTTCTTCTTTAAAGAGAAATAATAAATATGAAACTTTATAAGTAAATGTCATGAGCTTTATGAAAACCCAATCATGCCCCGACAACCATTTCCGCTGCGGGTCAGGGTGTGACATGTTATCATCATCATCTGCTGGAAATTTTCTTTTCAATCGTCTTATTACCGTTTGAGTCCTTTCACAATCGTTGGCCATTGGAACCCCTAGGGCCAGAATATCTCTTTGAACGACCTCATCCATACTAAGTATGGCGTTGATGGTTTTGACTCTCACCCTTCTCCTGTCAGAGAACTTTAGGACAAAACGTCTCTACGACCTCTCAAACCTCCATGCAATAATTTGAGCCATTTTTTATGTTGTATGGCATTTTAAAAAATTTGTGGCGTGCTTAGAGAATTTGTTTAGTGTTAAGTTTGTTTACATGTTCTACTTATATAATGACTTTTTTTGCGCGAGTTAGATATATGTTTTTGGCGCCAAAAAACTAGTAGGATGCAGACCTATAAATGTTTTTTGATGTGTATTTTTTGTATCTTTTGTCGTGTGATGTAGGATGCGGACCTATAATGTGACAGGTAATTATGGTGTGTTGAAAATATAAAAAAAATTAATACTATGGTGTGGTCTTTAATATAATAAATGTTAGTAATAAAGTTTCGATCGTTTCAGTTACTGTTTGTAGTTACTGTTTGTTCAGCTGTTTCTGTTAAGCTTGTAATGTGTGCAGTTAATACGTTTAACGTTTTATATTAATGGCGTTTTTAGATAAAGATGGCAAAATAAAACTTTTGTAAGGCACCTTTTTTGTTCTATTCATTTGCACCTTTTGTTTTATACATTTCATCAATTATTTGTTTATGATTAAAGGAATTTTATTATATTTTTTGTGTTTTGGGTTTGTGGCATTTTGGTATTTTATAAGTAATTAGAGAGATAATATATTTTATAGTGGAAAATTAGATAACAATTAACAGAAAATGACACCAAAATAAATTAAAAATGCTAATAGAATTTCTCATCCAAATCTTCAATGTCATCAGTCTCTTCTTCTTGAAGTTTTTGTCGCCTGAACCTTAGAATTCCTTAGTTAAGTGTTGATTTCCTACATAGCTGAAACGCCCTGCTCTAGGAGAAGCTGATTGTAACATCCGTCAAAAAAACGGATTTTACCAAACCCGCTCCGTTTATCAACCGAACAGTCAGTCAAATTTTTTTGTTGCGAATTAAATGCCCAAAATAATTTTAAACGATCCGTAATCAATTATTATGCGGGGATATGAATTTAGTTTTTGAAAATCTGTCAAAAATAGCAAAATAAAAATGTTTTACCCATGCCGGGTTTCGAACTCGGGTCTGTACCGGGTCAAACCAAAGACTTATCTCTCAGCCGACAAACCACTCCGCCACTTTGATTTTCTGGTGATAACAGAAAACAATTAATTCAAATATTCAATTTCAGAAGTTAAATTATTGCGCCCAAAATAACAGTCGTCGGAAATCCCGACGACTTCGCCGTTTATTTACGTTATCGCTCAAAGTAACCGAAGACTTAACTATTACGACGGTTATAACCGACGTCTGAACCCGCGACATCAGCTGTAACCGCCGGAGAACGGATGACTCCGAATTAAGACCGAATTCAGACCCCATTCATCTCAATACTACCCTATAAATTCAACCACAACTCGCCAGAAGTCTTTCACATTCAAATCGCACCTTTTCTCGGCGAAAAATCAATCGCCGGAAATACTTGAAATACCGCCGGAAAACCGTATCAGTAATTTCTAAGCTTACTGGAACCCCCTAAACCTTCACCGAAGTCACCCACAACCTTTGTAACCTTTCGGAAGACTCTCTGCTGCAAGAGACTTGTCGCCAGAAAAAGGGTTCTGTCGCCGGAGTTCTGCCGGAAAACAGAGTAAAATCAGTCGGTATTTTTCACGCCTAATTCCTTTCCTTTTTACTTTTATCTCGACTGTAATTGATCATAAAACACTAAAGGAACATGAATTAACTTTTCGAACCAGTCCGTCGTCACTTCCGGTTAAAACTGGTGAAGAAGACGAAGTTCAGTAATGGTTAAGTATAATTAAAATCAAGATAATTACCGGGTTAGACACACAGTCCAGCGGTGGACTGTGTGCACTTTTAAAGCTAAGGTCACGAGTTCGAGTATTGTCCCTCACACGCCGCCTTGATAAAAATCCTCTTTTTCGCAAAACAGAACCGGAGTGTTTTGTGTATATGTTAAATATAATGATAACTGAGTTTATTACCAAGTGAGACACACAGTCCAGCGGTGGAGTGTGTGTCCGCTAACCCACAGGTCCCGGGTTCGAGACCTGTGGAGCGCACCGGTTCTCGAGAATTAATTCGTTTTTAATAATAAAGGATTTTCTGTTAATTCTAATTAATATATATATATAATTAAAATCGGATATATAACGGGTTAGACACGTAGCTCAGTTGGTAGAGCTGCGTGCACGCGTACGGGAGGTCTCGGGTTCGAGCCTCACCCGGCGCACAACAATATGCCTATGAACCGGTCAACGATAGTCAAAGTCAACGGTCAAAGTTACTGTAGCAAAAATAAAATATTTTTTTTATTATTATTTTTATTCAATTATTTTAATTAAAAATCAATTATAAATACTTAAAAAATAACATTTTTAAGGTTAGAAAATAGCCTCAAACTCACAAGAATATACACCCAACAAACCTACTAAAATAGATTAATAAAACCCGTTTACTTACCAAACCGTAATGCGATTTATCTAGGTTTAATCTCACTTGTGGTTAAAACCACTTCGCGTGCAATCAACGTCATCAACCGAACGCACCCAATGTGAGTGAATTCTTACAAACTCCCCTTTTTATTCATGTTTTGGGGTGTATCATGTGTCGCTTAAACTAATTTTCTTATGCAAATTCGTGCTATACCATTATATGAATTAAACTAGAATGTAACTATTGTTTGGTTGTGAAGTATTACATATTGTCAAAGTTGTATGCAAATTATTCAGGCCCATCAGTTCCTCGTGGGAGACGAGAACAACGCGTGCCTTAAAACTCATACATTAGGCCCATCAGTTCCTCGTGGGAGACGAGAACAACGCGTGCCTCAAAACTCATACATTAGGCCCATCAGTTCCTCGTGGGAGACGAGAACAACGCGTGCCTCAAAACTCATTCATTAAGGCCCATCAGTTCGTAAGGACAACGCGTGCCTCAAAACTCATACATTAGGCCCATCAGTTCCTCGTGGGAGACAGAACAACGCGTGCCTCAAAACTCATTCATTAAGGCCCATCAGTTCGTAAAGAACAACGCGTGCCTCAAAAACTCATTCATTAGGCCCATCAGTTCCTCGTGGGAGACGAGTCGAACATCGCGTGCCTCAAAACAATCATTTGGTGTATGTGAATTTAATATTCAATATTATGTGTTGTGTGAATAAATTTACATCTACATTTACTCATATGTGGTATGCACATTATTTATAATCAATTGGATAAACTTGTTCAAATGTTTTTCCATAGGATTCACTCGCCAACATTATGTTGATCCAAAAACCTTTTTACACATGATACAGGTGAACAGGTTGAAGCAAGGAAAACATAGGATATGCCTTAGAAGAGAACCAAGAAGCTTAGACAGATAGTTAGAATATGGTGTATCATTTATTTCCATTAAATTGTATTAATGAATATGAAACATATAATAAATGTCATGAGCTTTGATGATAACCCAATTATGCCCCGATCACCTTTTCCGCTGCGGGTCGGGGTGTGACACTGATCATTCTGTAAAATATGGCATTTTGGTTTTGGTGCGATCTTTTGTTGTTGATTGTTGAAGTGGTTTTATGGATATTGGAGACATAGATCGATGCCGTATTTGTCGATGCTATTATTGGGGTGTGATTGTGAGTCGGTTTTTTGTTTAGAGTCCAAAATAGCATTTACATTGCCATCATGTTCATGCTCTTCCCACTCTTCATCATTTAATAATAGAGTCCAAAATAGCATTTACACTGGCATCGGTCTCTTCTTCTCATCCAAACATCTCTCAAGAAAAAGCACACAAAATGA
The DNA here is from genome assembly GCA_947069175.1 of Scalesia atractyloides. Taxonomy (NCBI): domain Eukaryota; kingdom Viridiplantae; phylum Streptophyta; class Magnoliopsida; order Asterales; family Asteraceae; genus Scalesia; species Scalesia atractyloides. The sequence goes on from CAMTDV010000012.1 coordinate 90,694,868, forward strand.
CATATCGGTGTCATAAGTCTCTTTTTCTTGTAGATTTGTTCGTCTCATTCAGCAAAAGCTTATTGAGTTATCCCCCTAACCTAAGAATCCATTTAGCGAAACTTCATAAAGAACAACACTGAATCTCCAAGAAATGAAGTTTGCCATATGTGGTTGTTTTAAACTTTTTTGGCGTTTTAAAGTGAATGGTATTAAGGAACATGGCGTTTGTTTTTGGGTGTTATCAATTAAGGTTCCTGAGATGTTTATTTATATAAGATGTTTTTGGCGCGTAGTTTAGGCGGGATTTTATTTTAATAAATGTTAAAATAATAAAGTATCCGTCGTTTCAGTTACTGTTTGAGTTACTGTGTGATCAGCTTTATCTGTTAAAGCTGTAAGGAGTCACATCTTTTAAAATGACATTTTGTATGAATGGCGTTTTAGATAACTAACTGTTGGTGTTTGACGTTGGTGGTATTTTGACGTTTTAGAGGTAGTATTTTATTAGGGGAAAAGACCATAAGTACATAACAAAGCAAAGGAAACGACACAAAAAAATAAATCTCCTTGTCCGAAGGGATTTTGTCTAAGAAATATCCATCGATACCCTCGTCTTCTTCTCGGATTCTTCATCTAATTTCTCACCCAAACTTTCACTTTCATCGGTAAATTCTCCTTGAAAATTTTGAAACCTCCATATGAATTTGTCATGCAACAACGTCAAATTTAGGGTCATGTCAGTGTTCAAACAGGTTGCGTTGTTTAACTCCTCTAGGTACCCTAGACTCTATTTGGTAATTATGTTATCAACTGTGTAGTCTTCCTGCTCCCAGTTGTCACATACAACAGTCAGTATGTCAGTGTCTTCATCATAACGCCATGATTGGATTACTGGGTCCACATTTCTATTTGCATTGTTCAGTCCAAATTTTCTGATTAATCTTCTCATAACCGTATGTGTTTTATCACAATGATTATCAAGAGTGACGCTAAGTACTAGGATCCCCCTCTGTACTTCTTCTTCCAAGTTCAATATGGTTTTGATCGTTTTAACAAATATTCTTTTTTGTTATCAAAATGGATTACGAATCTTCCATGCCGAGGGTGTATCTCCATGAAACGATGTTTGCCATTTGTTCCTTTTTAGTTTTTTTTGAATTTTGGCGTTTTATGTAAATATGGCGTTTTTTAGTATGATCTATGGAAGGCATGGTAAGGTCTTTTATATAATGATGTTTTGGCGTGTAGTTAATAATTAACTTTCAGTTACTATTTGTTCACATCTATTTGTTAAATTTGCAACGCATTTTATCACTAAGGTTTGGCGTTTTGTATCAAAGGCGTTTTAGATAAATATGTCGTTTCATCTAGGAATGTATGTTAACGCTAGGAATTATGTTTTGCTAATTAGTGTAGCGTGTTGTATTAGAGTAGTAAAAAGATCATTTTACCCTTAATGAAGCACGTCAAAGTAATAAAATTGATGTTATTTACGAAAACGTCACCGCACCATTCTAATCCATAGATTGTTTTGATTCAATGGGTGAGGGGCGTTTACGCCGTTTTCACACTTTTAGCCATTTTCCCTAAATCCTCACCTATAGGGGAATTATAGAGAGAAAACCCACTTAAGTTAAAAAACACTCAAGAAAGCCTTCTGTAACAATTTTTTTGTAGAAAAAATTAGGTAGTGTAAATTACATATTATCAAACGTTTTGTAACAAATTTTCTAGAAAGTGTAAAAGTCATAAACACCAAAATGTCAACCATAAAATACATCCAAAACCCACAAGTAACAAAAAAAAAGATTACAAAAACATCATATATGTGGGTTGTGTTTTATTATAAGGCTCTGATTAACGAATGACAAACATTATTGTGATTTATGTTGATTAGCATGTTGGCTTTGTATTCATAGTTCTATGATTGTGTGTTTGAAGTTTCGTGGGGTTTAGGTTTGTTTTATGGATGAAATTATAGTATTTTAGGACCTTTTACTCTTTCTAGGAAATTTTGGAATTTGTAGTTGTAACACCCTGTAAAATCGTGTCCACTAATATAGTGACACGTGTTGTATTTTTATATAGTCTATTAAAGACCAACAAGGACTAAAGGCGTCAACATGCTCAAGTTGAGCCTCTGAGTGACGAACCGATGTCAACATGCATAAATAATAGCCTCTGAGTGACTGATATGTCAACATGCCTAGCCTCTGAGTGACATCGGAATCAACATGCTTGTAATAAGCCTCTCAGTGATCCTTTGTGAAGTCCTAACTCTCATACGTGCCACTTGTTGGACGAGATGGTTCAATTTTGTAAATATGTGAAAGTTGGATAATGGAGGGACTAAAAGTGTCAACATGTTAAGTTATACCTCTGAGTGACCTTTTAACGAACCGAGAGCTCAACAATATTGGCATAATCCCGGGTATGCCAAGTATTGGCTACGGAGGGCTAAAAGTGCTAAAAAGGTGTTTTAGAAGGCCTTCAGAGGTTTTATATAGTTCAGGGGTCAAAAGTGTCAACTTTTGAATCTGGCCGAGGGGCGGTCGCGGGCCGCGAGAGCCCTGGCCTGAGTCTCTCGCGCCCCGTGAGATAGGCTCTGACGCAGAAAATTGTTTCGGAGCCCAAGCAAAGCTCCAAAACCATTTTTAACGAAACCATGGCTTCTCTAAACTGTTATGCCACATTTTTGGACACTTGTAAGCTTCTTCTTACACCCTTAAACACCTGGCTTCACCACCTTTGAGCTCTCCAACTATAAATAGGTGCATTAGTTCACCATTCCAACTTGCACATTCTCATTTCATCTCTTCTTCCTCCTCTGGAAGTTCCTAACTAAAAGGAGCAATCACACATAGTTCTTTTGCATCTAGGAATCACTAGTAAGTGTTCCTTCTTTGTGCATTTTCGTTTTTAGGCTTCTATAGCCAAAAGTCAAGCGTTTTACGGCAAACGCTTTGACTTTCGGTTAAGTCCATTATGGTCCAGCCATTGTTAGAAATGAACATGGCTAAGTGATCATAATAAGGTGGGTGTTAGTCCTTATAAATGGCACCTCCTGAAGATCACGTTTGCTAGACCAATTGACGGGTCAAAGTTATGATATTAAAAAAGTCAAACATGCCATTTTTCGGAAAAAAAATAAATGGATCTTATATATGTTATGAAACTTGTTTTGATACTTAAACAAGTTGGTAATAATTATTAGAACATGTATGAACATGTTCGGCTCGTCAATTTCAGTTCTAAGGTCGGTTCGCAACCGAAAGTCACGAAGTTTAACTTCTTTTTTGACTTTCGATCCTGACCCGATTTAGATTAGTTAGACGTTGATCTAAAGTTTCATTATGATCATAATGTTATGTAGCATAACCCTCTGAGGTTATATTACATGATCATAATCAGAATCCAAGTTTATGCACAAGTTCCATAATTATGCCATCTTTGACCAAAATGCCCTTTTTGCATAAAACAAGGTTTTAAAGATAATAAACTTGAAACTAAGTTTCCTGCTGATATAATATTATAAGTATGATTAATTGGAATGATTAACCAAGTTATAAACTGAGTTTTCAAGCAAGTCCTCAAACTATGTCGATAAATGACGGTTTTTTGCCCCTGTGGCTTATATAATAGTTTTAATCAAATCTTTTCAAGATAAATCATTTATCTAATGATATATTATATTAAATAACATATTTTAAACATTTTAGTATGATCCAAATGTCAATTTTCATAAACATCATTTAAAAACGTCATTTTACGACATAAGCACCGTTTCGGCGCATAATATGGTTTTAAACCATATTATTGACTAAAACTTGATACCTACTGATTTTAAAACTTATTTTAAACATATTTACAGTAGGTACATGTTATAAACTCAGAATTCCAAATAATTTATAAACTATGTATAAAAATTACCAAAATGCCCCTATAAGGCATAATTTTGTTTTAAACCTTAACGGGCATACAAGTTGATATCCTATTGATATCTTAACTTATTTAAAGTATAATGGCATATAGAACTTCTCCATGACTCATCCGGTTACCCGATATCGCTATTGAGCGCATAGTTACGAATATGTAACTATTTTACGGAAATTAACCGAAACGGGTTTAACCTTGTCATTTAAGTCTCAAAATCCAGAATGTTAATAGTTTACCCATACTAAACAAGTCAAGGTACTTGTTGGGATTAAACTACATTCTATCAGATCATCGTTTAATTTAGCGTCATAGTTTTGATCAAGCACGTTAGTCGGTCTAAGTCTCTGACTTAAATAAGACCGTTAGTAATTAATTGGTTAGATGTCATAATCCTGACAAGAGACTTGCCGGTAAATGCTATCTGCACTTAGCTCATTTTGAATACGGCTGAGTTAATAAAATTAAAAGAAGACTAGCTCAGGTAAATACTCTCGACTTATTTCCCCTATATGGGCTTGAGTTACGGTAAATTATTACCGCTTGGTGGAAATGGGATTAATCGAACGCCGGTTCGGAATAGAGATCCGCATATTCTGTTTTAGTCAGTTTTGTTTGATAAATTAAACATCGGGGGTTAACTACCGTGTCCTGGATATCCTCGGCTCATTACAATCGAAATGGCCACGACCTTAGCGCGGGTGCAGGCATACACCCGATAGACGCTCAATTATTCATTCCCACAAGGTTGGGAGGAATTGACTCTCTCGTGAGTCCAAAGTGGTGTGTACGTTAATTGAGTCTCGGTTTCGTGCCAAGCCCCGCATGTATGACAAACATATAAATATGTTAAAATGGTTGGACGGTCAATTAACCCAAGTTATAAAAAGATTTTGTGCTGATACGCACCTAAAACATTTTTGAAATGTTTTCAAAATGAGTCAGTTGGGTGTATTTACCAGCGAAAGCTGACATATTTTCAAAAGACTAATCTGCATGTACAATACAAAAATAGGGCGGAAGTGCTCGGTAGTGATAGAGGATCTTGCAAATCCTAAATCTGCCCAACGTCTGTTTTATATTATTTCCTTGTACAATTTACGATCCGCCTGTGATTCTTCTATTACGAGCCTGTATATTATTTTGTATTTTCGAACATTTCGGTTTGTAATAGTAATTTTACTCCAAGACTTCCGTTATGCCGTGCTTAATTAACAATGATGTTATCAACTTACGTCACGATACTCCCCACCCGGGCCCACCGGTGTTTGGATTTCAGGGTGGAAATACGGGGTGTGACAGGGTTGGTATCAGAGCCAACGTTTGAGGGAATTAAACACTAGCCTTTTGTGTTTAGTCTCAAACTTACACGAGCACATTCCTTAGACTTCCGAGTCTAGGCATTGACCTAGGATTACTCATTTCATTATTAAGTTATAGTATGTTTTTGAATTGATTTTAACAGGAAAATGCCGCCACGTGTGAGAGGACAAAGTGGACGAGGAAAAGGTCCAATGAGAGGAGGACCATCAGGGCGTATTCCCCCTCAACCTCATAATTCAGATAATTATCAAGAATCAGGAGATTCGTCTCCATGGCAACCAGCGATACGTTCCGTCTCTAATAGACACTCGCCCTCACATTCCCAAAATTCTTACCACTCGCACCACTCCTATCATTCTCACCATTCCCATTCTCATCACTCTTACCATGAAGAGTTTAACCACAACCATTACTTAAACACGCCTCCAGCCGAACAAAATCAGTTGGACCAACCACACCCTATGGACGAGGACTCCGACCCAGAGATGCCACCGTTGGGATCAAATGTGCATCCCATTGAAATTTCGAGCGATTCAAACTCGTATGCCGGATCGCCCTACCAAGGTCCTAATGAGTGGGACCAATACTGGAACCAATTTACTTTCGGCCACACTCCTTGTCACCACTCTCAACCACCTCATGTTCAAGAAGATGTCCACATGGAACCCGTGGACCAACCTGAACCACTACCTGAACCACCAAGGAGGAAACGTGGAGCACGTATGTCGGTACGTGCCGGACAAAGGTCGGGATCGCTACCACCTTTACCCAACTCCTACCCCACAATTCAAGAGGACCCACAAATGGGTGGACCCTCTAATGTTCCACCAACAGTGGAACCAACACCAACACCAACACCAACCTGCTGTTCAACCACCACCAACGGGTTATACTAACCCAATTCCCACGTATCTAGACACGTCTGGATATGATCCATTTAACCTGTCTATACCGGTAGACTATCAAGCGTGGTCGCAAGACCCATACATGCAGGCGGTTATGCACAATGCACTTTACCCGTCTTCTTTCCCACCTACTTATCCACCGACTGGATATCCAACTTATGGGTACAAGTATCCGTTATGCCACAACCACAGCCACAACCTCCGCCACCACTAGAGGCCATTAATGAGGCCTTAGAAAGGATGAAAGAAATGCAGCAACAAGCGGAGAAAACGGAGAAGAAGACGAATAAATTCTTCAAGAAACTCTCCAAATTGGTCAAGGGAAAGAAGGACGAGTGAAGTCTCTTCTAATTATATGTAGTCCCTGCGAGGACATTGTTATTTCTTTAGTCCCTGCGTGGACATTTTTATTTCTTTAAGTCCTTGCATGGACAAGTTTATTTCATCTTTCTAGTATTGTAATTTCTTATAGAAATTTAATGAAGTACTTTTGGAATTATATATATACATATATGTATGTATATGTAATTCATCCTCTTGAAAACGAGCGCCTCAATTTTACTCGATTTTATGCTCTGCTATATAATTCCAAAAGACCTTAATAAATTGATTATGCCAAGTGGCACAGACCACACATTGGCCAAGAAATGATAGTTAAGTACGAAGGGGTTTTCTATCAGGATAGTTAAGGGAAGTTATCCTTCTATCCAGGAGTAAGGGACTAGGTCCAAACCTCCAAGGTCGTTAAGGTTGAAGGTGACCGGGACCATTAATCAATTATTAAGGTACTCTTATGTAACATTGAGAAATGTTCATACTCCTAGTAAGTGTGGCTTGAGGAACCACACTAGCCGTCAGGCCAATGTGCCCAAGTATCCGAAGGGATAGGCTGATGCGCCATTGTATATCTATTAAGATATAGGCCAATGTGCCCAATTATCCAAAGGGATAGGCTGATATGCCATTGTACGTCTGATATGATGTAGGCCAATGTGCCCAATTATCCGAAGGGATAGGCTGATATGCCATGTACATCTGATATGATGTAGGCCAATGTGCCCAATTAATCGTCTAACAGGACAGGCTGATACGCCATATACATCTGATATGATGTAGGCCAATGTGCCCAATTAATTGTCCGACGGGACAGGCTGATATGCCATGTACATCTGATATGATGTAGGCCAATGTGCCCAATTAATTGTCCAACGGGACAGGCTGATATGCCATATACATCTGATATGATGAAGGCCAATGTGCCCAATTAATTGTCCAACGGGACAGGCTGATATGCCATGTACATCTGATATGATGTAGGCCAATGTGCAGAATTAATTGTCCGACGGGACAGGCTGATATGCCATGTATATCTGATATGATGTAGGCCAATGTGCACAATTAATTGTCCAACGGAACAGGCTGATATGCCATATACATCTGATATGATGTAGGCCAAGGTGCCCAATTATTGTCCAATGTGACAGGCTGACATGCCATATGTATTATGTCTTAAGTGACAGGCTGATTTGCCATATATATATTATACCCAATATGACCGGCCAATGTGCCCAATTATTATGTCCATTAGGGACAAGCCTATGAGCTATATAATTGTCAATGATGACAATGACAGTTGTGACATTGCGATCCACTGTCCAATAATATATGGACTGCGTCCAAATTGTAATTTGCCTATAATGGTCCTATTAAGACCTAGGCCAAAGATAGATATGTTAAGCCTAAGAGTTGTGACGTTATTCACACTAGTATAGGCAATGGATTTTTATATCCAATATTGAAAGCCGATATGGTTAATGCACCATGGCTAAATGAAGTTTTATTGGTATATAGAAACCAAGACTTAAAGATGGCTAATTCAAATGAAGCACAAAGTAGCCACAGGAATGTTGAATCTAATAAAGCTGAAAACAGAAATATAGATGATGAAAATTTTCAAGCTCGCATAGATGCGGCTGTCGAAAGGGCCATGGGAAAGGCCATAGAAAAGCTAAGAGAACCAAGTGCCACTTGCTCTAGACCCTTATCTATTCCACCATCTTCAGCTCATAGGGAGAGCTATGTTCACTCTTCAAATGCGAAGAGTGAACCAAAGAAAATGGATCTTATTGAAAAGTCCCGTTCTGTTAAGGACGGATGCACTTATATGTATTTTGTCTCCTGTAAGCCCCGAGACTTTAACGGGGAGAAAGGAGCTGTAGAAGCTCTAAAGTGGCTAGACGAGATGGAGACAATAGTAGATATCAGCAACTATGCTGATAAGGATGTGGTCAAATACGTATCACAAACCTTCAAGGGCGATGCCCTAACATGGTGGAAGGCCATGATTCAATCAACAGGTAAGGTACACCTGTACAACTTGGGATGGTCCAAGTTTGTTGAATTGGTTAAGGAAACTTACTGCCCAACCCATAAGGTGGAAAAGCTAGAGACAGACTTCTTGTCTCTAACAATGAAAAACCTAGACTATAGGAAGTACGTCTCCGATTTCAACTCCCTATCTAGGTTAGTATCCTACTTGATCACCCCCGAATCCAAACGCATTGCGCGTTTCATAAATGGGCTGGCGCCCGAGATAAAGGGCATGGTAAAGGCTGCACAGCCTAATACCTATAGGTCTGCTGTAGACCTATCTCTTTCCCTCACCCTAGATCTGGTAAGACAAAAGTCGATTAAGACTAAAACTGATGGAAAGAGGAAACGGGAGGATAATAACTCCCAAGAATTTAAGAAGAAAGGAAATTTCAGGTTCAAGAAGAACCAGCACGTGTCTAGTGACAAACCTCTATGCAAAAGTTGTAAATATAGGCACTGGGGACAGTGTAATATAAGTCCACAAACCAAACCCTGTGGTATCTGCAAGAGAAAAGGGCATAAGACCTTAGATTGTAAGGATGCAGTTTGCTTTAACTGCAACGAAAAAGGGCATATAACGTACAATTGCCCCAAGAAACCCAAAATTAATGAGGCAAAGCCTGGAGAGGCCAAGAAGGGAAATGCCCGTGCCTTTCAAATCAATGCCAGGGAGGCCGTTAATGACAACAACGTCATAACAGGTACTTTCCCCATTAATGATATTTATGCTAGAGTTCTTTTTTATTCGGGTGCAGATAAATCATTTGTTGATCATGAGTTTAGTAATTATTAAAATTACCCATTAGAACTCTAGATAAAATTTATGGGATAGAACTCGCCGATGGAACCCTAGAAAATGCTTCTTCCATTCTTGATGGTTGCTCTACATCCATTAAGAATCATTCCATCCTCTCTTTTGCCAATGAAATTGGCGGGTTCGATGTTGTCTTAGGCATGGATTGGTTATCTCATAACCAAGCCCGCATTGCCTGTGATAAAAAGCTCATCGAAATTAAAACCCCATTTGGTGAAATGATCACCATTCCTGGAGACTCACGCTATGGATTGCCAGACAAGGTGTCGTTATTCAAGGCATCCAAGTGTTTGAGAAGAGGCTGTGTCATCTATATGGCACAAGTTACTATAAATGAACCAAAGTCGAACCTTGAAGATCAATCAGTTATCTCGGAGTATTCCGATGTTTTCCCTGAAGAATTACCAGGCCTACCTCCAGATAGGCAAGTGGAGTTTAGGATTGATATCCTACCAGGGGCAGCACCTGTTGCTAGAGCTCCGTATCGGTTAGAACCGACTGAAATGAAGGAATTAAGGACGCAATTAGATGAACTTTTAGAAAAATGCTTTATTCAGCCTAGTTCCTCACCTTGGGGAACTCCTATTCTATTTGTAAAGAAGAAAGACGGTTCGATGCGAATGTGCATCGACTATCGAGAGCTGAACAAGCTAACGATTAAGAATAGATATCCTCTGCCCAGGATCGATGATTTATTCGATCAGCTTCAAGGGGCTAGTTATTTATCTAAGATAGATTTGAGATCAAGATATGATCAACTGAAGGTTAGGAGCGAAGATGTTCCTAAGACAGCCTTCAGGACCCGCTATGGTCATTTTGAATTTTTGGTAATGCCTTTTGGGCTCACAAATGCACCAGCAGCATTCATGGATCTCATGAATAGAGTCTGCAAACCGTATTTGGATAAGTTTGTCATTGTCTTCATATACGACATACTTATCTATTCTCGTAATCAAGCTGATCACGAGAAACATCTTCGGTGCATCCTAGAATTATTAAGGTAGGAGAAACTTTATGCAAAGTTCTCTAAATGTGAATTTTGGCTTAGAGAAGTCCAATTTCTTGGACATATGGTAAGTGAGCGTGGTATCCAAGTAGATCCCGCCAAAATTGAGGCTATAGTGAATTGGGAAGTGCCCAAGACTTCAACGGAAGTTCGTAGTTTCTTAGGATTGGCTGGTTACTATAGGAGGTTCATTGAGAACTTTTCAAGGATAGCCACTCCTATAACTTCCTTGACCCGTAAGAATATTAAGTATAATTGGGGTCCAAAGCAACAAGAATCTTTTGAGATTCTTAAACACAAGCTGAGCAACGCTCCTGTGTTATCTCTACCCGAGGGTATTGAGAACTTTGTCGTCTATTGTGATGCTTCGCACACTGGCATGGGCTGTGTGCTAATGCAAAATGGCAAGGTAATTGCCTATGCATCACGACAGTTAAAGGTGCATGAAAGCAATTACACCATCCATGATTTGGAACTGGGTGCCGTTGTATTTGCACTAAAACTGTGGAGACATTACTTGTATGGCACAAAGTGTGTTATATACACAGACCATAAAAGTCTCCAGCATCTGTTCAGTTAGAAAGAATTGAACATGCGACAACGCCGATGGATAGAAACACTTAATGATTATGATTGCGAGATTCGCTACAGTCCAGGCAAGGCAAATGTAGTTGCCGATGCCTTAAGTCGCAAGGAAAATGTTAAACCTATAAGGATAAACGCTAAGAGCATTGAGCTCAGAAATAGCTTGAGTGAGAAGCTATTAGATGCGCAGAAGCAAGCCTTATTAGAGGCTAATATCGCTAATGAGGGATTAGGCGGAACTGTTAATCAGTTAGCGCCTGGAAAAGATGGAATCCTGAGAATTAATAATAGAATTTGGGTTCCGATCTTTGGAGGACTTAGGAATCTAATCCTCCAGGAAGCGCATAATTCAAGATACTCTGTATACCCGGGTGGTGACAAGATGTATCAAGATTTGAAGAAGAATTATTGGTGGATGGGTCACTTATGTAGCTAAGTGTCTGACGTGTTCGCAAGTTAAGGCTGAACATCAGAAACCGTCAGGACTACTACAACAATTAGAAATTCCCACTTGGAAATGGGAAATGGTAACTATGGATTTGATTACCAAGTTACCTAAGACCAAAAGTGGTAATGACACTATTTGGGTCATAGTGGATAGGCTGACTAAGTCAGCTCATTTCTTGCCAATTAAAGAGACGTATAATTCAGATAAATTGGCTAAGTTGTATGTGGACAAGATAGTGTCCCTACACGGTGTGCCAGCATCTATTGTATCTGATAGAGATACTAGATACACATCTCACTTTTGGAAAAGTTTTCAATAATCGTTAGGCACACGATTAAACTTTAGTACGGCTTACCATCCGCAGACTGATAGTCAAAGTGAGCGTACTATCCAGACGCTGGAAGACATGCTTAGGGCATGTGTGATTGACTTAGGTGGAAGTTGGGATAACCACTTACCACTAATAGAATTCTCCTACAATAACAGCTATCATACTAGCATCAAGGCTGCTCCTTTTGAGGCCTTGTATGGGAGAAAATGTAGAACGCCCGTGTGTTGCGCAGAAGTTGGGGAAACCCAACTATCAGGACCGGAGATTGTCCTGGAGACCACGGAAAATATTATGCAAATCCGTGATCGTCTCAAAGCTACCAGGGATAGGCAGAAGAGCTATGCTGACCAGAGGCGTAAACCTCTTAAGTTCCAAATAGGGGACAAAGTCATGCTGAAAGTATCACCCTGGAAAGGTGTGATGTGTTTTGAAAAGAAGGGCAAGTTAAGCCCAAGATATATAGGACCCTTCGAGATAATCGAATGTGTCGGCATTATAGCTTATAAGCTCAGATTGCCAGAGGAGCTTAGTGGAATTCACGATGTATTCCACATATCAAACCTTAAGAAATGTCTAGCCGATGAGTCGCTAGCAATGTCGCACGATGAGGTGCAAATTGATGAAAACCTGAGGTTTGTTGAGAAACCAATTCCGATCGAGGATCGACAGGTTAAGAAGCTCTGAAGAAAGATGATACCTATAGTAAAGGTTAAGTGGGACGCTTTTAGAGGTCCTGAGTATACATGGGAGGTTGAGTCCACTATGCAACAAAAATACCCCCATCTTTTTGAATTAAATCTCGAGGTCGAGATTTCTTTTAAGGGGGTGAGGATGTAACACCCTGTAAAATCGTGTCCCTAATATAGTGACACGTGTTGTATTTTTATATAGTCTATGTCACACCCCGACCCGCAGCAGAAAAGGTGATCGGGGCATGATTGGGTTATCACCAAAGCTCATGACATTTATTATAACGTTTCATATTTATTAATACAATTTAAAGGGAAACATACAATCATAATTACATCATGCTCTACACAATCTTTCTAGACTTCATTATTTTCTTCTAAGGCATTTCCTATGTTTTCCTTGCTTCATCCTGTTCTCCTGTATCATGTCTAAAAATGGTTTTTGGATCAACAAAAAGTTGGCGAGTGAATCCTATGAAAACATTTGAACAAGTTTATTGAATTGATTATAAAATAAGGTGCATAACCATATATGAGTAAATATAGATGTAAACATATTAACAAAACACTTAATATCAGATAATGCACACACATACAATAATAAATTGTTTTGAGGCACGCTTTGCTCAACCCGTCTCTCACGAGGAACTGATGGGCCTATTGAATGAGTTTTAAGGCACGCGTTGTTCTACGAACTGATAGGCCTAATGAATGATTTGCATACAACTAGACAATATGTGATACATAACTACAAACAATATTTACATTCTAAGTTTAGATCACAATATGGTATGGCACGAGTTTAAATAAACGAGTTAATTTTCGTAACACATGACATACCCCAAAACGTGTAATTAAAAAGGGGAGTTGTAAGATTCACTCACCTTGGGTGCGTTCGGTTGATGATGTTGAATGCGCACGAAGTTGGATTTAACCACGAGTGAAACTAACCTAGATAATAACATAATGGTTCGGTAAATAAGCGGATTTTATTAATCAATTTTAGTAAGATTATTGGATATATTTTTGTGAGTTTAAGGCTTAACCCAGATTCAATGTCCGATTGCTTCGGCAAAAATAATCAATTTCTTTAGTAAGTTGTGATTAGCTACATTTGAGATTAATAAAAACGAGAGAGATTAGGTGTAAGATATACCGAACAGAGATCCTCTATTTCGCCAGCGAAATTCCGATGACAGCAGGTTATTCCGGCAACGTTTATCTTGCGGCAGAAGGTCTTCAGGAAGCTTGAGGTGAGTGTGGGTGACTTCGGTATGAGCTCTAGGTGTTCTGTTTTTAGAATACGGCACAAAGGTGAAGGGGTTCGGTTTTCCGGCGAGTTGCAAAAAGTTTCCGGCGAGTGAAATTTCGTCGAGAATGGGTGTGATTGTGAGCAAAAAGGCTAACAGAGGTTAGAGGGTGTATTTATAGGAAAGAGTCGAGATGCATGTGGTCTGATTTCAGTCTTGATTCGTCGGTTAATAATTTTTCCGGCGGTTATGACTGATGTCGCGGACTGGACATCGGTTATAACCGATGCAATATTTATTATTCGGGTTAAGACACAAGAAACCGACCGAGAAAGGCGAATTCGTCGGGATTTCCGACGACTGCGATTTGGGCGCGTCGATTTGAAATTGAGATTGTGATATTTGAATTAATTGTTTCCAATAATGAACAAGAAACACAAGTGGCGGAGTGGTTGAGCGCGTGTGAGTTAAAGCTTGGCTGATAACTGGTTGACCCGGGTTCGAAACCCGGCTTCAGCCTTTTATTTTTATTTCATTATTTTTAATACTTTTTCGAATGTAACTTTTATATTCTAATATACTTATTAATTATGTATCGTTTAAAATTAATTTGGTCATTAAATACGCAACGAAATTTTAACTGATTGTTCGGTTAATAAACGAAGCGGGTTTGGTAAAATCCGGTTTTTGACGGATGTTACAGTATCCCCTACTTTTTAGAAATTTCGTCCCGAAATTTAAGTAGTGACATATTTGTCTAAAAAGGATGGTGTTTAATTTGATAGTTACATACTTAGAAAAAGAGTAAAAAAAAATTTTTTTGTTTGAGGCGGTAACGTTCCTTGTAAGGGTTGAGTACCCTGCTACAGGTCGCTTTTTGTTGCCTACGGTAAAAATATTGATAAGCGGAGTTGATTCACTAAGTATGATTTCATGCGCAAGAGTTTTGATATATTTGGAAAGATAAGGTTATATCCTAAAACAAAAACTTCTAATACTACAACCTACATGGAACTTCTCATAACCGCCTGACAATGCCTCTGATCCTTTGGCAAGAATACTTATATATAGGAAGTACCAGCGGCGTATCCACCATATTCTTGTCAAATTTTCATTGGTTTTATCAGTAAGTTATGATTGGTTCTATGATGTGACTCAAGAACATAAATAAACACCACAACCAATGTCTGAGTCCTAATTCTGATAGTATACATGTTTGATTGGTGACATAATCCCATTTCTTTAAATCATGAGATGATATGAATGTTAAATCAGTGAATGTAAGACGAACTTCAACCAAGAAATTACTAAATCCTACATGGAACTTCTCATAACCGCCTGACAATGCCTCTGATCCTTTAGCAAGAATACTTATATATAGGAACTACTAGCGGCGTATCCACCATATTCTTGTCAAATTTTCATTGGTTTTATCAGTAAGTTATGATTGGTTCTATGATGTGACTCTAGAACATAAATAAACACAACAACCAATATCTGAGTCCAAATTCTGATAGCATACATGTTTGAATGGTGACAGTTCCTCCTCGTTTGTTATGATGGAGAGGTTAGTTTATGTAGAAATAGAACACAATCCAATTTCTTTAAATGATGAGATGATATGAATGTTAAATCAGTGAATGTAACACAAATTTCAACCAAGACAATACTAAATTCTACATGGAACTTCTCATAACCGCCAGATAATGCCTCTGATCCTTTGACAAGAATACTTATATATAGGAAGTACCAGCGGCGTATCCACCATATTCTTGTCAAATTTTCATTGGCTTTATCCGTAAGTTATGATTGGTTCTATGTGACTTTAAAACATAAACAAACTGAAATAGTAATTCGCATTAAGATCCTTGGATAAATTCCAATTCATAACTGGGATATGGAAAAATTGAGATAACATAAAGAAAACGTAAAAACTAAGCGGTTGGAGTTGAATCTTGATTTTTGGTAAAGAGGACTAGTTGGGTGGTTTCGTTTGGGCCGTCATTATCTTCAATAAGATTGGAGTTGATGTTGAAAACTCTTCCCCTTGATGGTGGCCTAGTGATTAGGTTTCCTTGATTTGCTTGGTTTACTGGGTTTGCTTGAGCTTGGGCGTTTATGTGTTAACCAATCGAGGACACGTGTTTCTAAAGTGGGTAGGGTCGCCACAATTGAAATAAGCTCGAACATATGGGAACATGGGGTATTGGGGTTGTTGATATGTTTGGATCAAGTTTTGAGTAAGGGGTGAGGTTTGGTTTTGTGGGGTGCGGCAAACCTTGCTCAAATGACCATAGCGTCCACAATTCGCACATAGTCGACAAGGTAAGGTAGATGGATGGTGATAAAAATAGGTGTTACATTGAGGGTGAGGTCCAAGGTAAGGTTTCTTATTTGGGTAAGTTAAGCTAGTGCTACTTGAGTGATTGGGATAGCTTGGAGGGGTACGGCTTGCAAGGCTGGTTGATTGCGTTAGGTGGCAGCGAAAAGTTGCCCGTCTCGTTTTCTCTTAGAAATGGGTTGAGAAAGGGATTCGGTTTGGGTGGAGTTTGAAGTTTCAGTTGATGCTTTATCCTTCTTCTTCTCCTCCTTGAAATCTTTATTCCAGATGCGGTTCTCGGTGAGCTCTGTAGCTAACTCCATTGTGGCTTCCAAGGTTACAGGTGTGGTACTTATTACAGAGTCTTGAATTTTTGACGGAAGACCTCGAATGTAGTGCTCGATCAAACGATAGAGGGGAGTGAACAAGTTGGGAACCATTTGATTTAACTCAAGGAATCTTTTGTTGTATGTGGTGTGGTCGCCTTCCTTTTGCTTCAACGAATAGAACTCATCTTCTAATTTCTTGATTTCGCTCCTTGCGCAAAACCGTCTGGTCATGATTTCCTTCAATTCATCCCAAGTTAAAGTCATAGCATCTTCAACACCTCGTTTGGCTTTCTCTGTGTTCCACCAAGTAAGTGCTATTCCATATAAACGATCAGTAGCATATCGCACCTTGCGATCATCGGGGCAATCGCAATTTAGAAAAGTGTTCTCCATTTCTTCAAACCAATGGAGGAGAGCGGTGACACCTTTAGTCCCTTCGTATTTTGGAGGGTCGCAGGTTTTGAAATGCTTGTAGGTGCATTTGGTGGTAATTGGGGGAGGATTGACAATGTTTTGATCTTCTTGATTGACTGGATTTGCAGTAAGGGCTTGTTGGACTTGAATTACAATGTTGGGTATTACGGCAGCCATTTGTTGAGCGATTAGGGCAACCATGCGCTCACGGGCTTTTCCTGCTCTCATCTTCCTACGAGCGAGGCTAGAAGACATCTACAAAGAATACATAACAAGAGTATGAGTTGGATGCTTTAGGGATCAGGTGTCGGATTTAGGAATGAACATTCATAAAATAAATATAACATAATAAATCTACTACATCCATAGGATGTCTTGGGCTTTGCTCGTAATTGGGCCTTGCATGCCGCCATACTTCACCTTCGTAATCATGTGGGCCCCCATGACTACTGGGTTTTTCATATGGTTCGCATGTGGTAGCCTGGTTACGTACACTAAAACCCGGAGAAAATTGAGAAATAAGTATGTAACGTATGATATTCGGAATGTATCCAGGTATGGACACGGTGACACCTCAAAGTGGGGTTAGTTTGAACGACGTTTGGTGTGGCATGCTTTGGCCTATTAGGTCCTTTGTACTCTCATCATTAGTCCCCAGGTAGGCAAGCTGATCCGTTATATTGGATTTATACGAATGCCAACCTAGACAGGACGTTCCGACTACCGGTACTTGTACCCTTACAGTTACTACATGCCCGTCGCAGAACTCACTTTGATGAGATTTGAAAAATGAAAAATGCGACAAAATCTTTGAATAACGAAAGTATGAAGATGATTTGAATATGTGACATTGAAATATGTATGATGAATGTGTATGTAAGTATGTATGTTTGACTGTAAGTATAATTCACTATGTATCACAAAATGTAATATTGGAAATGTTTGCATGCATTTGTGTATGTAATAAATATGAAGGTAATAAACATCATGAGTTTGCATATAATCACCTAAACAATTAAAATCTAATCAACTATAGTATAGGCTCTAAAGGTCTAATAACCTATCCTATATCCCTATAGTCATGGCTCTGATACCAATCTGTCACACCCCGACCCGCAGCGGAAAAGGTGATCGGGGCATGATTGGGTTATCACCAAAGCTCATGACATTTATTATAACGTTTCATATTTATTAATACAATTTAAAGGGAAACATACAATCATAATTACATCATGCTCTACACAATCTTTCTAGACTTCATTATTTTCTTCTAAGGCATTTCCTATGTTTTCCTTGCTTCATCCTGTTCACCTATATCATGTGTAAAAATGGTTTTTGGATCAACAAAAAGTTGGCGAGTGAATCCTATGAAAACATTTGAACAAGTTTATTGAATTGATTATAAAATAAGGTGCATAACCACATATGAGTAAATATAGATGTAAACATATTCACAAAACACTTAATATCAGATAATGCACACACATACAATAATAAATTGTTTTGAGGCACGCGTTGCTCAACCCGTCTCTCACGAGGAACTGATGGGCCTAATGAATGAGTTTTAAGGCACGCGTTGTTCTACTAACTGATGGGCCTAATGAATGATTTGCATACAACTAGACAATATGTGATACATAACTACAAACAATATTTACATTCTAAGTTTAGATCACAATATGGTATGGCACGAGTTTAAATAAACGAGTTAATTTTAGTGACACATGACACACCCCAAAACGTCTAATTAAAAAGGGGAGTTGTAAGATTCACTCACCTTGGGTGCGTTCGGTTGATGATGTTGAATGCGCACGAAGTTGGATTTAACCACGAGTGAAACTAACCTAGATAATAACATAATGGTTCGGTAAATAAGCGGATTTTATTAATCAATTTTAGTAAGATTATTGGATATATTTTTGTGAGTTTAAGGCTATTTTCTAACTTTAAAAATGTTAATTTTTAAGTATTTTTAATTAAATAAATAAATAAAAGTAAAAAAAAAAATGTTGATTTTTTACTGTTGACCATCGACTTGTTTGACCGTTGACCGTTGACTTGTTGACCTGTTGACCGGTTCGATCGTGTGTATGTATGCGCCGGGCAAGGCTCGAATCCGAGACCTCCCGTATACGTGCACGCAGCTCTACCAACTGAGCTACGTGTCTAACCCGAAATATTTTTGTTTTTAATTATATTTATATACTAATTAGATTAATCCGAAAATCATTTATTTAAAAACGATTTAATTGCATGACTCGGTGCTTGCCACAGGTCTCGAACCCGGGACCTGTGGTTTAGTTTGACACACAGTCCACCGCTGGACTGTGTGTCTAACTTGGTAAATAATCTGGTTTTTATTATACTTATATACAAACTAGATAAATTCATTTCTGTCTTTATATAAAAAGTTTGATAATTGCCAGAACCGGTGCGGTAGCCTGGACTCGAACTCGCGACATATGATTTAAACGCGCACACAGTCCCCCACTGGACTGTGTGTCTATCTTGGTTATTATTCCGGTTTTTATTAAACTTAACATCTATTTGCAAGTGAATCCAGTTCAGTTTAAAAAAAGGAACATTTTTATTAAAGCGAGTGTGCGTGTGACAAGAATCGAACTCGGGACGTATGCGTGTTTATTTGCACACAGTCCACCGCTGGACTGTGTGTCTAACCCGAGATATAACTTGATTTAAATTAAACATATATAATACCGAAAACTTCATCTTCTTCGTTAAACTTAACCTAGATTCAATGTCCGACTGCTTCGGCAAAAATAATCAATTTCTTTAGTAAGTTGTGATTAGCTACATGTGAGATTAATAAAAACGAGAGAGATTAGGTGTAAGATATACCGAACAGAGATCCTCTGTTTCGCCGGCGAAATTCCGATGACAGCAGGTTATTCCGGCGACGTTTATCTTGCGGCAGAAGGTCTTCAGGAAGCTTGAGGTGAGTGTGGGTGACTTCGGTATGAGCTCTAGGTGTTCTGTTTTTAGAATACGGCACAAAGGTGAAGGGGTTCGGTTTTCCGGCGAGTTGCAAAAAGTTTCCGGCGAGTGAACTTTCGTCGAGAATGGGTGTGATTGTGAGCAAAAAGGCTAACAGAGGTTAGAGGGTGTATTTATAGGAAAGAGTCGAGATGCATGTGGTCTGATTTCAGTCTTGATTCGTCGGTTAATAATTTTTTCCGGCGGTTATGACTTATATCGCGGACTGGACATCGGTTATAACCGATGCAATATTTATTATTCGCGTTAAGACACAAGAAACCGACCGAGAAAGGCGAATTCGTCGGGATTTCCGACGACTGCGATTTGGGCGCGTCGATTTGAAATTGAGATTGTGATATTTGAATTAATTGTTTCCAATAATGAACAAGAAACACAAGTGACGGAGTGGTTGAGCGCGTGTGAGTTAAAGCTTGGCTGATAACTGGTTGACCCGGGTTCGAACCCGGCTTCAGCCTTTTATTTTTATTTCATTATTTTTAATATTTTTTCGAATGTAACTTTTATATTCTAATATACTTATTAATTATGTATCGTTTAAAATTAATTTGGGCATTAAATACGCAACGAAATTTTTAACTGATTGTTCGGTTAATAAACGAAGCGGGTTTGGTAAAATCCGCTTTTTGACGGATGTTACAGTCTATTAAAGACCAATAAGGACTAAAGGCGTCAACATGCTCAAGTGAGCCTCTGAGTGACGAACCGATGTCAACATGCACAAATAATAGCTTCTGAGTGACAGATATGTCAACATGCCCAGCCTCTGAGTGACATCGGAATCAACATGCTTGTAATAAGCCTCTGAGTGATCCTTTGTGAAGTCCTAACTCTCATGCGTGCCACTTGTTGGACGAGAGGGTTCAATTTTGTAAATATGTGAAAGTTGGATAATGGAGGGATTAAAAGTGTCAGCATGTTAATTTATACCTTTGAGTGACCTTTTAACGAACCGAGAACTCAACAATGTTCGGGCATAATCCCGGGTATGCCAAGTATTGGCTACGGAGGGCTAAAAGTGCTAAAAAGTGTTTTAGAAGGCCTTTAGAGGCTTTATATAGTTCAGGGGTCAAAAGTGTCAACTTTTGAATCTGGCCGAAGGGCGATCGCGGGCCGCGAGAGACCTGGCCTGAGTCTCTCGTGCCCCGCGAGACAGGCTCTGACGCAGAAAATTGTTTTGGAGCCCAGCAAAGCTCCAAAACCATTTTTAACGAAACCATGGCTTCTCTAAACTGTTATGCCATGTTTTGGGACACTTGTAAGCTTCTTCTTACACCCCTAAACACCTGGCTTCACCTCCATTTGAGCTCTCCAACTATAAATAGGTGCATTAGTTCACCATTCCAACTTGCACCTTCTCATTACATCTCTTCTTCCTCCTCTGGAAGTTCCTAACTAAAAGGAGCAATCCAACATATTTATTTTGCATCTAGGAATCACTGGTAAGTGTTCCTTCTTTGTGCATTTTCATTTTTAGGCTTCTATAGCCAAAAGTCAAGCGTTTTACAGCAAACGCTTTGACTTTCGTTTAAGACCATTATGGTCCAGTCATTGTTCAAAATGAACATGGCTAAATGATCATAATAAGGTGGGTGTTAGTCCCTACAAAGGGCACCTCCTGAAAATCACGTTTGCTAGACCAATTGACGGGTCAAAGTTATGATATTAAAAAAGTCAAACAGGCCATTTTTCGAAAAGATCATAAATTGATCTTATATATGTTATGAAACCTGTTTTGACACTTAAACAAGTTGGTAATAATTATTAGAACATGTATGAACATGTTCGGCTCGTCAATTTCAGTTCTAAGGTCGGTTCGCAACCAAAAGTCACGAAGTTTAAGTTCTGCTTTGACTTTCGATTCTGACCCGATTTAGATTAGTTAGACGCTGATCTAAAGTTGCATTTGATCATAATGTTATGTAGCATAACCCTCTGAGTTATATTACATGATCATAATCAGAATCTATGTTTATGCATAAGTTCCATAATTATGCCATCTTTGATCAAATTGCCCTTTTTGCATAAAACAAGGTTTTAAAGATAATAAACTTGAAACTAAGTTTCCTACTGATATAATATTATAAGTAGGATTAATTGGGATGATTAACCAAGTTATAAACTGAGTTTTCAAGCAAGTCCTCAAACTATGTCGATAAATGACGGTTTTAGCCCCTGTGGCTTATATAATTGTTTTAATCAAATCTTTTCAAGATAAATCATTTATCTGCTGATATGTTATATTAAATAACATATTTTAAACATTTTAATCTGATCGAAATGTCAATTTTCGTAAACATCATTTAAAAACGTCATTTTACGAATAAGCACCGTTTCAGCGCATAATATGGTTTTAAACCATATTATTAACTAAAACTTGATACCTACTGATTTTAAAACTTATTTTAAACATATTTACAGTAGTTACATGTTATAAACTCAGAATCCCAAATAATTTATAAACTATGTATAAAAATTACCAAAATGCCCCTATAAGGCATAATTTCGTTTTAAAACCTTAACTGGCATACAAGTTGATGTCCTATTGATATCTTAACTTATTTAAAGTATAATGGCATATAGAACTTGTCCATGACTCATCCGGTTACCCGATATCGCTATTGAGCGCATAGTTAGGATATGTAATTATTTTACGGAAATTAACCGAAACGGGTTTAACCTTGTCATTTAAGTCTCAAAATCCAGAATGTTAATAGTTTACCCATATTAAACAAGTCAAGGTACTTGTTGGTATTAAATTACATTCTATCCGATCATCGTTTAATCTAGCGTCATACGTTTTGATCAAGTACGCTAGTCGGTCTAAGTCTATGACTTAAATAAGACCGTTAGTAATTAATTGGTTAGTTTATGCCATAATCCAGACTAGAGACTTGCCGGTAAATGCTATCTGCACTTAGCTCATTTTGAATACGGCTGAGTTATTAAAATTAAAAGAAGACTAGCTTAGGTAAATACTCTCCACTTATTTCCCCTTTACGGGCTTGGGTTACGGTAAATTATTACCGCTTGGTCGGAAATGGGATTAATCGAACGTCGGTTCGGAATAGAGATCCGCATATTCTGTTTTAATCAGTTTTGTTTGATAAATTAAACATCGGGGGTTAACTACCGTCTCCTGGATATCCTCGGCTCATTACTATCAAATGGCCACGACCTTAGCGCGGGTGTAGGCATACACCCGATAGACGCTCAATTATGCATTCCCACAAGGTTGGGAGGAATTGACTCCTTCGTGAGTCCAAAGTGGTGTGTACGTTAATTGAGTCTCGGTTTTCGTGTCGAGCCCCGCATGTATGACAAACATATAAATCTGTTAACAAGGTTGGACGATCATTAACCAAGTTATAAAAAGATTTTTGCTGATACACACCTAAAACATTTTTGAAATGTTTTCAAAATGAGTCAGTTGGGTGTATTTACCAGCGAAAGCTGACGTATTTTCAAAAGACTAATCTGCATGTACAATACGAAAATAGGCCGGAAGTGCTCGGTAGTGATAGAGGATCTTGCAAATCCTAAATCTGCCCAACGTCTGTTTTATATTATTTCCTTGTACAATTTACGATCCGCCTGTGGTTCTTCTATTATGAGCCTGTATATTATTTTGTATTTTCGAACATTTCGGTTTGTAATAATAATTTTACTCCAAGACTTCTGCTATGACGTGCTTAATTAACAATGATGTTATCAACTTACCTCACGATACTCCCCACCCAGGCCCACCGGTGTTTGGATTTCGGGGTGGAAATACGGGGTGTGACAGTAGCCGAACCCCACACTATATATAGGATTAAGATCATGGGAAAACCTTCCGAGTTGTGAGTACTTAGAGAACTCGGTCTTCTCGTGCGAGTTTTACCCTCATTTTTTTCACACACCTAGATTAAAATATTAGAAAAGACTTTCGTAAAAACAATTTCAAAGTGATGTTTCCGGCCTCTTACAGTAGCTGTAAAAAACTGGTGACACAAGCATGACGTCACGTTTTACATCATTTACGGTTGCCGTTAATACAAAAAAAAACTAGTTTTTTTTTTTTGTAAAAGTTGACTTTTTAGGACATTTGGTAAAAATTTTCTTTTGGAAAAAACCTTTCGTAAAGCCGAGTTCTTTAAGTTATCACAACTCACAACTCGTATAAGTTTTCATTTTAGTCTAAACTCTCTCTCTCTCTCTCTCTCTCTCATATATATATATATATATATATATATAAATAGGGATAGGTTAAAATGAGAACCACTTTGAGTTGTGAGAATCGTAAAACTAGGTGATCCGAAAGGTTTTAAAAAAAATTCTCAAAAATCATAAAAAAGAAATTTGTTTCAGCAAAAAAATTAAAAAGTGTGGCATACACACATTTACATGAGGTGTAAAAAAATATTTATCTTCGCTACAATTTTACATCAGCGCGGAAAACACTTACATCAGACAAAACTATTAAGTTGACAATTTTTTTTGCTTTTTTACAGATGTATTTATAATATTTTCATCTACGTTTGGGCAAAAAAATTTTGGCCCAACTCACGTGGGAAGTAGAAGATCTCGCGGTTCTCACCACCTGTGGTAGTTTTCATTTAAACCGAGCCCTATATATATATAATGTATGTTCTTACGATTCGTTTTACATTTCTCTTTGAATTAACTTACACACACGATTTACGTGGGCGAGTAGCATGTTAACATTCAAACCAATTCATGGCTCGTAGAATATCTTTGATTACGTCTACGAGAGAGGTATCTTCCAATGGAGACAGTTTGCTATCACCAATCCTAACCATTCACGCCAGCAAGAGTGGCCATCGGGTGTGAACCCCACTCAATTTATTGTTGATGTAATTTTATTATCATAATAAATTTGCCTCTTTAATTGTGACAATAGTATCTGGTTCCGCATCATTTCACTTCCAAGTTCGAACTCTTATTTAAATACAAATTTATCCGGCTCAAACACATATACCGAGTGGCTCCTATCATGTAAATGAACTTGTGGCACAAAAGAAACTCAAGGTTTTGACTCAAAATAATGATGTTTAAAGTCTCAAATAGTAATGATCTTGATAAGCCCATAAAGGAACCTGAACACCACCCAACAAATGCGCAATCCAACTATGAGCAACAAAACTAAGTGGCCTAACAATGTAAGCATAAAGTTTAAGATAACATCATCATGATAATTATCTAATAATATCTAGTAAAATATCACTTATAGCAAAGTTAAAATTAAAAAGTTTATATAAGAGACTTGCAAACTAATACATCAAAATAGAATGTAAACAAACTACAAATTCCGCCGCTAGCCCTTTTTAATAACAAAACTAAGAATTTTAAAGTTAAATTCATATATTTTGGTGTCATAACATTATTATGCATGCTCATTGGACTCTAATGAGAATCTCCACCGTCTCAGGCGCAAGGAAACCAAAAGTATCAAATATAATAGTATAAACACATGTTTATTGTCAAGGCCATTTTCTCGTGTTTGGTTAGCTTTGCAAGAAGCACTTTTAAAGCGGTATGACCCACCATGAAAACATTAGTCCCCAAACTCACAAAAGGAGAGTCCCCTATTAGATTCACACACCATGTTTCCCTCCTTTACATTCAAAGACGAAAATTCAGCTAGTTGAGATTTGATCTTCCTTCCAACAAGCCGGTCAAAAAATTCACAGAAACTTTTTCTTAGAGGATTGAAACATTGTTTTCGAGGACCCCGACTCTGCAGATATAGTTTATGTATATAGAATATATTGTGAATAGAACTCCATTCACACAATGGACTTCTAGGTACACAAAGACAGCCATAGATGAATTGAGTTATTTTATTTTTAACTATTGTGTTTTTAAAATAATTAAACCAATCTACTTAAATATGTTTACTGAAAATACAGCGGATTCACCCGGAGTTAGAAATATGTTATTAAAAGTTCTGATTCAATAATTTGCGAGATCTTAATATCTCATGTCCATACGTATCATGAAGACGTAAACCTAGGTTTAAAATCCCGAATAAATGTATGTGGCTGTGAGTGAATGTGGCCACATATACAGTTAGAGAATGGACAGCAAAATTCAGGTCCTTTTAAGATAATAGCATCTTTTTCTTTTATTCTTTTTGATCTTCGGTTGTAATGAAAGTAATAGGGTTAAACAATTTTCCCGTATATTTACACAAAAATTTAAAGAACTAATAGGGTTAAACAATTTAAAAGAACTGATAGGGTTAAACAATGTTCTCGAATATTTACATATAAACAATAACATTTTATCTCTCTCCAGTCACAACTCTACTAATTTTTTAATACTTTTTAAGGGAAAATTACAAAAATAATCATTGACTAAAAGTATTTTCAAATTTGTAAACCTCATGCGTCCTTGGAGCGGCGCATCATGCGCGAGATGCGTCTTTCAAGCACAGGATGCATATTTGGAGCGAAACCCAATAAGAAATGGACACGTGGCCATGTAATGCATCCTTAGAGCAAGGCATCATGACAGGATGCGTCCGACAAGTTCGATTTCCCGAAGAGTTCGAGTTTTCCGTAGAGTTTATAAACATTGACATGATATCAACCTTATAAACGTGTTCAGAGCTAATACTATATATCAATCCTTAATTCAGAACAAAAATGACCAAACAAACACCATGTAAAAAACATGTCACCTGCCAGAGAATCCACATCTCTAAACACATGCACCGTTGTACAACCACAATCCACCGCCCAAAGAATTCACATCCTCTTCCACTTGACAACCACATGAGCCATCTTGTACTACAATTCACCACCCTAATCGGCGGTGACGTGCCCACAGTAGCCGGAAAACTCGTTGAACGCTTCAGAAACTCGCCGGACGTATCCGTGCCCATTTTTTATTGGATTTCGCTCCAAAGACGCATCTCACGCATGATGCACCGCTCCAAGGAAGCGTGAGGTTGACAAATTTGAAAATACTTTTGGTTAATGATTAATTTTGTAATTTTCACTTTCTTAAAAGTGATTGTGATATGAGAATGTAGAAAAATAATAATAAGATATAGAAAGTATTATTTAAAAAATAGCATTTTCTCTTTCATTCACTTATAATTATTTCCTATAACACAAGTACTCACAAATATTTAGGAGATGAATGTGAATGCTCTAAGTTCAAAACAATTTATGTAAAAGTTGGACTCAACTAAAAATAGTACTGGTAGCAATGTATTGCAAGATTAATTTGGGTTGTTCGATGTAGGGTATGGGTCACAATTATAATAAAAATTATATATATAAATATAAAAATTGTAAAGATCCTCTCTTTACATAATTTTGGGAAATTGTAATACCCGTATCGTGTACAAATCCATACAAAATTAATATGAAATACAACATATTTAAATAAATCGATTCAAATCGTTCTTTTTGACAAGAGCTTGAGAAGCGTCTTCATATACAATTTCCGCTACGAGAACTTGAACCACTTGTCCTTGTGTGATCCTTCTTGGCTGCAAAAAATAAACAAACTGATGTTAACGGTTGTGGCTGAGGTACATGTTCAACACGCTTCCTTCAAAACAGATTCCGCGCATCTACTAAAGACCGCGTCTGTTTCCCAAGGTACAACAGGCGAAGCAGTATGTACTGCCGGAGATGGTCATGAGCTGAGGTTACACCGGATAAAATTATAGTGTTAGAACTTTGGAAAAACATGATACAAAGGTGATGAAATCGTATAGAGAAATCATATTTCTCTAAGTACCCAACACATGGGTCTTCAAATATTTCTTCTTTCCAAGAACTCTCCATATATTCATGTATTTTTCTTGTATCCCTTCTCTTGTATTTTTTCTAACATTTTTCTCTATCTCAAAATGAGTCACATAGCCTACTATTTTACAAGAGTTGAGAAAAAATTGAAAAGTCTCACTTAATTAATTATTTTATCAGAGACATAAACTCTAATAATAAGAAATAAATTGACATAAAAACTCTACTCAAGAGTTTAATATTTAATTCACCATATGAAGAGTTTAATTAGTAATTATAATTTTACTAAATTATAATTTCACTAAATTAATATCCATTCACACTACATAAATTTCCAACATTCGAAACTTCGTAAATGTACCTCATTGCTAAACTAGTCATATCATCCCTCTTTTACACGAGAGTGCGTACATGAGATACATGTTTAGCCTCACTTGACTAATATGTTTACCATAATGAGCTACAAGATGGTATCCATCACTATCATCAACCAAATATCTTTGCATGCACAGGGTTGATATCTTGACTATAAATATATGTCAAGTGTTGGTCATGTTAGCACATCAACAAAATAAAACCATATCAACATGGAATTCTATCCACAATTTCTACCAATTTTAGGGCTTTTGCTTTCAGTTCTGATCTTTCGTTACAAAACATCAAAGAAAAGAAAAACTATCAAACTAGCAGCTCCAGAACCATCAGGAGCATTGCCTTTTGTGGGTCACCTTCACCGTCTCCACGCTCCAGAACCTGTAGCAACAATACTAGCAAAAATGGCAGATGACTACGGGCCGATTTACTCTCTAAGGCTCGGTAGTCAACGAGCCATGGTTGTGAGCAGTTGGCAGATGGTCAAGGAGTGCTTCACCACTAATGACAGTTGTTTTGCATCCAGGCCTAGTATGGCAGTTAGCCGGTACATGGGCTATAATAGTGCGGTGTTTGCCCTCGCGCCATATGGACCATACTGGCGAGAGATAAGAAAGATGGTCATTTTAGAGCTTTTAACTAGCCAACGGATTGAAAAGCACAAGAATGTTCGTGACTCCGAGGTAAAATACTTGGTTAACGAGTTCTACTCGTTAATCCTGAAGAACGGGCCCCAAATAACGGTAGTAAACATGACCAAGTGGTTCGAGCATGTAACATTTAATATAATTGTAAGAATGTTAGCTGGAAAAAGGTTTTCTAGTGGTTGTAGTGATGGGGGTAATAATGAAGACTTAAAGGTGAAAGAAGCCATAAAGAAAGGGTTGTATCTTAGTGGAGTTTTTGTTGTGTCCGATGTTATTCCAAGTCTTGAATGGATGGACATTGGAGGGCATGTGAAAGCTATGAAGCAAGCAGCAAAAGAGCTTGATGCTGTCTTTGGAAAGTGGGTTGATGAACATGTTGAGAAGCGAAAAGAGTACGATAGCGAAAAAGATTCAGATTTCATGGATGTGATGTTATCTACGCTTTCGAAAGATGTTGAATTGTCCGGGCATGGGCGTGATACCGTCATCAAGGCAACAACACTGGTTTGTAACTAGCTTTTGCCATCTTTACTTTAATATCAGATTTTCTTTAGTCGGGTCCTATATCGAGCAGCTCTCTATTTCTTATGATAGAGGTAAGGTTTGCCCTTATCTGACCCTCCTTGGACCCTACTTTGTTAGTAGGATATAAGGATGTTACTAGGGTAGTTTGTTTGTTTATCATAAGATGTTCTAATAATTTTTCCAGTTTTTCTTCCATGAGAAACTAAAAATTCAAAATTTTTAAAATGAAACGCAACAAACAACCATGAAAACAGTTAGATTTCGATGTTTAAGTTTTTTTTTCTTTGATAACAATAGCATGTGGAATATCAACTCATGATAAGCTGGTAACATGTCAAAACGGGTCCAATTCGCTAACGCATTAAATATGGCTGTCAAAGTCATATTATTTCATACAGAGATAGCTAAAACTTTACACATTCGAGTCTGTTTCGGATGAGTTTTAATTTGTTTAACATCATATGACTTGTTAAACGTAAATTTCATGTTAGTTTTCGTGGTTTCATCAAAATAAGCATTTTATTCAATTAGTCTTTTTCCATTGCCATTTAGTCCAAGGCGATAGCAAGCTAATTTACTCAAAATACTAATATAATTAATAGTCTTACTTACATGTAAATGAGCTAAAATTTAACTTATTCCAACTCTTGATCACATTATACATATTATTTTTGTAGATTCTCATCTTAACTGGCTCAGAAAGCACAGCTGAGACACTCACATGGGCACTCTCACTGTTACTGAACCACCGTCACATCCTAAAGGCTGCCCAACAGGAGCTTGACATCCATGTAGGAAGAAACAAATGGGTTGAAGAATCAGATACTAAAAACTTAACCTATCTACAAGCTATAGTAAAAGAAACACTCAGAATGTACCCACCTGGTCCATTAGCTGGACCACATCAAGCCAGTGAGGACTGCAATATCGGTGGATACCACACGCCCAAAGGGACTCGTTTAATAGTGAACTTATGGAAGCTACATCGCGATCCACAAGTGTGGTCAGTTCCAAATGAGTTTAAACCCGAGAGGTTTCTTGAGGAACACGCAAACATAAATTATTCGGGTCAGAATTTTGAGTATATTCCGTTTAGTTCTGGAAGGAGAATGTGTCCTGCAAGTTCATTTGCTTTGGAAGTGATTCACTTGACACTTGCTCGGTTGCTTCAAGGGTTTGACTTGTCAACGCCAATGGGGAAGCCTGTGGATATGAGTGAAGGGTTAGGAATTGCATTGCCGAAAGTGAAACCACTTGATGTGATCATCACTCCAAGGCTTTCTCAAGATCTCTATTTATGAAAAAATAAAATCCTAGCCAGTTACTTGTGCTATATATGGATTGGTTCCTAATATATAATTGTTGAAAGCTATATTATAATAAGCTTTCAAAATTATAATTGTATAAGTAGATGTATAATAAAACTAGCTAGCTAGTGTGTATGTACTATGCAAACACCTTCCAACAGGTCTTCAGATATATTTACATCTTTCAGTTACATTTTTCACATAGAAGAACTTGAATTTATAGCGAGAAAACTCTATCCTAAAGATAAAAAGAAAAACACAACTTACAGAGCTAAAAATGAAATATAAAAATCTAAGGGACTGAAAATGTAAATCAAGATAAAAGACACTAAAAATAAAATTAAAAAATAACTACAACACAAAATAAAAAAAATCATCCTCACTACATCCGGTGTTCCGATTCAGTGTAGATGAAAATATCCTCATTACATTTACCATTCCAATTCACCATAGATGATGAAAAATATGGAAATGGCATTTTGATAATTATTTTTTTAAAGGAGGGTAACTTTTAGCATTGTAGATAAGAAACTACCCTAGGGTCACCTGTAGTTAAGCCTTATATCGCGCACTTGACCACTATCAAGCCTAATAGCGCTGGGTACAACCCCCCCCCCCCCCCCCCACGGGTGCTACATGCAAAAAAATTTTCCTTCGTGATATGCATAGCGCCGTGTCATGGTATTTCTTACACATTTTATATGCTTGAACATATAAAATAGTCGCTGTTCAAATTTCCCTTCGTAATATGCATAGCGGCGTGTCATAGTGTTTTTTACACATTTTATATGCTGGAACATATAAAATGGTCGCCTATATGTATAATTGAAAGGACACACTCAAGTTATATATGACCCTTCATAAACCATAACTTGTACACATTTTATATCAGAAACATATAAATAGTCACCCTTCAAAAAAGAAAAGAAATATATCTGCAGGTTTGAATATAAAATTGAGTGGTCTACAGGTTTGATGGAACCACGTTAATTAATAACTATGCTGACCTTGAGTTATATAAACAAGAACCAGCTATGGTGGTACGTTCATGATAATGGGCCACTCATTAATTGTAGGGTGGATTTTTTTACTGGAAAACTCTAAAATGTCTTTTTTAAATTTGTTTTTTTTATTGTCCCTTTTGGAACTTATTTTTTTAATTTTTTTTTTTTGGGAATTTTGATGAAAATGAATTTTCCAAAAAAGTAAGAAAATGACTTGTCCTAAACTTTGGAGAAAAATATCTACATGTAACTAAAGTTAACACTTAATTTTCTATATAGATTCGCGTTTGTGTTCAATCATGTTGTGAGAGTTTTGCAACGAATCAACCTTTGTTAAAAACAGAGCTAAGCTAACAAAATATCGATACTCAAAAGTTGATTTTAAAGCTATTAAAGTTGTGCATTTTAAAGTGGCAAAGGAATAAGAAAGTAATAACTTGTCCCACGTAAGAAGAGAGACAAAACTTGAGAGGATATATAAGTGAGAGCTTTCATTCCTTATTGTTTCTATGGAAGCAGACACTAGTAAAATCACGAAGGTTGCACCCACCTTTAACTCGCACATGCATACGCGCACGTGGCGTTGGCGATGTGCGAAATATGACGTGTTGATGGTGCACTTTGCATTTCACACACTCACATTGTCTCGAGTCACTTGAGAGTATGCATGGATCAAGCAGCGGGTCCGCATGTATGGCGGATTACGTGGAGTGGCATGAATGGCGGGTCACGGACGTCCCTCCGGTGTTTGCCACTTTTGATTCCAATTACGCTTACCTTGGGGTTGAAAAAACAATATGGGGAAATCAAATTTATATTGCATTAGGGTTGATACAAGGGAGGTGACTAATATGGCGGCAAGGGTTAATTGTAAGGTGGGGTCTCTTCCATTCAAACACTTGGGTATTTATAAGGTTCAAACACTAGTATTAATAAAATGCGCTGGGTGTCGTGGACTATGTGGCTTCGCCTATTAAGGTAGGCGGGCTTGGGCTTTATAAGTTAAGGGAGACCAACATTGCACTACTTTTACTTACAAAGTGGATGTTGAGATATCGGAACAAGACAAACAATATGTGGACGATGGTGAAGTTTCGTGAGGTATGTGTAAGAGTGGAGATGAAACCATGGACCACCTGTTGTGCTCGTGCTATGTCGGATTGGTATTTTGGTAGCATGTTAGTATCTGGTGCAAGGCGAGCCCGTTCTCTTTTTTTCGTTTAAAAATCTTCTTGAGATTCATGAGCATGTGGGTTTTGGAGAGGAGTCTAAGGTGTTTAAAGGCATTATTATGGTGGCATGTTGAGGTCTTTAGAAGGCTAGAAACGACAAAAGATTCTTGAATATTGTTTTAAATGTCCAGAAGATTATTCAAAAATATAAAATCTCTTAGGTTCTTATGGTATAGATATAAATCTAAAAATAGATGGTTATTTGGGAAGATTAGTATAATTTCATTTTGATTTTGATGTAAGTCGGTTTTTGTTGTTGGAGCCGGCCCCGTTTTCTTAAAGCGGCCGTTGTGAACCTTTAAAAGAAAAAAAGAAATTGTGTTTCAAATAAAGATGAGTTACATTTATAACTATATCGTGCTATCTAGTAAACCAAAGTTACGACTTTCTTTAATGTTATTTATTACTTCAGCCATTCATACTCTTTACCTCGAGTCGACCGACCATGTCGTTGTTAACAATTGGTATTAAGTTATTCTCAGTATGCCAAATGGTTGCAATTTTTGTTTATCTTTCACGTCATAATACATGCATTTTGGACTATTTTGAAGACAAAAGATCAAATACAAATAATTTTAACGTATAAAACGTACAAACCGAAGGTTTTGCTAAAAAGAACGTGACGACATTTTCGTAACTATTTGCTTGCAGGGTAATTATTAAAATTACTCTACAAATGATCTTGTAGAATAATTTTGATCTTGTAGAGTAATTTTGTAAAATGTTCTTGTATGGTAATTTTAATCTTGTAGAGTATCATAATTACTCTACAAATGATCTTGTATGGTAATTTTGAACTTATAAGGTACTTTTATAGAGTATCATAATTACTCTAAAAATGATTTTGTAGAGTAATTTTGAATTGTATGTTGTTTGATAAACTTACAGAGTAATTTTGATACATCTGTAAAGTGATTTTGATACACTTATAGAGTAATTTTGATAATTACCTTATAAGTAATAATTATGAAAATATCACCATGTTTTTTGATTTTTTCATAGCTTTCGTACATTTAGTACTTAAAGTTATTCATATCAAAACTTTACTCTTATTGAAAGGTATTAATAGATTTTCTATTAAATTAGTTCATTTGGACTATTTTGAAAGGTATTAAAAGATTTTCTATTAAAATAGGAGAGACAAAAGTTTATTTGGGGTATATCCAAAAAGTGAGAGATTCGTTTTTGGCTAACCAAGTAAAGATAGTCGGCTTGAAACAAAGCATACCATTTTATTTGTTTCGAGTCATAATGCCCATAATATAAAAAATATGAACTAAATAAGAGGCATTTGTGAGCTTAGTTTCACGTCCCGTACAATTTCAGCTCAAAAACTCTGCATTCTAGAATCTTACGAGGTCATCTACATGCATCAAGAGCCGCCCAGAAGACTCCAAAACAGCCCTGATTTTTCCAGCAACATAATGACACTAGAAAGACCATGAACCAGCCAAGAAAGGCCTAGAAAATAATGGATTAAAGCTGGTCAAGGCTGCCATAAAAATCTGCATAGAACACTCTAGAATTCAGTAAATATCATGATATTTTGTAACAAATATCTTAGATATATAGACTTGATATTTTGTAAGGAGTGTTCTAGATATAGAACGCTCTAGATAGGCATCAAGGTACTATGAATAGCCATCATGGGTGCTCATTTGATACATCCTCAAATACTTGTAAACATCTAAACACTTGTAAGCACTCTTTGTATAATACAAAGTTTTTTTCTTGTATACTTGTGTTCAAGTATTACATGCAACTTACTTGCGATCCAACGTTCCCTTTAACGACTTTCACAACCAAAACCCAACGACACTAAGTCGGCTAGGCTTAGACCGTGTTCTAAGGCCGCACGTGAGTTGAACAAGTAACTCCGTGACAAGTGGTATCAGAGCAACGTTCGATCCATCCAAGATGGCTGAAGATAAGACTCAACTTACAACCATGGCTACTGGAGAAGAGACCTGTGGGCGCGATGAAACTCGCAAAGGTGGAAGAAAGAATCAAGACATGTCCAAAGACTTGGTCGCAAGCTTAACAAACACGTGGAAGACGTGGAGACATCGATAGCTGAATTCAAGACGCACGTTGAAGAATTCAAGGCTGAATTCGACATCTTTCAAACAAACACTAACGAGTCGCTAGAACAAGTAGGTGGCGAGCTCGGCGAGTTAAGAGACGACATCAAACTTGCTATGCAGGTCATGCAAGCTGAACTAAAAGAGACGTTTATGAAGGAGCTGGGGCAAGTACAAAGCAATATAGAGAGCAAGTTTGCTGAAAAATTCAATGAGTTGCAAATGGAGCTAAACATTTGCAAACAACCACTAGCGACCGAGGCGACTCCATCGTTTCTTCAAAGTCTGAAGTCCCAAAGCCATCTCCGTTTGTTGGAAAACGGGAGGCACGAGCCGTTGACGACTTGGTTTAGGAGATTGAGCAGTACTTTGAAGCTATAGACACGTTGACGATGGCAAGAAAATCAAGCGGTGACTTTATATTTAAAGGAAACCGCGGCTCTGTGGTGGCAACAGAAGCACATGGAGATCGAAAAAGGTATGTGCACCATCAACACTTGGGCTGATTTTGTAAAAGAGATTAAAAAGCAGTTTTATCCAAAAAATGCCGAACACGATGCAAAGATTCGGCTACGAAACCTTAGGCAAAAGGGTAGCATCAACGATTATATCAATGAATTCACTACCGGTGTGCTTGAGATTACAGACTAGTCGCCCAAGGATGCTCTCATTTACTTTATCGATGGCTTGCAACAATGGGCCACAACTGAACTTGGACAACGAAGTGTTCAATACTTATCATCGGCAATCTATTACTATAAGGATTAACGCCAAGAGCATTGAGCTCAGAAATAGTTTAAATGAGAAGCTATTAGATGCGTAAAGACAAGCTCTATTAGAGACTAATGCTCCTAATGAAGGATTGGGCGAAACTGTTGATTAGTTAGCGCCTAGAAAGGATGGAATCCTTAGGTTCAATGATAGAATCTGGGTTCTAATTTTTGGAGGACTTAGAGATCTAATTCTCCAAGAAGCACACAACACGAGAAACTCAGTTCACCCTGAAGGTGACAAAATGTATCAGGATCTAAAAAGGAATTATTGATGGATGGGTTTGAAGAAATCCATAGCCGCTTATGTAGCTACGTGTCTGGCATGTTCGCAAGTTAAGGCCGAACATCAGAAGCCGTCAGGACTTCTACAGCAATTAGAAATCCCCACATGGAAATGGGAAATGGTAACTATGGACTTGATTACCAAGTTACCTAAGACCAAAAGTGGAAATGACACAATTTGGGTCATTGTGGATAGGCTGACTAAGTCAGCACATTTCTTACCAATAAAGGAAACGTATTGGCTAAGTTGTATGTGGACAATATTGTGTCCCTACATGGTGTGCAAGAATCTATTGTATCTTATAGAGATACTAGATATACCTCTCATTTTTGGAAAAGTTTCCAACAATCTTTAGGCACAAGATTAAACTTTAGTACGGCTTACCATCCGCAGACTGATGGTCAAAGTGAGCGTAATATTCAAACCTTGGAAGACATGCTTAGGGCATGTGTGATTGATTTAGGTGGAAATTGGGATGACCACTTACCCCTGATAGAATTCTCCTATAATAATAGTTATCATACAAGCATCAAGGCTACTCCTTTTGAGGCCTTGTATGGGAGAAAATGTAGAACGCATGTGTGTTGGGCAGAGGTTGGGGAAGCCCAACTATCAGGACCTGAGATCGTCCTGGAGACCACGGATAAAATTGTACAAATCCGTGATCGTCTCAAAGCTGCTCGAGATAGGCAGAAGAGCTATGCTAACAAGAGGCGTAAACCTCTTAAGTTCCAAGTAAGGGACAAAGTCATGTTAAAAGTGTCACCCTGGAAGGGTGTGATGCGCTTTGGGAAGAAGGCAAGTTAAGCTCAAGATATATCGGACCATTCGAGATAGTCGAATGAGTCGGCACTGTAGCTTATAAGCTCAGATTGCTAGAGGAGCTTAGTGGAATTCATGATGTGTTCCACATCAGTAATCTTAAGAAATTTCTAGCCGATGAGTCGCTAGCAATGTCGCACAAAGATTTGCAAATAGATGAAAACCTGAGGTTTGTTGAGAAACCAATTTCGATCGAGGATCGACAGGTTAAGAAGCTCCGAAGGAAATTTATACCTATGGTAAAGGTTAAATGGGACGCCTTTAGAGGTCTCGAGTATACATGGGAGGTTGAGTCCACTATGCGAAAAAAGTACCCCATCTTTTTTATTAAAATCTCGAGGTCGAGATTTCTTTTAAGGGGGTGGGGATATAACACCCCGTAAAATCGTGTCCAATAGTATAGTGACACGTGTTGTATTTTATTTTTAGTCTATTAAAGACTAACAAGGACTAAAAGCGTCAACATGCTCAAACTAAGTCTCTAAGTGATCTTCTGATGTCAACATGCATAAAACATAGCCATTGAGTGACCATTAGTGTCAACATGCTTAAAACATAGCCTCTGAGTGACCGTTAGTGTCAACATGCTTAAAACTTGGCCTCTGAGTGACCGTTGTCTCAACATGCCCAGCCTCTGAGTGACATCAGAGTTAACATGCTTATAACGAGCCTCTGAGTAATCGTTTACTAAGTCCTAACTCTCATATGTCCCATTTGTTAGACGAGAAGGATTGAATCCGTAATTAAATAAAAGTTGGACATTGGAGGGGTTAAAAGTGTCAACATGTTAATTTATACCTCTGAGTGACCTTTAAACGAACCGAGAGCTCGACAATGTCCGGGCATAATCCCGGGTACGCTTAATATTGGCTACGGAGGGCTAAATATGCTAAAAGGGTGTTTTAGGAGGTTCTAGGAGGTTTTATAAGTTGAGGGGCTAAATGTGTCAAACTTTGAAACTGGCCAAGGGCGGTCGCGGGACGCGAGAGTCCTGTGTCTGCAGAAAATTTCCTTGGCCACCACACAAAGGTGCCAAAAACCATTTACTCGAAACCATGGCTTTCCAAATAGCTATGCCACGGTTTAGGACACTTGTAAGCTCCCTCTTACACCCCTTAGCACCTGGCATCACCTCCTTCAAGCTCTCCAACTATAAATAGGTGCAAATGTTCAACCTTTGAACTTGCACCTTTCTCATTTCCAACTCTTCTCCCTCCTCAGAAGTTCCTAACTGAAAGGAGCATCCAGCTTAGTTCTCTTGCATTCTAGGAACCTCTTGTAAGTGTTCATTGCTCTTGCATTTTCGTTTATAGGCTTTTATAGCCAAAAGTCAAGCATTTTACGGAAAACGCCTTGACTTTCGGTTAAGACCTTTATGGTCTAGCCATTGTTCATGAACATGGCTAAGTTATCGTAATAAGGTAGGTGTTAATCCCTATAAAGGGCACCTCCTGAAGATCACTTTTGCTAGACCAATTGACGGGTCAAAGTTATGATATTAAAAAGTCAAACAGGCCATTTTTCGGAAAAATCATAAATTGATGTTATATATGTTATGAAACCTGTTTTGACACTTAAACAAGTTGTTAATAATTATTAGAACACACAAGAACATGTTCGGCTCGTCAATTTCAGTTCTATGGTCGGTTCGTAACCGAAAGTCGCGAAGTTTGACTTCTGCTTTGACTTTCGATTCTGACCCGATATAGGTTAGTTAGCTACCGACCTAAAGTTGCATTATGATCGTATTATAATGTAGCATAACCCTCTGAGTGTAACATCCGTCGAAAAACGGTTTTCAAAACCCGCTACGTTTATTAACCGAACAATCAGTTCTAAACTTTTGTTGTTTATTTATGACTTATTTTAATTTTAAACGATACATAATTAATAAACAAATTAGAAGTTATAAATTATAATTGTTAAAAAGTAAAAATAAATTAATTAAAAAGAAAA
Organism: Scalesia atractyloides; assembly: GCA_947069175.1. Lineage (NCBI taxonomy): Eukaryota > Viridiplantae > Streptophyta > Magnoliopsida > Asterales > Asteraceae > Scalesia > Scalesia atractyloides. The sequence continues at coordinate 90,733,353 of CAMTDV010000012.1, forward strand.
ACCGGCTGCCGGGAATCGAACCCGGGTCAGCCGGAATCCACAAGTCTTAACTCTCACACATCCAACCACTCCGCCACTTTGGTTATTTGATAACATATCGAAACAATTAATTCAAATAATAAAACATGGAAATCAAATCCAGTCAAAGTCGCGCCCAATTCGCAGTCGTCGGAAATCCCGACGATTTCGCCGATAATTGACGGTTTCTTCTGATTTAACCGAAGAATTAACCTCAACGTCGGTTATAACCGATGTCTGAACCTGCGACATCAGTCGTAACCACCGGAGAACGGCTGACCATGAATCGAGACTGAAATCAGACCCCTGCGTCTCGATTCTTCCCTATAAATTCACCCACAATTCTCTGGTAGCCTTTTCGCTCAAAATCGCACCTTTTCTCGACGAAATTTCACTCGCCGGAAATATCCTGCCATCACCGGACTTTCGCCGGAAAACCGAGACTCACATCCACACGGTAAATACCTCGACTCTTTCTGTTTCAATCCGTTGTTAGACTGTTACTAACACAAATCCACCATCCAGAATCAATCCCAGACGACGTTGTCGGAATTTCTGTCTTCGCCGGAAAACTTCTGAAACTTCCAGAATCACGCTGAGAGCCGTATGATCATTCAAACTTCTGTTAATCCTTGTTTAAGTACCTCAATTTCATATCTAATCAAACAGAACTGTTAATTGATTCTAACAGCCGAAGTTCACAAACAGAGCCGACGGACCTTTGTCGGAGTTCTGTGAAAGACACGGATCGGTACCTCCTATCCCCAAACTCTCTCCGTTCATTACCTTTCAATTACTTATAATGTTTGATAATCAAATTAGACATAAATCAGTCAAGTTATCACTGTCTGTGTTCTTGAGCGAAGAAGACGAAGTCCGGTTATATTATAAGATTAATTAAAATCAGTTTTATTAACGGGTTAGACACACAGTCCAGCGGTGGACTGTGTGCAAACAAATACATAAACGTCGCGAGTTCGATTCATGTCCCAACCTTACTCTCTTGAAATAAAAATGCCTTTTTAACCGAACCGGGTTAACTCACAGAATCATGTTAAGTATAATAAAAACCGGATTATTAACCAGGTTAGACACACAGTCCAGCGGTGGACTGTGTGCACGTTAACCCACAGGTCCCGGGTTCGAGACCTGTTGTCAGCACCGTTTCGATACATTTAAAACCCTTTTTAAAAATAAATAATTTCTGGATAAATCTAAATAGTATATAAGTATAATTAAAAACAGAATTATTTCGGGTTAGACACGTAGCTCAGTTGGTAGAGCTGCGTGCACGCGTACGGGAGGTCACGGGTTCGAGTCTCACCCAGCGCACATATATAAGCGACCGGACCGGTCAACGGTCAACGGTCAAAAGTCAACATTTTTTTATTATTTTTATTTATTTAAACTAGTGCGCATTCAACACGTTCAAACAAACGCATCTAAGGTGAGTGAATCTCTACCAATTCCCCGTTTTAATCACATTTTGGGGTGTATCATGTGTCGCTATTTACTTATTATAATTAAACACTTGTGCATCCATCATGTTCATGATCAAATGTGTATTCAATATGTATCAGTTGTTTGTGTGGTTGCTGTTTAGATTTAATTTATCATTTTCAGTACATACATTTCATAGGCCGCCGCTCCCCATTACCTATGAGCGTGAGCTGTTCCCCATTACCTATGAGCGTGAACCAGGCGTTGCCAACATAAGATCGGCTCCGTTTGATTGAGCCTTGATCTCACATACATTAGCATAGGCCGTCCGTTCCCCATTACCTATGAGCGTGAACGGGACGTTGCCAACATATACATTGTCATTCTTATTATTTACTTAAGCAAGGTGGTTTGTGATCGTTATGTTTATATACATTTGTTCATATATGATTGTTGCACAATTTTCCTATATCAATTACAATAATGAATCAATGACAAATGTTTTTAACAAGGTTCACTCGCCAACTTTTGTTGACCCAAAATTTCCCATTTTTACACATGATACAGGTGATCAAGTTGAAGCAAGAAACATATAGGGCGGCCTAGAATAATAAACCAGTTTAGATTTTAGATTGTTTTAGTTAATTTTTCCTTTCCTTGTATTGTATGAATTTAACTTAGAACTTTGAGATGTAATTTGAATTTAATAAATATGAAACATATTAGTAAACATCATGAGCTTTGGTGATAACCCAATTATGCCCCGACTCTTATTCCGCTGCGAGTCGGGGTGTGACACTGAGGTTATATTACATGATCATAATCAGAATCTGAGTTTATGCGCAAGTTCCATAATTATGCCATTTTTAACTAAAATGCCCTTTTTGCATAAAATAAGGTTTTAATGATAACGAACCTGAAAATAAGTTTTCTACTGATACGCTATGATAAGTAGGATTATTTGGGATGTCAAACCAGATTATAAACTGAGTTTACAAGCAGGTCCTTGAATTATGTCGATAAATAAACGATTTAGCCCTTGTGGCTCATAAAATGGTTTTAGTCAAATTTTTTCAGGGTAAATCTTTTAACTACTAATACGTTATATAAAATAACATATCTAAAGCATCTCAATCTGACCTTAACATCAGTTTTCATTAAATATCACATAAAACGTCATTTTACGACGCAAGCGTCGTTTCGGCGCATCGTATGGTTTTAAACCATATTATTTGACCAAGACTTGTTACCTACTGATTTTAAAACTTATTTTAGATATTTCTACAGTAGGTACATGTTATAAACTCAGAATCCCACATCATTTATAAACTTTGTGTAAAATAACCAAAATGCCCCTTCGTGATAGTTTGGTCATAAAAGATAAATTACACATATAATTGACATCCTACTGATATTATATCATAAATAAATAATTTTTCCAAAACACTTATGGTTATAACATTAAATTATAATCAAGTTCCTTTTATACGATATGATATTACCAAAATGCCCTTATAAGGATAATTTCATTTTAAAACCTTAATGGCATATAAGTTAATATCCTACTGATATTACAACTTATTTAAAGTATAATGGCATATAGAACTTGTCCATGACTTATCCGGTTACCCGATATCGCTAATATGCGTACGGTTAAGTATATGTAACGACTTTACAGAAATTAACCGAAACGGGTTTAACTTGTCATTTAAGTTTCAAAATCCAGAATGTTTATAGTTTACCCATATTATACAAGTCAAAGTACTTGTCGGGTTTAAACTACATTCTATCCGATCATCGTTTAATCAAGCGCTATACTTCTTGATCTCGTACACTATTCGGTCTAAGTCTATGACTTAAATAAGACCGTTACTATTTAATTGGTTAGCTTATGCCATAATCCAGACTAGAGCCTTCCGGTAAATGCTATCTGCACTTAATTCATTTTGGATACGGCTGAGATATAAAATCTTGCATTTTTAAATCAAGACTAACTTAGGTAAATATATTGACTTATTTTCCCTATACGGGCTTGGGATACGGTAAATTATTACCGCTTGTCGGAAATGGGATCAATCGAATGCCGAATTGTGGCTAGTAAATCCGCATATTCCGTTTTAATCAGCTTTGTTTGATAACTTAAACATCGGGGGTTAAATTACCGTGTCCTGGATATCCTCGGTTCATTACATTAGATAATGGCCACGACCTTAGCACGGGTGTAGGCATACACCTGACAGACGCTCAAATGCAAATTATCCAAGACATTGGGGATAACTCCTTTGTAAGTTCTAAGTGGTGTGTATTTAATCATGTCTCGGTCTCTGTACTGGGCCCTGTATGTATGGACAAACATGTGAATCTGTTAACAAGGTTATAAAGTAATTTTCCCAAGTTATAAAAGATTTGTGCCCTGTGCACTTAAATCTAATTTCTAAAATGTTTTCAAAATGAGTCAGTCGGGTGTATTTACCAGCGAAAGCTGACATATTTTCAAAAGACTAAGCTTGCAGGTACAATACGAAATAGGCCGAAAGATGCTCGGTAGTGAAATAAGAGGATCTTGCAAATCCTTAGATATGTCCTAAAGTCTGTTTTATATTCTTTCTTTGTACAGTTTATGATCCGCCTGTGGATCTTCTATTACGAGCATGTATATTATTTTATTTCGAACATTCGGTTTGTAATAGTAATTTTACTCCAAGACTTCCGTTGTGCCGTGTTTAATTGACAATGATGTTATCAACTTACTTCACGATACTCCCCACCCGGCCCACCGGTGTATAGATTTGGATAAGAAATCCGGGGTGTGACGGGTTGGTATCTGAGCCAAAGTTTGAGAGGATTAAGCACTATCTTTCTTGTGTTTACTCTCAAACTTACACGAGCACTTTCCTTATACTTCCGAGTCTATGCATTGACCTAGGATTACTCATTTCATTATTAAGTTATTAGTATTGTTTTTGAATTGATTTTAACAGGAAAATGCTGCTACATGTACGAGGACGAGGAAAAGGACCCATGAGGGGAGGCCATCAGGACTCGAGAGATTCATGGCCATTTGCCAAACATTCGCCTACCCACACTCAAAGTTCTTACCACTCGTACCATTCGCATCACTCCCATCACTCTCATCATTCTTATCATGATGAGTTTAATCCAAACCAATATTTAAATACACCTCCAGCCCATTAAAATCAGTTGGACCAACCAAACCCCATGGACGAGGACTCCGAACCGGAGATGCCGCCGCCGGGATCGCATACGCATCCATTGAAATCTCAAGCGATTCGAACTCCTATGTCGGATCGCCTTACCAAGGTCCTAATGAGTGGGACCAATATTGGAACCAATTTACCTTCACCAATACTCCTTCCCATCACTTCCCAACCACCTCCTGTGCAAGAATATGTGCACATGGAACCGGTGGAACAACCCGAATCGCCACCAGAACCGCCAAGGAGGAAAAGAAGAGCACGCATGTTAGTGCGTGCGGGCCAACGGTCGGGATCGTTACCACCTTTGCCCAAACCTTACCCAACTATTCACGAGGACCCACAAATGGGTGGACCCTCTAACACCTCACATGTGGTGGAACCAACACAAACACCTACAGCTCAACCACCACCATCGGGTTATAGTAACCCAATCCCCACATATCCAGACACATCTGGATATGATCCTTTTAACCCATCTACACCAGTAGACTATCAAGCATGGTCGCATGACCCTTACATGCAAGCGGTCATGCACAACACACTTTACCCATCTCCTTTCCCACCTGCTTATACACCGACTGGATATCCAACTTATGGGTACCAGTATCCGGTTATACCACAACCACAACCTCCACCACCACTTGAGTCCATTAACGAAGCCTTAGAACGAATGAAAGAAATGCAACAACAAGCGGAGAAAACAGAGAAGAAGACAAACAAGTTCTTCAAGAAACTCTCCAAACTGGTTAAGGGAAAGAAGGACGAGTGAAGTCTCTTATAATATATGTTAGTCCCTGCGAGGACATTGTTATTTCTTTAGTCCTTGTGTGGACGTTTTGTTTTATGTAGTCCTTGCATGGACAATTTATTTCCAGTATTGTAACTTCTATTTGAAATTTAATGAAGTATTTTGGAATTATATATATGTATTCATCCTCTTCAAAGAGCGTCTCGATTTTACTCGAAATTTATGCTCTGTGATATAATTCCAAAAAGATCTTAATGGCTTTGATTAGCCAAGTGGCACAGACCACACATTTGGCCAATTTATAAATAATAGTTAAGTATGAAGGGTCTTCTATCATGATAGTTAAGGAAAGTTATCCTTCTATCCAGGGGTGGTGGACTTATGTTCAAGCATCCAAGTCGTTAAGGTCAGTGCGACCGGGACTATTGATCAACCATTAAGATAATCTATATTAACATTCAAGTAATGTTAATACTCTTGGTAGTGTGACTTGAGGAACTACACTAGCCTTCAAAGTCTATGTCCAAACTTTATATACCTATGTGATCAAATTTGATCCCGACTAATATCATTAGTATGATGATAAAACATCCATTAGTGATGTATTGCCCTTTGGGCATGATTAAACATCCATTAGTTATGTATTGCCCTTGGGGCTATGATTAAACATCCATTAGTGATGTATTGCCCTTGGGGCTATGATTAAACAACCATTAGTGATGTATTACTCTTGAGGCTATGATTAAACAACCATTAGTGATGTATTGCCCTTGGGGCTATGATTAAACATCCATTAGTGATGTATTGCTCTTGGGGCTATGATTAAACATCCGTTAGTGATGTATTGCCCTTGGGGCTATGATTAAACATCCATTAGTGATATATTGCCCTTGGGGCTATGATTAAACATCCATTTAGTGATGATTTTCCATTGAGCAATATTATTGTCAAAATGACAACAACAGCTGTGGTTCATATAACCCCCTTTCCATATTTTATGTCCATTATGTGCCATATTTTATGTCCATTAGTGACAGGCCTATGTGCCATATTTTATGTCCATTAGTGACAGGCCTATATTTTATGTCCATTAGTGACTGGCCTGTGTGCCATATTTTATGTCCATTAGTGACAGGCCTATGTGCCATAAATTTTATGTCCTTCATGACAAGCTTAAGAGCTAAATATAGTTGTCAATTATGACAATAACAGTTGTGACAATACGATCCACTGTCCAATATCATATATGGATTATGTCCAAATTGTAATTTGCCTGTGATGGTCCTTTTGAGACCTAGGCCAATTATAGATATAATAAGCCTAAGAGTTGTGATGTTATTCACACTAGTATAGGCAATGGATTGTAATATCCAATGTTGAAAGCCAATATGGTTATTAATACCATGGCTAAGAAAGAATTTTATTTGGTTTTAGAACCAAAGCTTTGAAGAAATGGCTAACTCGGATGAGGCACAAAGTAGCCACCGGGATATTGACGCTAATAATGCTGAAAACAGAGCCATTAATAATGACGATTTCCAGGCTCGCATTGACGCAGCCGTTGAAAAGACCATGGGAAAAGCCATAGAAAAGCTTAGAGAGTCGAGTGCTACCTGCTCTAGACCTTTTTCGGTTACCCCATCCTCAGCTCGGAAGGCGAGCTTCGTTCACTCTTTAAATGCGAATAGTGAACCAAAGAAAATAGATTTCACTAATAGGTCCCATTCTGTAAAGACGGATGTACCTATAAATATTTTTTCTCCTGCAAGCCCCGAGACTTTAATGGGGAGAAAGGAGTTGTTGAAGCCTTAAAGTGGCTGGATGAGATGGAGACAATCATAGATATCAGCAGCCATGCTGATAAGGATGTGGTCAAATATGTATCACAGTCCTTTAAGGGCGATGCCCTAATCTGGTGGAAATCTATGATCCAATCTACGGGAAAAGTCCACCTGTACAACTTAGGATGGTCTAAGTTTGTCGAGTTAGTCAAGGAAACTTACTGCCCACCTCATGAGGTGGAGAAATTAGAGATAAACTTTTTATCTCTTTCAATGAAGAACCTAGATTGTTAGAAGTACGTTTCTGACTTTAACTCCCTATCTAGGTTAGTTTCCTATCTGATCACCACTGAAACCCAATGCATTGCGCGTTTTATCAATAGGTTAGCCCCTTAAATTAAGGGTATGGTAAAGGCTGCTCAGCCCAGTACCTATAGGTCCGCTGTTGACGTATCCCTGTCTCTCACCCTTGATCTAGTGAGACAAAAGTCAGTTAAGTCTAAAACTGACGGGAAAAGAAAGAGAGAAGATGACAACTCCCAAAGGTTTAATAAGAAAATATAAAGGGAGATTTGGGTTCAAAAGGAACCAAGATAAGTCGGCTGTGATGCCAACATGCAAGACTTGCAACCGCAGGCATTGGGGACAATGTAATTATGGTCCACAAACCAAACCCTGTGGTATCTGTAAAAGAAAGGGGCATAAGACCCTAGAATGCAAGGATCTTAAAGATACCGTCTGCAATGAAAAAAGGCATATTAAGACTACTGCCCTAAGATTCTTAAGAATTATAATGCAAAGCCTGGAGAGGCCAAGAAGGGGAATGCTCATGCCTTTCAGATAACTGCAAGAGAGGTTGTTAAAGACAACAATGTCATAACAGGTACATTCCTCATTAACAATATTTATGCTAGAGTTCTTTTTAATTCGGGTGCAAATAAATCTTTTGTTGATCATAAGTTTAGTAAATAATTAAACTTACCCATAAGAACTCTAGATAAAACTTATGAGATAGAACTCACTGATGGAACATTAGAGATAGCATCTTCCATTCTTGATGGAGGTTTCATATCCATTAAGAATCATTCCATTCCTATCTCTCTTTTGCCAATGAAATTGACAGGGTTCGATGTAGTTTTAGGCATGGATTGGTTATCTCGTAACCAAGCCCGTATTGCCTGCGATAAGAAACTCATCAATATTAAAACCCCATCTGGTGAAATGATCACCATCTCTAGAGACTCACACTACGGATTGCCAGACAAGGTGTCGTTATTTAAGGCATCCAAGTGTTTGAGGAAAGGTTGTGTCATTTACATGACACAAGTCACTATCAATGAATGAAATCCAAACATGGAAGACCTACCAGTTATCTTGGAGTATTCAGATGTTTTCCCCGAGGAATTACCAGGCCTACCTCTAGACAGGCAAGTAGAATTTAGGATTGACCTCTTACCTGGATTAGCTTCCATAGCTAGAGCTCCATACCGATTAGCACCAACGGAAATGAAGGATTTGAGGACTCAGTTAGATGAACTCTTAAAGAAAGGCTTTATTCAGCCAAGTTCCTTGCCCTTGGGAGCTCCAATTATGTTCGTTAAGAAAAAGGACGGTTCAATACGGATGTGCATTGACTACCAAGACCTAAACAAGATAACGATCAAGAATCGTTATCCTTTGCCCAGGATCGATGATTTATTTGACCAACTTCAAGGGCTAGTTACTTCTCCAAGATTGATCTGAGATCTGGATATCATCAGCTGAAGGTTAGGAGTGAGGATGTTCCTAAGACAGCCTTCAGGACCCGATATGGTCATTTTGAATTTCTAGTGATGCCTTTTGGGCTCACAAATGCACCTGCAGCATTCATGGATCTCATGAATAGAGTCTGCAAACCATATTTGGATAAGTTTGCCATGTCTTTGTAGACGACATACTTGTCTATTCCCGTAATCGAGATGATCACAAGAAACACCTTTGGTGCATTCTAGAACTACTAAGGCAAGAGAAGCTTTATGAAAAGTTCTCTAAGTGTGAATTTTGGCTTAGAAAAGTCCAATTTCTTTGACATGTTGTAAGTGAGCGTGGTATCCAAGTGGATCCCGCCAAAATAGAAGCCATAATGAATTGGGAAGTGCCCAAAACCCCATCGGAGATTCGTAGTTTCCTAGGGTTGGCTGGATACTACAGGAGGTTCATTGGGAACTTTTCAAGGATAGCCACTCCTTTGACTACCTTAACCCGTAAGAATGTCAAATTTGTTTGGGGTCCGAAACAACAAGAATCTTTTGAGATTCTGAAACACAAGTTGAGCAATGCTCTTGTGCTATCCCTACCTGAGGGTGTTAAAGACTTTATTGTTTATTGTGATGTATCGCACACTAGCTGGGTTGTGTGCTAATGCAATAAGGCAAACTGATTGCCTATGCATCACGACAATTAAAGGTGCACGAAAGGAATTACACCACCCATGATTTTGAATTGGGTATCGCTGTATTTGCACTAAAACTATGGAGACATTACTGATATGGCACAAAGTGTATTATATACACTGACCATAAGAGCCTCCAACATTTGTTCAATCAGAAAGAATTGAACATGCGATAGCGTCGTTGGATGGAAACACTCAATGATTATGATTGCGAAATTCGCTACCATCCGGGCAAAGCAAATGTAGTTGCTGATGCCTTAAGTCGCAAGGAACGGGTTAAGCCTATAAGGATTAACGCCAAGAGCATTGAGCTCAGAAATAGCTTAAATGAGAAGCTATTAGATGCGCAAAGACAAGCTCTATTAGAGACTAATGGTCCTAATGAAGGATAGGGTGGAACTGTTGATTAGTTAGCACCCAGAAAGGATGGAATCCTTAGGTTCAATGATAGAATCTGGGTTCCAATTTTTGGAGGATTTAGAGATCTAATTCTCCATGAAGCACACAATACGAGATACTCGTTCACCCTGGAGGTGAAAAAATGTATCAGGATCTAAAAAGGAATTATTGGTGGATGGGTTTGAAGAAATACATAGCCGCTTATGTAGCTAAGTGTCTGACATGTTCACAAGTTAAGGCCGAACATCAGAAGCCGTCAGGACTTCTACAGCAATTAGAAATCCCCACATGGAAATGGGAAATGGTAACTATGGACTTGATTACCAAGTTACCTAAGACCAAAAGTGGAAATGACACTATTTGGGTCATTGTGGATAGGCTGACTAAGTCAGCACATTTCTTGCCAATAAAGGAAACGTATAATTCAGACAAATTGGCTAAGTTGTATGTAGACAAGATTGTGTCCCTACATGGTGCGCCAGTATCTATTGTATCTGATAGAGATACTAGATATACCTCTCATTTTTGGAAAAGTTTCCAACAATCTTTAGAGACAAGATTAAACTTTAGTACGGCTTACCATCCGCAGACTGATGGTCAAAGTAAGCGTACTATTCAAACCTTGGAAGACATGCTTAAGCCAAGTGTGATTGATTAAGGTGGAAATTGGGATGACCACTTACCCCTGATAGAATTCTCCTATAATAATAGTTATCATAAGAGTATCAAGGCTGCTCCTTTTGAGGCCTTGTAAGGGAGAAAATGTAGAACGCCCGTGTGTTAGGCAGAGGTTGGAGAAAATGTAGAACGCCTGAGATCGTCCTGGAGACCACGAGTAAGATTGTACAAATCTGTGATCGTCTCAAAGCTGCCCGAGATAGACATTAGAGTTATGCTGACAAGAGGCATAAACCTCTTAAGTTCCAAGTAGGGGACAAAGTTATGTTAAAGTGTCACCCTGGAAGGGTGTGATGCGCTTTGGGTAGAAGGGTAAGTTAAGCCCAAGATATATCAGACCATTCGAGATAGTCAAATGTGTCGGCACTGTAGGTTATAAGCTCAGATTGCTAGAGGAGCTTAGTGGAATTCATGATGTGTTCCACATCAGTAATCTTAAGAAATGTCTAGCCGATGAGTCGCTAGCAATGTCGCACAAAGATGTGCAAATAGATGAAAACCTGAGGTTTGTTGAGAAACCAATTTCGATCGAGGATCGACAGGTTAAGAAGCTCTGAAGGAAATTTATACCTATAGTAAAGATTAAATGGGATGCCTTTAGAGGTCCCGAGTATACATGGGAGGTTGAGTCCACTATGTGACAAAGTACCCCCATCTTTTTTAATAAAATCTCGAGGTCGAGATTTCTTTTAAGGGGTGAGGATGTAACACCCCGTAAAATCGTGTCCAATAGTATAGTGACACGTGTTGTATTTTATTTTTAGTCTATTAAAGACTAACAAGGACTAAGTGTGTCAACATGCTCAAACTAAGTCTCTGAGTGATCTTCTGATGTCAACATGCATAAAACATAGCCTTTGAGTGACCATTAGTGTCAACATGCTTAAAACATATCCTCTGAGTGACCATTAGTGTCAACATGCTTAAAACTTGGCCTCTGAGTGACCGTTGTGTCAACATGCCCAGCATCTGAGTGACATCGGAGTCAACATGCTTATAACGAGCCTCTGAGTATCGTTTACGAAGTCCTAACTCTCATATGTCTCATTTGTTGGACGAGAGGGATTGAAACCGTAATTAAATAAAAGTTGGACGTTGGAGGGGTTAAAAGTGTCAACATGTTAATTTATACCTCTGAGTGACCTTTTAACGAACCGGGAGCTCGACAATGTCTGGGCATAATCCCGGGTACGCTTAATATTGGCTACGGAGGGCTAAATATGCTAAAAGGGTGTTTTAGGAGGTTCTTGGAGGTTTTATAAGTTGAGGGGCTAAAAATGTCAAACTTTGAAACTGGCCATGGCACGCTCGCGAGGCGAGAGAGGCAAGGCCTGTGGCTCTCGCGGGGCGTGAGAGGCCTGTGTCTGTAGAAAATTTCCTTGGCCACCACACAAAGGTGCCAAAAACCATTTACTCGAAACCATGGCTTCCCAAACAGCTATGCCACGTTTTAGGACACTTATAAGCTCCCTCTTACACCCCTTAGCACCTGGCATCACCTTCTTCAAGCTCTCCAACTATAAATAGGTGCAAAGGTTCAACCGTTGAACTTGCACCTTTCTCATTTCCAACTCTTCTCCCTCCTCTGGAAGTTCCTAACTGAAAGGAGCATCCATCTTAGTTCTCTTACATTCTAGGAACCTCTTGTAAGTGTTCATTGCTCTTGCATTTTCGTTTATTGTAACATCCGTCAAAAATGGATTTACCAAACCCGCTCCGTTTAGCAACCGAACAGTCAGTCAAAAATTTCGTTGCGAATTAAATGCCCAAAATATTTTTAAACGATCCGTAATCAATTATTATACGGGAATAAATATTTAGTTTTTGAAAAACTGTCAAAAATCGCAAAATAAAAATGAATTGCCTCTGCCGGGTTTCGAACCCGGGTCTGTACCGAATCAGCAAACGTATTTAACTCACATAACACAAACCACTGCGCCACTTGTTCCGTTTGTTAAATAATAGAATCATTTAATTCATAAAGTGACTTTACGAATTCAAAACCGGCGCCCAAACGGTTCAGTCGTCGGAATCCCGGAAATCTCGCGAGTTTTAACACCACTTTCAGTTATAACGTAAACCATTAACAATACATCGGTTATAACCGATGTTTGAAGTCCGCGACACCTTTCTATAACCGCCGGAAATTTAAATCAGTGAATACAGTCGGAATTCAGACCAAGTGCTTTGACGATTTGCACTATAAATTCACCCACAACCCACGACAAACACTTTCGCTCAAAATCACACCTTTTCTCGGCGTAATTCCACTCGCCGGAATAAACCAGTTCGTCACCGGAAAACCGGTTTCCCCATTGCCGAGCTTTTCTGAACCTCCTAAGCTTATACCGGAGATACCCACACTCTTTCCAAGCTTTCCGGAGACTTGCTGCTGCAAGACACCTGACGCGAGAGTTGAATTCTGTCGCCGGAGTTCTGCCGGAAAACAGAGGAAAACGAGTCGGTATACCTCACGCTTATTTTCTTTTCTTTTTACTTCTATCTTACCAGTAATTAACCTAAAACGCTAGAGAAACCCGAATAATAACTCGAACCAGTCAGACACTATATCTGGTTAACTCTTGACGAAGAAGACGATGATTGCTGTAAAGTATAAGTATAATATAAATCAAGAAATTAATCGGGTTAGACACACAGTCCAGCGGTGGACTGTGTGCACATAAAACGCTAACGTCTCAAGTTCGAATCCCGTCTCATACACGCTGCCTTAATAAAAATCATTTTTTTTGTTAAACTGAACCGGAGTCGCCACAGTTATATGTTAAGTATATTAATAACCGGAATAATAACCAAGTTAGACACACAGTCCAGCGGTGGACTGTGTGTTTGTTTATATCACTGGTCACGAGTTCGAGTCCGGTCTTCTGCACCGACTCGGACAATTATCTCTTCTTTTTAAATAAGGCAGAAAAGGAAATAACTAATTAGTATTTAAGTATAATAAAAATCGAGTTATATAACATGTTGAACACACAGTCCAGCGGTGGACTGTGTGTTAGATTAAACCACAGGTCCCGGGTTCGAGACCTGTGGAGTGCAAGTCGGTTCGCTTAAAACTGTTTTTAAAATAAAATGATTTTCGATTTAAACTAATTAGTATATATATATAATTAAAATCAGATATATAACGGGTTAGACACGTAGCTCAGTTGGTAGAGCTGCGTGCACGCGTACGAGAGGTCTCGGGTTCGAGCCTCACTCAGCGCACAATAATATGCCATCGAACCGGTCAACGCCAGTCAAAGTCAATGGTCAAAGTCAACTGTAGCAAAAAAATAAAATATTTTTTATTATTTTTATTTAATTATTTTAATAAAAAAATCAATTATAAATACTTAAAAACAACATTTTTAAGGTTAGAAAATAGCCTCAAACTCACAAAAATACACCCAACAATCCTACTAAAATAGATTAATAAAATCCGTTTACTTATCAAACCATAATGCGATTTATCTAGGTTAAATCTCACTCGTGGTTAAAACCACTTCACGTGCATTCAACGTCATCAACCGAACGCACCCACTGTGAGTGAATCTTACAACTCCCCCTTTTAAATTACACGTTTTGGGGTGTGTCATGTGTTATGAAATTAATTAATTTATTTATTTAAACTTGTGCCATACCACATCATGACCTAAACTTAGATTGTTTTTATTGTTGTGATTTACTTATTTCCTTTTATCATATTATATGAAACTCATACATTAAGCCCATCAGTTCCTCGTGGGAGACGAGTAGAACATCGCGTGCTTCACATCAAATTCATTATTGTTCATGTGTGTATCATTGAGTTTATATTGTTTGTAGTTGTGTCATTCATATTATCATGTTTATGCAATTCATTTATCAGGCCCCTCAGTTCCTCGTGAGAGACGAGTTGAGCATCGCGTGCCTTTAATTGTTCCATTATTATTCATGGGTGTTTCATTCAATATCTTATGATTGTTGATTAAGTTACATCTATTTTTACTCATGTTTGGTTGTGCACATATTTCATAATCAATTTAAATAAATTTGTTCAAATGTTTTCCATAGGATTCACTCGCCAACATTATGTTGATCCAAAAACCCTTTTACACATGATACAGGTGAACAGGTTGAAGCAAGGAAAACATAGGATATGCCTTAGAAGAGAACAAAGAAGTTTAGATTGTTAGATAGATCATGATGTAACATTTATTGTAAATTTCCATTTAATTTGTATTAATGAATATGAAACGATTAATAAATGTCATGAGCTTTGATGATAACCCAATCATGCCCCGATCACCTTTTCCGCTGCGGGTCGGGGTGTGACAGATTGGTATCAGAGCCATGACTATAGGGATATAGGATAGGTTATTAGACCCTTAGAGCCTATACTATAGTTTGCCTAAATTTTAATTGATTAGGTGGTTACATACAAACTTGTGATATTTATTTGTTTCATATTTGTTTACATTCACAGTCAAACATACATGCTTATATACATATTCATTATATTCATTATACATATATCGATGTTCATGTGTTCAATTTATTTTCATACTCTCATTATCCAAAGATTTTGTGCAATTTTCAAATCTCATCAAAGTAAGTTCTGCGATGGGCATGTAGTAACTGGAAGGGTACAAGTACCGGTAGTCGGAACGTCCTGTCTAGGCTGGCATTCGTATAAATCCAATATAACGGACCAGTTTGCCTACCTGGGGACCAACGATGAGAGTACGAAGGACCTATTAGGCCAAAGCATGCCACGCCAAACGTCGTTCGAACTAACCTACTTTGAGGTGTCACCGTGTCTACACCTGGACACATTCCGAATATCACACGTTGTATACATATTTCTCGATTTTCTCTGGGTTTTTGTGTACGCAACCTGGCAGAGACCGTGCGAACCATATGAAAAACCGGTATTCATGGGGGCCCACATGATTACACAGGTAAAGTATGGCGGCATGAAGGGCCTAACAGCGAGCAAAGCCCAAGACATCCAATGGATGTAGTAATTTAATTATCTATAATTATTTTATGAATGTTCATTCCTAATGCGACCCATGAACCCAAAAGCATCCAACTCATACTCTTGTCATGTATTCCTTGTAGATGTCTTCTAACCTCGCCAGTAGGAAGACGAGAGCAAGAAAAGCCCGCGAGCGCATGGCTGCCTTAATCGCTCAACAAATGGCTGCTGTAATACCCAACATTGTAATCCAAGTTCAACAAGCACTCACCAATAATCCTGTCAATCAAGCAAACCAAAACATTTTCAGCTCTTCCCCAAATACCACTAAATGCACCTACAAGCATTTCAAATCATGCGACTCTCCGAAATACAAAGGGACTGAAGGCGTCACCGCTCTCCTCCATTGGTTTGAAGAAATGGAGAACACATTTCTAAATTGCGATTGCCCTAACGATCGCAAAGTGCGATATGCTACCGGTCGATTATATGGGATAGCACTTACTTGGTGGAACACAGAGAAGGCCAAACGAGGTGTGGAAGATGCTATGACCTTAACTTGGAACGAATTGAAGGAAATCATGACCAGACGATTTTGCCCAAGGAGCGAAATCAAGAAGTTAGAAGATGAATTTTACTCATTGAAGCAAATGGAATGAGACCACATCACCTACAACAAAAGGTTCCTTGAATTACATCAAATGGTTCCCAACATGTTCACTCCCCTCTACCGTTTGATCGAGCACTACATTCGTGGTCTTCCGTCAAAGATTCAAGACCCTGTAATAAGTGCCAAGCCTGCAACTTTGGAAACAGCAATGGTGCTAGCAACAGAGCTCACCGAGAACCGAATCCGAAACAAGACTTCAAGGAGGAGAAGAAGAAGGATAAAGAATCAACTGAAACCTCCGACTCCACTCAAACCGAATCCCCTTCTCAACCCAATCCTAAGAGAAGAAGAGTCGGGCGACTTTTCGCTGCGACTCAACGAAATCAACCAGTTTTACATGCCATACCCATTCGAGCTATCCCAATCACCCAAGTGGCACCCATCTCAGCTTACCCAAATAAGAAACCATATCTTGGACCTCACCCTCGATGCAACAACTGTTTTTATCACCATCCCCTTACTTTACCTTGCCGGCTATGTACAACTTGTGGACGCTATGGTCATTTGAGCAATGTTTGTCGCACCTTTCAAGACCAAACCTTTTCCCCTACTCAAAACATGGCCCAAACTTATCACCAACCCCAATACCCCATGTTCCCATATGCTCGAGCTTGTTTCAATTGTGGCGACCCTACCCACTTTAGAAACACATGCCCTCAATTTGTTAACGTTATCAACACTCAAGCCCAATCAAACCCAGTTAACCAAGTAAACCAAGGAAACCCAACCCCTATGCCACCAGCAATAGGAAGAGTCTTCAATATCAACGCCAATCCTGTCGAAGATAATGACGGCCCAAACGAAGATACTCAGCTAGTCCTCTTCGCCAAAGATCCAGATTCAATTCCTGTCGTTTAGTTTTATGTTTTTCCATGTGTAGACTGTTAGAAAAATTATTGGATATTATATATTATATATTGTTTTCAGTATATGCTTTTGCCGAGGCCGTAGCTCCCCATCCATCGAGGTTGAGTTTGATCCCCATTTTATTATGCGGTTGATCAGGGCGTGCCCGCACGATCGGCTCCGTTTGTTTGAGCCTTGATCGGTTATTTCATTTTACATTTCAATACATGCAATTACGCTCGGCTCCGTTTGATTGAGCCTTGAGTGCACAGTTCAATTTACATTTCCAGTTCATGCATTACGTTCGGCTCCGTTTGATTGAGCCTTGAGCGCACAGACAATTTCATTATCAGTATCTTGTGGTTGTGGTGTTTGTAGTAGAGTCGCATCGAACTAACCATAGCTTGCGGATAAAGTCAATGAAAATTTGACAAGGATATGGTGGATACGCCGCTGGTACTTCCTATATATAAGTATTCTTGTCAAATGATCGGAGGCATTATCAGGCGGTTATGAGAGGTTCCATGCATAGGCTGTTTGTGTGGTTAAGTTATTCATTTTCAGTACATGCAATACGCTCGGCTCCATCCGATTGAGCCTTGAGCACACAATTTCAATTTCAGTACATTCAATACGTTCGGCTCCGTTTGATTGAGCCTTGAGCGCACATCCATTTCATTTTCAGTACATGCAATACGATCGGCTCTGTTCGATTGAGCCTTGATCGCACAGATATATTTCATTTCAGTATTTTTATGTTTGTTGTATTGGTTGTAGAGTTATAGGACTAATCATAATTCACTGATAAAACTAATGAAAATTTGGCAAGAATATGGTGGATACGCCGCTGGTACTTCCTATATATAAGTATTCTTGCCAAAGGATCAGAGGCATTATCAGGCGGTTATGAGAAGTTCCATGTAGGATTTAGTATTGCCTTGGTTGGAATTTGTGTTACATTTATATCATCATGTTATTTAAAGAGATTGGATTGTGTTCCATTTCTACATAAACTAACCTCTCCATCATAATAAACGAGAGAGGAACTTCCATCATTCAAACATATATGCTATCAGAATGTGGATTCAAATATTTGCTGATGTGTTTATTCATGTTCAAATATTTGCTGATGTGTTTATTCATGTTCGGATATTAGCTGTTGTGTTTACTTATGTTCAAATATCAGCTGTTGTGTTTTTATTTATGTCCCATATAGGTTGTAGTGTTAGAAGTTTTGCCTTAGGATATAACCATACTTTCCCAAACGTATCTAAACTCTTATGCATGATATCATTTTAGCAAATCATTTCTGCTTATCAATACTTATACAGTAGGCAACAAAAAGCGATTCCTGAATAGGGTACTTAACCCTTACAAGGAACGTTACCGCCTCGAACAAAAACTTAAGCCTTTATTTTGCTAAGCATACAACTGTCAAACAAAAACATCATCATCCTTTTAGTCAAAATATATCATTATTTAAATTTCGGGACGAAATTTCTAAAAAGCAGGGGATACTGTAACATCCGTCAAAAACGGATTTACCAAACCCGCTCCGTTTAGCAACCGAACAGTCAGTCAAAAATTTCGTTGCGAATTAAATGCCCAAAATATTTTTAAACGATCCGTAATCAATTATTATACGGGAATAAATATTTAGTTTTTGAAAAACTGTCAAAAATTGCAAAATAAAAATGAATTGCCTCTGCCGGGTTTCGAACCCGGGTCTGTACCGAATCAGCAAACGTATTTAACTCACATAACACAAACCACTGCGCCACTTGTTCCGTTTGTTAAATAATAGAATCATTTAATTCATAAAGTGACTTTACGAATTCAAAACCGGCGCCCAAACGGTTCAGTCGTCGGAATCCCGGAAATCTCGCGAGTTTTAACACCACTTTCAGTTATAACGTAAACCATTAACAATACATCGGTTATAAACCGATGTTTGAAGTCCGCGACACCTTTCTATAACCGCCGGAAATTTAAATCAGTGAATACAGTCGGAATTCAGACCAAGTGCTTTGACGATTTGCACTATAAATTCACCCACAACCCACGACAAACACTTTCGCTCAAAATCACACCTTTTCTCGGCGTAATTCCACTCGCCGGAATAAACCTGTTCGTCGCCGGAAAACTGGTTTCCCCATTGCCGAGCTTTTCTGAACCTCCTAAGCTTATACCGGAGATACCCACACTCTTTCCAAGCTTTCCGGAGACTTGCTGCTGCAAGACACCTGACGCCGGAGTTGAATTCTGTCGTCGGAGTTCTGCCGGAAAACAGAGGAAAACGAGTCGGTATACCTCACGCTTATTTTCTTTTCTTTTTACTTCTATCTTACCAGTAATTAACCTAAAACGCTAGAGAAACCCGAATAATAACTCGAACCAGTCAGACACTATATCTGGTTAACTCTTGACGGAGAAGACGATGATTGCTGTAAAGTATAAGTATAATATAAATCAAGAAATTAATCGGGTTAGACACACAGTCCAGCGGTGGACTGTGTGCACATAAAACGCTAACGTCTCAAGTTCGAATCCCGTCTCATACACGCTGCCTTAATAAAAATCATTTTTTTTGTTAAACTGAACCGGAGTCGCCACAGTTATATGTTAAGTATATTAATAACCGGAATAATAACCAAGTTAGACACACAGTCCAGCGGTGGACTGTGTGTTTGTTTATATCACTGGTCACGAGTTCGAGTCCGGTCTTCTGCACCGACTCGGACAATTATCTCTTCTTTTTAAATAAGGCAGAAAAGGAAATAACTAATTAGTATTTAAGTATAATAAAAATCGAGTTATATAACATGTTGAACACACAGTCCAGCGGTGGACTGTGTGTTAGATTAAACCACAGGTCCCGGGTTCGAGACCTGTGGAGTGCAAGTCGGTTCGCTTAAAACTGTTTTTAAAATAAAATGATTTTCGATTTAAACTAATTAGTATATATATATAATTAAAATCAGATATATAACGGGTTAGACACGTAGCTCAGTTGGTAGAGCTGCGTGCACGCGTACGAGAGGTCTCGGGTTCGAGCCTCACTCAGCGCACAATAATATGCCATCGAACCGGTCAACGCCAGTCAAAGTCAATGGTCAAAGTCAACTGTAGCAAAAAAATAAAATATTTTTTATTATTTTTATTTAATTATTTTAATAAAAAAATCAATTATAAATACTTAAAAACAACATTTTTAAGGTTAGAAAATAGCCTCAAACTCACAAAAATACACCCAACAATCCTACTAAAATAGATTAATAAAATCCGTTTACTTACCAAACCATAATGCGATTTATCTAGGTTAAATCTCACTCGTGGTTAAAACCACTTCGCGTGCATTCAACGTCATCAACCGAACGCACCCACTGTGAGTGAATCTTACAACACCCCCTTTTAAATTACACGTTTTGGGGTGTGTCATGTGTTATGAAATTAATTAATTTATTTATTTAAACTTGTGCCATACCACATCATGACCTAAACTTAGATTGTTTTTATTGTTGTGATTTACTTATTTCCTTTTATCATATTATATGAAACTCATACATTAAGCCCATCAATTCCTCGTGGGAGACGAGTAGAACATCGCGTGCTTCACATCAAATTCATTATTGTTCATGTGTGTATCATTGAGTTTATATTGTTTGTAGTTGTGTCATTCATATTATCATGTTTATGCAATTCATTTATCAGGCCCCTCAGTTCCTCGTGAGAGACGAGTTGAGCATCGCGTGCCTTTAATTGTTCCATTATTATTCATGGGTGTTTCATTCAATATCTTATGATTGTTGATTAAGTTACATCTATTTTTACTCATTTTTGGTTGTGCACATATTTCATAATCAATTTAAATAAATTTGTTCAAATATTTTCCATAGGATTCACTCGCCAACATTATGTTGATCCAAAAACCCTTTTACACATGATACAGGTGAACAGGTTGAAGCAAGGAAAACATAGGATATGCCTTAGAAGAGAACAAAGAAGTTTAGATTGTTAGATAGATCATGATGTAACATTTATTGTAAATTTCCATTTAATTTGTATTAATGAATATGAAACGATTAATAAATGTCATGAGCTTTGATGATAACCCAATCATGCCCCGATCACCTTTTCCGCTGCGGGTCGGGGTGTGACATTTATAGGCTTTTATAGCCAAAAGTCAAGCGTTTTACGGAAAACGCCTTGACTTTGAGTTAAGACCATTATGGTCCAGCCATTGTTCGTAACGAATATGGCTAAGTGATCGGAATAAGGTAGGTATTAATCCCTATAAAGGGCACCTCCTGAAGATCACGTTTGCTAGAACAATTGACGGGTCAAAGTTATAATATTAAAAAGTCAAACATGACATTTTTCGGAAAAATCATAAATTGATCTTATATATGTTATGAAACTTGTTTTGACACTTAAACAAGTTGGTAATAATTATTAGAACACGTAAGAACATGTTCGGCTCATCAATTTCAATTCTAGGGTCGGTTCGCAACCGAAAGTCGTGAAGTTTGACTTCTGCTTTGACTTTCGATTCTGACCCGATATAGATTAGTTAGCTACTGATCTAAAGTTGCGTTATGATCATAATATAATGTAGCATAACCCTCTGAGGTTATATTACATGATCCTAATCAGAATGTGAGTTTATGCGCAAGTTCCGTAATTATGCCATTTTTTACTAAAATGCCCTTTTTGCATAAATCAGGGTTTTAATGATAATAAACCTGAAAATAAGTTTTCTACTAATATGCTATTATAAGTAGGACTATTTGGGATGTCAAACCAGATTATAAACTGAGTTTACAAGCAGGTCCTTGAATTATGTCGATAAATGACGATTTAGCCCTTGTGGCTAATCAAATGGTTTTAATCAAATCTTTTCAAGGTAATTCTTTTACCAACTGATACATTATTTTAAATAACATAGCTAAAACATTTCAATCTGACCTTAACATCATTTTTTATTAAACATCGCATAAAACGTCATTTTACGACACAAGCGTCGTTTCGGCGCATAGTATGGTTTTAAACCATATTATTTGACCAAGACTTGTTACCTACTGATTTAAAACTTATTTTAAATATTTCTATAGTAGGTACATGTTATAAACTCAGAATCCCACATAATCATAAACTTTGTGTAAAATGACCAAAATGCCTCTTCGGTGCATAGTTTGGTCATAAAAGATAAATCACACATATAATTGACATCCTACTGATATTATATCATAAATAAACCATTTTTCCAGAACACTTATGTTATAACATTCAATTATAATCAAGTTCCTTTTATACGATATGAAATCACCTAAATGCCCTTATAAGGCATAATTTCATTTTGAAACCTTAACGGGCATATAAGTTGATATCCTATTGATATTACAACTTATTTAAAGTATAAGGGCATATATCACTTGTCCATGACTTATCCGGTTACCCGATATCGCTAATATGCGTATAGTTAAGTATGTAACACCCCTGCCCCTCGTTATCACCAACATTGTCCGCTTTGCCCTTGATGGGTGGCCCATCCAGGAACTCACGGCTTTGTTTTTGGTTGCCCTGGTGGAGACTTCCCAGGAGGTCACCCATCCTAGTACTACTCCCACTTGAGTACGCTTAACTGTGGAGTTCTCCTCTTATCCACTAGCATTAAGCCCAAAACGCGTTGGTGATTTTAGAGGTAGGGCATTACTTATGAACCAGGAATCTCTCCTGTCCACGGATGATGTTGAGAGGTATGCCATTAGGTGTTATAATCACCCCCCCTAAGGGACTCATCGTCCTCGATGAGGTTTTGCCCCAACATGTAGGAGGTTGCCATTATCCTCGATAAGGTTTTTTGCCCCACATTTGGGAGGTTGCCATTAGGTGTTACAATCACCCCCCTAAGGGACTCATCGTCCTCGATGAGGTTTTGCCCCAACATCCCGAACGGCACAGGAGTGGCTCTGATACCACTCTGTAACACCCCTGCCCTTCGTTATCACCAACATTGTCCGCTTTGCCCTTGATGGGTGGCCCATCCAGGAACTCACGGCTTTGTTTTTGGTTGCCCTGGTGGAGACTTCCCAGGAGGTCACCCATCCTAGTACTACTCCCACTTGAGCACGCTTAACTGTGGAGTTCTCCTCTCATCCACTAGCATTAAGCCCAAAACGCGTTGGTTATTTTAGAGGTAGGGCATTACTTATGAACCAGGAATCTCTCCTGTCCACGGACGATGTTGAGAGGTATGCCATTAGGTGTTATAAAGTATATGTAACTATTTTACGTAAATTAATCGAAACAGGTTTAACCTTGTCAATTAAGTTTCAAAATCCAGAATGTTTATAGTTTACCGATATTATGAAAGTCAAAGTACTTGTTGGGTTTAAACTACATTCTATCCGATCATCGTTTAATCAAGCGTTATACGTCTCGATCCCGTACACTATTCGGTCTAAGTCTATGACTTAAATAAGACTGTTAGTATTTAATTGGTTAGCTTATGCCATAATCCAGACTAGAGCCTTCCAGTAAATGCTATCTGCACTTAATTCATTTTGGATACGGCTAAGATATAAAATCTTGCATTTTTAAATCAAGACTAGCTCAGGTAAATACTATTGACTTATTTTCCCTATACGGGCTTGGGATACGGTAAATTATTACCGCTTGGTCGGAAATGGGATCAATCGAATGCCGGATTGTGGCTAGTAAATCCGCATATTCCATTTTAATGAGTTTTGTTTGATAACTTAAACATCAGGGTTAAATTACCGTGTCCTAGATACCCTCGGCTCATTACATTAGATAATGGCCACGACCTTAGCTGGGGGTGTAGGCATACACCTGACAGACGCTCAAATGCAAATTACCCAAGACGTTGGGGATAACTCCTCTGTGAGTTCTAAGTAGTGTGTATTTAATCATGTCTCGGTCTCTGTACTGGGCCCTGTATGTATGGACAAACATGTGAATTTGTTAACAAGGTTACAAAGTAACTTTCCCAAGTTATAAAAGATTTATGCCCTGTGCACTTAAATTTAATTTCTAAAATGTTTTCAAAATGAGTCAGTTGGGTGTATTTACCAGCAAAAGCTGACGTATTTTCATAAGACTAAGCTTGCAGGTACAATACGAAATACGCCGGAAACTGCTCGTTAGTGAAATAAGAGGATCTTGCAAATCTTTAGATCTGCCCTAAAGTCTGTTTTATATTCTTTATTTGTACATTTTATGATCCACCTGTGGATCTTCTATTACGAGCTTGTATATTATTTTATTTCGAACGTTCGGTTTGTAATAGTAATTTAACTCCAAGACTTCCGTTGTGCCGTGTTTAATTGACAATTATGTTATCAACTTACGTCACAATACTCCCTACCCGGGCCCACCGGTGTATGGATTTAGATAGGAAATCCGGGGTGTGACATGCTTCCTTTGCGATGGGCCTCATAATGCTCGAGACTGCCCAAAGAAATCCATATTAACGGCCCTTATAAGGATCGACGATGATGAACCTGAGCCAACCGAAGAGGTTCACCTAGGCGCAATGCAACTGCAAGTTTTAAATGCTATCGCCGAGATGGACGGAAAACCATTGGCGATGGCAAATCGAGCTAACCCGACAACAGTCGTGGGCAATACAAAGGGAAAAGGTCTTCGCTTTGTCAATCTAGAGATCAAAGGAGAAACCTTAGAAGCATTGGTCGATACTGGTGCTAGCCACAACTTCATGACAACAAACGAGGCAAGAAGACTCGGCTTAAGAATCACAACCTAACAAGGCTGGATGAAAGCCGCTAACGGAGATCCCAACCGATCGAAGGTGTTGCTTGGGGCGTAAAAGCCAAAATCAGGACATGGAAGGCTAGTTACAGTTCTCGATTGTTCCAATCGAAGACCACAATATAGTGCTTGGGATGGATTTCTTTCGAGAACAAAAGGCCATGCCAGCACCATTCATGAACACACTCTACATCATCAAAGGAGATGAAGTACACACTGCACCCTTAAAGTCCAAGAACCGAGGCAAAATATTATCCACAATACAACTCATGAAGACTCATGAGGCATTCGGGCATCGCAACGAGGACATTGCGAATTTAGGTGGGGGAGGATGTCACGCCCCGCACAATTTCAGCCCAAAAACTATGCATTCTAGAACCTTCTTGGGCCATCTACACGCATCAAGAGCCGCCCGGAAGACTCCGGAACAGCCCAGATTTTTCCAGCAACATAATGACACTAGACAGACCATGAATCAGCCAAGAAAGGCCTAGAAAATGCTAGATTAGAGCTGGTCAAGGCTGCCATAAAAATTTGCATGGAACACTCTAGAATTCTGCAAATATCATGATATTTTGTAACAAATATCTTAGATATTTAGAATTTATATTTTGTAAGGAGTGTTCTAGATATAGAACACTCTAGATAGGCATCAAGGTACTATAAATAGCCATCATGGGTGCTCATTTGAGACATCCCCAAATACTTGTAAACATCTAAACACTTGTAAGCACTCTTTGTATAATACAAAGCTTTTATCTTGTATACTTGTGTTCAAGTATTACAAGCAACTTACTTGCGAACCAACGTTCCCTTTAACGACTTTCACAACCAAAACCCAACGACACTAAGTCGGCTAGGCTTACTTAGACCGTGTTCTAAGGCCGCACGTGAGTTGAACAAGTAACTCCGTGACATTAGGCTTGCATGAAGTTGGAAAGTTAGTGGTATGATTTTTTTTGTTACTAATGAAATTAAGGTGGAACGGGCATTCTCTAAATGGGGAGGTAAATTTTTTTTTAACCAATAATATAATAAAATGTCAATTTACCACTTCACTCCCCATTTTGCATTCAATCACTATGGGTACACATGAAGAGTGGAAAACATTTTTTTCTAAAAGAAAATAACAAATTATGATTGGTTGAAAAATGTTGGGACCTACCATTAACCCCCCCCCCCCCCCCCCTCTCTCCCTTCTCTCTCCTCTTCCCCACTCGGTGAGTAGTGACTGTTTTGCACCTTCATCACTCATCGAAATTGTGCAGACGACACCTTACCGCGTGGCAAACACCACTCACCAAAGGGGTCACCGATGGTGCCCCTTACACCCTTAGCCTAATGATTGTAATGTGTTATGTTTATGTTAATTTTGTGGTTTTTGGATGCGCATGGGAGATCACATGGATGTTCAAGGTCTCCTTTGATGTACTGACAAAAAAGGACTTTTTAATTGAGGGTCATAATAATTTTTTTATACTAGCATTTATACATCATTATACTTTTTTTAACAACCAACAAAACTTTA
This sequence comes from Scalesia atractyloides, assembly GCA_947069175.1. Taxonomy (NCBI): domain Eukaryota; kingdom Viridiplantae; phylum Streptophyta; class Magnoliopsida; order Asterales; family Asteraceae; genus Scalesia; species Scalesia atractyloides. Next base: position 90,759,864 of record CAMTDV010000012.1, read on the forward strand.
TACTAGAAACGCACCAACTAGCAAGAAGCTAGTACTTACAACCCGAAAGAAACAAATGAAACAAGACAACAACCAAACAAGGATCATTAACCCACACTTTCTAAGTTAAACATTTCCAATTCTCCAATGAAAGACCCGGTCTTGTTGATCTGCTCCTTATCCACAAGAAAGATAGTGATTTGCTTCTTGGATAACATTAGACACCGTAGGGGATTTCCTACTGAAAAAGGCATTGTTCCTAACATTCCATATGCTCCAAATAACCATGTAAACGATAGCTTGAAAGACTTTCTTCCTCATCTTGGAACCGCCCAAGAATCCGTGCACATGAAGAAGTTCTTTAACATGAAACACAGAAACATTTGAGACTTCCACCATTTATAGATGACATGCTAAACCGTTTGAGAAAAATGACACCTGGTAAAGATGTGCTCAATTGTTTTAATACAATCCCCTCAAAAACGACATAGTGGGTCATGAATAAAAATATTCCTCGTAGATAGGGCATCTGTCATTCGGAGGCGATTTAACTTTTAAGAAAGCCCTCCAGGCTACAAAAGACACTTTCTTAGGCACCAAGGGGTTCCAAAAAGTGTGTAGGTCGGCTGCATAGTACAGACCCACCCATCACCCACCTAAGTTTTTTGACATTAACAATTCCTGACTCACAAAGGGTCCAACCCCACGAATCATTTCTACGGCCCAAGGGAGCAGTCCCCAGGAGGCCCACCAGCGACTGCAGGTCCGCAGCTTCTGAAACTATTAACCCATTTCTGGCGCAAACCCACGGAAACGATACACTCGAGTCGTTAGGTTGACATTGTTTAGCGATTCGAGCCCCACCCCACCTTGGTCCAAAGGAAGGATGACCTTCTCCCAATCTACCCAACCGATTTTATCTTTGTTTTCACAACGCCCTAAAAGAAACTACGTCTTAATCTTTCTAGACGTTTGATAACTTGAACCGGGGCACGATACATAAAGAAAAAATATGTTGGGATAGAATTCAAAACTGACCTTAATAACGTAATTCTACCCCACCGATAGTTGGCGAGCCTTCCAAATAGAGACACGAGACGGAAACTTCTCCACCACTGGATCCCATTTTTTATGAGGTTCATGTTGCCTCCAATCGGAATCCCAAGGTGAACGAATGGAAACTTCCCGGCCTTACAACCTAGAGTAGAAGCCATAGTCTCTACCTCCGATTGATTCACCCTAATTCCATACACGCTACACTTCAGAATGTTCATTTTAAGCCTGGATACAAAGTAAAAACATCTCAAAATGTGTCTAAGAATAACCTCATTAGATGCATTCCACTCCCCTAAGAACAAGACGTCATTTGCAAAAAGAAGGTGTGATAGATTCGACCATTAGAAGCTATTTTGATACCTTTGAAAATACCACTTAAGCAAGCCTTCTTCGTATCATAAGACAACCCTTCCATATCTAAAATAAACAAGATAGGAGAAATAGGATCCCCTTGTTTCGATCCCCGTGAACAAGAAAACTCACTAGTATGCAAGCCATTGACGAGAGCCGATCTCCATGGATAAAATAGACAACATCCAATTTTCCACTTTAACGAAACCCAATGTGCTCAAGGATAGATAAGAGAAACTTCCAACTTAGCGAGTCATAGGCCTTTTCGAGGTCCAGTTTAAACAACATACTCTTTCGATTTACCCGCATCATACATGCAATGGTTTCATTAACTATTAGAGGCCCATCAAAAATATTTCAGTTGGCGAGAAAAGCCATTTACTCTTCCGAAACTAACTTACCAATAATTCCTTTGAGACGGTTGGCCAAAACGTTGCAAAGAGCTTTGTTCATGCAACCGACGAGGCTAACAGGACTAAAGTCGCCAACCCGTAATTGATCTTTGACTTTTCGGATGAGAGCAATAAAGGATGAGAAGCAACCCTCCGAAATAATTTCTAAGTTATGAAATTTGTTGAAGAAAGTTACGAAATTAGCCTTTAACCTGGGCCAAAAATGCTTGATGAAATTCAGATTAAACCTGTCTAGGCCCGAAGCCCGATCTCTCACGCAATCCCACACCGCTCTTTCAATCCAAAGCTCAGAAAAAAGGGTAATTAAACTTATACAGACTACCTTGAATAGACTAGATATATCCTCACACGCTAGGACTAGCCAAACCCGATACGACTCACAGAACATGGTCTCGAAAAAATCTGCCACATTCTCTTTGAGGATAACCGGATCTGAAATCCAATCACCCCCAAACATCATTCCATCAACTTTGTTAGACGAGGGTTTCAATTTTAAACCGAGTGAAAAATGAATAATTCTCGTCAGTGTCAACCGCCCACTTTATACGCGCTTTTTGTTTGGCATCTATGGCCTTTAATCTTTCAATCTCCAAAAGACTTTTTCTCGGGTCCGCATTCAACACATTCGGCTTTAGAAAGAACTCTAGACTCTGCTACCTCTTCTAATGCATCGATAATAGTGTTAAGGTTTCATGTGCTATCCTCCCTACGTCTGTTATGCACTTCAACCCAAACCTTAATTCGATTCATTAGCCATCGGAGTTTCGTAGCCAAAGCTGAATCTACCATGCCCTGAAAACAAAAGACCCACATAACCGGTTAACATAACCTCAAAGCCGGTCTTTTAATACTTTGACTTTTTCTGATCCATTTTTACCATGCGTTCTGTTTTTTAATACTTTGACTTTCTTTTTTGGTCCTTTTTTACCACGTCATAATATTTAATGGATTAAAACAATCATAATATATAGTTTGAAAGGCTATATTATGTTTGCATTGTATTGCAACTTTGTTTTAGATTTGTTTGGCTCATGTTTGTAATAAGATTGGAGCACACCAAGTGATTGATCCAAGTCCATGGACAATATTGCACATCAAGGTGGACACCTTTGAACGGATGTTGTCCTAGCACACCAGGACAATCAATGCCACACATACCCTAGAGGTTGTACATATATAGTTTCTTGTTAATTGAGCCATGAATAAAAGCATTTTTGACATCTAGTTTATAAATATTAGGCTAGGAGTGAGATATTACAAAGCTAGGAACCGTGCGAATAGTATCCGGTTCTATAAACCAAGCTAAACGTCTCATCATAATCAATATCTAAGCATTAGTTTTTCCCTTTAGAAACAAACCAAACCTTATACCGAGCTAAAGACCCATATACATGAAGCTACAGTTTGAATAACCACAACAAGATAAATATCACTATAACCTCATTAACACATGAAAGTTTAGGAGAGAGAATCTAAGTCCCACTTTTAATAATAGTAATGCATTCATTCTGCGTAGCGGCATATCAGTGACGATGTCATAAGGCTTGGTTATGGGATCGGAGAGTAGAAGATGTGGTGACACTAAGAGTAAGCTCATTGATTGGTTTGGTAAATACCGTTTCAAGCTAGAGTGACTATGGGATGGATGCATGTGGTTATCATGGCTAGGGGTGGTGATGGGGAATCTATTGGAGAATTATTAGTTACTCTAGTTTAGGATGGTGAGCTGGAGAGTTGGGGTGAGGGAGGGTTGGTAGGCAAGGTTCTTGATGATAGCTAGGATGAGCTTGATGGTTGAGGTTATAGAATCCCCGTAGTAGGTGGATTGGAAATACATGACTTGAGAAAGTGTCAAGACATAGGGGAAGGTCAGAGGATGAACCTAAAAATCATATGATAGAGACTGTGTGAGGAAGAGAGATAGATGAGAACGAAGATTAAAAAAATAACATGACGTTCAATATGTGAATCATACATTTGGACTTGTCGTTCTATCGAGACGTACATGGACATGAGAAATGAAGTTGGAATGTATGGTAAAGAGGTCTTGAAGAATGGTGTTGTTAAATTCTCTTCAATGGTTGCATTGGAACGATTTTATTTCCCGATTAAGTTGCATTCTATCATATGCACGAAATTTTAGACATTTGGAGTTAGCATTGATTTATCGCATAAAGGACAAACCCGAAGAAATTGAGAAAAGTGACATAGAAAAAGGACACGATACGTAATTAATACTAAGAATACTAACCACATGAGACGTTCACAAATCACAAATGAATACTCTCCAAATGAGACTTAACACCGGTATCTGAAACATTATAAAAATAGTTTCCTTACATGTCATGCATGAAAAATGGAGGAGGATTTGCTTTTAGCACATGAGATGAGACCACTAGATATTAAAGTCTTAGAACAACATAACCAAGGTTAACCAATTGTTGATGTCAAATTGAATGACTTTCATAAAGGAAAGTGGACACAATTGGTGAAGAAACCAGATAAAGATCGTCAGTATTCTTAGGGATGTCAATTATGATCATAGTCCCATACCCAATTGTATAACCATGTCCCATACCTCATACCCGACCAAGTAAACGTCGAACATTTTTCAGGTAATTGTCCATCAGATATCACACAAGTATAAGGTTTATCCATTAATTCTATATATATATATATGTGTGTGTGTGTGAGGGGGGGAGTGTGTGTGTGATTTTCATGTATATAAATTTGCTTCATTTACAATAATTATATAACTTTATTTTTTAAAATCTTCAATAAATTAAAATATTATATGTAACATACATATCATAGCCACCCTAAAATCTTAGAAATATCTAAAAGAATAAAAATACTATGATGAATCAAAAGATAATTCGTAGTTTGTAGCATAAAAAATAACATCAAAATATATATGTTCTTTTCTTAGTATTGAAGTTGTTAGAATCAAGTTTTACTAAAAAAAACTTTGGGTATATGATTTGGGCATATGGTTCAAGTAAACGAGTATATACTTTCAAAGATTGGGTAAGGCATTACCTAATCTCATATAAACAAAAAAGAAAATCAATTCTACACCTGATTGTTGTGGCCAATATGACCCAAATGTTTTTGATTTTGTGTATTCCCATTGAGCTTAGGTTTTTTCCAACCCTGATAATGTCACAATAGAAAAGAATATGTTTGATATGTAAATCTTTATAGAAAACCAAACGGGTATTTGATAGAGTATTTGTTATGGGTTAGGATTTTAATTTATAAATTCACAAGCAAAAAACAGTACTTTAGGATGGATATAGATTTAACTATTTTCCAACATAATATGTATAACAATTTTAGGGTACGAATTTATGACATACACGAAAACGCTATGATGACCTAACATGAATTTGCGGGTTTAGATTTAGTTTAAATGAGTTCAGATCATTTTTAAGTTAAACCACAAATGCGCTTAGTTAAATAGTTCATATGAGTGTCAACTTAAAGAATTCAAGGATAATCTTATCTATCCTTATAATCTTTTGAGAAAAATGTGTTATATTATAACCTGAATATTACGGATATAGTTTTATTCAAATTACATTTAATAAAAAGAGAAATAAGTATCATGTTTATAGTTTGATAGCTAGTTTGACCATAACTCTTGCATGCACATTTTCAAATTTGGGTGTGATTTTATAAGTTTATAATACAATGTATTCTTTATGTTGGTTGGACATTTCCGTGGATCATTTTCTAATGGTGCATAACGTGTTTTTCGAATTTACGTCGAGTTGAACTCATCAACCCGACAATGCAACACAACTAATGAATGATTAACGTGCAACGTGGACCAGTATCATGTTGATATTCAAACCAACCTATGGCTCCTAGAAAATCTTTGAACACATCCACGTGAAAGGAATCTTCCAACGAAGAAAGTTTGTTATTACGAATCCTGACCATTCACACCAGCAGGAGTGGCTGTCAGGTGTGAGCCACCTTAAACTTATAAGCAACAGAGGTTGTTAATATCCAATGTTGTTTCAAGATAATAGATTCAGTGACGTGAGATATCTCATCGTCACATATATATGTGGCTTTGTTGATATCATAACTTTAGAGAACCGGCAACTAAATTAATATTTCAGTTTGGCAAGGATCCATTTATAATAATTACATCTTTTTCTTTATGTCTTTGTGGAAAGTTATATATTATAGAACTCTTTCCAAATTATAATTATATGACAACTAGACATATAACAAAACTAGGTTTTTTTAGTAATAAATGTTTCTCATACTCTATTACACTAATAATCCTAAATTAATTTTTTTTGCCTAGTTTTGAACTTGAAACATCCCTCTAAATTGAGACATATCTCTCTACGGCTCTACCAATAAGCCCTATGACGTATAATAAAACCAGCTAGCGTGTATGTGCTAAAGTATAATTGTTGAAAGTTATATGATAAGTGTATGATTAAACTGGTGGATGTCCTATGTAAGCACCTTACAACGGGTCTTCAGTTATACATATTCATTTTCGGTTTACATGTCTGTATAAATGGATACTTGATTTAAATAACCTTAATTTTTTTAATTTGCCTGATAACATGCCCAACTTATGAATTGTATTACACCACTCCCAACTTTCAACTGATGTGACATCTGACAATGCGCTTTTTTTACTGGCATGGTATTTGACATGGTAAATTACGTGACTTTTTTATAACATGGCACTTGTTTAGTGACGTGACATCTGACGTCAGCTAATTAGATTAAGATTCAGTTAGTTTAAAAGTGTTAGAGGAAAATAAGTTGAAAATTGGAAGTATTATAAACCAAATGATCAAATTAAGGTTATTCAAATCTAATATACCTTATATAAAAGTAAATAAAACCGCTTTTATGATACACTCTACTTTTTGGCAAGGGTCCATATATATATTAATAGCATCTTTTTCTTTAATTCTTTTAAGAGTAAATTACTTTTTGAGTTATTGTGTTTTAATGGTTTTAACTATACAAAATCAAAAAGTTTAACGTCGTGAGTACCTGAATTTTCGTTTTATAACCCGCTAAGTCCAAATTTGTAACTCTGTTAGATTTTCTCATTTATCTTTTCTAAAATGACTAAGTACTCTTACAACACTTAAGAACAAAATAAAAAAGTTAAACGTGATGAGTACCTGGATTTTCCTATTATACCAATTCAGCCCAAATTTAGAACTCTATTAGACTGTCTCAGTTATCTTTTCTAAAATGACCAAAGTGCCCAGAAAATTAAAAATAAAAATAATATAATACTTTATTAAATTTAAATATTAGAAAACACACACACATATATATAATAACAATATACATTATATACATATAAACACATATTTTGCCCACACCACCTACCCACCACCCATCTCTCTCTCTCTACCACTCATCACCATCGTCACCACCACCCTCACCGCACCACAGCATTAAGACCCCATCCCACCACTGCATTACCACCATGACACCACCGCCATCCACCACTAGTCACCACCACCCCACCTTTGCACCACCACCACCGTACCTTTGCATCACCACCAGCTCTACATCACCACCATCATCGCACCTGTGTAACCACCGCTGTGCCCCTTTTCTCTCTCTCCACTCCCGAAATCCTAACCCCCAAACAACAACCTGAATAACCGCCGCCGACGACGTCACCCGTCACCAGCATTCCAAACCAGATCTAAATAACCGCAAACAAGTAGATCTGAAACAAACCTTTCCATCACGGTTTCGTGAAACACCAGATCTGAACAATCGTATCCAGATGTTGATTCAAATGTTACGTAGTCTTTTTGGCAGGCAATTTAGTGATTTTAGGGGTTTTGTGGTTCTTTGCTTATGGATTACAGATCTATGGTGGTGGATTGATGATGTTTGATGGTGGTGGTGACGGTGTATAGTGGTGGTTAGTTTGGTTCAACGGATGGGAGAGAATGTGGTGCAGACATGTGCGTATTATTATTTATATATTGATATGTATTTAACTTTCTTTTTTAATTTTAAGAGTTTTTTGTTCATTTTACAAAATATAAGTGAGAAAATCTAACAGAGTTACAAATTTGGACTTAATGGGTTATAAAATGAAAATTCAGATACTCAGAGCGTTAAACTTTTTAATTTTAATCACAAGTGCTAAAATTATTAAAACACTAGTACTCAAAAAACAATTTACTCTTCTTTTAATTTTCAAATGTAATGAAAAATAAAGCTGACCTTGTCGAATGTCGAATTTATAATCAATACCAAAAAACATTTATAGTAACTAATAGTTTTTTATTAGGTTTATAACTGGGATACTAAAACTTTTAAAAGCCCAAGTAAATAAATAAAGCATACACTCTTTGTTTCTTCCTTATCTTTCTCATTTAAACCTGATAAAAACGTCTCTGTTGAACTACGTAACATCACACTAGAAGAAAAGATTACAGTCATGTTACCCTTCTCTTCTAGTTTTCTTTCAACTAGGGCAATACTTGAAGGGTCATAGGGTCTAAAACTAAATTAGCCTAGTCGGTATGTCACGTATACAACACTAAACCATTTCAAACCACCACCTCATTATACAATTCATCACCTACTTTTCCTTTTTATTTAACTATTTATAGGTAGATGATCCTGTAAAAAAAGACTAAAAGTGTGAGAATGATAAGAAAGATTATGGTGGTGACACATGTCCCTTTTTATTTTGGTAGTTTAAGGGTATCATTGTAATTTTACTAATAAATCTAATTAAAGACTGAATATTTGCAACCGATTTTAGTCAGTTATTTTAGGGAATTCGAATTTTAATTGTTTTTGAATTTACGGATCATAGTCGCCACCCACATATCCTTACGAACAATTATTTATAACATCTTGATCATATTGTCATTCGTGGCTATGAGATTTAGTTTATTGTATCTGGGTATTCATTAACATCTTGATCGATGGATAACGGCGTTTTTAAAACACCATTTAGAATTATTCTATTGCTATTCTAGATCAGCTCGAATAAAACATCATACGAATTCCAAAAAACACCACAACTTTAATCGTAATACAGTCGTGGTGTTCTAACATGTGTAATGATTTTTGTTATTTTTCAGGTATAAAACACCATACAAATTCCAAAAACACCATGAATTGAATCATAATACAGTCATAGTGTTTTAACATTTAGAATGATTTTATTGCTATTCTAGACAATTCGCATGAAACACCATACGAATTCCAAAAAACACCACAACTTTAATTGTAATACAGCCGTGATGTTCTAACATGTGTAATGATTTTTGTTATTTTTGCAAGTATAAAACACCATACAAATTCCAAAAACATATGAATTGAATCATAATATAGTCGTGGTTTTTAACATTCAGAATGATTCTATTACTATTCCAGATCAGTTCGTATAAAACACCATTTGAATTCCAAAAAACACCACAACTTTAATCGTAATACAGTCATGGTGTTCTAACATGTGTAATGATTTTTGTTATTTTTGCAGGTATAAAACATTATACAAATTCCAAAAGACCATGAATTGAATCATAATACACCATGACTTGAATCATAATACATCTGGAATAGCAATAGAATCATTCTAAATGTTAAAACACCATGACTTGAATCATAATTCATTCTTTGCAATGCTATGGTGTCTTATTTATGTTCATGGTGTTTTACTGTAAAATACAACGCCTTGAATCAATTAAACACCATTGTATGAGCATAGAAAAAACACCATGGACTAAAACATCCAATCGAGACGTATTTTTTTTCTCTACATAAGTATAACAATATGGTACTCATATTAAAGATAAAAAAAACACTCGTTATTATAGTTTATTTTTTTTAAAAAGTTACATATAAAAAGTTGTTGACGTTTAAAAAAAGGAGGGAACTTGTATATGCATTAATGTTAGTTTTTAATTTAAAAATGTTAAATTTACTTTTATACTCTTAATCTAAAAAATTAATTATGTTTAATCCTAAATACTATTTACAAGATTGTCATCAATATCTCAACCAGTAGATTAAAGATCTAATGATTTAGATTTTTTTTACCCTTCTCACAAAAAACATTTTTTTTTACAATAACTTCACCCAGTATTTATAATTTATATAATTTATTCACTTTATTATCGACTATATTTATTTTTATTAAAATATTAATAAATATAACAAAAATAAATTTCGTAACAACATAATTGATTTATAATTTATTTTATTTTGTTAACTAGTATTATTATTTAATAATAAATCAAATTAATAATAAAAGAATATTTAATTCTTACAATGGCTCTTTTTCAAACGACTAATTTTGTAACGGTTAGTTTTCCAAACAACTACTTTTGCAACGACTAGTTTTTACTAACTATAAAATCAACTCGTATTTCAAGCAACATGTACACTGATAATTCACTACAAAAATTCATTAAAATAATAGAAAAAAAAACCCTTGGACCGAAGAGGAAAAGACGTCTTTGGTCAACTTTTGGATGGATTTATGCAATAACAGACGAGTAGTCGTGTCAATTAGAGAACCCTTATTTGAAGGATTCCGTCAACGTGCTTGAAAAACCAATCGCAATTCAAACGCCACTTTATCAAGGTTTCGTATTTTGTTCGAAAATGTTCGCACATTTCATGCATTCTTCAACCACGTGATAGCGCAAGGTGACAACTTAGCATTTGCTAAACCAAATTTCATAACTTTACTAAAAGCATCAATCAATGAATTGAACATGTGATGACTTGTCAAAATAAGATCTTTCGACAAGACAATTGTATCAAAAAGCGTAACGCCTTTTCTATTCTACCATTCTTGCAGTACCCATTAATAAGAGCGGTAAATGTCACTTCGTCTAGATGTATTCCTTTTTCATCATTAAACCCAATAGCCCGTTTGCTTGATCCAATTTTCTTTCTTTGGAAAGCCAATCAATGAGCGTCATGAAAGCAAATTGATCAGAAACGAAGTACAACGAATATGTATATGTATATATAGTATATTTATAATTATTTTTCTTATTTTTTATTTATGGATAAAAAGAAAATTAAAGAAATTAAAAAACAGAAAAACAAATTGTTAAGTTACCAAAATCGTCCTGAGTTAACGAATTGCCAAAATTGGCCCTAAATACTTTTTAACTGGGTTTCTAATTTGGATGGAAATTGTAACATCCGCCAAAAAAGAATCCTAGAAAACCCAACTCGTTTTGTAAACCAGATCCTTATCAAAATAAATAAAAATGGAAAATTTTGTTATTTATTGTTTTTCTTATTGATGTGTGTTAATTTAATTAATATAATAATTTCCGGGTTAAAATAATTAATTTTATAAAATATAACGGTTGGTACCTTTAGTTAACATAAAAGAAATCAAGTACAAAGTTAGATAAACAAGATAATTATAGTTATAAGGTACAAGGACCAAATTTGCCATTTATCCAAACTTCCCCCACCCCACGACCTCAAGTCGCCCTAACCAAATCCCCCACGCGCCAATGTCTAGACTTCAGGTGCCTGGCCATGTTCGTCTTCTTCACCCTTGCGACCCGGAAACATGGATCCATCCGACCCAATCGATACCCCGCAAAACCTACGCCTTTCTAACTTCTTTGATCCCAATTAACTCTAATTATGGAGAAACTAAATGCATCATCAAATAGATCTCATTACTAATCTAATTAAACTCACATTAAGACCACCATTAAAGCCTTTGAAAAATACAAAAGGTCTTACACGAATTCAGCATCCTTAGTCGATAAAATTGAAGGCCCCAATAGAATCATAACACCTTTTCACAACATTCCATACTCTCAAAACCTGTTAACAACCATTCAAATTCGTAATTCAAGTGAAGATCAAAGTTAGGGCTCATAACTTCATCTTGCAATTTATCCTTCAATTCTCAACGTAATAAGATTATTCTTAAGTTCATTCTCATTAGTTTTTCATGCTCTACAAAAGCCCCTAACTTAAGTTCCATTTTCATAATTTGAGGCTTTCAATCTAACATGTTTTTATGAAATTAAAATTGCTAAATTGATGATGTATATATTAGATTAGGTTCCGGAATTTATGAGAATTATTGGACAATTTAATATGTAATATTAGTTTAGAAATTCATAGAATAATACCAATTTATCAAAATATTAAATCCCAAAATTATAATTCTGAATTTTTAAGTAGATGATCATGTTATAAAATTATATAACCCGTTTCATATTTACAATGTAATTTACTTATAATAAAAAGATTTAAACATATCATAAAAACATTTTTTCTTTATAATAAACTAATTTTATGTTATAGCAATAACCATGTTGGACAACATAATATCCCATATAAAAAGATTATAGTTGCTAGTTAGTAAAACTTGGTAGACGGTTATTGATAATTATCATGAATTAATACTCACAAAAGCTAAAGAAATATATGTATAAATTTATATTATTATTTCTTAAAATAGTCCAATCAAAAAATGTATATTTATTTATTTAATCACGTATGGACTTATTGATGTTTTTAGAGAATTATTTGCTTAGGAAATTATATAATTATGTATTAGCTTTTGCTGGAAATTTAGTATCAAAAATTCAAGATTTATAAAATATAACAATATAGTTAATTTTATGTTATCCACCTTGAAATAATAATCTAATCAAAGTCAGAATTATATATATATATATATATATATATATATTTAGGATAGGTTCATGCGAGAATCACCTTTATCGTGTGAACCATGAGAACCACTGCGAACACAACCAAACTACTTAAAAAAGCTTAAAACACACAATTTTTTAAAAAAAAATTCTATTAAAAATCGCCAACATTTTATTATAAAAAAAATTTAGATTTTTTCTTAATCCGAATAACAAGTACTGATGCACATGTGCATATATTATATTTCTTGACAACACCTATACAATCACTATCATCCATAATATATTACCAATATTATACAATTTCCCTTCCGTTTACACTATAATTTATAAAATTAAAACCTTTATAAATATTTTTATAAAATCACTAAGTTTATTCATATTGATGCACATATGCATAGTTTATAAATTAATGAGAGAATTAATGTTAATGCCCCATATACATTAGGTTTGTATGTTTGGTTATCTTATTGGTTGTCTGTTATTGTAGATCAATAAATAGAAAAAAAGTGAAAAAGGTAACTTTTGTTCTGAAATCGATGAATAAAGGGTACAAAAAATGCGAGATGCTATGGAGTATGAATGACGCAATGGTTAATCAAAAAGTTAAAAAGTGTTGTTTGTTATTTAATGATGCAGTTGGGAAGATATGCACATATGCATCATTTATAAATATGATGTTGTCATTTGTATGTACATATGCTTATTTTGGTTAATTTGAATCTATTGGTTGATAGTTTGGTTTCATTTATTTGTTTATGATATAATTGTTTGGTATGATATAAAGGTTGGTAAAGAACATGTACATAGTTTGAAATATTATATATTGGCAATGTATTACCGAGTGTAGACGGAAGTGAAATTGTATAATATTGGTAATGTATTATGGATGGTAGTGTAGATGTAAAGGAAATTGTATAGGTGTTGTCAAGAAATATGAAATATGCACATGTCAGTAATTGTTATTCAATAAATATGAAATATGCACATGTGAATCAGTAATTGTTATTCGGATTAAAAAAATTCAAAAAAGAATTATAAATAAAATGTTGCGATTTTTAATGGAAAATTTTGAAAAAAGAAAATTTGTGTTTTTTAAGTAGTTTTGGTTATGTTCACACTAGTTCTTGCGGTTCTCGCAATAAAGGGTGGTTTCTAACGTATTCTCATCCTATAAAGTTAGGATTTCTATATAAAATAATAATTGTTTTACACAAAAGTCCTAAAATAAAGAACCCGAATCCTTAGTCTCGTTTATGTGTATGTTTATTTAGAATTTTGTGATTATATATTAGGGTGATTTCATTTTGGAATATTCATTTCTCGTGTGTTATCGTTAGTGCGATTATTCTTCTCAAACAGTAGTAGATATATTTTCCCCTTTTAGACTAAACCATTTGGGGTGTATCAACGTATCACACAAATTACATGTTCATTTTATTCACTTATCAAGCATACAAATTCATTGTGTAGATTATGTGCTATTTGTTTATGTGTTATTTGGTTTATTTATGTTATTCAATTCAAGCAATCACATTGTGGATCTACGGGCTGACTTTTCCTCATGGATATGGGATGTTAATATCGTCTTCATTTAGTCTCACTCTTTGGGGCTTGAGACTCACGCATTAGTTTATTTTATTTATTGGTTATTGTTCATCATTTGTTATATTCAATTATCACATGAATTGCATGTTTATTTTCAAAATAAATTAATTTTTATTTAATTTAGATTTACTCACTAGCTCTCGTAGTTGACCCAAATATTTTACACGTGTTACAGGAAATGAAGTTTGTTGAAACATGGATGAAATTACGTAGGAAACGACCTTAGAATAAATAATGGAACTTTATTTGTATTTCTTTTTAATCATGTTGAAATATTGGAACTTATGTGATTTGGTGTGACAATTTTAATAAAGTGCTATGTTTAATTATGAAATATTAATTAGTGCCATAAGTTTTGGACAGTTATCGTGCCCGACCAATAATCCGCCACGGGTTGGGATGTGACGAAATGGCAAAAAAATAAAACATTAGGGATCCAGTTACAAAAAAATACTTATTTTGGATGTGACAGACAAAGTGTCTAAAACTCGAGGACAATTTTCGCATTTTACTCCAAGATAATGAAAGTATTTTTTAAATAACTTAGTTTTGCTATTCAAAAAAGGCTAGCGGCACAGTTTGTTCCGTTTACCTTCAATTCGTCGCATTAGTTTGTAATAATAGTACGAAGTATGATTTGTTGACTTTTAAATACTGATATTTCTATTTTAATAAGGGGATTAAATAAGCAATTAAAATACATTGTCAAATTAACAACGTCTCTTTTATTTATATATAAATTATATATAATGATAAGAGAAGTTGTTAACTACAATAAATAAAACCTAAAATTAATTATAACTCACTCACAAACAATAATATTTACTATGTAAAAGGTGGGGTCAATATAGATAAACTTCTTTGTTTTTGATAAATTGTCTTCTTTTTATATTTTTATTTTATAATTAAAATTAAATGCTATCGATTTAAATAAAGGATATTTAGTTGTTAGTTGAAAGTCATGTAAAGTATTATAGTATAGAATGTGAAAAACGATGACAAAGAAAGCTCATAATTAATTTTATTTTTGGAGGTGACATTCTTGTTTTATAGTTAAAATAAATAACAAATATAACTAATTTTTACGAAGTTATATGGGTTAGTATTTGTGTAATGTGTATATTTAATTAAAATTTTACAATTAATTGAAAAGTTCGGCATTTAAGTAGTCTATGAAATCCAACTATAATGATAAAAAAAATTGTGGTAACATATCGGTACAATCGGCTAGTACAACATGAGATCCAACTCAAACTAAATTTTCAAACAAGTTTAGAAATATCTAAAGGGTTGAAAATGTAATCGCTCATTATTTTGTATTCAGAATAAAGGAGTTGATTGGGTGTAAAAAAGTCAACCCGCTCTTAGTCTCCTATATATAATAGGACTTCTTAGCTACACTAAGTTTAACTTCTTTTTTTAACCTCACCTCCTCAATTTTCAACATTGTAACTTTGTAAAGTATCATTTTAACCTCCTCGGGCTTTATGTATTTATTTTTATGTAAGTGTCGTAAAATTAAAGTTGGTTTATGTTTCGACGTAATTTTTTCTCAAAATGAGTCATGTCAAATATGATATGCATTTTGTGGTTTTTTTATAGACGTTTTCATTGGTCTACATTTTGATCGATAAACAATTACAAAAAAATCAGTATACTTAAATCAGATTATAATAAACCAACCTGCAATGTGGGAAATCAATTCTCGTTATTTAAATATCTCACATGCTGGAACATGTGTAATTAATGGTTGAAGAAAATAGGTAACAAGTTTGGTCAAACTACATTAAGTTATGGTGTCCTTCGGTTGTTAATTTTCAACAAGGAACTATGAGGTACATTTACCTTGCTGTTATAAAAAATAAGAAAAAAAAAGAGAGAGAAACTGTTATAACTTCTTGTCTTCTAATGTTTAATTATCAGTTTAGTCATTCAAGCTCCTTACTAAGGATACCTAGCTAGAACCGTATCGTTAACCATAACAATTGGTATCGGTTATTCTTAGTTGATTAGCTTGTATCTTTTCTTTCACATTAATTAAAAGGAAGGTTACAAGAGTTTTATATATATATAGAAGAAAATATTACACTTTGGTACCTTAAAGTAATAAAAGAATATAATACTAAACATTAACTTTATCTTATCTAATATCCACGCAAGCAAAACGGTGGAGGACCAATCTTTAGCATATCTCGAAAAGCGTTGAACTGAGATGTCGAAAGACTCTTGGTGAAAATGTCAGCCACCTGAAGCTTGGTTGGAACATATTTGGTAAACAACTTTCCAGCAGCGACAAGTTATCTCAAAAAATGATAATCAAGATCAATATGTTTTGTTCGTTTTTGTGAGACATGATTCTAAGTGAGGAAGATGGCACTTTGATTGTCACACAGAATTGTAGGAAGTTCCACTGGTAAAGCATGAAGTTCCTAAAGAAGATGCATTAACCAAACAATCTTCAGCAGTATTAACCATAGCCCTGTATTAAGATTCA
The DNA here is from genome assembly GCA_947069175.1 of Scalesia atractyloides. Lineage (NCBI taxonomy): Eukaryota > Viridiplantae > Streptophyta > Magnoliopsida > Asterales > Asteraceae > Scalesia > Scalesia atractyloides. Next base: position 90,776,444 of record CAMTDV010000012.1, read on the forward strand.
CAACTCGATCGAGCAACAGTTGGTTACTTTTTGGCACTCCAGGAGATAAGATTTCCTCCCAAGAATTTATATTAGCCATGGTAGATCGTCTTGTTTCCAAGCAACGAGCCCAATCAGCATCTGAGTAACCAATGAGAGCAGCGGTAGTAGGTCTAGTGTAATGTAAGCCAAAAGCAATAGTTCCTTTGAGGTGGTGCAAAATCCGTTTGACCTCTTGAAAATGAGCAATGGTAGGAGCATTCAAAAACTGACTGACTTGATTCACAGCATAAGAAATGTCAGGTCTCATGATCGTCAAATACTAGAGAGCACCTACGATGGACCGATAATGAGTAGCATTCGGAAAAGGATCACCTGTAAGAAACATTTGTGCTTAAAGGTGTTGGAGAAGGTTTTGCATCCAACATCTTAGCACGAGACAAAATATCTAAAGTGTATTTAGATTGATTTAAGAAAAGACCATGTTGTGTGTAGGTAACCTCCAATCCCAAAAAGTAGTTGAGTTTCCAAAGATCTTTGATAGTAAATTCTTTGTTGAGACAAGAAATGAAGGATGTGATAATGGAAGTGACATTCCCCCTTAAGATTAAACCATCAAAATACACCAAAAGATACATGATACAAGAGTCACGTCTAATAATGGAAGTGTCATTCCCCGTTAGGACGCGGAACAAGAGACCAAGTGTTGTTCTGATAAAGAGCTTGAATTTCATCATCCATCGCTTTAATCGATTTCGAATCCTTTGATGCAACATTGTATGATTTAGGATTCGTAACAGCAACTAATGCACGATGTAAAGGAAATGGAGTAGTATGAGCCAAATTAACACGATGACGAGGCTTAAAAATCCCAAATTTAGCATGCACATCATGGGATGAGAAGGAGGTGGAGGTGGATGGGTATAGGAGATGACCCGAACGAGTCGGGAGAGGAAGGAAAAGTGTGAGAAGGGGTGGCAGAGGAAGTGGTGGAGGGTGAGGCCGGACAGGGTGACATAGCGTAGGTTTGGGGAAGTTGTATTGGGCTGTGCGATGATGGATGACTTGAGCAGGAACTACTTGGGCTGCTGACGGACTGGTTCTGTTGCAAATTTAAAGTGGGAGTTGGGTTTGGGCCGAAATTGATTGGGTTGGGATTATTTTGTAAGTTAGATTGGGACGGGATATGGTGTGGGTTTGTAGTGGTTGTTGGGCCAAGATTATTTGGGCTAGGAGAATTTTTTGAGTCAAGTATAGTATTATTTGAGGTGGAAGTAGGCTGTATTGATGAAAAAGGAACAGTGATAACTGTAGGAGTTGTGAGGTTTTCATTTTCAATATTAGGGGTCAAAGTATCCGACCAGTCTCTAAAAAGTTGTGACTTCAAGGTTGTTAATAGGAGTGGCCATGGTGATTTGATCAAGTGGAAAATGTGACTCGTCAAAACGAGCATGACGAGTGATATACACACGAGAGGTGCACGGGTCAAGACACCTATATCCTTTGTATTTTGAGCAATATCCAAGAAAGATACATGGGAGACTTCGTAGAGACATTTTATTCGGAGAATAGTCCCAAAGGAAATGGAAACACTCGACAACCAAAGGTTCTAAAAACAGAATAATTTGGTTTTTCATGAAATAAAAGCTCAAAGGGTGATTTTCCATTAAGTATTGTGTAGTAACGATTATGATAATGTGGTGGATGAAAAGGCATCAGCCCAATATTGTGCGGGTAATTTGGCATGAAACAACATCGCTAAACCGAGTTCAACAATGTGCCTATGTTTCCTTTCCAACCGACCATTTTGTTGAGGCATATAAGGGCACGACATCCTGTGAAATGTGCCATTTTGTTCAAACATGTTCGGACACGATTATTCGTGAATTTCGTGTCGCCATCACTCTGAAATTTTTATCTTTGTGGAAATTTTTGAACAAAGGGTACAAAGATAGATAAAGCCTCAAAAAATCCGATTTTGCACCCAACGGGTATAACCATGTGAAGCCTAAATAGTCATCAACAAATTCCACATAAAAAGAAAAATTGTCTACTGATTTAAACAAGGATGGCCCATAAATCACAATGAATGAGATCAAGTGGTACAGAAGCACGTTATTATTAAGAGAAAAAGGTTGTCGTTTCGATTTGGTGATATTGGGCACCACCAAAACGTTATTAAAAGCAATTTTACCAAAAAGTGTGGCATGGCCACATGGGTAACAGGAAGAGACTGACCGTTACCAAAATAAACACGCTTATTACCTTGAGTTGGTGTGGACTTTTGAAGTGTAGCATTTGTTGGAAGCATGTGAGTAGAGGCACCCGTATTAGAAGTCCAATCGGGAACATTGGTATTAGGTGACATTGGGCATGAAAGGCTTGAGCAAGTTGGTCATCGGTCGGTATAGCCGAAGTCGCAAAAGATGCAAGGTGATAGCATTGTGATGCGTAATGCCCCGGCTTGTGACAAAGTTGACAAGCCGGGGGCCGATACGGACGAGTCATGGTTCCAAAGGATGATCTTTGACCTCGACAATTCTGATTTGGCCCACGATAATTCTGAGTATGTTGCCCATGGTTGGGCCTGAAATAACCTGACCTGGGCCTGGAATGGTGAGCCTGAAAGTTTGACCTATTAGCATTATTTGAAACTGGATCAGAAGGCCTGATATTACCTAGCTGTTGCACTGAGAAAGCCACGGCTGGAACCACATTGGGAGGTTCTTGGCGCAAATTTTTGATGAACAAGTCGTGGCTCTCGGCACTCGCTAATAGATTGACAAAACTAGGAATAGGCCTAGCTGACGGAACTGTGGTGGAGAAGCTTTCAAATGCGGTTCCAAGACGGCATAGAAACCAGTGAAGTTGGTCCATTTCGTTCACGGGGTGGCCGATAGCGTGTAGTTGATCACAAACAGCCTTAAAGGCCCGACCATAATCCACAACACTTTTGTCTCCTTTTTTTAGAGCACGGAGATTATCCCGTAGATTCTTAACCACCATAAGAATGGCTAATACCATGATTAGCTGTAGAGTCTTTTCTTCACATTAACAAAAGGAAGGTTACAAGAGTTTATATATATAGAAGAAAATATTACACTTTGGTACCTTAGAGTAATAAAAGAATATAATACTAAACATTAACTTTATCCTATCTAATATTAGTGTTCTCAATGGGTTACCTTCCTTCAAACTGTTAAGAAAGTTATTACAGGGTTTTGTATCAAAAAACTCATAATTAGACCAACCAGATAAAAGTATGTGGGCTAGAAAGGGGTTCCAACTTAAATGAACATAACATGTTATCCGTTTGGAGTTGGGATGTCTGAAAAATATACACGAAAATGGTGTTGTGGACCTCAATAATACCGTGGCATGCGCAAACTCGCAGGAGGAAACTAAGTTGAGGTTATATGATTTTTTTTTTTTTTTTGCAAATGAACTTAAACTAATGTTTGTTGTGTTACATTTGTCTCATTTTTGCAGATCTTTAGACCTACATGTTGTCTAGTTGATCACATTCATATTCGAGGCCTCGTTATGTGCTCCTTAGGCTCTTTGAAGAGACGTCCTTTAGGCCGAGTATGGGCCACATGTGCGGTGCTTTCGGGTTTGTATATAAACAAATCATATGTTTACATCTTTAGTTATTAGCATTCACGACAATTGGGTATATGTGCAGGGAGCGTATACAACAAGAAAATATATACTTGTGGGGACAAAAAGTTTTAGGCGTGTAGGGAGGACATGTCGTCCCTACAGGTCTCAACAGCTTAACCTCGAAGAACTTGTGCATGCTAGCTACATGGAGTCGTACCATGTAGAGTTGGTGGGGTGAGGTTTGAGGAGTGAGGACTTTATGCCCTTAAGTGCGCACCATCCTCCATGGATCGTTGAGCCACATCGGCATGAGATAATTGATCGTCGACATGTTTATACATAGATAAGTATTATATTAATATGTACCAGACCGCTACACAAAAGAAGGTTCGAGTCCTATTTCAGGGTAATTACAGAAACAACATATTGTTTCACTTGGTTTTATTTTTAGTTAGACGAATTCAAAGGTTGTATATACAGATAAAGACTATCATATGAGAATTTATTGTCAATGAATAAAGATTCTTAAATTTGCATACTATTTACATTAATAAAAACAAAATTCAAGACTTTCATTAGCGATTAAACTACATCAATTCATATGCACATAGACCAGTATGATCATAATGTAGAGATGAAACACTAATTACAATCATTAAAGCAAGCTAGATTACTGGTTTCTCTTGATTACTAAGTCTCAACAACTTCCAAAAGCTCAAAACACTCATCATGTTCATCACTATTTACCAAAAAATCCATGTATGTTGACACTACATCTCTATCCTCAACACCATCTTTACTCAAATAATCCGACATCAAACCTTGCAGTTTGAGACTCCTTCCTTCCTTCTGAAAACCGTGAACTAAACAACAATATAATCCAAAAGACGGCAACAACCCGTGATCAAACATACGTTTCTTCCACACTACACAATCGTCATACTTCTGTTGCTTACACAAATGTTCCATGATATGAGAACACACATATATGTCGGGAAAGTAGCCATTTTCATCATTTCTTGAACCAGTTCATCACCTTCAAGTATTCTTCCCACTTTATACAGACCCGTAATCAAGAAACTATAAAGATCTGAATCCGTAACACCATGTTTCTTGGCTTTTTGAAGGAACTCCACAACATGAGAAGAACCCAATACTTTAAACACCATTAAAGAACCGTCGGTAACACTTTTAGAGATAACTAATCCTTCAAGCAGCGCACAAAATGTCTCAAAGTTTGGTTGGCACTTGTTTTTTTACCATATCACTCAAGATTTCAAACTCATGTTCCAAATCATCGGATTTTACATATGCTTTGACTAATATAGTGTATGTAATAACATTTGGTGACACACCCGAATGGTACATTGTCTTGAAAAGCTTCACTGCTTCCTCTAATCTACCACTCTGACAATACCCTTTAACCAAAACCGTGAAAGTATACACATTTGGGGCGCAACTACAACGTTTCATTAGTTCAAAAACTTCCACAGACCGATTAATATTACCCGTTTGGCAAAACCCGTCAATTAAAGTTGTGTAAGTCACCACAGACGGAGTTACACGGCATTTCAATATCTTCTCTATCATTGCATTTGCTAGACCAAATTTCATATCTTTACTGAACGCATCAATCAGTGAGTTGAAGATGTGCGGACCAGTCAAAGTAAGATTTTTCGACGAGACAATTGTATCAAGGAGCATAACTGCGTTTTCTATTCTACCATTCTTGCAATACCCGTTAATAATCGCAGTAAATGTCACTTCGTGTGGATGTATTCCCTTCTTTATCATGAATCCCAATAGCCCGTTTGCTTGATCCAGTTTTCCTTCTTTGGAAAGGCGATCAATGAGCGTTGCGTAAGCAAATTGATCGGAAACGAAGTACAACGAATCGACTAATTTTAGTAACTGAAACCCCATATCAAGTTGGCCTTCTCAACACAACCCATCAACCAATATGTTATAAGTTAATCTTTCGGGCCATAAACCGTTGTCGATTATCTTTCTTAACAATATCATGGCTTTGTAAGGCTTACCGATTCTACATAACCCTTCCATAAGTTCATTGTAGGTGCGAATATTCGGCCTGCTGTTTTTTTCTCCATCATGGCAAGAAGCTCAAAAGCCGAAACAACCCTTCCTTGTTTGCAGTAACCTTGATAAACGCGTTAAACGTAACTGTGTTCGGAGTCAATCCACTTTTCATCATTTTCCTAAAGATCCCATTCGCCTCCTCGATTTTACTTTCTCGACATAACCCATCGATTAATATCGTAAAAGTATGAGCGTTCACTTCCCTTCTTCACCATTTCGTCAAGTAAACGCATGGCCTTATCGGTCAACCCCATATCACAAACCACTTTAATAAGAACGGTATACGTTCGTGTGCTTGGTCGGCATCCATTAATAGCCATTTGTTCCTTTAACTGAAATGCTTCGGTCACCTTACCCACCTCGCATAAACAATGAATCAACACCGTAAAAGTCACCTCATTTACACCACACCCGTCTCTCTGACGCATTTCATCAAACCTTGGTATGCGTCTTTAATCTCACAATCATACAATACCCCAACACCAAAGAAGTACCAATATGAACATCCACATCATACCCAATTTTCACAACTCGCGAAACAAACGCCTCCGCAGCTCGCACAAACCCATTCTTACACAAAGCATTAACCAGAGTCGCGTAATCGATCAACCCCAAAACAAACCCATCACTCACCATCCTCTTATAAACCGAAAAAGCCGATAAACCCATCTGCAGCCTACTCAAACACATCAAAAGAGTACTATAACACGGGTACCCAATCCCGAACCCATACTCCCTCATCTCATCAACAACACTAACTACTCTCAAACCATCATTCACACTACAACAACAGTCTTTGACAAACACGACCACCGCCTTGTGTAAAACCTGAAAAAGGTTACAACGCATAAGATAATTCAAAATCTGGATTCTGCCATCAATGGGGTAACAATAAGTAGAGTGTTTACAAACCCATTTGAAGAACCGGACGCAGAGTTGGGTGTTGTGTTGGTTGATGGAGATGAGGTTGCATGCTTGTTCGGGGCTCATGTGGGAAGTGAGTGATTTGAGGTGGGTGTTTTGTTCCCAGTTTGGGTGGTTTATTAGAGTGGATGCTTGGGTGATGGTGGGATCAAGGGTTGATGGGGTTTGGGTGAAGTGGGAGAGTGTGTGGTGGGGTTTGACAGTGAGTCTTCGAAGGGTGGTTGGAGAGATCATAGGAGACCGGAGACGGTGAGTAAAAACACCTACAAGGCTGGACAGTTTGATTCAACATAAACTGGGATTTTCTCACCGTGTGTTGCGGCGGAGAATCCGTATACAAATCAAATGATAAAAACCAGTATTAGACTACAAAATATAAATGTGTAAAACGAAATAAAATGTAATAAATACAAGAAAAAATGATGACATTGGTACCTATGATGTCCACCGCTGCAACTCACGGTTGTGGCGGCAGGGTTCGCTGAACAAGGCGGGGCTGGCCTTTTTAATAAATTTTAAGCGGAAACATTGAATTTTATAAAAACAAAAAAGAAAAGTTAATAATTTTTTTCAGTGTATACTGGTCAATCTGTTCACAAAAGAAATTAAATCTCGTATATAGTTTATATAAACAAAACTAACAAACAAAAGTTATAACAAAAAAAATAAAACTATTAAAAATGTATGTTATTTATAGTGTAAGAGGTAAAATTAGAATAAAAAACAACAACAAACAAACCTACTTAAAGAAACCCAGAACAAACATACCTCCTGCATCTACTATAATGAAATTCATGATCTACTCTAATATATACATAAAAATGATACTTTTAGAATTTTAGAAGTGAAACTGATAAAGCTTGATTTAAGGAAAAAACTAATTAAATAGTTAAAAAAGTTATCTCAATGGATCAAAAATGTAAAGCAAATAAACAATAAAAAAACAAAAACCAAACCAAAAAGAAAAAACTACATGTTAATTTCATTTGGTATAAAATAAAGTAGGTGTGGTTTACATTCAAGAAAGCTAACCGGTTCACTCGTTGGGTTGGATATAAGATTTAGAAAGTATTTTATATACTAAAATAAAGTAGGCGGTACAATAAATAAAAAGTGTAAAAAGTTTAATATAGACAACGCAGAAGCATAATAACTTTACATTTTTTTGCTTTTAACCACTTAGTTATAGAAAATTTAAAAACAGAAAAGATTTCATACTATATTAATAAAAAATATAAGTATATAACATTTATTAATACAATACAATAGCAACACATGTTGGTAATATCGTACAATACACATAGCAACACATGTTGGTACAATATCGATGACCTTTATTTATTATTAATAGTACAAATAACAAACATGTTGTACAATATTAGTGGTAAAACAAAAAAAAGTAAAAAAGTTGTGACTAAAAAATAAAATGTTAAAGCTTTTGTAGCTAACATGATACGGTAAAAAAAGTGAATTTTAAATTTTGTCATTTATTTTTATATCTAATTTCAAACCGTGTACTTTGTCTTTAAAATTGATGACTTTTGTACTTTTTGTTTCAGATGCATGGTTTGTTCTTTAGTACTAACCAAGTTTATTTTTTCAGTTAAATCTTGTATGTGTCTTGCACATGAGGGCATTTGTGCCATTTTACCTTTTCAGGGACTAAATGTGTAAATAACTCAAGTACCCAGCCATTTTTAAAAAATAAACCCACTACATCTCTCCACTTACCATCACCATCTACCATCTACCACCACCACCATTTAGAAGCCATTTCTTTCCTTCAAAATATATTCCACTGTCATAAGTTCTTATAATTAAAGATTGTGTCAACTTAGTTTTTTTGTCATATAATGAAGAATTTACACTTGAGCTTGACAAGTTCAAAATGTTCAACAATGGCTCCCCATACGATTGCACCTTACAGAATGGTAATTAGGACTCCATCAATGGTATGGTCTTAGCACGTTCAACTTAATATTGGAGAGGTTCTAGTTGTGGCTGGGGCAATGGGCACTCCGACACCTTCTCAGCTCAGTTACCTCATCCTTCACAACCCCATTATAATCACCAACACCATCACCACCATGATAAGCAACTGCCACCTTCACAATTCAAAACATTCCCCACACCTTTACCTCTCTTCACCTCTGCAACAAATAACATTCACGGTTGTCAATTCGCGCAACCTCAAATCATGATCTCACCACCAGATTCTCACTCCGCCCAACACCAATCGCAATTTCGGATCTGTAATTTCAGATCTCATATCCACCACCCAATTATCGAAGTGTCACACCCCTGTCAAAGATAATATTTATAGTCCCAAATTACCCTTAACAATGCGTTAGTGGTAGTAAGGGGTCGAACCATGAAAGGTTTGTGGTTTGAGATGGACGTGATTGATTTTTAATTTTGTCATACTTTATGAAGCTTGCTATGTTGTTAATTTGAATGTTTGTTTGTTTGAAAGAGTGTCGGAATGAATCGACAAGTTTGTTTTGATTACTTAACCACTAAAAACTTGAATAATTGCACGAAAATTAATTAACGATTTAAACAATATTTGAGAACAAGGTTCACACCCGGTTCGGTAGTTGAAGTCCTAGGGTTGCTGCACGTTTTAGATTCAATTCAATTGTATAATTGACCAACAAATTTAGTGTCGCGTGGCTTAGGTGCCAAGAGCTATCGACGTCGTAAACGACGGACGACAATGCACTTCGTTACCAAGAACATGTACTCTAACCTAGACAAGGCATCATTGCACATAAACATTTCGCAAAATCAAATTTAATCTTCACTCGACAATTTAGGAATACAATACAAATGCAAGACAATTATCTTAGGTTTCAAAATCAAACTACAACTTGTCACAAATCATAACTCAAAACAATGTTAAACCCTAGCAACTTACAAAAACCTACACCAGGGTGAAACCCAAAGAGACTAGCCGCTCATGGTGAACGGAACATGATCGCCGGATGATTGAGACTTTAGCACGTTCATCTTGAAGCTTTGAGAATGATGGAGATGATGGTTAGGGTTTGGAATGGATGGTGGTATGATTGAATGATGGAGGAGATGATGGTAGGCTAGGGTTAGGATCGAAGGTTGTGATTCGGATGACTGGATGGATTGGAAGTGATTGAGGATGATTATGGCAGGGTTTTTAGCTCCAATATGAAGTTCAAAACTCAAAAATATGTAACTCCCTTGAAAAATGGTCAAAACAATGTGTTATACCCGTCCCCAAACCTTGGAAATAAAAAATTCACGTTTTGGTGAAGAAGAGGTCATCGCCGACGGCTTGAGGGGGCGTCGGGGACGGCCCTTAGTTTCCCTGATGTCTTCTGACGGTCAAATCTACTGTCTACAGACCTTTTCTTCCGACGACATAACTACGGAGCGTCGCCGACGGCCCAGGAGTGTGTCGACGACGGTGCCTCCAACTCCTATTTTTCTGTTTTTGCCATTCTCACTCCCGGTTAACCCAATTTCTGTCCCGATGCACCGTTTAGCTCCCAAATATCTCCTTAAACTCCGTTAGACCTGCAAAACACAACTCCAATCAAAAGTAGGCTATTCGAAACTAAAAGTTACGTAAAAACATCAACTTAAATATAAGAGAACACCGGTTTTCAACCACGCATCACCCAACCCCCAAATCCCTATTTCAGATCTCCAATTGCAATGGTGGTGGGAAGATGGTGCAGGAGGTGATTTTGAGACGGGTTTGCGATGAGGTTGGAGGTGGTTTTGAGATGGTTGTTTGGAGGAGATGACGGTGTAGGAGCGGTTTTAAGATGGATATGATTTTGATCAGTTTCAACTTGGGGGTTAAAGGTAGATGAAGGAGATTGGTGATGGTGGTGGATAGTGGCAGGTGTTGATGGTGGTGGTTGTTGGTGGTGAAGAGAGAGAGGAAGAGAGATGTAAAGAGGGGGGTATAGAGAGAGAGAGAGAGAGAGAAAGATAAGTAAATTACATATATATATATATATTAATTTTTTAATTTATTTTTGTTTTATTTGTTAAAACATTTTTATATAAATGAGTAAAAAGACTAAAATATCTTTATGTGATCTAATTGACTTAAAAAATAAATTGGGTTAATGTTAAAAGACAAGTCGTGCAACAATTTGAAACATAAAGTACAAAAGTCATCAATTTTAAATACAAAGAATACCGCCTGAAATTGGTTATAAAGAAAGGACAAAATTTGAATTTCACTCTAAAAAAAGAGTAAAAAAGTTTGTGGCTAAAACGATAAATTTAAAAAAGCTCTTATAGCTAACATGATGATTTTTAATATGTATTATAATATAATATAATGGGCTTTAACTAACTCGTCTTTTAACATGCACAGTATAGTTTAGCAAGATGGTCCTCACTTAACAAGTTGATGGCCCTTGCCGTAGTAGCAGAGGTGATGCCCCCCCCTCCCTCCGTTAATAGGGGTGAGACAATGTTGAGGGCTTTAATAAGATGATGTGGAGCTGCCATACTCCGTGTATCTTAAACGCGCTCACTTATAAGCAGTAGTATTAGCTTTCCTTTCTGTTAATCCTTTATAAACTCTCATTGTGTTTCCATCCCATAAAATATCATTACAAATTCTTATAATCTCTACATGAAAATAAAATTATCTATATGCCAAATGATTTTTTTATTAAAAGAGTAGTTAGAATATTTTAAAAACAGTTATTTATTCCAAATGAAGTTATTTATGAAAAAAGAAAAAAGTTAACTTATTATACAAACAATTACATTGTTAACCAAAATAAGATCGTGGTGAGAAATGTAAGAATAGCGACAGAACTCGTCTAATGGGCCTAAAAATGTAAGGCTTTAGCCTCAAAATTAAGTTAGGGCCCATTTAAGTGTGTTCATTTGTATTCGGGCCAAGCCCCATGTCTTATTCAATATACTAAGTTGCCATGCCAAGGCTTGGGCCTCGGAGGCTGGTGAGCATGGTACTATCGAAAAACGGAAAAAAAGGGTACCGCTAACGGTACCATATATAACCGGTACAGTACCGAAATTACTGGTGAAATCAATCAAAATACCGGTACCTGATGTGTTTGTTAAAACACAATGTAATTGTATGAATTTTGTACATGTTTTAGTAGATTAAACGCCTTGTTTTGTATCTTTATGTTGTACTTATTGCATGTCACTTTCTATAGTTTAATGGATGCTAAACGAAGTAAAAGAAGCATACAACCAGGAAAGTTGGGTTTTGCGAGTCGAGCCGGTTATCAAACACAAGTGTTGGAAATAGGTCTCCGTCGCGCCACACGACAAAGCATTAGGGACCTGTCTCATGGCCGACAGGGTCAAAGTCAACAAAAGTCAAACTGGTCCCCGTCACGCCATGCGACGGGGTAGCATTGTCCTGATGCTAGAGGTGTACAAATCGTTTTTTTGAATAACTGGTCCAGTTTTTAACTGAACCGGTTTTTTTGGTTGAAAAAATAACCTATATATAGTTATTATGAAAAACCGGTTTGGTTTAAAAACCGGTTTTACATGGTGGAAAGCAAATTGGTATACTCGATTCGGTTTGGTTAAAAACCAGTTTTGCAAAAAAAATGGTTTTTAACCCGGTTAACTGGCTTTTTTAAAATCGGTTTCAGTTTTTAAACCGTTAGAAAGATCAAATATACTAACCTATATACAGGTTGTTATAGTTATTATTAAAAGTTGTCCCTAACCATTAATCAAAATCATTCATTCCAAGGCCATATCTATGTGTGTTTGAATTAGTAAACATTTTTTTTTGTTTGATTGGTAATTTCGGGATTTTAATGGGATTACTTCTTCTCATTTTGATAACACTTTTCGTAACAGTTTGTGTTTTTCTCAAACAATCAAACAAATCCCTAAATTTAGATAATAGTAGTTCATTAGTTAAATCTTTTTACACTCACCACAAATTCCCTGTGTATGCGACCTTACTTACTCGTACTAGTATTGGTATTTAAGTAAAAAATAGTTTCTTTTGATTAGCCCACAGCAGCTACATCAGTACCGTACCGGTACCCGGTACCATATGCTCATCCCTAAACTATAGTAGGAGGCTCTTTGAGGGCATCTGATTTTTTTTCTTAAACGACGGACTTTTCTATAAAAATAAAAATACTGGGCTAGCAAGAAGCTGAAAGGCCGCACTAAAAAAGATACAAAGTAACGGAATTACGCACGAACGTGAAAATCACACCACCTCACCCAGTTGTGAACTACAATACTTTGATCTACTCTCGATCGACATGCAAGAGTTTTTCATCGTGTCCACCGTCCGATTGATAGCTATATAATGATTGTTGAATTTCTTTTTGGTCTTCTTTTCCAATTGGGATGAGCCCACTACCAATACCATCAAAATTGGGTATCGGTACCGAAAAAACTCAGTACGGTATGATACTAGTATTTCAAGCTAAAAATTGGTAAAATACGGTACTGTACCAAACTGGTAGTGAACTAAAATACGGTACCCAGAACGCCAAAAAAGTGAGTACCAAATCAGTATTGAAAATGATTCGGTACAGAAAAAGTTGGTTGGGTTAAAACAATATGAGTCAAAACAAATCAGGTCAAAATGGTTTGGGTAAAATATCAATCGAATTAGATTGGCACAGTACAAGTTAACAAAGCAAAAAAGAATAGTCTTGTGTAAATACATGGATGAAATGAATGGATGATATGGTTCAGAATTATGTGGAGAGAGTACTAGGAAGATGAAAAAGAATGATGGAGATTGGGACAATTTCTTCATAACCAAAACCAACTAAGACTCAATAATGGAAAAAATTAACAAAGAACCAAATTACCCACTTTGCTACTCACCCATGAGGTTCTAAATTAAAGCTAAAAGTAACACATATACTACTGAAATAACCAATAGAAATATAAAAATATTAAAAACAATTATTATAAAGAAACCATAACATGGAGCATATTTTCCATGCCCAACTCTCATCACTAGACGGTGGGCTTGTGCCCACTCTAGTTTACATATAAATCCATTGGTGCATTTAACTAGTTATTTGGTATGGGGTAAAGAAATAGATGTGGACACGGTAATTGACGTTTTTAATATGGTCAATAAAAATTAACTAATTTAAACCTAACCTAGACACTCTAAGTTCTAAATTTATAAATTAAGACTTACTACCTAGACCACATAACTGGCAAGTGTACCGGTCAATACAGTACGACTTAAGAAGTCGGAGTATCGAATCCACGTGACACTATTGAAAACGTAAACTACACTTGATTACTTATGAACACTGACTTGATTTAATTTTTATTTTTAAAGGGTGGTCTTCTAACAATCCAAATGCAATTAATTAAAGATTAACTAATTTTGACTAAGACACGAACTTGACTATAGACAAGATAAGATGATGGGAAAAGCATTACCTAGGTTAGAATCTACACATGAATGACATGCTTTTCTCGGTAATGGAAATATTGTGGAACCGGGATATATTGTGCTAAACTCAAAGGATAAACTATGGATCTCGACCCTTCTCAAGGTATCACCTAGAAGATTCCTAATAGCTGTTAAATTACAGGCCATGTGGATTCCCTCACGGGCTTTCCAACTCTAATAATAAAGTATCCGCTAGACAATCTACCTCACAACCGAAGGTATCAACATACTAGAAGTCCACGGGTATCTTTGGAATCCTGATAAGACTCGATAGGCAAGGAATGACAGGCAAACTAGGGAAATCTTCTCACCAAGTCTTTACTCCCAGAAACCTAACACCCAAGACAAACCGACAATCTCTCACCTCACATTATCGAGATTGGTTGAATACCTAGACCTACTCAATTCCTAATTACCACTTCTATGGGTTACTACGTCTAGCAAACCAATCAATAATCGAGAACACCCAGTAAACAATCTAGCATGCACCTATAACTGAAAGACATTCAACAAAGCACATGTGGAGTTTGATAATCATGCATTAAGCGTATCTAAATACACGTATACATAAGATCAAGAGAAACCAAAGTCTTTACTCCAATATTTGAACCACAAACATTAAGTTCCAAAAACCGATAAATCACAAGTCAAACATGTATAATCATCACAAACCTAGGCAGTTACAAAAGTTTAGCGAATAATCATGTTGGAAACATAAACAATCATCAAGACAAGTTCAGCTGACAATTTGCAAACAAGAGAAACAAAGAAACGAGAAACTGAAGGTTAAACACCTGAATAATCATGGTTTCGTGGCTTGAATTATTGTATCCCAGCGTTCTTGAACTTCGAAATCGCCTCCAAGATGTCCTAGGTTCATCCCAAATCTGATTATTAGGATTTTAAATATCAAATCTTGAACAAGCATCTATTTCCCGATTTTTAGGCCCGTCGCGTTGGGCGACAGGCATATTTGCTTCTTATCGCTGACACGACAAAGTGTAAAACACACACATTCTTTCCCACCCCCCCCCACCGCTCTCGTCACGCGAGGGGCTTCTCCGTACCCTTTTACATGACGCAACAGGGCTAAATTTCACCATTTTTCATTTTGTTTATTTTCCCGATCACATGTGAATCGTCCGAAGGCTCGGTTTTCTTCATTTTAGCTCGTTTTCACTTCCTTTATCCTCTGGACCCCTACAAAACCGAAATGACTAGGTATCTTGCCAAAACAATAACAAATCGACACAAAACTTATCAAAAATTGTACAAATTATAAATTGCGAATGGATGTATTTTGCAATACATCAAATATCCCCGCACTTACCTTTTTTGGTCTCTGAAAAACTCTGCAAATTGAATTAGAACTAGGTTCACTGGTTTCATAAACTTTAGGTTACTTAAATAAAAGACTCAAGAACGTTTAACCACGATTACCGGTATGGTTATTCACTTAAACCCAACCACCGACTCATCAAGCCCCTTTCATGCTATCATTAGATTCAAGTTAAAATTTCATCTAAGGGTCTCATACTCAAGGTCCACAAATTCACCTAATCCCATAATGAGCTTATAAGGAAAAGATTAAAATCTACCATCTTATATAAATAACCCTTATGTATTTTAAAATTAAATTTCTTGATGGAATGAATGAATGGATGATGATAATGAGCCTTAACAGTTTTTTTCATCATGGTCAACTCAGAGGGCATTATCACTTAGTCGCTATCCCGGTGGAAAATACCGTAATCTTCACATTTTTCTTTAACTTCCACATAGTGGGTATACCCCACCCGAGTCACCATCCCAATGGTTAATACCATAGGCTTCAATATATTTTGTTTAAAATAGCTCAAATGAAAGAATGACGGAAATTCTTTAGGCGTTGCCAAAATTCGAATTTATTGTCATAAAAATGAGAACGTGCGCCAATTTAATTTAAAATACTTATAGGTTATTTATTTATAATATGGATCCTTTTATAACACTCGATGGTAGAACCCACAAGACTTCATGATTTAAAGTTAAGGTATTCTCAAAACAATCTAGGAAACCCTCTAAGTCAGTTGGGCCTATCGATATATCCGGAAAATATGTCTTTTGTCTGATTTATCTTTTATGTATAATATTTTGAAAACAATACAATCCCAATTTTTCTAACATTTTCCATAATTTTATAATGCAAACTTCAATTTCAGGAACACTTTTCTATGTTTTTTTATTTTTTGAATTTTTTTTTCAAATTTTTGATTTTTTATATTTTTTTGAAATTTTGACTCAAACCAACCTAGAAAACGTAGTTCTGATGCTGACACTTATATCACACATTGTCCTCAATGTGGATGGAAAACCAACTTAAAAGAAATAAGAAATAAAAATCTAAAAATAATGTACAAAGAGAGTGTTGGAAAAGATTTAGTTGGTTAGGATGAACATCAGTGCCCGCTGTTCATGTCTTTAATCCAACGAACGAACATATATCATTTCCTTTGCGATCGTAGACTGGTACACCTGGCTGCCCTGTTACACAAAGATACAGGCTTGAGAAATCCCATCAGAATGGAGATTGAGTACGGACGGTATAATCAAAACCTGCACAAAGTCACAAACAAAGCAAAGCAAACCCGAGCATAATACCGACTCTAAATGAAAAAACCGACTCAAAAATACTAACCTAGACTCAAAATACAGACAAAATGACTCAAGTTACAAGGAAACGTGTACCGTAATCGTTCTAGATGCGAAAAACTGACAAACCAGGCGAAAGACAAAATTGGGCATGTCTAACACCCCGTCGCTTCACGTGACGGGAAACCTTCCCATTCTCTCATGTAGCGCGAAGCCCACGATGACTTTTGTTGATGTTACGCCGTCGCGTAGTGCGGCAATAATGATCTCACCCTGTCGCGCGACGCAACAGCGATGTTTTTACATAAATTTTCGAGCCTTTTCAGCTTTAATGCCTTAGAATTTTTCCTGTTTTCAACCAAACCCGTCCAAAACCCCTTTTAAGCTAAAATTTTTCATGGGACTTCACCATAAACCTTGTTTTCTCGATTTTTTCCACTCCAAATCAGTTATAAATCTTTGCAAAAAGTCTCAAAACACAAATCGAAAAACTACAAAATACTACCGAAAATGACCGAAAAACTAAAAACTACTACTCTGACTCAAACCTATACAAATTCTACACATGGGATCTAACCCAAATCCTCTAATCTCCGACTTCACTTATTGGGGGATCATGAAGATCCAGCTCACCCCTGAGACTAACTAACACTAGGGCCTTCAACAAAATCATTCAAATCACAACCTTGTTCTCTCCAATTCTTACCATGATTCTCACTCAACCTAAACTTACTCATGGGATATTTAATTCGTGAATTACTCATCACAAAATCATCCCCACACTTAGCTTTCCTCACCTCTCCTAAACTAATATCAAGCAAATCTATCTTCTTCTCTTCCACTACCTCAAAGTGATCCCCACATTGTGTATCTTTGTCTATCTTCTTCTCTTCCACTACCTCAAGGTGATCCCCGCATCATGTATCTTTGTCTGGTGTAGCAGTTTTTTACCACTTAAACAAGAATCTAGGATTAAAAAATAAGTCAAGTCAATCAGTATGAGGTAATTTAACTACCAACTTCCAAATTAAAGTAATCTGGACTTGAAAAATTCATCCATTTCAAATTTGTGTAATTCTAACAATAACCATAATGAAAGGAAAGCCTTTATATAATTCACATTCATTAATAAAATAGGTAATTTAACAACCAAATTTCAAACTAAAGTAATATGGCCTTAAAAGATCATCCTTTTCAAGTTTGTGTAATTCTAGTAATAACTATAATGAAGGTAAAGACTAGATATAATTAACGGCTTAATCTATCTGGACACCCCTGCTGTCTATTTGGACACCCTTGAGCCCTAGACGGGTCGTCTAGGCCTAGACGACCCGTCTAGCCACTGATTTTTAGGGGTCAGCAGGTGTATGGCAGTGCGTATAAATTTATTTGTGTAGACGGGTCGTCTAGACCTAGACGACCCATCTAGGACCATGGTTTTTTTTAGTTGGAAAAGGGGTGTTTTGGTGGGGTAAATTGGTTGTTGTTGGAGGTTGAAAAAGGGGTGTTTTGGTGGGGTAAATTGGATGTTGTTGGAGGTTGATGTTTTTTAGGTGGTCTAATTTGAGATTTTTAAAAAGTTTTGTTTATTGTATAAAAATAAGTTAGCGTTTTCGATCGTTTAAATATTTAATTGTTTCTACATTGTATTTTAAAAAAATAATATTTAAATTTAATGCCATTTTCAACATTTTAAGAAGAATGCAAGAAGTATATGTGTGTTTCTGTATTACATTTCAACGTCGATTTAACACAAACAATCATCAATTAATCGAATAACTGAAAACAAAGTCTAATATAACAGATATAACATATATAACATAAATTTGTACATCCATAACAATATGTATCTGTATAGCTGAATACTAAATACAAAACGCCTATGCATACGAGTCGGAGTCGTGCCGGGATCTGGCTGCTGCTGCTGATGTGGTGCTCGAGGTGGTGGGAGTGGTATGGCAGGTAACCCCTCTCTCTCGTCTATCATGTGCCTCCCGAACCAGCGAGCCCATTAGATCCATAAGCCTGTCGACGTCAGCTCGTAAGCGTGTGTATGCTGCACCTCCCGGGGCATGACCTGGAATAACGTGCTGGGGAAACTGGGGCGCCCCGTGAGGTGGTGGTGTCGGTCCGTCTAAATCAACCGGAGGGTCCTGGACTACCGTTGCCACATATGTTGGCGGACAGACTGGATCGAACTGATCTGGCAGCGGCTCCGGAATCCATGGCTCACCTTCGCGGGTTTTAAACCGCTCGCCTAGCACGCCGAACCTTTTCACCGCTTCATCCCCCGCAAGGTCTGAAAACCCATCCGCGTGGACGGTATGGCTGACTGCAAGTGTGGGTCTGTCTCCGGCAGTAGACCCAACGACCGGGCAATCACGGTGACGTACGCCCCGCCGTACAAAAAGCCGCGCTCCTGCCGATGATGGGCAGAGGTGAAGTACTAGGCGAGACCGTGCGCAAGTGCGCACAACCTCCTGTACAACGGGCAGCCTAGGTGTCGGGCAGGAACTCAAGATAGGGTGGCCGTGTAGCGGATCTGCTGGCGCTAGCGGCGCCCGTCGCGGACCATGCGGATGTGGGTCCCCGTGTATCGAATCTTCAATCTCCTCCATAACTAATCTGCAATTATATTAACAATGTAACACAAATAATAACAATAAACCGAATATTAACACATAATATTCAAAACATTAAATTATATAAGTTAAATTAAAAAAATAATAAAGTGGTCGTCTACAGGGGTAGACGCCCCGTCTTGTTCAACAAAAACCCACATCTCTGAAACACACACCCAAAAATCATCAGATTCACACACATCCTACGGTCTAAATGCATAATACATTAAAGATTAATGAAGTTTAGGTGAAAATACGTACCAGGGATGTTTGAATTCCTCAAAAATATGGTCTGAATACGGTTGAAATGGTAGAATGGGTATGTGTGTGTGTGTGTGTTTGAGTGTGTGTGTGTTTTGTGTCGTATGTGGCTGGTCGTCTAGGCTGGCCAGTCATATATGACCAATAGACGGGTCGTCTAGGCCCAAACGACACGTATGGAATAAATGGTAAATTACCATTTTACCCCTGAATGGCCATCCTTCTAGGCCTAATTCAGGGGTAAAATGGTAATTAACCAATCTGAGCTATAAAAGACTCAGATGGTTAATTACTATTTTACCCCTGAATTAGGCCTAGACAGGTGGCCATTCAGGGGTAAAATGGCAATTTGCCATATATGACGCGTACTGGCATAGACGACACGTCTATACCAATGCGGAATTACCATTTTACCCGTGAATGGCCACCCTCTAGGCCTGATTCAGAGGTAAAATTAATTAACCACCTGAGTCTTTTACAGCTCAGATTGGTTAATTACCATTTTACCCCTGAATTAGGCCTAGACGGGTGGCCATTATGGGGTAAAATGGTAATTTACCATTTACCTTAAAAATTCAAAAAGTGGCCGTTTAAAAGTTGCCGCTCAACTTGTACGTGACGTCTAATAGGACAATATTACCATTTTTGACCCTGAATTTAGCCTAGACGGAGTGCAAACCAGGGGTAAAATGGTCTTCTTGCTAGACCAGACGAGGCGTCTAGGGTTAGACGAGTCGTATATGTACAGTTTATTAACATTTTTGGTATAAGTAATAGAATTTAATTTAACTAATATGAAATTTGATATAAGCCGACATTCCTTCAGTCCACATAAGGCACAACAATTAAACCGTAAAAAGCCCATCTAAAAACCAACAAACTCCGGGTATTGACAAACATCAGCAATCATACTCTCCGAACTCTCACATCCCACAGTCGCCATGTGAGAGTTCGGAGAGTATTATTGCTGATGTTTGTCAATACCCGGAGTTTGTTGGTTTTTAGATGGGTTTTGTATGGTTTAATTGCTGTGCGTTGTGTGGACTGAAGGAATGTCGTCTTATATCAAATTTCATATTAATTAAATAAAATCCTATTAAAATCGTATTAAATATACAAAAAATCGTAGTAAAATGGTAATTACCCAATCAGAGCTGTAAAAGACTCAGATGGTTAATTACCATTTTACCCTATTCTTCCGATTCACTGTCGATGTAATTAATACTCGGATTTGGATTTAGTGGGGGATTCATTATCGAAGTATACCATTCTAGACGGGGCGTGTACATGTCCAGCCATTGTTCTGCACCAGCGCTTCGGAAGGTCAACCACAAACCGTTTACTGTAGGCATTGGAAACTCGCCTTCTAGCTTAATATGTATGAAGTGGTTGTTGTTAACATGTTCAATCATTATCGTTCGTGATTCTCGATCCGTCGGAGGGTTGAGTATCGGGAAGAAGGTGGAACAACCATCCATGCTTAACAGGTGAACCACGATACCATACCTTTGTGCGGATAAGAAGCTCTGCGTGGGGAAGTCCATCCAATGAGTGGGGGGATAATGCTTCACTGAATCTCGGATTAGGCTATGACGATGCGTGTAAAAGTATCCTTCCTCCCATGCTTCAAATACTGGTGCCCAGATCGATGCGTTCTGATACATCTCCTGTTGAAGGTCTTTTCGAATGTGGCTCCACGCACGTTCTCCCATACCCAAGCCCACAGCCACAGACCAAAACCCACAATGACCGTCTGGCCTCACATCTTGTATGCACGAGATGTACGGGTGAAACAATGTGGGAAGGAGAGGCTTAAACTGTTTGATTGTTGACACATACTCTTCGCCCACTATCAACAGAAAACCGTTATCGTCTCGGACCTCTCTTTGTTTAGAAATCGTTGAACGCCTTTGCTGCTTTGGGTTTTTGCGACTTGATGACCGACTGTTGAGTGGCCTGCGACGGAATGTAAGAGCTATGGTGGGGGGCATCGTATGTACTTTGTTAGGAACCCTGGGACGAAATGTACGAGATATGGCGGGGGGCGTCGTCAAATCGAAGTTGTGCTTGCTTTGTTGTTGGTCATCCACGAGTCGAATGTTGGACAACCGGTGGTTTCTTGGTGGATTTGGTTTGGGTCAACACCCCTTTAATCTTTCCCAGCAAGCTTTTTTTTCTGAGCAGGGAGTGTGACTCTAACTGTGTTGTTCAGCTCTTCTACCACGTCAACGTCATCCGATGTCAATTTACATGGCTGAAATTAAGCTTCTGCCAGAAGATGTCTACGTCTTCGAGTTAAATCGGAGGCTCTGCACGTACGTACTTTTCCAGCCTGCAAGCACATGGGAACCCACAATTGTACCACATCTGACATCCACAAGACGAATGCAAGCGCTGCAACACGTCTAGTTTCCTAAGTAGCTCTCCACTCAACAAGTCAAGCGCTGTATGGGAAACTTTTCCACGTAGGTGGTCAAATAACGAGTTTTTGTGGTGGTTCATTATTTTTTCGATGCTTTCTCGAAAGCTCCTCCTTATTTCCCTGTATTGTGTTTCAACTATATCCTTGATAAAACCTACAATGCGGTCCAGCGAGCTCCTATCTTGGACGTATCTCTTTAAATTCGCGTGTTGACTCTCAACTCTGTTTGTGGTACGCTGCCCGAAGTTGCGACTCTGATCAGTCCATGCAAAGACAAACATTTGCTTGTAGTCTTTCAGCCAGTTATCATACATGTACGTAAACACCCCTAAAAGGTATCAAGAATTAGTTAAATGTACATACGTAGGTCACATTTTATTACAAAAACTTACTTGAACGTTTACACTCCACAAGTCGCTTTTGCAGGTGGCGCAAGTTGTACTCGTATATGGGTATTGATGGAGAATCAAACAATCTCCCCCAGGATGACAAATTTTTTTACCATTCTTCTTCTGTGTATGCGCTTTTGTAGTGCTTACAAATATTCTGTTGAATGTGAAACCTGCAGAGATATCGAGAGGCGTTTGGAAAAACTTTAGCACACGCGTTAATTAGGGCCATGTCTCTATCCGTTACAATAACACATGGCTCCATACATTCGTCCAACATTGACCTAATCCTCTCAAGCACCCATACAAAGTTATCACTACGTTCTTTGCAAATAACGACATGCACGATACAAAACAAATAGTTGGTGGGCGTCATACCAACTATCTAGACAAATGGCATGTTGTATCCGTTCGTCTTGTACGTGGAATAGATCAGCAAAACGTGCGGGAAGGCACGCCACATTTCACTCGAGTAGGGATAAACAAAGAAGATCTTTGTAACGACCTCTGTTTCGGGTTCCTCCCGTGTCTGGTAAATAAATCCGTTTGTAATAAGGATGTTTTCTAGCGACTGCATGGGAGTCAGTCCGTATCTTTGTTCGGTCCTAATCTTCTGAATTGCGTTTTGAACGTCTTTCTGAACATGGAAACTGTCGGGGAACTGCTTCCTTATGGTTAGAAAAATTCTGCGCGGCTCCACGTTTTGTGCTGTCAACTGCTCGATCAATCTGTATTCGTCAGGAGCAAACCTTCGCACAAACGCGTGGCCTGACAGGTCCAGACAGACTTCGTGGTTATGTTTAGTATTTCCCCCTTTTATCCCCCATGTTTCATACGGATGGTCTCACACATCCACTGTAACATTTGTCGAAAAACGGGTTTTCGAAACCCGCTTCGTTTAATAACCGAACAATCAGTTTTAAATTTTTGTTGTTCATTTATGGCTTATTTTAATTTTAAACGATACATAATTAATAAACAAATTAGATGATATAAATTATAATTGTAAAAAAATAAAAATAAATTAATTAAAAAGGAATACCGGCTGCCGGGAGTCGAACCCGGGTCAGCCGGAAATCCCCAAAGACCTAACGTTCACACAATCAACCACTCCGCCACTTTGATTTTCTGATATCATATTGAATCAATTAATTCAAATAATAAAGCACGGAAGTCAAATTCAGTCAAAATCGCGCCCAAATAGCAGTCGTCGGAAATCCCGACGACTTCGCCGATAATTTACGTTTTCGTCCAAGATAACCGAAGAATTAACTCTAACGACGGTTACAACCGACGTCTGAACCCGCGACATCAGTCGTAACCGCCGGAGAACGGCTGACCTTGAATTGAGACCGAATTCAGACCCCATACATCTCGATACTTACCTATAAATTCACCCACAATCCACTGGAAACCTTTTCGCTCACAAATCGCACCTCTTCTCGACGAAAATTCAATCGCCGGAAAACATCTGTAAGTCGCCGGAAAACCGAGACTCACATCCACACGGTAATTCTTTCGACTCTTTCTGTTTCAATCATTCGAATAATCTGTCACTAACACAACTCCACCATCAGAAACAATCCCACTCAACGTTCGTCGAAATTCCCACCTTCGCCGGAAAATTTCTGAAACTTCTGAAATCACACTGAGAGCTGGTATGATCTTTCCAACTCCTATTAAACTTTGATTAAGTATCTCAACTTCGTAATAATCGAACAGAATTGTTAATTGATGTCGACAGCCGGAGTTCACTTTCAGAACCGACGGACTCTGCCGGAATTCTGTGAGCAACACTGATCGGTATATCTTTTTCCCCCAAACCCTCTCCATTCGTTACCTTTAAGTTACTTATAAAGTTTAAAAACCAGATAAGGCATAAACCAGACCAAACAGTCGGACCTTGTTTTCTGGGTAAAATCTAACGAAGAAGACGAAGTCGGGTTGTATCATAAGATTAATTAAAATCAGTTTTATAAACGGGTTAGACACACAGTCCAGCGGTGGACTCTGTGCACACATAACACCTGCGACGCGAGTTCGAATCCTGTCCCAGCTTTACTCTATTGTTATAAACAAATGCCTTTTTAACTGAACCGGGTTAACTACCAAAAACATGTTAAGTATAATAAAAACCAAGTTATTAACCAAGTAAGACACACAGTCCAACGGTGGACTGTGTGCACGCTAACCCACAGGTCCCGGGTTCGAGACCTGTGGTCAGCACCGGTCTGATACGTTTAAAATCTTTTTAAAAAATAAATAATTTTCGGATTAAACTAAATAGTATATAAGTATAATTAAAAACAGAATTATTTCGGGTTAGACACGTAGCTCAGTTGGTAGAGCTGCGTGCACGCGTACGGGAGGTCACCGGTTCGAACCTCGTGCAGTGCAACAATATAACATACCGAACCGGTCAACGGTCAACGGTCTCCGGTCAACGGTCAAAGTCAACATTTTATTTATTTATTTATTTAATTTAAAAATCAATTAAAAATACTTAAAAATAACGTTTTCAAAGTTAGAAAGTAGCCTTAAACTCACAAAATTATACCCAAAAATCCTATTAAAATAGTTAATAAAATCCACATACTTACCGTACCTTTTCGTTATTTATTTGGTTAGTTATCTCTCGTCGATCAATCCCTTAAACTCGTGCGAATTCAACATCTTCAAACAAACGCACCCAATGTGAGTGAATCTCTACCAATTCCCCGTTTTAATCACATTTTGGGGTGTATCATGTGTCGCTATTTATTTAATTTAATTAAACACTTGTGCATCCTTCATATTCATGATCATGTGTATTCAATATGTATCCGTTGTTTGTGTGGTTGAAGTTTAGATTAAATTTATCATTTCAGTACATACATTTCATAGGCCGCCGCTCCCCATTACCTATGAGCGTGAGCTGTTCCCCGTTACCTATGAGCGTGAACCAGGCGTTGCCAACATAAGATCGGCTCCGTTTGATTGAGCCTTGATCTCACATACATTTGCATAGGCCGTCCGTTCTCCATTACCTATGAGCGTGAACGGGACGTTGCCAACCTATACATTGTCATTCTTATTTCATGCTTAAGCAAGGTGGTTTGTGATTGTTATGTCTACATACATTTGCTCATATATGATTATTGCACAATTTTCCTAAATTAAATATAAATAATAAATCAATAACAAATGTTTTTAACAAGGTTCACTCGCCAACTTTTGTTGACCCAAAATTTCCCGTTTTTACACATGATACAGGTGATCAAGTTGAAGCAAGAAACATATAGGGCGGCTTAGAAGAATAAACCAGTTTAGATTATGGATTTGTTTTAGTTAATTTTTCCTTTCCTTGTATTGTATGAATTTGACTTGGAATATTGAAATGTAATTTGGATTTAATAAATATGAAACATATTAGTAAACATCATGAGCTTTGGTGATAACCCAATTGTCACACCCCGACCCGCAGCGGAATAAGAGTCGGGGCATAATTGGGTTATCACCAAAGCTCATAACATTTACTAATATGTTTCATATTTAATAAAGTCAAAGTTACATTTCAAAAATCCAAACATGTTCATTCAATACAAGGAAAATAAGCCAAGCATTATAATCCCAACACTAAATAGTTTTATTCTTCTAGTCCAAGTCCTATGTGTTCTTAGCTGCAGCTGCTTCACCTGTATCATGTGTAAAATGGGGGTTTTTGGGTCAACATAAGTTGGCGAATGAATCTTATTAGATAAACATTTGATAATGATTTTATGGTTAGTTTATCAATGAAAAATTGTGCATAATCATAGATGAGCAAATGTAAATAATCAAGTAATGGCAAATAGCAGTCACAACTATATCATACAATAACACATGGCAGCATACATGAACATACCAACATCATACTGTAAATAACATAAATGAAACTGTGCGATCAAGGCTCAATCAAACGGAGCCGATCGTATTGCATGTACTGAAAATGAAAATGAAACTGTGCGATCAAGGCTCAATCAAACGGAGCCGATCGTATGTGGGCACGCCAGGTTCAACCTCATAATAAAATGGGGAACATGCTCAACGCTCATAATGTAATGGGGAGCGGCGGCCTATGAAATTGCATGTACTGAATAATAAATTGCATCCAATGATAAACTACTTAACAGCAACAAACTGAATACACAAGTTCATGATATGATGAATGCACAATAGTTTAGTAATAATATATATATACAAAGACACATGATACACCCCAAAACGTGATTAAAACGGGGAATTTGTAAGATTCACTCACATTGGGTGCGTTGGATTGGATATGGTGAGATGCGCACGATTTAGATCAGCGGATCAACGAGGAATACTAACCTAAATAATAATGGAAAAATATATTAAATGGATGGATTTTATTAAGGATTTTAATGAAATTTTTAGATATATTTTTGTAAGTTTATGGCTATTTTCTATCTTTAAAAATGTTATTTTTAAGTATTTTTAATTGATTTTTAAATTAAATTAAATAAATAAAAATATAAAAAAAGTATTATTTGTTTTAGTGTTGACCGTTGACCGGTTCGGTCAGCGAATTAATCTGCGCCGGGTGAGATTCGAACCGGCGACCTCCCGTTCGCGTGCACGCAGCTCTACCAACTGAGCTACGTGTCTAACCCGAAATAATCTAGTTTTTAATTATATTTATACACTTATTCGATTTAACTGAATTTCCTTTATTTGCAAAAACATTTTAATTCAATCGGACCGGTGCTCGTGACGAGTTTCGAACGCGCGACGTGTAGTTCATGTTGCACACAGTCCACCGCTGGACTGTGTGTCTAACCTGGTTAATATCTCGGTTTTTATTATACTTAACAACTAACTGGGTTATCCCGGTTTAGTTTTTAAACAAAAAGGCGCGTTATAATATAAGGTGTGCGTGTAGCAGGGATTGGACTCGGGACGTG
Source organism: Scalesia atractyloides (assembly GCA_947069175.1). NCBI lineage: Eukaryota > Viridiplantae > Streptophyta > Magnoliopsida > Asterales > Asteraceae > Scalesia > Scalesia atractyloides. Next base: position 90,803,752 of record CAMTDV010000012.1, read on the forward strand.
TATAGTTTTTGTTTGCACACAGTCCACCGCTGGACTGTGTGTCTAACCCGTTTATAATTCCGATTTTAATTAATCTTATGTCTTCACTGAACTCGTCTTCTTCATTACAAACGCAGTCATCAAACAAACAACCGATTCGTGATTAATTTAGTTAATAAACATGATGTCCAGTTTGAATGCATTGAACCGAAAAGTTTGGGGAAAGAAGATACCGAACAGATTGTCTTCTTCAGAGAGTCCGGCGAAACTTGTCGGCTCTGTTTTTGAAACCTTCGGCTGAGAGAATCTATTAACAGGTTTAAGGGATTAGATATGAAATTGAACTAATGAGTATTGATTATCAGTACGTTGGAATGTGCATACCGGTAATTAACGAGTTTCAGGCAATTCCAGAAGTTTTCCGGCGAACACAGAAAGTCCAGCAATGTCGTCTGTGGTTGATTTTGAGCGATGGGTTAATGTTAGTAAGGTTCTAACAATAGATTGAAACCGTAAAGTACAAGTATTTTACCGGTTTGAGTTGAATACGGTTTTCCGGCGACTTTTGCAGAGAATTCTGGCGAGCTGTTTTAGGCGCTCTAATGGTCTGAAAATGCGACGAAAAGGAATTGGAGTATTGGTATGATCTCTCTGAATCGCGAGAGTGGTCTGGAGTTTGTGTAATTCTGAACTTGATGTTGTTTTTCGGTTTTAAAATCAACAATGATGAGTCTTTAAGTTTAATCAATTTCCGATTGATTAAAAACCGTTGTGAATCGGTTATAAACTGAATGTGTGAGGTAAACAATCGATTTGACGCTTGGTTTGCCGATTACCGTTTCTCAGATGGCGCCATCAGTTTTAACTGAGTTTGTGTATAAAATTCATTTGTGTTCCTAGAGTTAGCAGAAAACACAATGTGGCGGAGTGGTTTAGGGAGTGAGTGTTAACTTGTTGAAGAGTCTTGGCTGACACGGGTTCGAATCCCGGCAGCTTCATTATTTTTTTATTTATTTTATTTTAACTTTTTATCAAATATAATTTTTATAGTTTAGTTTATTTATTAATTATGTATCGTTTTAACTCAAAATAATCATAAATATTTAATGTAACTTTTATAACTTGGTACTTGATTACAAAACGGAGCGGGTTTTGAAGACCCGATTTTTTACAAATGTTACACCAATTATGCCCCAACTCTTATTCCGCTGCGGGTCGGGGTGTGACAGATTGGTATCAGAGCCATGACTATAGGGATATAGGATAGGTTATTAGACCCTTAGAGCCTATACTATAGTTGCTTAGAAATTTTAAATTTTTGTGTGTTACATGCAAAATTCATGATGTTTATATGCTTTATGTTTATTGTTACATTCAATGTTATGCAAGCATGTTCATAAGTATATATTATCATATAATGCTTATCATGAACCATATTCTTATAACATATCATACCCATGAAAGCACACACCACATTATTTTCATGATTGCTTCTACAATGATTTTTGTATTTTCAAATCTCATCAAAGTGAGTTCTCATGACGGGCATGTAGTAACTGGAAGGGTATAAGTACCGATAGTCGGAACGTCCTGTCTAGGCTTGGCATTCGTATAAATCCAAAATAAAGGACCAGTTTGCCTACCTGGGGATTAACGATGAGAGTACGAAGTACCTATTAGGCCAAAGCATGCTATACCAAACGTCGTGTGAGCTAACCCCACTTTAAGTTGTCATTGTGTCTACACCTGGACACATTCCGACCATACATCTTGTAAACATAATTTGTGGTTTTCATTCGGGTCATGCGAGTGTTAAATCGCCAATACTAATGTGAATCCTACCAAGCCAATAGTCATGGGGGCCCACATGACTATACAGGTGAAGGTATGGGGGACATTTGAGGCCCAACATGAGCAAACCCAAGACATCCTATGGATGTAGTTGCATTATTGATATTTATGTTAATTTCATTTTTTTTTGACACATGACCCCTAAACACTCCATAAACTCACCATCTTCCTATGTATATTCCTGTAGATGTCGGGTAGGCAGCTACGTGGAGGACGAAAGTCAGGAAGGTCAAACGAACGCTTGGCCACTCAAATTGCAAAACAAATGGCCGCAGTACTTCCTGATATTGTAATTCAAGTCCAGCAAGCTCTCACTGTAAATCCTGTCAACCCACCAAATCAAGAGGATCAAATCATCGACAACCCTTCCTCCAAGAAGTGCTCCTACAAGCACTTCAAGTCTTGCGATCCCCCAAAGTTCGAAGGGACCGAAGGTGTCACCGCTCTCCTCTACTGGTTTGAGGAAATGGAAAACACCGCTCTCCTCCGCGACATCAGTCGTAACCGCCGGAGAACGGCTAACCTTGAATTGAGACCGAATTCAGACCCCATACATCTCGGTTCTTCCCAATAAATTCACCCACAATCCACTGGAAGCCTTTTCGCTCACAAATCGCACCTCTTCTCGACGAAAATTTACTCGCCGGAAAACATCTGCAAGTCGCCGGAAAACCGAGACTTCCACCAGCACGGTAATTACTTCGATTTTTCTGGTTCATTCCTTTATTAGACAAAATTCTAATATTAATCCCTCACCCAGAATCCTTTCCAGACGACGTTGCCGGATTATCTGTTTTCGCCGGAGAAATTCTGAACTTTCAAGAAACTGCTGTTAACCGGTACGATTCTTCTAACTTACTGATAGTCGTTACCCAGTAGTTCCATTTCACATCTAATCCCTCCAAATTGTTGGTAAATCCTATTAGCCGAAGCTCACCAAGCCGGAGCCGACGACCTTGCCGGACATCTGAAGAAAAACGAACAGTTTGGTACAATCAACCCTCCAACCTTTTTCCGTTCATTACTTTACCATGGCTCATAACATTCGTTAAGCTAATTTAACAAATAACAGTCAATTTGTCGATGTCTGTGTTTTGAACGAAGAAGATGAAGTGATGTATAATATAAGATTAATTAAATCGGTTTAATGAACGGGTTAGACACACAGTCCAGCGGTGGAATGTGTGCAACAAACACACATGCGACGCGAGTTCGAATCCTGTCCCAGCTTTACTCTCTCGAAATAAAAATTTGCCTTTTTAACTGAACCGGGTTGACTCACAGACCATGTTAAGTATAATAAAAACCGAGTTAATAACCAGGTGAGACACACAGTCTAGCGGTGGACTGTGTGTACGCTAACTCACAGGTCCCGGGTTCGAGACCTGTGGTCAGCACCGGTCCGATACATTTAAAATCTTTTTAAAAATAAATGATTTTCGGATTAAACTAAATAGTATATAAGTATAATTAAAAACAGAATTATTTCGGGTTAGACACGTAGCTCAGTTGGTAGAGCTGCGTGCACGCGTACGGGAGGTCACCAGTTCGAACCTCACTCAGTGCAACAACAGAACTGACGAACCGGTCAACGGTCAACAGTCTCGGTCAACGGTCAAAGTCAACATTTTTTTTATTTATTTTTATTTATTTATTTAACTTAAAAATCAATTAAAAATACTTAAAAATAACGTTTTCAAAGTTAGAAAGTAGCCTTAAACTCACAAAATTATACCCAAAAATCCTATTAAAATAGTTAATAAAATCCACATACTTACCGTACCTTTTCGTTATTTATTTGGTTAGTTATCTCTCGTCGATCAATCCCCTGAACTCGTGCGTATTCACCATCTTCGAACAAACACACCCAATGTGAGTGAATCTCTACCAATTCCCCGTTTTAATCACATTTTGGGGTGTATCATGTGTCGTTATTTATTTATTATAATTAAACATTTGTGCATCCATCATGTTCATGATCAAATGTGTATTCAATGTGTATCCATTGTTTGTGTGGTTGAAGTTTAGGTTAATTTTATCATTTCAGTACATACATTTCATAGGCCGCCGCTCCCCATTACCTATGAGCGTGAACTGTTCCCCATTACCTATGAGCGTGAACCAGGCGTTGCCAACATAAGATCGGCTCCGTTTGATTGAGCCTTGATCTCACATACATTAGCATAGGCCGTCCGTTCCCCATTACCTATGAGCGTGAATGGGACGTTGCCAACATATACATTGTTATTCTTATTTCATGTTTAAACAAGGTGGTTTGTGATCGTTATGTTTACATACATTTGTTCATATATGATTATTGCACAATTTTCCTAAATAAATTACAATAATGAATTGATAACAAATGTTTTTAACAAGGTTCACTCGCCAACTTTTGTTGACCCAAAATTTCCCATTTTTACACATGATACAGGTGATCAAGTTGAAGCAAGAAACATATAGAGAGGCTTAGAAGAATAAACCAGTTTAGATTATGGATTTGTTTTAGTTAAATTTTTCCTTTCCTTGTATTGTATGAATTTGACTTGGAACATTGAAATGTAATTTGGATTTAATAAATATGAAACATATTAGTAAACATCATGAGCTTTGGTGATAACCCAATTATGCCCCGACTCTTATTCCGCTGCGGGTCGGGGTGTGACAGATTGGTATCAGAGCCATGACTATAGGGATATAGGATAGGTTATTAGACCCTTAGATCCTATACTATAGTTGCTTAGAAATTTTAATTTTTTGTGTGTTACATGCAAAATTCATGATGCTTATATGCTTTATGTTTATTGTTACATTCAATGTTTTGCAAGCATGTAATAAGTACATATTATTATACAATGCCTATCATAAATCATATTCTCATAACATATCATACCCATGAAAGCACACACCACATTATTTCCATGATTGCTTCTACAATGATTTTTGTATTTTCAAATCTCATCAAAGTGAGTTCTCATGACGGGCATGTAGTAACTGGAAGGGTACAAATACCGGTAGTCGGAACGTCCTGTCTAGGCTTGGCATTCGTATAAATCCAAAATAAAGGACCAGTTTGCCTACCTGGGGACTAACGATGAGAGTACGAAGTACCTATTAGGCCAAAGCATGCTATACCAAACGTCATGTGAGCTAACCCCACTTTGAGTTGTCATTGTGTCTACACCTGGACACATTCCGACCATACATCTTGTAAACATATTTTGTGGTTTTCATTCGGGTCATGCGAGTGTTAAATCGCCAATACTAATGTGAATCCTACCAAGCCAATAGTCATGGGGGCCCACATGACTATACAGGTGAAGGTATGGGGGACATTTCAGGCCCAACGTGAGCAAACCAAAGACATCCTATGGATGTAGTTGCATTATGGATATTTATGTTAATTTCATTTTTTTTAGACACATGACCCCTAAACACTACATAAACTCACTATCTTCCTATGTATATTCCTGTAGATGTCGGGTAGGCAGCTACGTGGAGGACGAAAGTCAGGAAGGTCAAACGAACGCTTGGCCACTCAAATTGCAAAACAAATGGCCGCAGTACTTCCTGATATTGTAATTCAAGTCCAGCAAGCTCTCACTGCAAATCTTCTCAACCCACCAAATCAAGAGGATCAAATCATTGACAACCCTTCCTCCAAGAAGTGCTCCTACAAGCACTTCAAGTCCTGCGATCCCCCAAAGTTCGAAGGGACCGAAGGTGTCACCGCTCTCCTCCACTGGTTTGAGGAAATGGAAAACACCTTCCTAAATTGCGATTTTCCCGAGGATCACAAGGTACGTTATGCAACCGGGAGATTATTTGGGGTAGCCTTGACCTGGTGGAACACCGAGAAGGGTAAAAGAGGAGTTGAAGACGCCATGGCTTTAACCTGGGAAGAGTTAAGGGAAATGAAGACAAAACACTTCTGCCCAAGAAGCGAACTCAAGAAGTTGGAAGACGAATTCCACTCGCTGAAGCAAAAGGAAGGGGATCACACTTCCTACAACAAAAGATTTCTTGAGCTGAACCAGATTGTTCCTAACTTGTTCACCCCCGTGTACCGTTTGGTGGAACACTATATTCGAGGCCTTCCCTCGAAAATTCAAGACTCAGTCCTCAGCACTTCGCCTGCAACCCTCGAAGCCGCCATGGAATTAGCCACCGAACTTACCGAGAACCGCATCGGAAACGGTAAGTTCAAAGAGGAGAAAAAGAAAGCCCCCGTTGAGGGCCAAACTTCCAACCACCCCACCTCATCCTCAAAATTTTCAAACAAGAGGAAGCGAAATACCAGAAATTTTGCCGTCACTCAAACAAATTTCCCTATCCCTGCTGCACCCATCACACAAGTTACTCCTTCACCCGCACCATACAAAAGGCAATACTCTGGCCCTTACCCAAAGTGTACCCGTTGTCAATACCATCACTCCCCCGAATACCCCTGTCAATATTGCACCGGCTGTGGTCGTGCAGGTCACACCATCTAAGCCTGCCGCTCACTGCAACGAATGAACCGCAACCGACCCACAACTCAAACCCACCATCAAATAATGGGTCAAACCCAACAACCCCTACTACCACCACCTACACAACATACAACCCAAACCTACTATCAACCCAACTACCCCATGATGCAACCCATGCGGGCTTGCTACAATTGTGGAGACCCAAACCATTTTAGAAACACGTGTCCATGCTTGGTGAACATCATACATGCTCAAGCTCAAGCGAATCCGGTGAACCAAGCTAACCAAGCTCCTCCACCTGCTAGACGAAGAGCATTTAACATCAACGCTAACCAAGCTAGGGCCGACAACAACGTGGTTAACTGTACGTTTCTCGTCAATGGTAGTTATGCATCCGTGTTATTTGATACTGGCGCGGATAAGAGTTTTGTGTCCTTAGAATTTGAACCCATCCTCAATCAAACTCGTGACAAACTTATGGAATCCATAACAGTAGAAGTTGCTGAGAGAAAACCAGTCTCATTAAACTCCATTATCCGAAACTGTACCTTTACTCTAAACGATCACGATTTTCCTGTTGACCTCATTCCTATGAAGTTGGGAAGTTTTGACATTATAATTGGCATGGACTGGCTCAGCCAACATCAGGCTGAAGTAGTATGCCGTGAGAAGTTCATTCGCATCCCTCTTACAGACGGTCAAACTCTACGAATCTTTGGAGAAACCCCTTCGAAAGGACTCAAGCTGATGTCCTGTCTTCTAGCCCGAAAATATCTCCGCAAGAATTATGTAGCATTTCTAACCCACGTTGTCAAGAAGGGAGACAAAGAGAAGAAACTCGAAGATATACCCATAGTGAAAGAATTCCCGCAAGTTTTTCCCGACGACATCGCAGGACTTCCTCCCAAGAGAGAAGTCGAATTCCGCATCGGCCTTATACCTGGCGCTACACCCGTCGCGAAATCTCCTTATAGGTTAGCCCCATCCGAGATGCAAGAGCTGGCCAGTCAATTGCAAGAACTGACCGACAAAGGATTCATACGTCCTAGCTCATCGCCTTGGGGTGCACCTGTCCTGTTTGTAAAGAAGAAAGATGGGACCTTTCGCATGTGTATCGATTACAGGGAACTCAACAAATTAACGATCAAAAATCGCTATCCTTTACCTCGCATCGATGATCTTCTAGACCAACTCCAGGGTGCCACTTGTTTTTCAAAGATCGACCTTCGTTCCGGCTATCACCAACTCAGAGTACATGAAGAAGACGTCCCAAAGACCGCCTTCCGAACTCGATATGGTCACTATGAATTCATGGTTATGCCATTTGGTCTAACCAACGCTCCAGCCGTCTTCATGGACTTAATGAACAGAGTTTGCAAACCCTATCTTGATCGCTTTGTTATAGTCTTCATCGACGATATTCTCATTTACTCAAAGTCTAAGACTGATCATGAGCGACACCTTCGACTCATCCTCACACTCTTGAAGACCGAAAAGCTTTACGCTAAATTCTCCAAATGCGAATTTTGGTTAAAAGAAGTACAGTTCCTTGGTCATGTCGTCAATGACAAGGGAATTCATGTCGACCCCGCAAAGATCAAAGCAGTACAAGAATGGCAAGCGCCACGTACCCCAACTGAAGTACGATCTTTCCTTGGTTTGGCTGGTTACTATCGTCGTTTCATATCAAATTTCTCTCGTATCGCTGTACCACTCACGGCTTTGACACATAAAGGAAAACCCTTCGCATGGGGACCTAAACAAGAAGAAGCCTTCCAAACCCTTAAGCAAAAGCTTTGTGACGCTCCTATCCTCACACTCCCCGAAGGTTGCGATGACTTTGTAGTGTATTGCGACGCATCAGGACAGGGATTAGGCTGTGTTTTAATGCAAAGGGGAAAAGTGATAGCCTATGCTTCTAGGCAGCTCAAAACTCATGAGAAGAACTACATTACTCACGACCTAGAACTTGGAGCCGTTGTGTTCGCTCTTAAGATATGGAGACATTACCTCTATGGTACCAAGTGTGAAATTTACACTGATCACAAGAGCCTCCAACATATCTTTAACCAAAAGGAGCTGAACATGAGGCAACGAAGATGGGTCGAACTTCTTAATGACTACGACTGTGAAATTCGGTATCATCCTGGCAAAGCAAATGTGGTGGCCGATGCACTCAGTCGAAAGGGTTATGCGAACTCCATTCATCTTCTATGTTCGCAAATCATGACCAACATCAAAGATCAAATCCGAGAAGCTCAACATGTTTCCATAACAGAATACGACATACGCAATGAGTTATCTTGTGGAGTAGAACTTAAACTCGAAACAAAATCTGACGGCATTCTGTATTATCTAGATCGCATATGGATTCCTGATCACAACAACCTTCGCGATACTCTTATGAAAGAGGCTCACAAGACACGATACTCCGTACATCCAGGAGCCGACAAGATGTATCAGGACCTTCGATACACCTACTGGTGGCCTGGCATGAAGAAGGATATTGCTGTTTTTGTTTCCAAGTGCCTTACCTGTTCAAAAGTGAAAGCTGAACACCAAAGACCCTCAGGACTTCTGGTCCAACCTGAAATACCCGTATGGAAGTGGGAAAATATAACCATGGACTTCATTACCGGGTTACTTCGCACTCCTGGTGGGTACGACACAATATGGGTAATCATTGATCGTCTTACAAAATCAGCTCACTTCATTCGGATTCGCGAAGACTTCAAAAATGAGAAGCTAGCTCGCATCTACATCAGTGAAATCGTAAGCCGTCATGATATACCGTTAAGCATTATATCAGATCGTGATGGTCGTTTCACTTCACGAACATGGCAAGCTGTACAAGCCGCTTTGGGTACACGATTAGATCTCAGCACCGCTTATCATCCCCAAACTGATGGTCAATCTGAACGCACCATTCAAACTCTTGAAGACATGCTTCGGGCATGTGTCATAGACTTCAAAGGGAATTGGGACGCTCACCTACCATTAGTTGAATTCTCGTACAACAACAGCTTTCATTCAAGTATCGGCATGGCACATTTCGAAGCATTATATGGTCGTAAGTGCCGATCACCAATATGTTGGCACGAAATTGGAGAAGCTCAAATCACCGGTCCAGAATTAATACAAGAAACAACTGACAAGATTCATCAAATCCGAAACAACCTGTTAGCGGCACAAAGTCGTCAAAAGAGCTATGCTGACAAGCGACGAAAGCCCTTGGAGTTTAACGTTGGCGATCAAGTACTTTTAAAAGTATCGCCGTGGAAGGGAGTAGTTCGTTTTGGCCAAAAAGGCAAGCTAGCACCACGTTACGTAAATCCTTTCAAGATACTCGAAAGGGTAGGACCTGTAGCCTACAAGCTTGACCTACCGGAGGAACTCAACAGAGTTCATCCCACATTCCACGTATCGAACTTGAAGAAGTGCCTCGCTGATGAAAATCTCCATATTCCTCTAGAAGACATTCAAGTCGATGAATATATGCATTTTATTGAAAGACCAGTAGAAATTATGGACTTCGGGGAAAAACGTTTAAGAAGAAGCCGCATCCCAGTTGTCAGGGTACGCTGGGAGTCGAAACGAGGACCTGAGTTTACTTGGGAACGTGAAGACTCAATGCGCGAGAAATACCCACACCTTTTTCCTGTAACTACCACTACTTAAATTTCGGGACGAAATTTCTAAAAGTAGGGGATACTGTAACATTTGTCGAAAAACGGGTTTTCGAAACCCGCTTCGTTTAATAACCGAACAATCAGTTTTAAATTATTGTTGTTCATTTATGGCTTATTTTAATTTTAAACGATACATAATTAATAAACAAATTAGATGATATAAATTATAATTGTAAAAAAATAAAAATAAATTAATTAAAAAGGAAAACCGGCTGCCGGGAGTCGAACCCGGGTCAACCGGAAATCCCCAAAGACCTAACGTTCACATAATCAACCACTCCGCCACTTTGATTTTCTGATATCATATTGAATCAATTAATTCAAATAATAAAGCACGGAAGTCAAATTCAGTCAAAATCGCGCCCAAATAGCAGTCGTCGGAAATCCCGACGACTTCGCCGATAATTTACGTTTTCGTCCAAGATAACCGAAGAATTAACTCTAACGACGGTTACAACCGACGTCTGAACCCGCGACATCAGTCGTAACCGCCGGAGAACGGCTGACCTTGAATTGAGACCGAATTCAGACCCCATACATCTCGATACTTCCCTATAAATTCACCCACAATCCACTGGAAACCTTTTCGCTCACAAATCGCACCTCTTCTCGACGAAAATTCAATCGCCGGAAAACATCTGTAAGTCGCCAGAAAACCGAGACTCACATCCACACGGTAATTCTTTCGACTCTTTCTGTTTCAATCATTCGAATAATCTGTCACTAACACAACTCCACCATCAGAAACAATCCCAGTCAACGTTCGTCGAAATTCCCACCTTCGCCGGAAAATTTCTGAAACTTCTGAAATCACACTGAGAGCTGGTATGATCTTTCCAACTCCTATTAAACTTTGATTAAGTATCTCAACTTCGTAATAATCGAACAGAATTGTTAATTGATGTCGACAGCCGGAGTTCACTTTCAGAACCGACGGACTCTGCCGGAATTCTGTGAGCAACACTGATCGGTATATCTTTTTCCCCCAAACCCTCTCCATTCGTTACCTTTAAGTTACTTATAAAGTTTAAAAACCAGATAAGGCATAAACCAGACCAAACAGTCGGACCTTGTTTTCTGGGTAAAATCTAACGAAGAAGACGAAGTCGGGTTGTATCATAAGATTAATTAAAATCAGTTTTATAAACGGGTTAGACACACAGTCCAGCGGTGGACTGTGTGCACACATAACACCTGCGACGCGAGTTCGAATTCTGTCCCAGCTTTACTCTATTGTTATAAACAAATGCCTTTTTAACTGAACCGGGTTAACTACCAAAAACATGTTAAGTATAATAAAAACCAAGTTATTAACCAAGTTAGACACACAGTCCAGCGGTGGACTGTGTGCACGCTAACCCACAGGTCCTGGGTTCGAGACTTGTGGTCAGCACCGGTCCGATACGTTTAAAATCTTTTTAAAAAATAAATAATTTTCGGATTAAACTAAATAGTATATATAAGTATAATTAAAAACAGAATTATTTCGGGTTAGACACGTAGCTCAGTTGGTAGAGCTGCGTGCACGCGTACGGGAGGTCACCGGTTCGAACCTCGCTCAGTGCAACAATATAACCGACCGAACCGGTCAACGGTCAACGGTCTCGGTCAACGGTCAAAGTCAACATTTTTTTTATTTATTTTTATTTATTTATTTAATTTAAAAATCAATTAAAAATACTTAAAAATAACGTTTTCAAAGTTAGAAAGTAGCCTTAAACTCACAAAATTATACCCAAAAATCCTATTAAAATAGTTAATAAAATCCACATACTTACCGTACCTTTTCGTTATTTATTTGGTTAGTTATCTCTCGTCGATCAATCCCCTAAACTCGTGCGCATTCAACATCTTCAAACAAACGCAGCCAATGTGAGTGAATCTCTACCAATTCCCCGTTTTAATCACATTTTGGGGTGTATCATGTGTCGCTATTTATTTAATTTAATTAAACACTTGTGCATCCTTCATATTCATGATCATGTGTATCCGTTGTTTGTGTGGTTGAAGTTTAGATTAAATTTATCATTTCAGTACATACATTTCATAGGCCGCCGCTCCCCATTACCTATGAGCGTGAGCTGTTCCCCGTTACCTATGAGCGTGAACCAGGCGTTGCCAACATAAGATCGGCTCCGTTTGATTGAGCCTTGATCTCACATACATTTGCATAGGCCGTCCGTTCCCCATTACCTATGAGCGTGAACGGGACGTTGCCAACCTATACATTGTCATTCTTATTTCATGCTTAAGCAAGGTGGTTTGTGATTGTTATGTCTACATACATTTGCTCATATATGATTATTGCACAATTTTCCTAAATTAAATATAAATAATAAATCAATAACAAATGTTTTTAACAAGGTTCACTCGCCAACTTTTGTTGACCCAAAATTTCCCATTTTTACACATGATACAGGTGATTAAGTTGAAGCAAGAAACATATAGGGCGGCTTAGAAGAATAAACCAGTTTAGATTATGGATTTGTTTTAGTTAATTTTTCCTTTCCTTGTATTGTATGAATTTGACTTGGAATATTGAAATGTAATTTGGATTTAATAAATATGAAACATATTAGTAAACATCATGAGCTTTGGTGATAACCCAATTATGCCCCGACTCTTATTCCGCTGCGGGTCGGGGTGTGACATCCACCAGGTAAAACGGGCAACCGGTTTTCTTGCTTCCAGCTTTTCTAACCGTTGTTGTAGTTTGGTGCTCACCACCACGGTCACATTCAAGCCATACCCTCCCGGTCCTTCCACCAATTTTCTTTGATCGTCGGGTCACAATAACGAAACCATCCGCCTTTGCCGTTTCCTGTGCCCAGTTTTTTAGCTCATCTAGAGAGTTGAAAACCTGTAAAATCGATAGCGTTATGTTAGATTTTATGTTTACTCAACTGCACAACATAAATAAATAAGTTTTGATACCGTCTCTGTGAGGTACGGATTGCCTCCCCATGGGGGTGCCTCACCACCATATCCTCCATCATCAGGATAGACTTGTTGACCGTACAAAGAATGTGTTGCATTGTAACTTTCGTAACAGTCTCCTCTGTATCCATTCGGACCGTGCTGTTGCACGTACGAGTATTCACACCCGTATCCATAATCCGGAAACCCATGTTGCGCAGGATAACATGGTGCATCAATTTGGTACGAGTCGTTCACATGGGATGTTTCATCAACGGGAGGAAGCTCGTTCAAATCTATAAACGGTCTGTTTTGATTTCCTTGTACACTTAACACAACCTCCTCTGGCTCGTTAGAATTGGGAATAGCGGTCCCCCCTAACAACGGTATCATCATTAGTAAATAATTAAAACAACAACTAGTTTAACCTAATAACTGTTACTGGATTGGCTTCAGGCACCCATGACTCGCCAGAATACGGCCCAAAGAAATAGTTGCCGTCCCAGTATGATGACATCTCACCACCTTTGAATGATATCAGATGAAATAATATAAGCCAAAGAAGAAGACGCAAAGAATTCCGACGACGAAGTGAAAAATTTCTGTGACATCGAATGCTCTGCATGGCTCTATTTAACAAAGAAATATATGCCCCGTCTAGGCAGAGACGGGGCGTATCACTTTATTGCTTTACTAACATGCATGCAGACCACCAACCTTCAAGACGTGTCATCTAGGTCAAGACGACCCGTCTTGGGCAGGTCGTCTTCGTGGTCCGTCTAAGGCTAGACGCCACGTCTGATGTGACTGATTTGACATTGTACGGGGGCAGGAATGTGGTCAGAGAAAAAGAACCTAGACGCTCCGTCTAGATCTAGATGACCCTTCTAAAAGATGTCTAAATAGGCAGATGGATGTGTGAAATGTAGATTCATAATTAACACTCATTAAGAAACAATAGTTCCAAAAGAAATTGGTATTTTTTGGATTTTGTGACATTCATGATAAGAAACAAACAAAGAGAGATTGATGTTAACAGCTGACAAATGTTGACAATATACATAATTAAAGAACATCTATACTTGAAATAAGAATAAAATTGCTTTAATGTTTCAAGATTTTGACAATGAAAATAAAACTCAAAACAGATATACAATTCCACAACCAATTCATTGGAAGAACCGAGCTTTTGGACACAATTATTCATTTGGGTGAGTTTGAGTTGTTGATTCGTGTCCATTTTTTTGTGGGAGTTTGGTGAGAACGGTTGAGGAGATGAATTGTATTGATAGAAGGTCAAAGAGGAAAAGTGAGCATGCGATGAAATGAAAGAAATTAAATGAGTGGACGGGAGGAATTGAGGAATTTTAGTCATTTTACAAATGATCTTTAAAATTAAAAACAGATTAATGATACGAATGGTCTTTGGAACTAAAAATAAAGTAATGATATAAATGGTTCATTTAAAATGAAAGGATATTTTAGTTATGTAACTTAAAATTTAACAGAAAAATTAATTAAGTTGTGTGTTAGTACCCAAAGGTGTTACAAAATTGAAACCGTGAAACTTTAACCTGTTAAAATAAAAGTTAGTATCCAAAAACGAAATTAGATGTAAACCACATGGTCCATCTTTGTGATTAACTCTTATGCAACTTATAAAAATAATTATCCAATCTATATCATAATTACGTAACCTATTCGATTTTTTTAATTGAGACAATTGCATATTTCCCCTTACAAAACTTCTCAATTGAATATTTACCCAAATTAAAATTAAAATTGCATATTTCCACTTCTTTAATTATATAAACTGCCGTCATACCCGTATTGATTTATTTTATTAGAAATAAGTTATTTAATGACTATTTTACCCTTAATTTTATTAAAGAAAACTTTAAATTACATATTTACCCATTTTAAATAGTTTTTTATTTCTTTTTTACAAACTCTTTTTGGCTTATTATTATTACTATTATTATTATCTTTTTTTACAAAGTCGTTTTTTACCCATTTTAAATACGATTGACAACCATTAAAAAAATAATAAAAAAAAACAAATGTCAAAGTTATAATCTACACACTACCACCAATATCCAAAATGCAAAAATAAATATCAAAGTTTTAACACATTATGGTAACAACAGATAACAGTATCAATCTGATCAACAAACTCAATGGATATGAAGCCTATAAAGGCCGAATTTCAGACCAAAACGAACACCAACCCATATGAAACTAAATAAAAGGCTGACTTATGATTAGAGATAATAGATGTTCGATCAATAAGTGGTTTATGAATTCAAAGCAATAGTTTTAGAAGCCTATTTGTAGTGACCAAACTACCACTAGAGTTCAAAATCCCCAAATTTTTTTATCCAGACTCTCTTGCAATAAAACCTAAAAGCAATTTCAAAAAGGGTTTATAAAAGAAGATGATCTGGGTAACATGATCACAACGAACCGAGTTCGGATTGCGTGATGTAATTGCCGGATCCGAGAGAGTTGGAGAACCGATAGACTATAATCACTAGCGCCGATAGAAAGGAAAACAAATTGCCAAGAGAAGGAGATCGAATGAGAAAGATTGAACAATCGCCGTTTAATCTACTATGTAGTTTTACCTCAGATGGGGTTAACTTGAAACGGACAATTTGTTATTTTGATGGAGAAGGGGAAATATGTAATTTTATAGTGGAGTTGGGTAAATTTGTAATTGAGATGAATTTATAATGGAAAATATGCTAAAAATAGAGATTATGGATTTTAATAATCCCAACTATTAGTCGTTGGTCGGCAACGGTCCTAATTTCAAAAATAACCAAAAAAATAACCAACGGTGGTCTCACATTTTCACATATTGTATACCAATGGACTTTTACTAACAAAACCTTAATTTTTTTTGTCCCCTTATCCTTTTCGGTTTCGTAAAAGTCCATTGGTTTACAATATGTGAAAAGGTGGGACCACTATTGATTATTTTTTAAGTTGGGACCATTACGGTCAACGACTAATCAGTTAGGATTATTAAAATCCATTATTCCAAAAAAATTATAGCAAGACTATACTCAAATATAAGAGAATAAAATACTTGATGTTATAGTGCAACTTTTTATAAAAGAAAAAAATAATTTTGTATAAATATATTATGGACATTTGAAAATATTTTCATATGATGGAATTTGAAAAAAAAAAGGTCAACAGTGATACACTATACCACTTTTACCCCAAGTTTTATTTGTGTCAAAAGTCAATAACATTACATGATCTCAATTATTGATTTAGAGATCTAAGAGTTCATAATTCTTCTTAAGCTTTGTATCTAAACATTATTCAACAAATCTCAAATTCAAATAGTTTTTCTGTCTAATTGAATCTGGTTTCATATTTCAAAATCGGAATAATGAGATTCATTTCACTAGAGTAACTCAAAATATGACTTGCTGAACATCCATAGTTTGAAGGAGTGTAAACACCTGGAGGTAGGTACCTAATTACAACTTTGAATTAGGGTTTAAATATCAAAGTAGATATAGGTTCCATATACATCTTTTGAATCAAGATGTAAACAATCCAAGCTAAACTCGAGCTCGCCTAGCTCAAGTTTGGCTCATTTTACATAACAAGTTTGAGGTCGACTTCTTTTAAACTAAATAACAGGTTTAGATTTGACTCATCTATTATTAATTGTTCTTTTATTCATATGTGTATATAATTGTTTATATGATGAATTATGCTATGAAAACAAACTAAAACAAATTGCAATTGTGTGGTTTGATGGGTTCTTATTTTATTGTATAATTATATTTTTACTAAGGGGGTATTTTAGAAATTTATAAAAGTTTTATATAAAATTAATGGCTATATCGCTAAAGACCAAATGTGTTACACGTGAGTAAACAATGAAGAACAAATGTGTAATTTCTTATACCTGTAATGTAAACACATCACATGGATTATGTGTGATTTTATATGTATATTTGTAAGTAAACTAGGAAATATAAATTTCATATCAATTTAACATATTATGTTTGACCAACATGTTATAAATAGTAACGTGTAATCTTAAACATGTTATTAATAGTAACGTGTAATCATAGGTAATTCTTTTTTCCTTTCATAA
Organism: Scalesia atractyloides; assembly: GCA_947069175.1. Lineage (NCBI taxonomy): Eukaryota > Viridiplantae > Streptophyta > Magnoliopsida > Asterales > Asteraceae > Scalesia > Scalesia atractyloides. Next base: position 90,820,779 of record CAMTDV010000012.1, read on the forward strand.
CCAGGAAAATATAATGCAAAAGTTGGAGATTGATATATACGAAAACTTCATACTTATAACTAAGATTAGCGATGAATTATCATTACCCTTAGAAAACTCTTTGATGTAAACTATATCAATGATTTATTATTTTCACGTTATAAAGGGTGGAAAACTTAAGATCATATATTTTATAAAAGTAAATATCATAAAAAAACTAATATACTTTTTTTTCTCACAAAAATCTCTTCGTATTTTTGCATATTAAAGCTCTTTTACTTGGTAAATTTGAACATAAATGTGTCATTTTTCTAAAAAAAAAAAACACTTTTAATTACAAATAAGATCCTTTATATTTATGGACACTCTTACATATCATGCATTTTACTTATGTTTTTATCTCTACCCTCATTATATATAATCTATAACTCAAAGTTATAACATAAATTTTGGTATATATAAATTATCTAGTTTGTAACTTGTGTATTATGTAATCGGTTTACGTTAAAAACATCATTTCTATTTCTATATACATTAAAACATACATTTTTTTTAAATAAATGAGTTGATTAAAGTCTTCTGTAAGACAAATTCGAGCTTAACACAATTTTAACTCGTTATGATAAACGGGGCACCCAAATTGGCTAGCATAACTTTGAGAAATAACTAATTTTTTTCTTCAAAGCTTTAAACTAATATTTAAATGGTTTTAAAATTGTTTAGTTTATTAATCTAAGACCCTAACACGTTTTAATCAAAGATACGCAGCGGAAATACTGACTCAAAAATTCTTTCTTATTATCAATATGACATACTTGAAGGTTCATTTATATAAGTCGAACACTTTCTTGAAAAGATTTACAACATTCATTCTTGATTAACGCCTCAAATGTAATATATACATACAAGCTACGTGACTAGTTTCCCCGTACAATCCTTGCTCTTTGATTCAATCTTCAATCTCTTAGACTCCATTGTGAGATAATTCTGAGCAACCTGCAATCACGAATACATCCGCATCATTAATATTTGGTGACGTCATTCATAATTTTAAACTACGTAATTAAATGACCACTCCATATTCTTTCTATTCATGCTAATCCTTTCGATTATCTTTCCGGGTACAATCTTGCATCCCAATCGTCAAATCTTATAAGGTCAACAGTAGTATACCTGCACTTTCATTTCATTCTCAAGGCACATGATTAGTAACGTTAAACTCAAATGATTGAGCCATATACTAATACGAGCTCTCTTCTTTCGTGTACAATAAATCCCACTTCGTGCATACACACATACATACATCATAAATATATATTAACACACGCACACATACATACATTCATGCATACCTTCATAACTAAGCTCTTACCTACCACTTACATTCCCATATGATTATACTAACAAATCCTAGTCACAAACATACATATAAATAGGGCTCATATGTACAAACCTACGTGCATGCTCATTTCTACTCATGCTTACCTATGGATTCCATTTCTAACATGTAGGTAAATCCATACACATACCCATACATGCCTCTACACTTATTTCGTTCCCATATATATTTACATACACGTCACTACACCTCATAAACACTCTTCAATGAGTTTGGGGTACAATTCGGGAGCTTAACAACGAGTTTCATACTCACAGGTAGCTAACCAAGCTATTTGGTAAGGTTAGGGCACATTATAGAAGTTTAATGGGACTTGGGAAAGGGTCTAAGGGGTCCGGAATCAATGAAAATGAAACAAAATTGCTGGCTAAAACCTAGCCATAACTACGGCACCCAGCCATAGGTTACGGCCGACTGCTGCTGTTTTCGTTTACTTGCTTGGCTGTAAGCTACGGTGACCTGCCGTAGCTTACGGCGGGTTCTTCCACTCTATCATCTCTTCCTTTTAATTTATACAAGACAACCGTTAGGTCCCCGAACTTCCTTCTTCCACTTTTTCATGCTTCCAAGACTAACATGACCATAATTCAAGCCCCAATATCCTTCTAGTACTTAACCCCAATATCAAACCAACTATCGCATCACGCTATGTTTCTTTCTATATTTTGACCCGTTCGCTTCTACCGTATAATTCCAAACATAGATGACCACCTACGACTTATATATCAATACTAACCTTAGTACTTATCCATACCATGACTTCTTACATGATTCTCTATATAAAATACCAAACTTCATTTATAAATAAGAAGTGATTCTAGAAATCACTTATCTTAAGCGTCCGTATTCGCATCCGCTTCCTTGCCTCCTTTTGACTCGTTAGCCTTCCATACTTCCATCCATCTTAACATGATCTCTATACTTCCAGGTCATCACATTCACATTATTATTAGCATACATGATTGTAAATATTAACGATCATATCAAATGCATATATATCTCATATTTGACTTTCATTAGTCAATTCTAACAAGCATAAGGCATATACCCAAAATCACATCTTTTCAAACTCATATAATTCAACATTCATTACAAATAACACATATTAACATAACATGTACCACATGGCTTTCCCTAATCTTTATATTTGTAATAAAAATCTAACCACGCTATTTATACACAGTTGACTTTTAGAAAGTCAACTGTCTACTATATGAACTTTCGACTTAACTTCATGCCTCCATATCATTATAGTAGGCTATACTAATGGTACCATATATATTTCATATTTGTGTAGTAAGACACATACAACCACATGATCATCTAGTTACACACACATGTATAATCATTTAGAAAGTCAACTGTCTACTGTATGAACTTTCGACTTAACCTCATGCATCCATATCATTATAGTAAGACTATACTAATGGTACCATATATATTTCGTATTTGTGTAGTAAAACACATACAACCACATGATCATCTAGTTAGACACGCACATGTATAATCATATTCATTCATGCTAGTATTTCCATGATTCTTCCATTATCCACATAACCCACACTTAGCTCATATACAATAGTTCTACCTTTGAACACGTGTCAATAACCTTTTAGGAATATCACCACTTTATTATTTAGGGTTTAACTCATTATCGATATCTAATAAACTGAACTGATGTTGACCAAATTCTCACCGCGTCACCTAAAGAAATTCCACTAATAACATATTAATTTTGTATCAATTAACCATTCCGGTATATTGATTTTGTTAGTCATTTATGATTTGTTTTAGAACAAAAAAATCTCTTTAAATACAAAACAAAAGTGGTTCAATTCCAAAACTTCATATTTGAAGCTAACTAGTCTTGATGAAAGGTTACAATTGAATTAATAAATTACCCTAAGAATACTCATTAGAGATTTTGTTATTTTCAGATCATAAAAACTAAAAATCAAAGGGTATTCTATAATTACTTCTTTTATAAAATTATATCTAATTTTATTGTAGGCCTAATAAAAGTACAATGAGTTAAAAACGTGCATATAATATAAGGTATATGAAATGAGAGGGACCATCAATGGGAGGTAGGTGTCTAAATGCATATTCCGAAGGATGATGTTAATATTTAAAATAATAAATTTTAATAATTTCAATTATTTGTCATTAGCCGACAATAATTCTAACTACAAAAATAACAACGATGATCCTACCTTTTAACCTACTGTTTATCAACGAACATTTTCTAAATAAGATCTAACCCAGTTAGTTTTTTTGTACCATGATCGCTGACGTGGCACAATCTTTGTTATTTGATGAGGTGGTTGCTTTGTGGCATTCTTATCACAACCTCACCTTCACCTCCACCTCACTCCACTCCACCTCACTCCACCTCCATCACTACCATCAGCCGCCACCACCACCTCCAGCTCACCTCTACCACCTCCACCTTAACCCACCACAACCAATAGCCTCAACCTACCTTACCTCCACCACCATCAGCTGCCACTACCTATCTCCACCTCACCTTCACCACCACTAATACTTCAAATTTCGGCTAAATTTTCTGAGTTGCAGGTTTTAGTTTCAGTTTCAGATCTGACGAGATAGTTGTTCCGTTTTGGTTTGCCACTTAAGGTTTTAGCTGGCGAAAGTGATCGAGAGGGTGGTGATTTATGGTGGTGGAGTTGGGTAGTGGTGGTGGTGGAGGTGATGGTAGCTGGTGGTGGTGTTGAGGTGGAGGTGGTGGTGGAGGTGAGGTGGAGTGGATGGTGGCGAGTGATGGTGGTGGTGGTGGAGTTAGGTGGTATGAGAATGCCACATAAGCAGCCATCTCATCAAATAACAAAGATTTGTGTCACATCATCGTCCAAGTCACCATAAAAGCAACTGCCTAGACCTTATTTAGAAAATGTCTGTTGGTGGATAATAGGTTAAAAGGTGGGACCATCTGTGGTAACTTTTTGTAGTTAAAACTGTTATCGACCAATAACAAATAGTTGGGATTATTAAAATACATTATTCAACTTGAATTTAGATTTGATTTTAATTCGAACGCCACTCCTACCAGGGGCGGATCTATGTTCAGAGGTACGGGTTCACACGAACCCACTCGGTTTCAAATTTTTAGTAGAAATGTTAATACAAAATTTGGTATGAACCCATAAAAAACATCTGGATGAACCAGTAACCAAATTTATAGATGTGGAGTGGTTAAGTCATGTAGTTCCACGCTTGAGGTCACGGGTTCGACTCCTACTGGGGTTAAAACTGTTTTAATTTTTTTTCAGTGAACCCACTGAAAAAAATTCCTGGATCCGCCACTGACTCCTACGGTTCTCATATGAGCTAGCAACCATTCGAATTTTGCATTGAATCTAAAATTGTGATTTTTATTTGATTCAATTTGAAATTCAAACTTAAATCATATATTATTATTAATATTGTTATTATTATACTATTATTATATTATTATTATTTATTATTATTATTATTATTATATTATTATTATTATTATTAAATGTTAATAGTGTGGGTTTTGTATTAAGTTATACTTTTTTATTAATTCAAATCAAGAATTCTTTTTTTAAATGAAACAACTCACAAATGTAGGGTTTGATGGGTTTCTATTTTTTGTTTTTTTTTATTTTTTAAATAAATGATGTTTAAGTCGTTTTTAGAGAAATTTTAAGAGAATATTTTTTTAATGACAATGACTAAGTGTGTTAATGAAACACTATGAACCCATAGGTCTATTATGTTGGATTTACTCTTTGGCAAATAGTTCAAAATAAAATATTTGATCAAAATGCAACGGAAACATCATAGCCTTTACAATCCAAACTAACTACAATTTAAAAATTGACTTATAAAGAAACAATAACAAAAAGGGATGCCAGTCATCAGCAAGGAGCCTTGCCTCGAGCCATCCACTTCATCAAACCACTGATGTTTAATCAGGAAAGTAAACTTTAACAATTAACTTTCAGTAAACACTTGATGCAATTAAGCATATATAACTTCACACTGAACAATAATCACTATACCATAACACATTTGCAATTGTGTACCATGTCTATATTATGGCTATCATAATATACATAGTTGATTAACCACTAGCAAGCAACAAATGCACTGCCACCACAATAACGACCCCAAAGGTAACCATTTGTTCAAACGTTCCGAAGTTAGCTGTTCGTTCCAACAGCCCCAAAGGTAACCGTCTATTCTAATAGCTCTGAAAGTAACGCTTTATTCCATGCAACATACAAACCATCACATTTTACATTCGTTTACTTACACTTTCTACCACTTTTAAAACTTTACATTTACTGTAAGCAAAACCATTTCATTTTGTATCATGTTAATAAACCACCGTCACTTTACTTTGGAACTTTGTGAGTTTACACACCGCCCTAAACACAGTTTTTAAGATAAGTCTAGAAACTCACTTGTTCGTAGTCAATAACTATGTGCTACCATCTCTAGGATAACTTGAACGCCACTTAATCTGCACGAGAAGAATACACAAAACCTTATCACTTTTAAATACTATCACATGAGTGTCACTAACAGTGTCACCAACTGTTTCACCAACAATCGCCAACAGTGTGGCCAACAATGCATGGTCATGGCCACATAGTCATCATGACATTGTAGTGACCTTTATGTAGTTCGTCAGCAGTTTTGCCAGCAAGTGTTGCCGATGACAAGGCTGATCAGGAAATTATTGCCTAACTCGCGTTAGCACTTGATACCAACATTGTCGCCAACCTCCATAAAGGCGACACTAAGAGTGTCGCCATGACCTGTCATCCATGACACGTGTCACCATCATTGGTAAACCTCGGGGTTGACACCACCATCTTCAACACTCCCCTTGTTAGTGTCGTCAGCAGTGTAGCCACCTTCAACGAGTTCATCATTCTTGGGTCCGTTTTGAACCCAAAATCACAACGTTTTACGTCCAAAACGTTTGTTTCACTTCCATTAAACAAAATCCTTGGTTTATTACCTCATTAACACGTAAAGCCAATCTTTTTGATAAAAACCCATATTTAACCTCAAAAACCCTAAAACCATAAAAACAGATCTGAAGCGATTCTTACCGAATCTTACACCAAAATAATGTTTTGATGATGTATGGACGATTAGTATCTAAGCTTAAATCTTCAATTCCTTGGCTTTTGATTCCAAGCTTCAAATCTTCAATACTTGAACTTTGATCACCCTTAGTTTATGATCGAACAAAGTCTAATGAACGTTAGTTTCGGTTTCAGATGTTATACCTTGTTTTTCGTGCGTGTTTGAGCAATCTCTACACTTCCAAAACTTGTCGAAGCTATGTATATATCTACAAACCATATCAAACACAAAAATGTATATAACATCATGCATCCAGCCTTGGAAACAATCTTTTCCGATTAGGGGTTCAAACTTATTTTTCTTGCTGAATCATTGCGTTTTTTATCCATAACTCAAAATTTTACAGAATAAAACACCATGAACCATCTTAATATATGTCATAGGAGTTCAAACGGCCTTTATGGCCAATTGGTTAGGTTTCATGGATCAAAACACCATTCTTTTTATTTAAAACACTAAGAACATGTATTAGGATAAAAACCTTACTTTACTTCATTAAGAGAAGGGATGGTTACTTGGGTTGCTGTTGAAAAACTCCTGGAACTAATTGGGGCAGACGAAGGAAGTGTTTGGAAGGGTGGAAGAATGAAAAAGAAAACAAAGTATGGTGCTTGTGTGTGTATGTGTTCGATCGGAACAAAGAGGGGAGGCCATATGGTCTTTGACTTTAACTCTTCAGAATTCTCAGTTAAATGGGTAACATTAAAAGGATATTTACTGATTTGGATAAACCGAGGGTAAACATTCCTCCGGTTCGGCAAACAGTCGTAAAACAAGCGGTTTTTCACGCAATTTTTGCGTTTTTCAAATAACTGACCATATGTTTTCGAAAAACCGAAAGCTTTTACGTTTTTGCTTAAGCTGAAATAGTGAATCCAATACTACTTCTTGAACTTCACTAAAATTTACATGTATAATATACTTCCGCTTAAGAATTAAATAAAACCCTTGTGTGTGGCAACTTGAGTGAACCAAATCGCCAAATAACAACTTGAAAAAGTCCTTTTACTAAATATGGAAAAAAGAAAAACTCATGGCTCCAAAAGAGAATGTACTCGTCTTTAGTTACTAAAACGACAACAGTATATTTTGGAGATAATAAAACAGCTTTTAGTACCACATCCGATAAAGAAATGGAGATAATAATGGGTGTTAATACATTTACTATTATCACTATAATAATACATTAAATACATTGTTTATCGAATAAAATACCTACATGCATAAAAATTGAATGTATCATATATATACATATTTAAAAATATAAAAGAGATTATATCGGGTAAACGGGTACACTTTATCGGGTAATTGGATCGGTTAACGAGTATATCACCAAATCCCAAACCCGCAAAAAAAAATAAAAACTAGTCCCAAACCCGATTAACCGACCCCAAACCCGTCCCAAATGTGGCGGGTTTCGGGTTTACCCATTGGGTTCGGATTTGTTTGCCATCCCTACTTTTAATACCACATCCCATAAAGAAATACGGGAAAAAAAGAGTTTCACTATCTCGCACCCCTAAATCTTATTTTCACACCTTTTCACTATATCTTTCTCTCTCTATATATATATATGTATGTATATAGAGAGATAGAGAATAAAGATGTGTGAATTTTGATCAACAACGGAAACCAAAACTGAAGAAAACCCTAAAAATAATTAGACTTTTTTTTTCATTTGACTTTGTTATTGATGCTTGGCTTGGGCGATTTTAAATGGTACATTTGCTCCATGTGATTTGGTCACTTTAACGGTTTTGCCCAAAACTTTTAAAAATAGCCATTTTCCTCTAATAGTTTGCTATGGTTTTTCCATTTTGCTCTCCGCCCCTAACTCCATCCAAATTATATGTTTTTCTATTTTGCTCCCCGCAGGGAGCAAAATGGAAAAACCATAGCAAACTATTAGAGGAAAATGGCTATTTTTAAAGGTTTGGGGCAAAACCGTTAAAGTGACCAAACCACAGGGAGCAAAACGAAAGTTTACTCTTAATCTTATGTTTTTAGTCTACTTTCTGTTATTTGATTTTCTATTATTGATTTTAGTCTACTTTCTGTTATTTGATTTTCTATTATTGATTTGAGGAGCTGATTACGACGTACACCTATATATGTCTATCAACTCTCTATACACAAAACTTATGCAGTAAAAATGTCTTCAACTGGAAAAGATAAGGAGCTATACATGGTGATGTTCCCTTTCTTTGCATTTGGTCACATTATTCCCTTTGAGCAGTTATCCAACAAGTTATCATACTATCCCGGGGTCAAGATGTCTTTCTTGGCTGCTTCAGCCAGTGTCAGTCGTATCGAAACCATGCTCAACCCACCACCACCACTGTCATCCCTCTAACTCTACCGCTTGTCGACGGTCTCCCCAAAGGGGTCGAAAACACCTCAGACACCTCACCTGCGACCAATGAACTTCTCAAAGTCGCACTAGACCTCATGCAACCCCACATTGTGCTCTTCGACTTTGCCATTGGTGGCTGCCAGAAATAACGTCTGATATCAGCATAAAATCCGTCCTTTTCCATGTTTTTGCCACGATTGCGAGCATGTTTGTAGCCTCTTGGTTTACCCACGATAGATCTCCACCTATACAGGAAATAAGGAAGCATCCAGCTCTACAACCCCTCAAGTTAAAGACTTTTGAAGCTCGAGACTTCATGTACATCTTCACGAGCTTCCATGGCACTCCAAGCATATTCAACCACATGGTGAAATGCTTCAATAGTGTAATGCTGTACTCATCAAGTCATGTAGAGAAATGGAAGGACTGTTCATCGATTATGTTAGCAACCAAGTTAAGAAGCCTGTTCTTCTAATTGGTCCGATTGTTCCTGACCCACATTTGGGTGAATTAGACAAAACTTGGGCCAACTAGTTGAGCCAGTTCCCAGCTAAATCCGTCATCTACTGTTCTTTCGGTAGTCAGACTTTTCTAACAGATGATCAGATTAAAGAACTAGCGTTAGGGTTGGAACTCACAGGATTTTCTTTCTTCCTGGTGCTAAATTTCCCGGGAAATCTTGATAGCTCTGCTGAACGGAAAAGAACACTACCTGAGGGGTTTGTGGACAGAGTGAAGGGTAAAGGGGTTGTGCACTCAGGGTGGGTGCAACAACAACACATATTGGCACACGAAAGTGTGGGTTGCTATGTGTGTCATGCTGGTTTTGGCTCGGTGATTGAAGGTCTGGTTAATGACTGTCAGCTGGTGATGCTGCCAATAAAGGGAGACCAGTTCTTTAACTCTAAACTGGTTGCTTTGGAGTGGAAGGCTGGAGTGGAGGTAAATAGGAGAGATGTGATAAAAAGTTGATTCATAACACTGAATTGATGTGTGTATTCGTATATTTCATTACAAAGACGGGTATTCTATTTATACACAAAAAACGTAATCTAAATATAGAAGACAGCAGCTGATTGCTAGCTGTCTTTATCTTTGCTGTTGATTGCTGAAGATTAGCTGGATATGCAGCTGTGGATTAGCTGCCGCAGGATGTCCGGCTGTCGATTAGCTGCAGTTTATTCCAAGGTTAGTCTTTCCTTTCTAACACACTCCCCTCAAGTTGAATAGTTGGATTTCCAAAATTCAACTTGCCCAAACAATCATTGAGAATTTTCCCGTTAACTGCTTTTGTTAGAATGTCAGCAAGCTGATCCTTTGATCGAACGAATGGTAGTTCAATCGTACCATCTTCCAATTTTTCTTTGATGAAGTTCCTATCAACTTCCACGTGTTTTGTTCGATCATGTTGTACTGGGTTTTCTGAAATCTGAATTGCAGCTTTATTATCACACATAATCTTACTTGTTTCTTTTGACGGAAAACCAATCTCAGCTAAGAGTCTTCGTATCCACATGGCTTCTGTTAAACCTCGAGTTATGCCTCTAAATTCAGCTTCTGCACTTGAAAGAGCAACCACTTTTTGTTTTTTACTCCTCCAAGTGACAAGATTCCCACCAACTAGAGCGAAGTAGCCTGCTGTTGACCTCCGACTTCCCTTATCTCCTGCCCAGTCTGCATCAGTATAGATTTGAACATTTAGGTGTCCATGTGATTGAAACAGGACTCCATGACCCACTGTTCCTTTGAGATATCTAATAATTCTCCAAACTGCTTCCATATGTGACTGTTGAGGTTGGTGCATGAACTGACTTACTACCCCTACAGCATAGGCGATGTCTGGACGAGTGTGTGAGAGATATATTAGTTTTCCCACCAGCCGTTGGTATCTTTCTTTATTTGCTAATTTTGCTCCTTCTTCCATGTAAAGCTTTTGGTTTACACTCATAGGAGTATCTGCTGGTTTGCAATCGATCATTCCAATTTCTGCCAACAGGTCTAAGACATACTTCTTTTGACTAATGAAGATTCCTTGTTTCGACCTTAGTACTTCAATACCGAGGAAATACTTAAGTCTGCCCAAATCTTTCATTTCAAATTCAGCAAACAAGTTTTCTTTGAGTTTTACCATTTCTTCTTTATCGTTCCCTGTAATGATCATATCATCTACATAGATAATTAGACAGGTTACGAATTTTCCTCTTTTTTTGAGAAACAAAGTATGATCGGCATTACTTTGTTTATATCCAAACTTTTTCATAGCTACCGTAAATCTGCCAAACCAGGCCCGGGGAGACTGCTTCAAACCATAAAGGGATTTCTTCAGACGGCAAACTTCTCCAGTTTTGAAATCTTTTGTGAATCCTGGAGGAGCATCCATAAATACCTCTTCGTCTAGGTCCCCGTGTAAGAAGGCATTTTTTACATCAAACTGTTGAAGTGGCCACCCTTCATTTGCAGCTATCGAAAAAAGAACCCTGATTGTGTTCATTTTTGCAACCGGGGAGAATGTTTCAGCATAGTCAATCCCATGTGTCTGAGTATACCCCTTTGCTACCAGTCGGGCTTTATATCTTTCAATTGTACCATCTGGTTTATACTTAATCGTATAGACCCAACGACACCCCACGGATTTCTTTCCCAACGGAAGAGTACACTTTTCCCATGTATTGTTCTTGGTTAGGGCTTCCATTTCTGTGTTCATTGCTTCCTTCCAATGTTTAGATTTTAAGGCTTGATCCACGTTTGTAGGAGTTTCTTTGAAATAAACAGATGAGATAAATGCTTTGGCTTCCTTAGTGAAGTTTCCATCGGCCACACTAGCTATAGGATAACTAGATCTTCTTGGTTCTTTTTCAGGAGAATACCGTTTCGGAGGAACCCCTCTGTTTGTTCTAGGGGGTAACACATATCTCGATGGTGGTTCTTCTTGTCTGGATTCATCTGCCTGCAAATTTTCAGTTTGTTCTGTGGCAGTTTCATGGTTAGAAGTATTGGTATCCTCAAAGTCATTAGAAACTTCAAAAATACCACCAGACTGAATAGGATGAGTATCACTTACCTCGGACACCAGGTTAGGAGGAACATTAGGACCGTCAGTGGCACTGAGATTGGGTTCTGGTGACTCTGTGGTTGGTGACTCTGTAGTTGGTACATAGGGAACATATTCCAACCAGCTTAGTGTGTCTAAACATTCCTTCTCCCCCTGACCACTGAGTTGGGAATTGTAGTAATACTCGGTTTCAAGAAAGTCACAGTTTATTGTGGTGAACATATGACGTGTTTTTGGATTATAACATCTGTATCCCTTTTGATTCATTCCATACCCGACAAAGACACATTTTACAGCACAAGGGTCAAGTTTGGTTCGATCTGATTTAGGTATGTGAACAAAGGAAGTACATCCAAAGATTCGTGGTTGAAGGGTGAGAACTGAGGGTAGTTTGAAGAATTTTGAAAGGGTGTGTAACGGAGTGTTAAGCTTTAGGATTTTTGTTGGGAGTCGGTTGAGAAGATAGGTAGCAGTAGCAAGGGCTTCAGGCCAAAAATATTTCGGGACCTGGGATTCAATCAGGAGAGCTCGTGTCATTTCTAGCAAAATGCGATTTTTCCTTTCGGCGACACCGTTTTGTTCTGGGGTGTTTGGGCATGTAGTTTGGTGGATTATTCCCTTGTCTTGGAAAAAGGATTTAAACAAGGTATTAACAAACTCACCGCCATTATCAGATCGGAATATTTGGATGTTTGTTTGAAATTGGGTTTGAATCATGGCGTAAAACATAGTGAATTTTTCAAATACTTCGGATTTGTTTTTCAAAAAATAAACCCAGGTCATTCGGGTACAATCATCAACGAACATCACAAAGTACCGAAGGTTTTGCCCCCCAAGAACTGGGGCAGGACCCCATACGTCAGAATGGATTAATGAAAATGGCAAAGCAGCCTTAGTGTTATTGGGTTTAAAAGTTTTTCTATGGCTTTTTGCTAAAACACATGTTTCACAATGTGACATAGAATTAACTGGAAATAGTTTCGGAAATAAAATATGCGAATAACTTGTAGAAGGATGACCTAATCTTCGGTGCCATAGCCAAGCTTCCCGTTCCGATGTCCCATGAGTCAGCATCACAGCACCACTTTGAGTCACCTCATCCACATAGTACAACCCTTGATTTTCAGTGCCACGCCCAATGATCACTCCCGTCCTGATATCCTGTAAAATACAAAACGTAGGGTACATTAGGACAATACAGTTGAGTTCCTTCGTGACATGGCTGATGGAAAGCAGCTTATGTGATAACGAAGGAACATAAAGGCAATTAGAGATTTTTATTGTGGGAGAAATCTCAATAGTTCCTCCCGATTTTACATCCATTATTCCTCCGTTTGCCGTTTGAATATGTGTTTTTTCTGGTTTGGTTGTTGAAATAATATCCGATAGCTCATAAGTCATCGTATCGGTTGCGCCACAATCAAAAATCCATAGTTTTTGTTTTTGATGTTCGTGGGCCATATTGGCTTCTCCCTTATTTCCAGGGACTATATGTGTAATATTTGTTTTTAAACTCGACCGAGGGACTATTCGTGCATTATCTTCTTCTTCTTCACTTATGTATGACTTAGGGTTTGAGGGTTGCGCCCCAAACCCTTTACCTGTTGTTTCTTCTTCATCTGCTTTGGCCACTCCGCCGAAGCCCGATCTGTTCCGGCTTTCATCTTTGGGAGCATCTCGGTTACCGGCGCCGGATGACTTTCCTTTTTCTGTAGTCTTTGTGCCTCTTTTCTGACCATCAGACCACCATTCCGGATATCCGACGAGTTTGAAACATTGTTCCCGGGTATGTTTCATCATCCCGCAATGATCACACTTGAGGTGAGATTTGTCGTCTTTACTTGTTCCGATTCTTTTTTCACCGGCTCGTCGGTAACCCTTTGACGCAAGCCCTAGTCCGTCAATTTCAGAGGCCATTAGACCCACTGTGATACCCTGTGTGTCATTGAGAGGTGTTCCCAGAATATTCTGGTGAGCGGCCTCCTTGCGGACAGTAGAGTATGCAGTTTCTACGGTTGGAAGGGGCTCTAACCGGAGTATTTCCCTTTTTATAGGATCATATTTCCGGTTGAGAGCGTTTAGAAACTGGAACAGTTTCTGTTCCGACCTGATTTTGTGATACGCTTGGATATCGGCTGGGCAGGTCATAGGGTTTGGGTCAATCCGATCAATTTCTCCCCATACTCCTTGGAGTATAATCCACAATTCTTCTAGGGAGAGATTGTTCTGTTTGATTTCATTCGCCTTGACATGTAGGTTGAAAGTTTGGAGCTTGTCACGCCCACTGCTATATGTTATAGCTAGGGCATCCCACAGCGATTTTGCTGTTGGGAATTCGGTTAGATTGCTGGCAAGGGTTGGTTCGATGTTCTGTATGAGCCATGAGAAGACGACTAGGTCGTCTTGTTCCCATTGCTCATATTGCTCGCTGGTTTGGTTTGGTGGGTTGGTTGATAGATGATTTAGAAAGGCTTTTGATTTACCGCCTATGGCTACCCTCATCATCCGGGTCCATAAGGCGTAATTCTGACTGTTGAGCTTGAGGTTTATTTGAAGGTTATCGGATAGTTTTGGGTTTCGGTTTTGTGTGTTAAGGCCATTCTTGAGCAGATTGGCAATTTGAATGGATAAATCTTCTCCCAAGTTACCGGCTTCGGCCATGGCAGCTTGGTTGAGAGGATGATTTGGTTTTGGGTGAGCAAGGTAGATGATGAACAGGTCAAGAACGACACTGCTCTGATACCATGATAAAAAGTTGATTCATAACACTGAATTGATGTGTGTATTCGTATATTTCATTACAAAGACGGGTATTCTATTTATACACAAAAAACGTAATCTAAATATAGAAGACAGCAGCTGATTGCTAGCTGTCTTTATCTTTGCTGTTGATTGCTGAAGATTAGCTGGATATGCAGCTGTGGATTAGCTGCCGCAGGATGTCCGGCTGTCGATTAGCTGCAGTTTATTCCAAGGTTAGTTTTTCCTTTCTAACAAGATGAAGATGGGTATTTTGGGAAAGTTGATGTGTTTGAAGCTGTGAAGAGTGTTATGATGGAGACTGAGAAGGAACCAGCAAGATCCATCAGAGAGAATCACAAGAACTGGAAAGAGTTTTTGAAGAATGATGACATACATAACAAGTATGTTGCAGATTTGGTTGAGAATCTGAAGGCTCTTTGAGAACATGGTTAAACCTTTCTTTCTGAAATTGAATCGCATTTTAGTTATTAGTAATTGTATGAATAATCAGCATTAAGGTTATATGTTTGTATGATTATCAATATTACTATATAAGGTTATATGTTTGTATGATTATCAATATATATCTTTTTTAATGGAACAACGACTTTCAATAAAGCAACGACATCTAGTAACATGCTATTTAAAGTCGTTCAAAAAAATTAAGAAGTACAAGTATATTTTTTTATAATACAATACAATACATATGTTAACTTTTGGTCAATGTTGAAAGAAGTAAGTGGAGACTAGCACATGGAGATAACCGTTGGTGGGGTACCAGGCATGACAGACTTAATAAAAAGTTCAAGGGTATTCTAAATATTCTTTTACCGTACTTTTAGCGGCGGATCATAGATTTTATTTATATGAAGTCATTGTTTTTGAATGCTTTAATTCATACAAGCGAGCGAACATAAAAATTTCCAGCTCGGGTCCTAATCTAAGTTTTTGTATCTACTTATATGTACTAATATATTATTACGAACTTTAAATTATATATTTGTTAAAGTGTTTGAGGTTTTTAATACTAAATAATTTCAACAATAAAATAATTTAATATGGTGAAAAGTGTCATCTAGCATTTATATAATTTAAAAAATAGATTACTTATGATAACAAGTTGTTATAAGTATTAAGCTCCAAAAAATATAAAAAAATATAAAAAAATCTAATAAACTAACAGTATAGAATACAGTTTAGAATACGCAAATCAACGTATAGTATTAAAAAGATGAGTAAATTACGATTTTGATCCCTGAGGTTTAGTGTTTATTGCTATATTTTACAATATCCAAAAGTATTATAATTTAAATACCAATGTTTTACATTTGTTAATGTATATCGTTATTAAAAAAATATTAAAAAAAAAGCAATCTTAGGTTCATGATGAACATCTTGAATATATATCCTTCTGATGATGCAATAGTTTAAAAGAAATACACTATACTTTTTTATTTATTTACAAACCTTAAAAACATAAGAAATGCTCTTGTCATGATTATTGTTTTAATTATGTATTAAGATTTTAGAAGATTAAGTTTTATTATAAACTGGCTCGAGTCATTTTCAGCTAACCAATAAAACAACCAAGTGAACTCTACAAATTAGTTCCATGGCATGAGAAAGTTAGGTCCATCAAACCCTAATCAATCCAAAAGTGATTAGCAAAACTAAAGTGAGATCTCTACAAAGTTAAGTCTTCTAATTGCGCTTCCCCATACATACATCAAAAAATGAATTGGGTTAATTTTGAGGAATACTATAAATTAAAATTAACATAGAAACGTTTCAAAAAAAAAAGTAGGTGTTACATATAGCATGAACAAAAACTCAGGTTTCTATCTATAAGAATACTTGATACTATTACTGATAAATTAGCAATTGCTTGTTCCTAGTGATCTTTCATTGATATATCATAGTAATTTGTTACTTCTGAAGCCCAATATGTGTTGTATTATCATGAACTTGTTTCTCCTAGCATATCTATCAAATCATGCTTTTCGAAGCCTAATGGTCATGAATCCGAAGACTATCGTGCTAACAAGTTTTAACTCATAAACAACTTGTTGCTACTGATTCTTTTAAGAAGAATGTTCTTTGTAACTTAAGTTCTGATTGTAGAGTATCGGGATCCAATCAAACAAGACCTGGCTTTTTTTCCTTTGATGGTTAATTACCAAAATATCTTGCACATGTCTCTCGTGTGACCAAGATTTAACAAAAAGGTAGATGGAGTTAGTCTAGCAAACTTAAATTACAACAAAATAAAAACCTTGGTATGTAAATTACAATTTTTTTAGATTTTGTAAGATATAGCAATAAGCATTAAAACCACATGAACCAAAACCACAATTTCCTCTAAAAAATTTAAGTTATCAAATTTAAATGTACAGTGATATGTAAATATTAATAGAGCCCAGGTGTAGCCACTTTACAGTTTTCAAGAGAAGAAAAAGATTCAGATAATAACTAAGGGTTTGATCTTTTGGTTATAAGAAACAATAAAACATAGTCTTCTTCTCCGTTGGTCTCTACAACTCCGGCTCCCTCATCCTCTTCAAAATATTTTATTTTTCTTATCCATCTCTCTAACAGTACACTTGGGCGTATCCTAGTATTACATATAAGGGTATACGAATACATAAAACCAAGAAATAACATTTTTTTACATTTCGCCAAAAAGTTAAGGGGTATCCGGGCAACCCTGGCCGCCACATAAATCCGCCCTCTTTGTGGGAACGTTGCATTTTCATGCATTTTAGTTGTGGTTATTTACTATTTACATAGTGATTGTTAGCTTCAATAATTAGTCGAAAAATACTTCTTTGTAATCTATGTTGATTTGTTTACTAGCCTTTTATCATTCAATAGTATACAAAGCTTTCGACTGCAATTTAACTCTGCTATTTCGATCTTTGTTTCCTACTATTGCTATTTGATACCCATTTGGTATCAGAGCTATTGTTCTAATCCAATTGCATGCCCAAGAATCTTCGATTCGAAACCATGGTAGTCGTAACACCCTCCAATCCTCTGAATGATAACTTCTTCCCGTTTTAGTATATGATTCTTACTGCTACAAATTATAACACATGGTCAATCAAAATCGAAGCTATGATGGATGCCCAGGGGTTGTGGGAAGCCATACAACAGACAACCGGAGTGGTTATAGACAAGAAGAAGAATAAGCTAGTTCGGGCATTCATTTTTCAAGCAATTCCCAAAGAGATACTTTCACAAACTGCCAAGAAGAAGATGGCTAAAGAGATGTGGGATTCGTTGAAGTCGTGGTACGTAGGTGCTAAACGAGTGCAATGGCAAGGCTCCGAATATTCGAATTAATTTGAAGCCTTACATATGAAGGACGGGAAACCATAAATGAGTATGACGGAAAGATTTCGGGTATGATAACGAAGTAAAATAGTGTTGGAGCGATTTTGGAAGACAAAGAACTAGTTCGAAATTGTTCGATACGGTGCCGAATAAGTTCATTAATGGGTAGCCTTTATCGAACAAAGTTCGGATGTCGAATCGGTAACACCCCAACCTGGTTAGGGCTGATGTATCACAATATCAGAGACATAAAGCATAGTTCCATTTATTTAGTTAAAAGTCATAAGTTACAGACTGAAAGGTAGTTCACGGCCTAATGACCAAAATACATAATATTTTAGATAACTGACAGACATCTTCAGATAGCTTCCTCTGGTTTAATCTTCTCTCTTCACCCCGCCTAGAATAACCTGGGAACCTGTGTGAAAATAAGTTTTGGAATAAGTCGAATGCCCAGTACGGAATAATAGGCTCAAGTAGTAACGATAGCACAATAACGGCAACAATAACAAACACAAATAGGGGTAACAGTAATAATATCTTATCACGGATAAACCCATAACCTAAACAGAGGTGACAACCACTAAGTCTGTCACATGAGATGGTGTGGGTTGGCCTACCTTACATCCATCTCTAGAAGTGTACCTATGATATATCCATAGGCCTCCTAGTAGCTATGTACCACACTTGTATCTAGGGACGTCGTGAACCGATAACTATACAACTATATCACAAAAAGAGCCAGAGTGTTTAGGGTAACAGATATCAGAAAATCAGAAACAAATATAACAGTTAACATTAACAAATATCATAATTATCGGAACATGCGATAATGAGTACAATATGATCATAAACCTATCGCATGCTACCAAAAAATAATCATGATCGGAGTGAGAAACGAACGGACGATCAATAATCAAGGTTCAAAGATGTTTAGAGTTTCCGAGAGATATATATGTACACAATTTTATAATAAGGGTTTATAGCAAACAAACCAGATTACAAAAGGAGAGGGGTTAAGGAAACAAACTAGAAGATGATCTTATGTTTCTTTAGTCATGCCACACCTTAAACAAGTTGTTGTCTCCAATGATACTCCGCGTTTTTGCAGCTCCCACCTCACAGGAATTCTATTAATTGCAGCCCTCCAACATAATATATTGACTTTTGGAGGAATTATTTATTCAAGTCCTCCACTCTTCATTCCGTAAAGATACATTGTTTTTTGGATTTGCTCTCGAACGACCTTCACCTGTAGATCCTCCTCTTTTGTCGTCTTCCATCTCCACTTGTCCAGTCCTTCGCTTAGTGTTACCTTGCCAACTCTTTTTCTTGCTAAGAACTCTTTGTAGTTTTATGTGTCATCAAACATTAAGCAATCGGCACACATAAAACTACAAAAGTTCTTGTGGCTCTACAAGCACATTAGCCACACCAAATGTTACTTTGTTTTTATTTGGGTGATGGAATGATAACAAACGTAATAGGTAAAACAAAATAAGTGTGACCAAATGTTACACAATAGCCACACTAAAAGTAATCAAATTTCTTGTGACTTTACATAACCATTAGCAGCTTGTTACTTTGTTTTATATTGCATGACAGATTGATAGAAAATGTCATGGGAAAAATATATATATGTGTGTGACAAAAGGATAGACAACAGCCACAGCCACACTAAGTGATACAAAATTGACTTGTGTGTCCAAAAATAGGTTTTTGTCATACTAAGACTACATTCATGTGACTTAAAATCAGTCACAAATAAACTGGATTAATGTGGTTGTTGCTTCCCGTTATCTACACTTAATGGATGGAATACTAGATTACAACAACTCGTTTTATCACATATTTTTAAATTTTATGTGGCTAAAACAAACTTATAAGTGACTACATAATATTAACCACTACACTTGGTGTAAATGAGTGTGACCGTTGTTACCCTTTTAGACACGCTTAATGTACAAAATGCTAGATTATAGCAAAAAGATTTGGTACCCTTTAGCCACAGTTTAAAGATGTTACGATCACTAAAAGTCTAATGTCGTCGTATCATACCTACGATGACTCGACCTTTGATGACACTTGAGTTGAAAAAATGAATGTAGTCAAAGGCCTATGGTCACGGGTTTTTTTTTTGTGACTGAAGCCCGTTTTTGATGCTGTGTATTATTATGACACACTTATTTTGTATACGTTTGGATAAAATTTTTGTTCAAAGTAGAACAAGTCAAATATAATTGATTTTTTTGTTATTTACTTTGACGAACTAAACCGATATTGTTTGAACAAGTTCGGTAGTAGTACCGCTATTTGTTTTTATGGTTTCTGGTATTACTTTTGATGCAAATGGAGTTGTTGCCGCTATACAATTTCTTTTTTTATATCGTAAACTATAGCGATTGTCGGTAACGCACTGGTACCGTGACTAACCAAACTGGTACCTTTCCAACATATTAGTACCCACGTTGATTCTAACTAAACATCGGTACCGGTATTGGTACTATCGGAGATATTCGTTTTTATATATTCGATCAATATAAAACACGCTTTGATAAATTTTTGGGCAAATTACGACGGCATTCTTTGGGTTTTATTTTTTAATTGTTACATCGAGTGTTAGTACCATATCAATACTGTGATGAACCAAACCACGACCAACTGAATTTTGCCACAATGCGTGGAGAAATAACACTAGTTTTGAAACGAATGTCAAAGACTAAGTAACTTTAACATGATACGTAAAAGTCCAAGGACTAAAGTTGTTATACATCGGAAATACAGGGTGAAATTCAGCCAATTTGAAAACCCTATTTCATCTATATGACGTGGCGTCATCTGATTGGATGTACCTCGTCACCAGGCTTCTTCTCAACAAAACCCATAAGGCGAGTCACTGAGTCAGTGATCTCACAAACTCGAGCGTGCAGAAAATGGCGAACTCTGCAATGAAGGGATACTCTCTGTTGATTCTGCTAATTGCCGCCACAATCGGTAAGATATTATCAAATGATTCAACTTATGTATTTTCAAAATTTTAATCACTAGTAAGTTAGCAACTATTGTTACGATTCGATGGTGTAATTGACGAGTCGATCTTTTTAAAATTATCAGTTTCAGCGAAGAAATCCGGTGATGTGACGGAGTTACAGATCGGCGTTAAGGTAAAATTGCTGATGTTTATCGCTTGTTATTATTATTACTGTAATTCATAAGTAGGAAAGTTAACAGTTGCGCATAATTTGTTGTTGATTGATCTCTAGCTATGATAATATATGATCTCATATGAGCTTATGTTTTCATATTTATGATAACTTATGATCTCACATAATTTGTTGTTGATTTTTTTATATAAGGGGTTAGATTAGATTTTCATATTTTTTTTACATTTTGGAATCTGCATTGGAGTTAAGATAAGTTAGCGTTGCTGCTTATTCTGACAGTTATAGACCTAGAAGGATCTGTGTTTTAGGCTAGGTATTTAAAGGCTTAAGCCACAAAGGGTGAGCCTGTTGCATTGGCTCAAGGAGCTTAAAAAGCGCACACCTGAGACAAGCAAGGGGCACGTACGGTCCTGGCTGTTTTTAGCTGCTTTAGACTGGTTACTGGTCGGTTCAGAGAGTTTTTTGGTGGTTTAGTGTGCCTTGTGCACTCAAGGCGGTATTGCTTAGCCTCATTGGCGCTTTAACAACATAGGTTATAAGGTCATCTGATGTTTTCTTAGCTGCTTTAGACTGGTTACTGGTCGGTTCAGAGAGTTTTTTTGGTGGTTTAGTGTGCCTTGTGCACTTAAAGCGGTATTGCTTAGCCTCATTGGCGCCTTTAACAACATAGGTTATAGGGTCATCTGATGTTTTCTTAGCTGCTTTAGACTGGTTACTGGTCGGTTCAGAGAGTTTTTTTGGTGGTTTAGTTTGCCTTGTGCACTCAAGGCGGTATTGCTTAGCCTCATTGGCGCCTTTAACAACATAGGTTATAGGGTCATCTGATCTTTTCTTTTAGTGAGGGACGAGGGTTGGTTTGATGATTGATCTGTTGTTAGCAATAGCATGTCAAAAACTATTGGTATGAACTCTTGGTTGTGTCATGTGTGAGTCTGCATCTATAAAGGGTAATGAAGCTGGCATATCAATGTTGGTTTTCATGCCAAGCTATTGATAGTTTCCATTTTATGTTCCTGGTTGTGGTAATATGACTTTAACAAGCTTGTGTAAGTTGTGTGATCGATCGTACATGGATATCACTGACTCTTTTAAACCTCGCTTATGTTGTTGCAGCACAAACCAACATCTTGTGAAATTCAAGCACACAAAGGGGATAGGATTAAAGTTCATTACAGGGTAAGAAGATGCACAGCTGTTTCCCACCCCCATAACTTTATTTGATTGTTATGTTAATGCATTACTGATAACTGATAAGATATCCAGGTAAGTATAATCGCAAGGTGTGCCCATGTTAAGTTTTGCTCACCCATATTTTTGTCTAAATATATGGATACGTGCTGTTAAATAATCTCAATTGTCTCAATGATTAACATGTAAGGGTATGAAGATTATGAGAGTTGCTTATTGAATGATACTTTGATTGAAACAGCAGGGTCAATAGTGTGCTCATGTTGTTATATGTGGCTTACATAGGAACACATTTTCTTGATGTGATATGTTTTTCACTTTTTCGTCTGAAAACATTTTTGTTGCCACCCATTTTTCAGGGAAAACTTACTGATGGAACCGTTTTCGATTCCAGCTTTGAGAGGGGTGACCCAATTGAATTCGAGCTTGGTACTGGCCAGGTGATAAAAGGTACGAAACCATCTGCCTGTAATTTGTTCTCTGTATAACCATAATCTGAAGGCCTATCTATTTATAATTGTGGTTTAATGGAATAAATGTTTCAGGTTGGGATCAGGGACTATTGGGAATGTGTGTTGGGGAGAAGCGTAAGTTGAAGATACCTGCAAAGATGGGTTATGGAGAACAGGGTTCACCACCAACTATCCCAGGTAATATTTGCTTCTTTTTTTGTGCTTACCCTGTTTTTATTATGCAAACATTATATAACTTTTGATACGAAGCTATATTTGAACTTGTATGTGTACTAATTGTGTTCTTTAAACAGGTGGGGCTACACTTATATTCGATACAGAGCTTGTTGCAGTCAACGGTAAAGGAACAGGTGCAGAAGAGAGCGATAACAGCGAGCTGTGATATGAAGAAACCTCATCATAACATTTGTTATGCTGGTTCACCGGTATTAGGAGAGTATTATAGATTTGATATGTCATTTTTGTATCTTGAACTCCACCTGAATATTTCTAATATATTCTGTGACTAAATGCTTTTTTCAAATCATTAGAGAGTTTTAACATGTCTCTCTTCATGAGAGTTTGCTAATATCAGAAATTCAAAATTATCACTATAGTCAAAGGCATCGCTACAGATTGGAGCCGATGTTTAGTTCCCCGATTTTTTCTTCCAGTGATGGTTTGTAGGGGTGTGGTGTTCAGATTAGAGATGAACAAAAAAAACTGGTTCGCAGTATATGCTGAACTGGGTTTAGTTCGTATTTCAACCCCGCATTTTGGCACCGGTTCCCCTCCCTGGCAGAACAACCTAATCTGAACCGGTTTTTGCGCACACCATCCCGCACCGGTTTGGAAATAACCGTTTTTAACATATAAAAATGATCATTGCAAAGCGTAGTAGGTTACCTTTTTTTCACCAAAATTGACCATTTTGTGAACTTAGGTTAGTATAAATAGGTTTTTAACGTTTTGAGTTGATTACGATACTCGAAAACGCAAAAAAAAAAAGCCCGAAAACGTGAAAACCCGCTCTGGTATACATTCGTTTATATTTTGTCGACTTTGCTTATTTGCTACTTCACTAGTTCACTACTTCACTTTATGGCTTCATCACAACCATCCGTTGCCAGTTCGTTTAACGAACCAATTGATGTTCAAATTTCCGAGACGAGTCAAAACAAAGAAACTTTTTGGTGAGGAAGGATGTTTCGACTTATGTTAAATGACCTTCAAAGAGCACGTTGTAGAGGGTACGGTTCTTTTTTCTAACCAAACGCAAACTTCACCATGAGAAATCATGTGACAAAATATTATGGTGAAAAGTAGTCAAACTTTGATTGATGCTCAAGGTGGAATTTTTCTTTAAGACTTTAACAAGATTCAAGCCGAATGGCGTAGTCCATGATTCAAGAAGGTTTGTCGTTCTCCCACTCTGACAACCCTCGTGATTTGAGACATGCTTCATCCTCGTTATAAACACGTAAGTCGTATTACTCTAAAACACCATTGCATGAAACTATGGAAACAAGCTAAAAAGATTTGTATTTTTTGAACACTTACCGACGGATGTGAACTTAACTACCAATGTTTAGTTGGCTCCTCACGTTTTACCGGAATCGTACCTTTGCGTCACTGTTCATTGAGTAGATCCGATCCCAACACGTGGCAAACTGGCAAATGATGAAACGTACTATTACGTTTGAATTGTTTGAATATCTACATACCGGAGAAAATATCCGTTGAAGTTTTAGACTATGTAATACAAACTTATAAGTTAGAAAACTGAATAATTTTCAGTGTCTTCGACCATGTGTCAAACAATAACGTTGCGGTTGAAAAATTAAAATTAAAAACATAAACCAATTTTGTAACAGAATTTTTTTCCATACACAATGTGTCACACATATTATTAATTTAGTTGTGCAAGACGCCCTCATCGTTCCCGCTGTTGAAAATTTCAAGAAAGGTTTAACATTGTTTTGAACGGCTATACATATTACATGATGTTTTTAAATCAGGTGAAGAATGATATAGAAAATACAAAAAGTAATGTCATGATATGAAACAGCCATTTTATGTCCAAACTGGGACGTACCAACTAGGTGGAATTCCACATGCAAAATATATGAAAGTGCTTTGATACAAAAAGAAACTTTACAACCTTTGCATAATCAGATTGCTTTGTGTGGTCGCATTACACCGTTTCTTGGTGATGGTTAGGCTTGTATTGAATATATCTAGAGATGGGCATAATCGGGTTTTATTATTACCCGGAACCGGTTCCAATCCGGACCCGGTTCTGCTTGGATGTCATTGGAACCGGGTATGGTGTGGAACCGGGTCCAGTTCCTACCCGGGTTCACACCCAAGAATATGGAACCGTGTAGAACCGGATACGGGTATTATGGAACCGGGTATGGTGTGGAACCGGGTATGGTGCGGAACCGGTTTCTGATAGTGTTGGGAACCGGTTCCTGACAGTCAAAACCTGACTTTTACTGTTCAGAACCGGTTCCTGACAGTCAAAACCTGACTTTTACTGTTCAGAACCGGTTCCTGCGGTCAGGAACCGGTTCCACGGTAACATTTTAACGGCTATAACCGGTTCCAACGGTAACATTATAACGGGTATAACCGGTTCCAACAGTAACATTTTAACGGGTATAACCGGTTCCTTCTAGAACTGAATTTCCGGGTACTGGTAGGAACCGGGTACGGGTAGGAACCGGGTACGACCCGATTCAAATGGTAAAATTGTGGAACCGGGTTGGAACCAACGGGTATTTTGAACCCGGAACCGGTTCTACTTAATGTCTGGTAGGAACTGGACCCGGTTCCAGTTCGGTTCTACCGGTTCGGGTTCGGAACCGTTTTTTATGCCCATTTCTAAATATATCACCAAATTTCTTAAGGTTTTAACAAACTCAACTACAAGATTATCGGGATTTGTTATCCAACAAGCTCAGAAGTAAGGCATGAATTATATTTAATGGGTCAAACATATATGAATTTGAGGGAAAAAATGAATTGTTTGAGAAAATGATACTACCATGAAAGAAAATTTAATATACTTTGAAGAAATACCACACCTTTTTTGTGTGCCTTGACTTGAAACCCGTGCTTAAATGTTACAGGGTTTAAAACTATAATAAAGGAAATAGACATGGCTTTATGTTTGTATGAAACTAAACCAAATTGGCAAACAACACAAAAATATATTCGATAATGATTTTCAAGCTATGTATGATAGTTATATAGAAAGATACGGTCCCAACATATACACACACACACAGGATAAATGGAAGTGGGTGCAAGTTGGGATAGCTCGATCAGGGGTAATCTTAAACTTAATTTATTTAATATCGCGAGAAACCAAATGGCTAAAAAAAACAAAGGGGTAACACCCCAAGTAGTGAGCTAGAGAGGTACAAAGGCTCAGAATTTGTGACCGGTATGACCCGGGAGGATTATATGAATTTTGGCATCTTAGCTTGGTGGAAAGGAAAGGAATCCCAATTTCTGATCCTAGCCGTTATGGCAGGTGATCTACCAAGGGTCCAAGGTTCAACGGTAGCTTCGAAATCAACATTTTCTTTTAGTGGTAGGGTTTTATTGATACGAAGAGCAAGACTAACTCCCCCGTCGTTGGAGATGTGCATATGTTTAAAAGATCACTTGGACGTAATGGATCGTGTACAACACCAAACAACTTTCAAAGACCAAACGAAAATTGAAGAACGAATACATGATGAAGAGGTGGAAGAGAGATTAAGTGAGTCCCTATTCAACGAAAAACTCGTCTACAATGAGAATAGACAAAAAAATAATATTTATTTTTAGAATTATGTTTTATTTTCCATTTTTCTATTTTTCTTGTTTCAAAAACTTTAAAAATAAGACAAGTCGTATTTCTTTTGGCTTATTTTTTTTAATTTGTTAGCACAAATCAATTTTACGATCCAAAACCTGCCTTTCAAACCGGTTGTAGAAAGTGCCCAAACCGGGACAGAATGGAACCGATTTCAAATCGAAACCAGCTTGACTTGAACTGGTCAAAGTCAAAACCGATTTGGGTTCGAAAAATAAACTGTTTTGTTCATCTCTAGTTCAAATTGACCCATGTTAATATGTGATGGGTTCTTTGACAACTATAAAAGCATGGTGGTTTTAAATGATTTTCTTAAAAGGCAATGTTATCAAGGTTTGGACCCTTGCTCTTCCATTTTTAACTTCAATGATTTTTCTTAAAAGGATGTCCTCATATTTCAAATGACTATTTTCATTGTTATTTACTCGTTTAACAACATTGCATTTGAAATATCTTGTTTAACAATTTGAAATATAAGTTACACATACTTTTAATTTTATCCATAAAACAAAATATTACAACTTTTATTCTTTATCGTCAATATCCATAAAACAAATTGTCACAACTTTTATCCTTTATCTTCAATAATTACCATAATAATCTTTTAGGAAAAATGTCACTAAAATATAACCAAGTTTGTCTACTATTACAATTAAGTCATTCAAACTTTTTTTGTCTTACTATTCGAACATTTTTTTGTCTCTCTAAAGTAACTAAACTTTAATTTAGCAATCTAATAGCGTGTAATTTAGTGTTTATGTGGATAATATTATTTATATTAAACGGGTTTTATTAAAACGAAACATATAATTAAAACCTCTCAACTATCATCCACGATTCAACCTTCAATCATAGTCCAAATTTTATCGATTAAACCCTAGATGACACATTCAACCTTCTAGTTCTTCCCAACCCAAACCCTCGACGAGTGGACGGCGCCTTCAATCTTTGACATGACCAGTTTCGTGTATCAACTTTCAACGGCGACGGCCAGCTTCACTATTCAACCTTCAATGGAGACGACGACATGTTTGCAAACGAGGATGATCTGATTTGCGATTCACCAGATTTTGTGGGTGTTTGGGATTCCTTATTTTCATCAACTTATAGCTTATTAACTTTTTGAAAAGTTAAAAAGTTGTTTGGAAATGCTTGTGTTGTGAGGTAAGAAGTTAATAAGTCACAATTTCTAACTTATTAACTTTTCAATGAAGTCAAAAATAACTTATAATAAGGCCACTCGGTGTGGGGGGTCGTCCAGCCCCGGCCTGACCCGGAGACGCCCCGGGTGGTCCGGCGTCGTCTTGGGGGTCCCCTAGGAGACGTTGGAGACGGGGCTAATATTTTAAAATTTTAGCCGTTGAACGACTATAATATTAAAAAAATTAATTAATAAATTTATCTATAAATACACCAAAACCATCCCACTTTTTTTACACATTTTAACCACTTCTCTCTCTCAAATTTATAAAATCATTCCCATTTTTACAATTCTTCAACCTTTTATACAATTATCCAACTTTTGTCATGGATCAATACAACCCGAACCCAAACACGAACCCAAACCCGAACCCGAACCCAAACCCAAACCCAAACCCAAACCAAAACATTTTCTCGATACCCGGCTACTATCCTAGTATGAAACCGAGTTGGTTATCCTCGCAATTTTCGTACAACGCTTTTGGGGGTTTTCAACAAACCCCCAACGCGTTTTCCCAAATGAGCCAACTGCAATCAATGCAAGAAATGCAGTCGGTGCAACAAATGATGATGCGAAATCCGTTCAACTCGCAATTTCCATCTCAACCACAATATTCCCCAACACCGGAGTCTCCCCAACCACAACCCGAAGAAGATGATGTTCAAGAATTTGTGCCGGAGACCCAACCGCAATCCTCGAAATGAAAGAAAGGGAAGCAACCTATGGTTGAGAAAGGTCAACCTTCGAAAGGGAAGGCAAAACTTTGGACGAAGATGGAGGAGGAGGCGTTAACCAAGGCGTTGGTTAGCACTTCAAAAAGCTCCATTATCGGTATATAAAATTATATAAAATATATTTGAATCTATTTATTATATTATAGTCAGAACAAAGCTGAATTTAAAACAATGTATTACACGTAACATGCTCATTCTTCTTCTATATTGTCGAATCCCAGAAAACCAACGATTGACGTAAGCTAACAGGACTTCGTCGACGTTCACTTTCTCACCGGACAAGTTCCTGCAAAATAGAACACCGTTAGCCTCGCCACGGAGGACGCCAGTGGGTAATCTCTGACCAAGCTCCAACATGAGAATAAGATTCTGACTGGAATAACGAATAAGAATCCGACACAATAAATTAGTCGGAGCCTTGGTGTGGATTATGAATTGAATGCTCGAATTCAATGTGTGTGAGAATGTTTTTTGAGTAAAGAATGTTTAGGTTTTTCTTCACTTACCTCTTCTAACAAGGAGAGTTGCTTATCGAGGTGGATCCATGTCTGCCAGGATCCACTGGATAATTTGCTTGACAAAAGGAATGTCCGGATATATGACAGAGATTTGTTCGCTTTACAAGATCTGATCTGACCTTTTCATTTAATATTAATCTCTTTCATCAAGTAACTTCGCCGCCCCATTCTCTTTAATGTTCGGGCATTGAATGCCCTTGACAAGTCATGCCGCTCATGTCTCTGCCGGAAAAGTATCCATGCACGTCGGGCGTCGGGCATGGACTTGGTTCTGAGACCTTTGACCGGATCCCTAGTAACGGACCCTCGTCATCATATATTATGGCTTATTGTAGCTTTCTTATATTCCTGGAGGTTTACGGTTGCTTTTTTATGTTTCTAACTCCTGTATCGTGGTTTTTTAGTAAAACACAGTACAATTATGTTATTTTGTTAGTATGGTTTGAATAAATGGTATAGTAATACGATTTTATCATGAATAAAAAATGTTTTTTTTTATTTTACATACGAAGAATACAATTTAAGATATCAAAATATAAAAATAATTATTTATTCAAACTTAAAGCTGATTATTTTACAAATTTTAGAATAAAAATGTGATTTTTAAATTAAAATCCATGTCATTATTTATATTATCCACATCATATTAAAGATTAAAAAATTAATTAAAACTCACGCTCATCATTGGTAACCTAATAATTACGTAGTACTAGAACAACAAATGACAGTGACTTTAGCGAGACAAAAAATGTTTCAGTTACTTAATTAAAACAGTTTACAAACTTGGTTACATTCTTACAAAGTTACCCCTAATATTTTTACGTTCAACGTTTGTTATAAACTTCGTCTTGTTGTAACTAAAGTTAATTTGTGTTTAATACA
Organism: Scalesia atractyloides; assembly: GCA_947069175.1. Taxonomy (NCBI): domain Eukaryota; kingdom Viridiplantae; phylum Streptophyta; class Magnoliopsida; order Asterales; family Asteraceae; genus Scalesia; species Scalesia atractyloides. Next base: position 90,850,789 of record CAMTDV010000012.1, read on the forward strand.
TGTTTAATTACCAATTTACCTTGAATAAAACCCAGAATAGGGCTGCAATCCCATGTGACATACCCCTTTGGTAATTCAATTGATAACCAAGTTAAAGTAAGCAATGGATTATCCATACCTTAGAAATTAATAACTTGTGCTATTAAGTTGATTATTAAGGATGATCATATAACATATACATGCTCTTATACACTTAGTAAAACATAAATTGCAAGGATCAAAGCTAATATGAAATAGAAAGCGGTGATCATCAAGCATACACAGGCTAATAATGGAAAACTGACAACATGAATATGTTAGGAAATTAAAGATATCCTAAAGTGATTTTAAATAACTTGAATTGATTCCCCATGTTGCGGGTCTCGATTTTCTTATGTAATTTGAGCGTATTGATTTTTTTTCTTTTCTTTTTTCAATTGCTTTTGAAAAGAAAATAATGAGCAATTACATTTCCAACCCTTTAGATAATTTTAAAGTTGTTTGAGAATGCGATTAAACCTACATCTTACCGCAATTTTGTATATATTAATCGTAGTTGGATCTCATAAACTGTTTCAACCTAAACTTTTCACTTAATTATAGACCTTTAGTAAATATACACACGATATAAATACTAAACCTATATGACATCATAAATAATAACTCTATTCATTATTCATTTTATTAAATTTTAATTATTAAATGCATAAGTCATGAAAATTATAACAATATTAATCTGGAATTTTCATGCAAAATATGTATGAATTTAAGAGACAATCATATCCCAATATCCTACATGATACACACGACATAAATACTAAACCTATATAACTTCATAAATAATAATTCTATTTATTATTCATTTTTATTAAATTATAATTATTAAATGTATAAGTCATGAAAATTACAACAATATTATTGTAGAATTTTCATGCAAAATATGTATGAATTGAAGAGACAATCATATCCTTATATTCTATATGATGGTTTTTTGGTCATCTACATATTAATATAACTTCATTATAGCTAACAACTTCTTCAATTATATATATAATAATATGATTTAGCTTATAAAAATAATATTTTATAAAGCCATGATTTTATTGGAATACATTGATAAAACATTGGCTAAGATTTTATAATTTCAAATTCTAAAAACATTATACATGTTAATTGATAAAGATTTCAATTTTGAATTATCTAGTTGATGGAATCTACTAACTATAAATGTCTTTCAGAGTTGTTTTATTGTTTAAGACACAAACTTAAAAGGTTTAAAAGAAAAACCAAAACCAAAGTAGAAAACATCAAACCAACATTACAAAATACAAATGGTAATCTTACCGTCTTAATATAAAATATATATTTTTTTCAAAGAAAAAATTGACAAAAATGAACTATTTTTTTACATAAATAAACATGTGAAGCGGCGCCGGCTAAGATTGGAAACACACAAAAATCCATTCAGTTCAGAAATCGACACGTGTTTGAATCATCTAAAAATAGACTCTTAAATCATGGTTGCCACACCATGATATCAATAAATATAGCCACACGTTTAAAAGTATAGATACACTATTTATCTGTTTATGCATCTGAAATTTAAACTCTACAACCGAAGGGGCTTGCCAAAAACTAAAGAGACTAAGCTTTTAACGGGGAGCAACTACTCTACATCTGAACCTAGTCGCTTTAATTTTAGATTAGCTTAGCCTATTCAGCTGTAGAGTCTAATTTTCAGACGTGCGCATGAACAGGTAAAGAGTCTTTCTAGATTCTTTAAACATGTCGTTATTTCCTATTAGATATTTTTAGACGCTTCAAACATGTGTCAAGTTCTAGCTGGACTGAATGGATGTTTTGTATGTTGTCTAACCTTAACCGCTTCACATGTTTATTTTGGTAAAAATGGTTGATCAAGGGTTTTTTTTTTATAATTTCACCCTTTTCAAAATATGAGTCAGTATATCTTTATTGGGCTCCAAAACCTGTATTAAGTGTGTGGAAATGAGTTTAGAAGACTAGTTTTGATAATGCACAAAGTTCACAACACAAGAAGACAAGAAAAGCGAATTCATGTGAACCAAACTCGATCAACCTTGGATTCATCATATTGTTGTTTTCTTGTTTTTCTCTTATGCTTATATATAGGTACTTCTACAACCATTTTCACTAACACTTTTTGTCTAAACACTCTCATATACATATTTAATTTGCATCTCTGTAATTCTATTGGTATTCAAACATCAAATTGAAGATAGATTGAAGATCAAAGATCTAAAAAAGAAAAGTTGTGTTAAAACTTTCAATCTTTTCATTCTCGTATTGTAATTGTTTGGTGATCACTACCATCATGTTAGTGAGAAGTTTGTGTGTGTGTAAGGGGGGAGGGGTATCATTGTAGTTGTTAGTGATTTGTGAGAGAGCCGATCACTAACTCTTGAGATTAGTGAAATGAGGAAGCTGATCACTACCTTGAAATAATGAGACGTCGTGTAAGGTGATCACTACCTTTGTCTAGTGAAGCGCTTGATGTGTCAATGATCTATTCCGTTTTAGAAACATGTTTACTTGAGTAACTCTCGATTGGAGACTCGAGCAGATGATATAAAATGGATTAGTTAACATCTACTTAAACCTCTATAAATCAGTTTTGTCATTTTAACCTTCAAATTCTTTATATTTCTTGCACTATCATTTGACTGAGTATTAAACAAGTATTTCTTGCCTATTCACCCCTCAAGTTTTTCCACAACTATATACACACATACAAACACTAGTTTAGAATGATATTTTGAGATAAGATATAACAAATAATAAGAGATAAAATAAGAAGGGGTGAAACATTGAAAGCGGGAAAATATATTTGACTCGCGGAATTGTTACACGTGACATAGCAAGTTACTTATTTATTAGGTATACAATATTTTTAGGGGTCAGTGTGAACAATGATATTTTTTTAGTTTTAATTCCATCCTTTATACTATACATAATATACGCTTTTAAGCCATTTAATTTTCTTTGATTTAACTCTCTCAAACGTCGTATTCGTTAACTTTTATGAACAATATGAGTACGCATTTGTGTTTAGTTTTTTTAGACGTTCCGACATAAATTTTGTTGAGAACCTAGTTTTATTCAAAACATATTATATTTTCTATATGATAAGTTGTAGCGAGTGTCGGTGCCATGATGAATTGAACCGAAGCCGACATAGTACCAATATTGCTATTATCAAAACTGGTAACGGCACCTGTTTCTATGATTTTCGCCAAAACATGTGTTGGTATTCTTTTGGTGGTTCACATTGCTTAACTGAAAAAGATAACCCCATTAGTGGTTGGGGACCAAAATGATGTTTTTTGCAGTTCTTGGACTAAATTCGTAGTTTCTTTCTGAAAAATAACGACATTTTCAAAATATTATCTGTAAACTATAGAGATCATTCTTGTAATTAATTTTATGTATTTTAAGAGACGCGTATGCTTGCAGGATCGTTACTTTCAGGTAAGCCGCATCTCAGTGAACCATGTACCCAACAAGGACCGATTTCCCGTGAGTGAATTTGCTGAAATATTTTATGATAATATATATCAACACAATGTAAATTAAGGAATGAATTATGTAATATTATTTTGTAATCAATGTGTATTATTTGTTTCCTAGTCTAGGACATAAATGAATTCTATATGTTGTATTCTCACATCCAATATTAAATTAGTGATTTGAGTCCTTACATGGTATTAGCCAATTAGGAGATCCCCACCTTCCCTCCTCTCTCTCAATCGGCCTCCTTCTAACCCTAATTCCGCCATAGCCGTCCCCATGGCTTCTTCCTCAACAGATGCCACACCCATCCCTCTCCACTCTCTCCTACACTTCATCCCTTTAAAACTTAGCTCCACTAACTATCTCGCATGGACTAAACAGGTCACGCTTGTTCTTTCCATGTAAAACCTTCTTGGCCATATCGACGGCACAACCACCATCCCACCCGAAACCATAATTGAATCAGACAAACCAGTCCCGTATCATACTCGTGCGGATTGGATCCTCCACGCTCATTGAGTTTGGTCGCATGTTCAAGACCATATGCGACCAGCTCACTGCCATAGGACACCCGGTTGCTGAAACTAATAAATGTCATTGGTTCTTATGCGGCCTCGACGCCACCTTCGAGCAGTTTTCCATGACCCATCGTGCCTTAGGCACTGCATCTTTTCGGGAATCGGGACACCTTCATGGCCTCCCTTCAGGGCCAAACAGCCTTGCACGCAGCCTTTGTTGCTCAACAATCGTGTTCCAGTAATCCTTCTCATACTCCTTCTAATTCTTCTTATGCTAATCGTGGTTGTGGTCGTGGACGTGGTGCAGGACGTGGTCGAGGCAAACGACCACCTTGATGTGCGCAAAATGCAACATATAAATTACATCAAACAAGGCATAAAATTAACCCTTTTTGGTACTAATGTTAGAAAAAACATGTTTCTTTGTTTACTTTAAAATTACATGATCAAAAGATCTTAAACGAATATAAGGAACAAATTAACAGAAGAAACCAACACAAATACTAAGGAGAAGGATTGACACGACATGTCGACCCCCCAATCACATCCAAAACAACAAAATAACGAAGACAGAAGCTCAGGCACGGGGCCGTGCCAAGTCAATATGGGCCAGAACAGAGAGAAACATTAGTTTGCAAGTTCTCCAGCAACATTTTCGCGGAAGTCTTAAAGATGCTACCAAGAGTATCTATGGTTAGACATTAGTCACTACAACTTTTATAGTCAAATCTACTTGTTGACATAACTTGTGGGATTCCCTCGCGCTACGTAGCAGGAATTTGGTTGGTGTTGATTTGTTGTTACGATACTGACACTCGCTATAGCAATCCAAAAAAGAAAGTCGGGTTATTTACCCAAAAACATTTCGACACATGTTTGCATCGATTATACAAAAAGATATCGACAGATGTCTTCATTAATCAAAAACTACCAGTTTAGTTTGTCACGATATCGGTACAACCCTGGTTATATTATATTTGACTCGGTTTGGTTTTAAATAAAAATTACATCAAAAGTCGATAAAATAAACGTGCCGCAACGATATTAGACAGGTTATACCATGTTTGATGATAATATATTAATATATATAGAGAGAGAGAGAATTTAGACATTGTAATTCTTGGACATTTAAACACATAAACATAGTAGAAAAATGGACCTGCTTTTCACCATTTATATTCATGCCTAAAATTAACAGGAAATGCAATTTGCATTACATCATGTGGCTCATACATTTAAACCACTTTTAAGCTAACCAAATTGACTCGTTAGAGATATTACGTAATTATAATCAACCTGAACTATTCACTCCATGAACATGTAAAAATCTTTGTATTCACAATTATAAATTGAATCTTTAAATCTTTTTATTCTAGAGATTTTGTCTTGTTTTTTACATACTAATCCAACCTTTTATTTTTTCAAGAAACACTCGTACGATCATGAAAAGTAAGTAGATGATGGGTGTTCGTTCATATAAATGCTTAACTTATAAATATAAGTCAAGTTCTAACGAAATTCTTTAACAGATTTGAATTCAATTATTTGTCAAACCCAACAATAATCATAAGCACATGTTAGTAAGTTAATTATGTCACATCCTAACCGCAGCGGATATGATAGTCGTGACATGATTGGGTTTTTAGCAAAGCTCATGACATTTACTATAATAAAGTTTCATATTTATTAATTCAAATTAAAAGGAAAAATTCCATCAAACACATAAACCATACAAGCACAAGATTGTTCTAAACATGACATTTATATAACTCTTTATTTTCTTCTAAGGCCCAATCCTATGTGTTCCTTGCCTCAACCTGTCCACCTGTATCATGTGTAAAAATAGAGATTTTGGTCAACATAAGTTGGCGAGTGAATCCCGTTTAAACATTTGAAATAAATAATATGTTGATTTATTTAATAAACATGTTCATAAACCAAATATGAGCAAACATATATGTATAATATCCACAAACCACATAAACATCTAGCAATGTACACATAAGCATGATCAATGATGAGTTGTGAGATCAAGGCTCAATCAAACGGAGCCGATCTAATTAGGCAACGCGATGCTCTACTCGTATCCAACGAGGAACTGATGGGCTTAATGTGAATACTTGACTGAAATGAGAAAAGATAACCACATATAACAATAAACCAAATATTACATAACACGTTATATCATATAATGGTAGTAGCACAAGTGTTTGAATAAACGATATAAATAAACGACACATGATACACCCCAAAACGTGAATAAAAAGGGGAAGTTTGTAAGAATTCACTCACAGTGGGTGTGTTTCTTGAGTTGATAACGAACGCGCACGATTAAAGTTCCAACCGACGAGAAAACTAACCTAAATATTCACGTAATAATTTGGTAAATATATTCCTTTTATTTTCAATTAGTATTTTTATTTAATGTCTTTTATTAGGCTTTTTAGACAAATTTTTATAGTATTTATTACAAATTTTATGTTTAAAGTCTTATTTTTATATATATTTTAGGGATTTTTGGAGAAAAATAAAGAAAATATTTATTAAAAAAATATACCCTTGAAGGGGTTGAACCGGCTGAATTAAAGGATTATATGCAGCGTGTGGGATTCGAACTCGTGACCTCTCATTTACGTGCACGCAGCTCTACCAACTGAGCTACGTGTCTAACACAAAATAATCTAGATTTTAATTGCATATATATACTTACTAGGTTAAATCATAATTCTATTTATTTAAAAAGGTTTGCTATATTAACAACTCGCTGCACACAACCGGACTCGAACTCGCGCCCATGTATTGCGTTGCACACAGCCCTACCAACTGGGCTGTGTGACTAACCCAGAATATTCTGAATTTATATTAATCTTATACACTTACTGGATGTTGATGTGATTAAGTATTAAAAAGAGTTGGTTTATTTCAAGAAATCGGAACCGTGCGAGACTCGAACCCGGGTAACTGTGTTTGCAATGCACACAGTCCACCACTGGACTGTGTGTCTAACCCGGTATAATCTCTGATTTTAATTATACTAATATACTTATACAACTTCATCTTCTTCATTTTATAAGCCAACACCATACCCGACTGATTAATCAGAAACTATTATAATTCATCATTGCTAATAAATTAAGTGATAAAAGAAGAAAGTTCAAGTGATTTTACGATCAGATGTGAACCGAAATTCTCCGGTGATGTTTTCCGACGATAAAGCAAGTTTCCGGCGAAGTGTTGATTGGAACAGAGGGGTTCTACCGAGAGTTTTAGAGAGGTGTTTGAGAGCGTGGGTAAGTTCAACAATGATGTAAGGATCCCTATTTATAGGTGAATATGTTGCTTTGCTAGATTTCGGTTTTTATCAGTTTCAAACGGAAATTGATAACCGAGTTAATGTGTAACCGATTTGACCTTAACTGACCCATGATTGAGTCTAACTCATGATTGGGAATGTTACTTCAGATTAAACTTGAAACAAAACGGATTTGCAGAGATTAAGGTTGAAGCTTCGACCGTTACAACGGTTGTTGGAAACTTGTTGGAAACTGATTTTAGGGTGTTGCCACGTATAAGACCTATTTGTTTTAGAGTTTATTCAGATATGTGTGTAGTGGAGTGGTGTGTGGTGCGTGTTGGTTCAATGAAGACGCGGGTTTGAAACCTGTGGTCACCCTTTTATATTTATTTTTCTTATTTTCAGTTTTATTTATTAATATTATTATTGGTTTTTATTTATTATCTTTATTATTTTAACCCTTTTGATTTATTTATTAATTAATGAAATTAATATAACGAATTTGAATGGTTATCATAAATACGTAATGGAACTTCATATCATATACTTGAATTATTAAACGGAGCGGGTTTTAGAACCCGTTTTACAACGAATGTTACAGTATCCCCTACTTTTAGAAATTTCGTCCCGAAATTTAAGTAGGAGTAGTAGGTGTAACTTGAAAGAGATGCGGGTATTTTTCACGCATTGAGTCTTCGCGTTCCCAAGTAAACTCAGGTCCTCGTTTTGATTCCCAATGCACTCTGACTATCGGAATTCGACTTCGTCTTAAACGCTTCTCACCGAAGTCCATGATTTCTACAGGTCGTTCAACGAAATTCATTGATTCATCAATCTGAATATCTTCTAACAGTATATGGAGATTTTTGTTGGCAAGGCACTTTTTCAAGTTTGATACATGGAACGTGGGATGAATCCTGTTGAGTTCTTTTGGTAAGTCAAGCTTGTAAGCTACAGGACCAACTCTCTTGAGTATTTTGAATGGTCCCACGTAGCGTGGTGCTAGCTTGCCTTTTTGTCCAAAACGAACCACTCCCTTCCATAGTGATACTTTCAAAAGTACTTGATCGCCAACACAAAACTCAAGTGGCTTTCGTCGTTTATTAGCGTAACTCTTTTGACGACTCTGAGCTGCTAGAAGATTATTGCGGATTTGAAGAATCTTATCGGTTGTTTCTTGGATCATTTTAGGTCCAGTAATTTGTGATTCACCGATTTCATGCCAACATACAGGAGATCGGCACTTACGACCATATAATGCTTCAAAAGGAGCCATACTGATGCTCGAATGATAGCTATTGTTGTACGAAAATTCAACTAACGGTAGATGAGTATCCCAATTGCCCTTGAAGTCGATGACACATGCTCGCAACGTGTCTTCAAGAGTCTGTATGGTGCGCTCAGATTGACCATCAGTTTAAGGGTGAAAGGCGGTGCTGAGATCTAGGCGTGTGCCTAATGCTAATTGTACGGCTTGCCATGTTCGTGAAGTAAAATGTCCATCTCGATCCGAAATGATACTTAAAGGCACACCGTGTTGACTTACAATTTCATCAATATAGATACGAGCTAACTTCTCGTTCTTATAGTCTTCGCGGATTGGAATGAAATGAGCTGATTTGGTAAGACGATCAATGATAACCCAAATCGTATCATGCCCACTGGAAGTGTGAGGTAACCCGGTAATAAAATCCATGATTATGTTTTCCCATTTCCAAACGGGTGTTGAACGAGTAATCCTGAAGGTCTTTGATGTTCAGCTTTAACCTTATAACATGTGAGGCACTTGGAGACTAAAATGGCGATATCCTTCTTCATGCCAGGCCACCAGTAAGAGTATCGTAGGTCTTGATACATCTTATCAGCACCTGGATGTATAGAGTATCGTGTTTGTGAGCCTCATTCATGAGAAAAGTATGAAGATTGTCGCGATCAGGTACCCAAATGCGATTTAGATAGTAGAGGATACCATCGGACTTGGATTCTAATTTGGTTTCAGCTCCACAAGACAATTCATCTGGTACATCATTTTCCGTGACAGAAATATGTTGAGCTGCGCGAATGCGCTTTTGAAGATCAGTTACAATTTGAGAACACAAAAGATGAATGGAGTTAGCATACTCTTTTCGGCTAAGAGCATCAGCCACAACATTGGCTTTACCAGGATGATAACGGATTTCACAATCATAATCATTCAGGAGTTCGACCCATCGTCGTTGCCTCATGTTTAACTCTTTTTGATTGAAGATATGTTGAAGGCTCTTGTGGTCATTGTAAATTTCACACTTTGTATCATAGAGATAATGTCTCCATATCTTTAGAGCGAACACGACTACTCCGAGTTCCAGCTCGTGAGCGGTGTAATTCTTCTCGTGAACTTTAAGTTGCCTTGAGGCGTAGGCTATCACCTTTCCTCTTTGCATTAAGACACACCCTAGTCCATGCCTTGATGCGTCACAATAGACCACGAAGTCTTCACAACCGTCAGGGAGAGTGAGGATAGGTGCATCACAAAGCTTTTGTTTCAAGGTTTGAAAAGCCTCTTCCTCTTGGGCCTCCAAATAAAGGGCTTGCCCTTATGAGTCAAGGTTGTGAGTGGTAAGGCAATACGAGAGAAATTGGCGATGAAACGTCGATAATAACCAGATAAACAAAGGAATGACCTAACTTCGGTAGGAGTGCGTGGAGCTTGCCATTCTTGCACTGCTTTAATCTTTGCAGGGTCGACATGAATTCCTTTGTTGTTGACGACGTGACCAAGGAATTGAACTTCTTTTAACCAGAATTCACATTTCGAAAACTTAGTGTAGCGTTTTTTGGTTTTCAAAAGTGTTAGGATAAGTTGAAGGTGTCGTTCATGATCGGATTTGGTCTTGGAATAAATAAGAATATCATCGATAAAGGCAATAACGAAACGATCGAGGTAGGGTTTGCACACCCTATTCATTAAATCCATGAAGACGGGTGGAGCATTGGTCAAACCAAAAGGCATGACCATGAATTCGTAGTGACCATAGCGAGTTTGAAAGGCAGTCTTCGGAATGTCTTCTTCACGTACTGTGCGCTGATGATAACCAGAATGAAGATCGATTTTCGAGAAGCAGGTGGCACCCTGAAGTTGATCTAGAAGGTCATCAATGCGAGGTAAAGGATAGCGGTTCTTGATGGTCAGCTTGTTGAGCTCTCGATAATCGATGCATATTCGGAAAGTTAAATCTTTCCTTTTGACGAAAAGAACTGGTGCACCCAAGGTGATGAGCTAGGATGTATAAATCCCTTGTCAGTCAGCTCTTGCAGCTGACTAGCGAACTCTTGAATTTTGGATGGGGCTAACCGATATGGAGATTTTGCAACTGGTGTAGCACCCGGTACAAGATCGATTCGAAATTCGACTCCTCGCACAGGAGGAAGTCCTGCAACATCGTCGGAAAAAACTTGAGGAAATTCTTTAACAATCGGAATGTCGTCGAGTTTCTTCTCCTTGCTCTCTTTCTTGACAATGTGCGCTAGGAATACTACGTAGTCCTTGCGAAGGTATTTTCAAGCTTGAAGGCATGACATCAACTAAAGTCCTTTGGATGGGGTTTCACCAAAAATACGAAGAGTTTGTCCGTCGGCGAGAGGAATTCGAAATGTTTTTCTGTAACAAACAACTTCAACGTGATGCTGACTAAGCCAGTCCATACCAATGATGACATCAAAACTACCCAACTTCATAGGAATAAGATCGATTGGAAAATCATGATCCCTGAGAGTAAGGGTGCAATTGCGAATGATAGAGTCTAGCGTAATAGGTTCACCGTCTGCTACTTCCACTGTAAATGATTCGGCTAGACTATCGCGAGGTAAACCAAGAATAGATTCAAACTCTAAAGACACAAAACTCTTATCTGCGCTAGTGTCAAAAAGTATAGATGCATAACTACCGTTGATGAGAAACGTACCATTAACCACATTGTTATCCGCTCTAGCCTGGATGGCGTTGATGTTAAAAGCTCTTCCTCTAGCTGGCGGATTGGCTTGGTTGGCTTGGTTCACAGGGTTAGCTTGGGCTTGTGCATTTATGATGTTTACCAAATGTGAACAGGTGTTGCGGAAATGGGTTGGATCACCGCAATTGAAACAATCTCTGACGAGCGGCATCATAGGGTAGTTGGGTTGATAAAAAGGTTGAGCCACTGGTTGAGCAGGTGGTAATAGTAGAGCTTGTTGGTAGGGAGCTTGGCCTACCACTTGGTTGTTTGGTTGGGCTTGGGGTTGGTTGCGGGCTGGTCTTTGAAGAACGCGGCAGGTTTGGATTGTATGACCTGCACTGCCACAACTTATGCAATGAAGACATGGGTTCTCGGGAGGGTGGTGATATTGACATCGGTTGCATTTTAGGTGAGGTCCCGTATACTGTTTCTTAAATGGTGCGGTAGGAGGTGCTATGTGTGTGATTGGAGCGGCGGCAATGGGTTGATTGGTTTGAGTTGGCTGATTTGTGACGGCAAAGTTCTTCCCATTTCGCTTTCTCTTGCCAACGAATCGAGGAGAGGATCTAGTTTGGGTTGAGGTAGGGGTTTCAGCAAGTGTCTTGTCTTTCTTCTTCTCGTCTTTGAAATCCCCGTTCCGGATGCGATTTTCAGTGAGCTTAGTAGCTATCTCCATTGCTGCCTCCAGAGTTGCAGGCGTAGTACTCATCACAAAGTCATGAATTTCCGAGGGAAGACCCCGAATGTAGTGCTCAATCAAACGGTATAGAGGAGTGAACAAGTTGGGAACCATTTGATTCAACTCGAGAAACTTCTTGTTGTAGGTTATATGGTCTCCCTCCTTTTGTTTCAAGAAATAAAACTCATCTTCTAACTTCTTAATTTCACTTCTTGACAGAAGCATCTGGTCACGAGTTCTCTTAATTCTTCCCAAGTTAGGGCTACCGCGGCTTCGACGCCTCGTCTGCCTTTCTCCGCATTCCACCATGTGAGTGCTACCCGATACAGACGACCAATAGCATAACGCACCTTGCGGTTGTTGGGACAATCACAGTTGAGGAAGGTACTCTCCATCTCTTCAAACCATCGGAGAAGAGCAGTGACCCGTTTAGTCCCCTCATACTTTGGAGGGTCACATGAGTTGAAGTGTTTGTAGGTGCACTTGGTGGCGTTTGCGGGAGGGTTGACGGCATTTTGACCCTCTTGGTTGGTTGGATTGAAAGGATTAGCAGCGAGGGCATGTTGGACTTGTATCACAATGTCAGGAATTACGGCGGCCATTTGTTGGGCTATTTGAGCAGCCGTGCGCTCACCGGATCTTCCTGATCTCCTACCTCCTCGAGAGTGCCTAGAATACATCTACAGGAAATACGTAACGAGATTATGAGTTTGATGTTTTGGTGTCATGTGTCGCATTAGAAATTAACATCCACAAAATAATTGAAAATAAATTCACTACATCCATTGGATGTCTTGGGCCTTGCTCGTGTTTGGACCCCATATGTCCCTCATACTTGGCCTCGGTAGTCATATGGGCCCCCATGACTCCTAGGCTTTGTAGAGTTCACACTGGTGTTGGCCTGTTAACACTTGCATCACCCAAATGAAAATCGTTAAAACATGATTGCGAGGTATAAAGTCGGAGGGTGTCCAGATGTAGACACAGTGACAGCTCAAAGTGGGGTTAGTTCACACGACATTTGGTGTGGCATGCTTTGGCCTAAAAGGTCCTTCATACTCTCATCGTTAGTCCCCAGGTAGGCAAACTGGTCCGTTATATTGGATTTATATGAATGCCAATCCTAGACAGGACGTTTTGACTACCGGTACTTGCACCCTTCCAGTTACTACATGCCCGTCGTAGAACTCACTTTGATGAGATTGAGAAATGAAAACATCACAAAATGTTGAGAAAGAAAGCATGAAAAATGTTCAAATACGTGAAAATTGAGACATGCGTGTTTGCGTATATATGTAAGCATGTTATGTTAACAATATGTATATCACATTGAATATCACACAAATCATACAGTAGTAGGGGTGCTTGCATGCATTTGTGTGTGAGATAAATATGAAGCAAATAAATATCACGAGTTCGCATGTAACCAAAAAACACGTAAGCAATTAAAATCTAATCGACTATAGTATAGGTTCTAAGGTCTAATAACCTATCCTATATCCACATAGTCAAGAGCTCAGATACCAATCTGTTACACCCTGACCCGCAGCGGATATGGTAGTCGGGGCATAATTGGGTTTTCATCAAAGCTCATGACATTTACTATAATAAAGTTTCATATTTATTAATTCAAATTAAAAGGAAAAATTCCATCAAACACATAAACCATACAAGCACAAGATTGTTCTAAACATGACATTTTTGTAATTCTTTATTTTTCTTCTAAGGCCCGATCCTATGTGTTCCTTGCCTCAACATGTCCACCTGTATCATGTGTAAAAATAGAGATTTCGGTCAACATAAGTTGGCGAATGAATCCTGTTTAAACATTTGAAATAAATAATATGTTGATTTATTTAATAAAAATGTACATAAACCAAATATGATCAAACATATATGTATAATATCCACAAACCACATAAACATCTAGCAATGTACACATAAGCATGATAAATGATGAGTTGTGAGATCAAGGCTCAATCAAACGCGCACGATTAAAGATTCCAACCGACGAGAAAACTAACCTAAATATTCACGTAATAATTTGATAAATATATTCCTTTTATTTGCAATTAGTATTTTTATTTAATGTCTTGTATTAGGCTTTTTAGACAAAATTTAATAGTACTTCTTACAAATTTTATGTTCAAAAGTCTTATTTTTATATATATTTCTAGGGGTTTTTGGAGAAAAATAAAAAAAATATTTATTAAAAAAAATATACCCCCTGAAGGGGTTGAACCGGCCGAATTAAAGGATTATACGTAGCATGTGGGATTCGAACTCGTGACCTCTCGTTTACGTGCACGTAGCTTTACCAATTAAGCTACGTGTCTAACCCGAAATAATCTAGATTTTAATTACATATATATACTTACTAGGTTAAATCATAATTTGTAACACCCTGTAAAAAATCATGTCCAATAGTATGGCGACACGTGTTGTATTTTAAATGTAGTCTATTAAAGTCTAATATGGACTAAAGGTGTCAACATGCTCATACTGAGCCTCTGATTGACTGTCCGATGTCAACATGCATAAATAACAGCCTCTGAGTGACTGATATGTCAACATGCCTAACCTCTGAGTGACATCGGAGTCAACATGCTTATAGTGGGCCTCTGAGTGATCTTTTACGAAGTCCTATCTCTCATACGTACTGTAAATATATGAAAGTTGGACAATGGAGGGATTAAAAGTGTTAACATGTTAATTTATACCTCTGAGTGACCTTTTAACAAGCCGAGAGCTTGACAATGTCCGGGAATAATCCCGGGTATGCCAAATATTGGCTACAGAGGGCTAAATATGCCAAAAGGGTGTTTTAGAAGGTCTTTGGAGGGTTTAATAAGTTGATGGGCTAAATGTGGCAAATTTTGAAAACTGACATGGGGCGCTCGCGGGGCGCGAGAGGCCTGTGTCTGCAGAAAGTTTTGCTTGGCCTCCACACATATTACCAAAAACCATTTTTTCGAAACTATGGACTTTCAATCAGCTATGCCGCGTTTTGGGACATTTGTAAGCTCCCTCTTACACCCCTTAACACCTGGCATCACCTCCTTTGAGTTATCCAACTATAAATAGGTGCCCAATTTCACCATTTGAACTTGCACCTTTCTTATTCATAACTCTCCCTCCTCTGGAAGTTCCTAACTGAAAAGAGCATCCAACTTAGTCCTCTTGCATTCTAGGAACCTCTTGCAAGTGTCCCTTGCTCTTGCATTTTCGTTTATAGGCTTTTATAGCCAAAAGTCAAGCATTTTACGGAAAACGCTTTGACTTTCGGTCAAGACATGGTCCAGCCATTGTTCGTGACGAACATGGCTAAGTGACCGTAATAAGGTAGGTGTTAATCCCTACAAATGGCACCTCCTGAAGATCACGTTTGCTAGACCAATTGACGGGTCAAAGTTATAATATTAAAAAGTCAAACAGGCTATTTTTCGGAAAAAAAATCATAAATTGATCTTAAATATGTTATGAAACCTGTTTTGACACTTAAACAAGTTGGTAATAATTATTAGAACATGTAAGAACCTGTTCGGCTCGTCAAATTCAGTTCTAGGGTCGGTTCGCAATCGAAAGTCACAAAGTTTGACTTCTGCTTTGACTTTCGATTCTGACCCGATTTAGATTAGTTACCTACTGATCTAAAGTTGAATTATGATCGTAATATAATGTAGCATAACCCTCTAAGGTTATATTACATGATCATAATCAGAATCTGAGTTTATGCGGAGGGTCTATAATTATGCCAGTTTTTACTAAAATAACCTTTTTGCATAAATCAAGGTTTTAATGATAATGAAAATGAAAATAAGTTTCCTACTGAAATAATATTATAAGTAGGATTATTTGGGATGTCAAACCAGATTATAAATTGAGTTTACAAGCAGGTCCTTGAATTAGGTCGATAAATGACGATTTAGCCCTTGGGGCTCATAAAATGGTTTTAATCAAATCTTTTCAAGATAAATCTTTTAGCTACTGATATGTTATATTAAATAACATATCTAAGACATTTTAATCTGACCTTAACATCAGTTTTCATTAAACATCGCACAAAACGTCATTTTACGACATAAGCGCCGTTTCGGCGCATAGTATGGTTTTAAACCATATTATTTAACCAAGACTTGTTACCTACTGATTTTAAAACTTATTTTAAATATTTTTACAGTAGGTACATGTTATGAACTCAGAATCCCAAATAATTTATAAACTGTGTGTAAAATGACCAAACTGTGCATAGTTTGGTCATAAAAAAATATAAATTACACTTATAATTAATATCCTACTAGTAGTATATCAGAAATAAATTATTTTTATAGAAAAATTATGATTATAACATTTATTTATATTCAAGTTCCTTTTATACGGTATAAAATTACCAAAATGCTCTTACGAGGCATAGTTTCGTTTAAAAACCTTAACGGGCATGTAAGTTGAAATCTTACTGATATTACAACTTATTTAAAGTATAATGGCATATAGAACTTGTCTATGACTTATCCGGTTATCCAATATCGCTAATATGCGCACAGTTAAGTATATGTAACTAGTTTACGAAATTAATCGAAACGGGTTTAACCTTATCATTTTAAACTCAAAATCCAGAATGTTAATTGTTTACCCATTTTCCGGCAATAAAGCAAGTTTCTGGCGAAGTGTTGATTGAAACAGAGGGGTTCTACCGAGAGTTTTAGAGAGGTGTTTTAGAGTGTGGGCGAGTTCAACAATGATGCAAGGATCCCTATTTATTGGTGAATGTGTTGCTTTGCTAGATTTCGGTTTTTATCGGTTTCAAACGAAAATTGATAACCGAGTTAATGTGTAACCGATTTGACCTTAACTGACCCATGATTGAGTCTAACTCATGATTGGGAATGTTTCTTCAGTTTTAATTTGAAACAAAACGGATTAGCAGAGATTAAGGTTGAAGCTTCGACCGTTACAGACGGTTGTTGGAAACTGATTTTAGGATGTTGCCAAAATATAAGACCTATTTGTTTTAGAGTTTATTCAGATATGTGTGTGTAGTGGAGTGGTGGGTGATGCGTGTTGGTTCAATGAAGACCCGGGTTCGAAACCCGTGGTCACCCTTTTATATTTATTTTTATTATTTTAAGTTTTATGTATTAACATTATTATTAGTTTTTATTTATTATCTTTATTATTTCCGGCTAATTTCTAACTTAAAAATGTTATTTTTTAAGTATTTTTAATGTAAATAAATAAATAAAAGAAATAAAAAAAATGTTGATTTTTGACTGTTGACTTTGTTGACCGTTGACTTGTTGACCTGTTGATCGGTTTTATTGTGGAATTGTATGCGCTGGGTGAGGCTCGAACCCGAGACCTCCCGTACGCGTGCACGCAGCTCTACCAATTGAGCTACGTGTCTAACCCGATATATTTCTGTTTTTAATTGTATTTATATAGTAATTGAATTAATCCGAAAATCATTTATTTCAAAAACAATTTAAATGACTCGCTCGGTGCTCTCCACTGGTCTCGAACCCGGGACCTGTGGTTTAGGTTAACACACAGTCCACCGCTGGACTGTGTGTCTAACTTGTTAAATAATCTGATTTTTATTATACTTATATAAAAACTAAATAATTTCGTTTCTGCTTTAAATAAAAAGTTTGATAATTGTCCGGACCGGTGCGGTAGTCTGGACTCGAACTCGTGACCTGTGGTTTAAACGTTCACACAGTCCACCACTGGACTGTGTGTCTATCTTGGTTATTATTCCGGTTTTTATTAAACTTAATATCTATTGCAGTGAATCCGGTTCGGTTTAAAAAAATGAACATTTTTATTAAGGCGAGTGTGCGTGGGACAAGAATCGAACTCGGGACGTAAGCGTGTTTTATTTGCACAAAGTCCACCGCTGGACTGTGTGTCTAACCCGGGATATATCTTGATTTTAATTAAACATATACACAACTGATAACTCCGTCTTCTTCGTTAAACTTAACCAGAAACGGAAGTCCGACTGGTTCGAAGATTTAATCAAGTTCTTTAGTGTCTTGTGATTAATTACATGTGCGATAAATAAAAAGAACGAGAGATTAAGTGTAAGATATACCGAACAGTGGCTCCTCTGTTTCCCCAGCGAAACTCCGGTGATAGCAAGTTATTCCGGCGACGTGTGTCCTGCGGCAGAGGGTCTTCAGGGAGCTTGAGATGAGTGTGGGTGGCTTCGGTATGAGCTCTGGGTGTTCAGTAAGGCTCAGAGGTGAAAGGCTCGATTTTCCGGCGAGTTGCAGAAATTCTCCGGCGAGTAAATTTACGTCGGGAAAGAGTATGATTGTGAGCGAAAAAGCTAACAGAGGTTAGAGGGGGTATTTATAGGGCAGGACATCGACGAATTTAGTCCGTTTTCCGTCTTGATTCGTCGGTCAATAAGTTTTCCGACGGTTATGACTTGCGTCGCGGGTTCAAACGTCGGTTTAACCGATGTAATAGTTAAGGCTTCTGTTAAAACAGAAGAAACCGTCCAATCTCGGCGAAATCGTCGGGATTTCCGACGACTGCGATTGGGCGCGTCGGTTTTGAATTCGAGATTTATGTTATGTATTAATTGTTTCCATTAATGAACAAGAAACACAAGTGGCGCAGTGATTGGATGGTTGGAAGTTAAGGCGTTGTATAATCCTGGCTGACCCGGGTTCGAAACCCGGGCAGCAGCCTTTTATTTTTATTTCCTTATTTTAAATACTTTTTCAAATATAAATTATATATTCCAATATACTTATTAATTATGTATCGTTTAAAAATAATTTGGGCATTAAATACGCAACGAAATTTTTTTAACTGATTGTTCGGTTAATAAACGGAGGGGGTTTGGTAAATCCGGTTTTTGACGGATGTTACAGTATCCCCTGCTTTTTAGAAATTTCGTCCCGAAATTTAAGTAGTGGTATATTTGTCCAAAATAATGGTGTTTAGTTTGACAGTTACATACTTAGAAAAAGAGTAAGTGTTTAAATTTTTTGTTCGAGGCGGTAACGTTCCTTGTAAGGGTTGAGTACCCTGCTACAGGAATCGTTTTTTGTTGCCTACGGTAAAAATATTGATAAGCAGAGTTGATTCACTAAGTATGATTTCATGCGTAAGAGTTTTGATATGTTTGGGAAGATATGGTTATATCCTAAAGCAAAACTTCTAATACTACAACCTACATGGAACTTCTCATAACCGTCTAACAATGCCTCTGATCCTTTGACAAGAATACTTATATATAGGAAGTACCAGCGGCGTATCCACCATATTCTTGTCAAATTTTCATTGGTTTTATCAGTAAGTTATGATTGGTTCTATGATGTGACTCTAGAACATAAATAAACGCCACAACCAATGTACCAAGAAATTACTAAATCCTACATAGAACTTCTCATAACCGCCTGACAATGCCTCTGATCCTTTGACAAGAATACTTATATATATAGGAAGTACCAGCGGCGTATCCACCATATTCTTGTCAAATTTTCATTGGTTTTATCAGTAAGTTATGATTGGTTCTATGATGTAACTCTAGAACATAAATAAACACAACAACCAATATCTGAGTCCAAATTCTGATAGCATACATGTTTGAATGGTGACAGTTCCTCTCTCGTTTGTTATGATGGAGAGGTTAGTTTATCTAGAAATAGAACAAAATCCAATTTCTTTAAATGGCGAGATGATATGAATGTAACACAAATTTCAACCAAGACAATACTAAATCCTACATGGAACTTCTCATAACCGCCTGATAATGCCTCTGATCCTTTGGCGAGAATACTTATATATAGGAAGTACCAGCGGCGTATCCACCATATTCTCGTCAAATTTTTCATTGGTTTTATCAGTAAATTATGATTAGTCCTATGTGACTCTAAAACATAAACAACACAACAACCACAGTTTGAGTCTAAATTCTAATAGTATACATGTTTGAATGATGACAGTACCTCTCTCGTTTGTTATGATGGAGAGGTTAGTCTATGTAGAAAATGGAACACAATCCAATTTCTTTAAATAATGAGATGATATGAATGCTAAATCAAGGAGTATAACACAAACTTCAACCAAAACAATACTAAATCCTACATGGAACTTCTCATAACCGCCAGATAATGCCTCTGATCCTTTGGCAAGAATACTTATATATAGGAAGTACCAGCGGCGTATCCACCATATTCTTGTCAAATTTTCATTGGCTTTATCCGTAAGTTATGATTAGTTCTATGTGACTTTAAAACAAAAACAAACTGAAACAGTAATTCGCATTAGGATCCTTGGATAAGATTCCAATTTATAACTGGGATATGGGAAAATGGAGATAACATAAGAAAAAAAAAACATAAAAACTAAGCGGTTGGAGTTGAATCTTGATTTTCGGTGAAGGGGACTAGTTGGGTGTTTTCGTTTGGGCCGTCATTATCTTCGACAGGATTGGCGTTGATGTTGAAAACTCTTCCTCTTGCTGGTGGCCTAGTGATTGGGTTTTCTTGATTTACTTGGTTAACTGGGTTTGATTGAGCTTGAGCGTTTATGATGTTAACCAATCGAGGGCACGTGTTTCTAAAGTGGGTAGGGTCGCCACAATTGAAACAAGCTCGAACATATGGGAACATGGGGTATTGGGGTTGTTGATAGGTTTGGATCATGTTTTGAGTAGGGGGAGAGATTTGGTTTTGAGGGGTGCGGCAAACCTTGCTCAAATGACCATAGCGTCCACAATTTGCACATAGTCGACAAGGTAAGGTAAGGGGATGTTGATAAAAACAGGTGTTACATCGAGGGTGAGGTCCAAGGTATGGTTTCTTATTTGGGTAAATTGAGTTGGGTGCTACTTGAGTGATTGGGATAGCTTGGATGGGTATGGCTTGTGAAATTGGTTGATTACGTTGTGTGACAGCGAAAAGTTGCCCATCTCATTTTCTCTTAAAAGTGGGTTGAGAAGGGGATTCGGTTTGGGTGGAGTTTGAAGTTTCAGTCGATGCCTTATCCTTCTTCTTCTCCTCCTTGAAGTCTTTGTTCCGGATTCGGTTTTTGGTGAGCTCTGTAGCTAACTCCATTGCTGCTTCCAAAGTTGCAGGCGTGGTACTTATTACAGAGTCTTGAAATTTTGACGGAAGACCTCAAATGTAGTGCTCGATCAAACGGTAGAGGGGAGTGAACAAGTTGGGAACCATTTGATTTAACTCGAGGAATCTTTTGGTGTATGTGGTGTGGTCGCCTTCCTTTTGCTTCAACGAATAGAACTCATCTTCTAATTTCTTGATTTCGCTCCTTTGGCAAAACCGTCTTGTCATGATTTCCTTCAACTCTTCCCAAGTCAAAGTCATAGCATCGTCAACGCCTCGTTTGGCCTTCTCTGTATTCCACCAAGTAAGTGCTATTCCATATAAACGACCGGTAGCATATCGCACTTTGCGATCATCGGGGCAACCGCAATTTAGAAAAGTGTTCTCCATTTCTTCCAACCAATGGAGGAGAGCAGTGACACCTTCAGTCCCTTGTATTTTGGAGGGTCGCAGGATTTGAAATGCTTGTAGGTGCATTTAGTGGTATTTGGGGGAGGGTTGACAACGTTTTGATCTTCTTGATTGACAGGATTAGCAGTAAGTGCTTGTTGGACTTGGATTACAATGTTGGGTATTACGGCGGCCATTTGTTGAGCGATTAGTACAGCCATGCGCTCGCGGGCTTTTCCTGCTCTCATCTTCCTACGGGCGAGGCTAGAAGACATCTACAAGGAATACATATCAAGAGTATGAGTTGGATGTTTTTGGGATAATGGGTTGTACTTAGGAATGAACATTCATAAAATAAATATAGAAAAATAAATCTACTACATCCATAGGATGTCTTGGGCTTTGCTCGTCATTGGGCCTTGCATGCCGCCATACTTCACCTTCGTAATCATGTGGGCCCACATGAATACCGGGTTTTTCATATGGTTCGCATGTGTTAGCCTGGTTACGTACACTAAAACCCGGAGAAAATCGAGAAATATGTATATAACGTATGATATTCGGAATGTGTCCAGGTATGGACACGGTGACACCTCAAAGTGGGGTTAGTTCGAACGACATTTGGTGTGGCATGCTTTGGCCTAATAGGTCCTTCGTACTCTCATCGTTAGTCCCCAGGTAGGCAAACTGGTCCGTTATATTAGATTTATACGAATGCCAACCTAGACAGGACGTTCCGACTACCGGTACTTGTACCCTTCCAGTTACTACATGCCCGTCGCAGAACTTACTTTGATGAGATTTGAAAATTGCGACAAAATCCTTGAATAACAAAAGTATGAAGATGATTTGAATATATGAACATTGAAATATGTATAATGAATGTGTATGTAAGTATGTATGTTTGACTGTAAGTATAAACAAATATGAAACAAATAAATATCATAAGTTTGCATGTAACCACATAAACAATTTAAAATCTAGTCAACTATAGTATAGGCTCTATGGGTCTAATAACCTATCCTATATCCCTATAGTCATGGCTCTGATACCAATCGGTCACACCCCGACCCGCAGCGGAAAAAGGTGATTGGGGCATAATTGGGTTATCATCAAAGCTCATGACATTTATTATGACGTTTCATATTCATTAATACAATTTAATGGGAAATATACAATCATAATTACATCATGTCCTAAACATCATTCTAGACTTCATTGTTTTCTTCTAAGGCCTTTCCTATGTTTTCATGCTTCATCCTGTTCACCTGTATCATGTGTAAAAATGGTTTTTGGATCAACAAAAAGTTGGCGAGTGAATCCTATGAAAAACATTTGAACAAGTTTATTGAAATGATTATAAAATAAAGTGCACAACCACACATGAGTAAAAATAGATGTAAACTTATTCACCAATCATCTAATATTAAATAATGCACACACATACAATAATGGATTTGTTTTGAGGCACGCGTTGCTCAACTCGTCTCCGACGAGGAACTGATGGGCCTAATGAATGAATTGCATATAGCTTGACAATATGAAATACATAACTACAAACAATATATACAATCTAAGTTTAGATCACAATATGGTATGGCACAATTTTAAATAAACGAGTTAATTTTAGTGACACATGACACACCCCAAAACGTGTAATTAAAAAGGGGAGTTGTAAGATTCACTCACATTGGGTGCGTTCGGTTGATGATGTTGAATGCGCACGAAGTTGGTTTTAACCACGAGTGAAACTAACCTAGATAATGGCATAATGGTTCGATTAGTAAGCGGATTTTATTAATCAATTTTAGTAGAATTGTTGGATATATTTTTGTGAGTTTAAGGCTAATTTCTAACTTAAAAATGTTATTTTTAAGTATTTTTAATGTAAATAAATAAATAAAAGAAATAAAAAAAATGTTGATTTTTGACTGTTGACTTTGTTGACCGTTGACTTGTTGACCTGTTGATCGGTTTTATTGTGGAATTGTATGCGCTGGGTGAGGCTCGAACCCGAGACCTCCCGTACGCGTGCACGCAGCTTTACCAACTGAGCTACGTGTCTAACCCGATATATTTCTGTTTTTAATTGTATTTATATACTAATTGAATTAATCCGAAAATCATTTATTTCAAAAACAATTTAAATGACTCGCTCGGTGCTCTCCACAGGTCTCGAACCCGGGACCTGTGGTTTAGGTTAATACACAGTCCACCGCTGGACTGTGTGTCTAACTTGTTAAATAATCTGATTTTTATTATACTTATATACAAACTAAATAATTTCGTTTCTGCTTTAAATAAAAAGTTTGATAATTGTCCGGACCAGTGCGGTAGTCTGGACTCGAACTCGTGACCTGTGGTTTAAACGTTCACACAGTCCACCACTGGACTGTGTGTCTATCTTGGTTATTATTCCGGTTTTTATTAAACTTAACATCTATTGCAGTGAATCCGGTTCGGTTTAAAAAAAGAACATTTTTATTAAGGCGAGTGTGCGTGGGACAAGAATCGAACTCGGGACGTAAGCGTGTTTTATTAGCACACAGTCCACCGTTGGACTGTGTGTCTAACCCGGGATATATCTTGATTTTAATTAAACATATACACAACTGATAACTCCGTCTTCTTCGTTAAACTTAACCAGAAACGGAAGTCCGACTGTTTCGAAGATTTAATCAAGTTCTTTAGTGTCTTGTGATTAATTACATGTGCGATAAATAAAAAGAACGAAAGATTAAGTGTAAGATATACCGAACAGTGGCTCCTCTGTTTCGCCGGCGAAACTCCGGTGATAGCAAGTTATTCCGGCGACGTGTGTCCTGCGGCAGAGGGTCTTCAGGGAGCTTGAGATGAGTGTGGGTGGCTTCGGTATGAGCTCTGGGTGTTCAGTAAGGCTCAGAGGTGAAAGGCTCGGTTTTCCGGCGAGTTGCAGAAATTCTCCGGCGAGTAAATTTACGTCGGGAAAGAGTGTGATTGTGAGCGAAAAAGCTAACAGAGGTTAGAGGGGGTATTTATAGGGCGGGACATCGACGAATTTAGTCCGTTTTCCGTCTTGATTCGTCGGTCAATAAGTTTTCCGGCGGTTATGACTTGCGTCGCGGGTTCAGACGTCGGTTATAACCGATGTAATAGTTAAGGCTTCGATTAAAACAGAAGAAACCGTCCAATCTCGGCGAAATCGTCGGGATTTCTGACGACTGCGATTGGGCGCGTCGGTTTTGAATTCGAGATTTATGTTATGTATTAATTATTTCCATTAATGAACAAAAAACACAAGTTGCGCAGTGGTTGGATGGTTGGAAGTTAAGGCGTCGTATAATCCTGGCTGACCCGGGTTGGAAACCCGGGCAGCAGCCTTTTATTTTTATTTCCTAATTTTAAATACTTTTTCAAATATAAATTATATATTCCAATTATACTTATTAGTTATGTATCGTTTAAAAATAATTTGGGCATTAAATACGCAACGAAATTTTTTTAACTGATTGTTCGGTTAATAAACGGAGCGGGTTTGGTAAATCCGGTTTTTGACGGATGTTACACACCCCGCGCTAAGGTCATGACCATTATCTAATGTAATGAGCCAAGGATATCCAGGAAACGGTAATTTAACCCCCAATGTTTAAGTTATCAAACAAAACTGATTAAAACGGAATATGCGGATTTACTAGCCACAATCCGGCATTCGATTGATCCCATTTCCGACCAAGCGGTAATAATTTACCGTATCCCAAGCCCGTATAGGGAATATAAGTCAAGAGTATTTACCTGAGCTAGTCTTGATTTAAAAAATGCAAGACTTAATATCTCAGACGTATCCAAAATGATCTAAGTGCAGGTAGCATTTACCGGAAGGCTCTAGTATGGATTATGGCATAAGCTAACCAATTAAATACTAACGCTCTTATTTAAGTCATAGACTTAGACTGATTAGCGTAATGGATCAAAAACGGTACGCAAGACTTAGCGATGACCGAATAGAATGTAGTTTAAACCCAACAAGTACCTTGACTTGTATAAAATGGGTAAACAATTAACATTCTGGATTTTGAGTGTAAAATGACAAGGTTAAACCCATTTTGGTTAAATTCCGTAACTAGTTATGTATAATTAACCGTATGCTTATAAGCGATAATGGGTAACCGGATAAGTCATGGACAAGTTCTATATACCATTATACTTTAAATAAGTTGTAATATCAGTAAGATATCAACTTATATGCCCGTTAAGGTTTTTAAACGAAACTATGCCTCGGAAGGGCCTTTTGGTAATTTTATACCTTATAAGAGGAACTTGAATATAATTAAATGTTATAATCATAAGTTTTCTGTAAAAATACTTATTTGTGATATAATATCAGTAGGATATTAATTATATGTGTAATTTATATTTTATGACCAAACTATGCACCGAATGGGCATTTTGGTCATTTTACACATAGTTTATAAATTATTTGGGATTCTGAGTTAATAACATATACCTACTTTAAATATGTTTAAAATAAGTTTTAAAATCAGTAGGTAACAAGTCTTAGTTGATAGTTATGGTTTAAAACCATACTATGCGTCGAAATGACGCTTATGTCGTAAAATGTTGATTTATGCGATGTTTAATGAAAACTGATGTTAAGGTCAGATTAAAATGTCTTAGATATGTCATTTAGTATAACATATCAATAGCTAAAATATTTATTTTGAAAAGATTTGATTAAAACCATTTTATGAGCCACCATGGCTAAATCGTCATTTATCGGCCTAATTCAAGGACCTGCTTGTAAACTCAGTTTATAATCTGGTTTGACATCCCAAATAATCCTACTTATAATATTATATCAGTAGGAAACTTATTTCCATTTTCATTATCATTAAAACCTTGATTTATGCAAAAAGGTTATTTTAGTAAAAAATGGGATAATTATAGACCTTGCGCATAAACTTGGATTCTGATTATGATCATGTAATATAACCTCAGACGGTTATGCTACATTATATTACGATCATAATGCAACTTTAGATCAGTAGGTAACTAATCTAAATCGGGTCAGAATCGAAAGTCAAAGAAGAAGTCAAACTTTGCGACTTTCGGTTGCGAACCAACCCTAGGACTGAATTTGACGAGCCGAACATGTTCTTACATGTTCTAATAATGATAACCAACTTGTTTAAGTGTCAAAACAGGTTTCATAAGATATATAAGATCAATTTATGATTTTTTCCGAAAAATAGCCTGTTTGACTTTTTAATATTATAACTTTGACCCGTATATTGGTCTAGCAAACGTGATCTTTAGGAGGTGCCCTTTATAGAGACTAACATCTACCTTATTACGATCACTTAGCCATGTTCATTACGAACAATGGCTGGACCATAATGGTCTTAACCGAAAGTCAAGGTGTTTTCCGTAAAACGCTTGACTTTTGGCTATTAAAGCCTATAAACGAAAATGCAAGAGCAAGGAACACTTACAAGAGGTTCCTAGAATGCAAGAGAAGTAAGTTGGATGCTCCTTTCAGTTAGGAACTTCTAGAGGAGGGAGAAGAGTTGAAAATGAGAAAGGTGCAAGTTCAAAGGTTGAACCTTTGCACCTATTTATAGTTGGAGAGTTTGAAGGAGGTGATGCCAGGTGTTTAGGGGTGTTCCAAAACGTGGCGTAGCTTTTTAGGAAGCCATGGTTTCGAATCAAATGGTTTTTGGCAATTTGTGTGGTGGCCAAGGAAACTTTCTACAGACACAGGCTTCTCACGCCTCGCGAGAGGCCAAAGCCTTGCCTCTCGCGCCCCGCGAGCGCCCCATGGCTAGTTTCAAAGTTTGCCACACCCCTCAACTTATTAAACCCTCCAAAGACCTTCTAAAACACCCTTTTGGCATATTTAGCCCTCCGTAGCCGATATTTGGCATACCCGGGATTATGCCCGGACATTGTCGAGCTCTCAGTTCGTTAAAAGGTCACTCAGAGGTAAAAATTAACATGTTGACACTTTTAATCCCTCCATTGTCCAACTTTCATATATTTACAGAATTGAACCCTCTTGTCCATCAAATGGTACGTATGAGAGTTAGAACTTCGTAAAGGATCACTCAGAGGCCCACTATAAGCGTGTTGACTCTGATGTCACTCAGAGGTTAGGCATGTTGACGTATCAGTCACTCAGAGGCCAAGTTTTAAGCATGTTGACGTATCAGTCACTCAGAGGCTGTTATTTAAGCATGTTGACATATCAGTCACACAGAGGCTGTTATTTATGCATGTTGACATCAGACAGTCACTCAGGGGCTCAGTTTGAGCATGTTGATACCTTTAGTCCTTATTAGCCTTTAATAGACTAAATTTAAATACAACACATGTCGCTATACTATTGGACACGATTTTTACAGGGTGTTACAAATATAGCCGAGGGTAACGTCGTCTTCACATGAGGGGCCTACCATTTTTCGCATTAATACATTACTTAATTATCTTTCTATATTCCGACCTTGTGGGACTGTATCCCTGCTGACTCAGACCAATAGGTTGAGGGTAACGTCGCCTTCACAAGAGGGGCCGACTACTATAACTAAGATAATCTCTTAAAATGCCAAAAGTGCGAAAATCATCAAAGGATATGTAAAAGAGGAGTTAGAGTCAAGTGATTTCCTCTTGTCTATTTGTTGTTTTTATTACGTTTTTTACTTTCATATCATTAAACTTTCAAAACTTTTATAAAAAATTTGGATAGATTAGATGTTAACGATAAGCCGGTAACTAAAGCTCTTGTGTTATTAAACGACCTCGGTATCTTATCGTCACTATACTATGTCCACGATGGGTGCACTTGCCCTAACGTGTGTAGAGTGGTAGTATTGTATCGTGTTTTATAAATTTAAAGCTTGATTTACGAGTAAAAAGTGCCTGAAATATAACAAAAATTAAATCCCGCTTGCACCACTTCACACCTCATTGTCAATTGTGTAGGAAGGATGGCCACTATGCAAATATGTATCCAAATCTCGCTTCTCATGTGCAACAGGCTGCTCCTATTGATGCCAATCTGGCTCAAGCCTTCCATTCTTAGTGCAATGTCACTGAGGAATATCCTGATTGAATCGGTGACACAGGTGCGTTCGCCCATATGACACCCTCTGAAACTGACCTTACCAATACCTCTGGCTCCTCAAGGAATGACTTTGTTCATTTCGGGAATGGCCACACTCTACCAGTCACTAAAATTGGAACCGCACCCCTCACCAAAAATATCACTTTAAAAATGTTTTAGCTGTTCACATATTACAAAACGTCTCCTTTCAATCAACAAACTTACAAATGACTCACCCGTTGATGTTTTGTTCTCTAATAACTTTTTTCACATTCAGGACCGAAAGACCAAGGAAATTATGGCAAAAGGGACATGTGAAAATGGGCTCTACATCATGCGTGAAGGCAATCGGGCTTCCATTGCTTACTACTCGGATCAGCATCTCAAGGCCTCCTTTTAACATTGGCATGGTCGTCTGGGTCATGTGTTTTTTGATATTATTTCTAGATTACATAATCTTGGTTCTTTATTTGTAACTTCTTTGTTACCCAAACCTAGTCTTTGTTTACCTTGCCAATTATCTAAAGCTCATCGTTTGCCTTTTGATTTAAATCATAAAAGTGCTTTACATGCTTTAGATTTGATTCATTGTGATCTTTGGGGTCCTTCACCCGTTACATCAACTAATGGTTATCGTTTCTATGCTATATCTATTGATGATCATTCCCGTTTCACATGGTTTTATTCGCTTAAACATAAATCTAACTTTTATGACGCATTATTAATTTTCATCCCTTTTGTTCAAAACCAGTTATCTAGGAAAATTAAAATTTTTCAAATTGACGGTGGAACTGAATTCACAAACACTAGAGTTCAAATTTTTTTTTTCATGAACAAGGTATTCATCATCGACTCTCTTGTCCTCATACGCCTCAACAAAATGGTCGTGCTGAACGTAAACATAGACATATTACTGAAACGGTCTAGCAATGTTATTTAATTCTCATGCTCCAGCCACCTTGTGGACGGATGCCTTTGCCTCAGTTACGTTCATCAACCGCCTCCCAACTCCATTACTCAATTCAAGTCTCCCTATGAAATCCTGTGTGGTACTCCTCCCACATATTCAACTTTTCGTGTTTTCGGGTGTCGCGTCTTCCCTTACTTACAAGATTATGCGAAGCACAAACTATCACCACGTAACTCTGAGTGCATCTTCATTGGTTATGATGCAAATTACAAAGGATATCGTTCTCTTGAATCCACCACTCATCGTGTTTATATCACCAGACATGCTCAGTTTGACGAGGACACCTACCCCTTTATTGGCTTCACCAAACCTATTAACGAGGCCACTCTCATGTTCTCTAACTTTGACGAATCGTTACCTCCTACCCTGTTACCAAACCTGCCACATATTCCCTCGATACCATCTCCCACCAACACCTCATCTATCTCTCAAACTTCCCCATGCTCCTTATGTCCTACCCACAATACCATACCCCTTCCCACTGATCACCATTATTCATCGGCCCATACCTCACCCATTCCCACGGCCCAACATAAACCAAACCAACCATTCTTCTCCTCAGTCCAACCTCAATCTGCGCAGGCACCCTCAGCCCAAACACAACCCGCCCAGTCACCCACGACCCAACACAAAACCGACAACAATCATCCACCCTAATCACCTCCTACCAACCCATACCTACGGCCCAACCACCCAGCCCATCACACACCGATCCATTACCTCCAAACCAACCAAACCCGGGACCGTCTGATGAGCCGATACCATCCCATCCAATGAGGACTCGATCAAAAAATGGCATTTTCAAACCACAATATTATGCTAACTTGTCTTTATTTTCAGGACCTTTACATTATGCTTTGCTTGCAGCTCATGACCCACGCGGTTACAAATCTGCAGCAAAACACGCTAAGTGGGTTAAGGCTATAGAAGAGGGACTTGCTGCCCTGCGTTCTAACAAAACCTGGGTACTTGTTCCTCGTCCTACAAGTGCTACTATTGTTGGTTCAAAATGGATTTTCAGGACAAAGTACAAGGCGGATGGCTCTATTGATTCTTACAAGTCTCGTCTTGTTGCACAGCGTTTTACACGAGTTCCAGGACTTGAATTCTCTCATACTTTCAGTCCCGTGGTAAAAGCTTCTACAATTCGTGTTATTCTCTCCCTTGCTACTATTTATAATTGGCCTCTCCGTCAAATGGATGTTCGTAATGCCTTTCTAAATGGAAATTTAACTGAAACAATATACATGGAGCAACCAACTAGTTTTATTGATCCCAAATTCCCAAATCACGTTTGTCATTTGCAGAAGGCTCTTTATGGTTTAAAACAGGCCCCACGTGCCTGGTTTTAGCGTCTCAACAAATTTTTTTCTTTCTAATGGTTTTGTATGCAGTCAAGCAAATACATCATTGTTTATTTTCAAGAAAGGGACTGCTTTGATTTACCTGCTTGTTTACGTGGACGATATTATCCTCACTGGTAGTGATTCCTCACTTATTCAAACCTTTGTTTCACGCCTTCATAAGGAATTTTTAGTTAAAGATTTGGGTTCTCTGGGTTATTTTTGGGGCTCGAGGTCACTAAGGACTCTTTCTCAGTCAAGCAAAGTACGCTCATGACATTCTCGCTCATGTTGGCCTCTTGGATTCTAAACCGGTTGCTACTCCGCTTTCCACTACTGACACCTTTCTCAGCAAAGGTACTCTGTTTCATGATCTAACTGTTTACCGATCTTTAGTTGGGGCCCTTCAGTATCTCACCATTACACGCTCGGATATCTCCTATGCTGTAAATCAAGCTAGTCAGCACTTGCAAGTTCCTACTGTTTCTCACTTTCAATCTGTCAAGCGCATATTGCGCTATGTTAAAGGTACCATCTCGTTTGGCTTAACCTTTAACATTTGTCAAAAACGGGTTTTCAAAACCCGCTCCGTTTTGTAATCGAATATCAAGTTATAAAAGTCACGTTGACTATTTATGATTATTTTGATTTAAAATGATACATAATTAATAAATAAACCAAACTATAAAAATTATATTTGATAAAAAATTAAAACAAAATAAATAAAAAAAAATATGTTGCTGCCGGGACTCGAACCCGGGTCAGCCGGTTTACAACTCCAACGACTTAACACACACTCACATCACCACTCCTCCACTTTGTGTTTTCTGTTATCTCTAGGAAACAAATGAGATTTATACACAAACTCGGTTAAACCGGTTGCGCCAACTAAGAAACGGAAATCGGCAAATCAATCGTCAAATCGCTTGATTACTCGCACATTCAGTTTATAACCGATGCACCGACGATTTTTAATCAAGTCGGAATTGATTGAACATCAAGTCTCATCATTATCGGTTTTTATAACCGAAAAATAATCAAGTCCAGATTACTTCAACTCCAGACCCCTCTCGCGACTCAGAAACATCATACCAACATTCCATTTCACTTTCATCACATTTTCAGACCATCAGAACGCTTAAATCAGCTCGCCGGAATTTTCTGCAAATTTCGCCGGAAAACCGTATTCATCCTCAAACGGTAAATCTTTCAATAAACATTGTAGTTCAACAATTGTTAGGCTATTTCTAACTTAAACCTTTCAATTGAAATCGAATTCAGGCGCTGTATTCAGCTAATTCCAGTTCGCCGGAAATTTCCTGAAAGTCTTTATTTCCGTCTGTGAAACGGTAAGGACCTTCAATCCCGCTGTTAACGTTTGTTTATCACTTCAATTTCACGATTGACTAATCAAAATGGTTAATTGTTTTGGTTCAGTTGAGGTGCACAAAAACAGAGCCGACGCATTTGCCGGAAATTCTGTGATATATCATTCCTACGGTATGTTACTTCCAACACCGTTTCTGTCATTTCATTTTAATCTTAAGAATGTTTGATAATCGTAAAAACAAGAAACGGATCAGTGATTCAGTCGACGGAAATTTGAATGAAGAAGACGAAGTTAATTAAGTTATAAGTTTATTTAAAACCAGTAAAATGAACGGGTTAGACACACAGTCCAGTGGTGGACTGTGTGCAAAACATATACGCATGTCCCGAGTTCGATCCCTGATACACGCACTCCTTATGTAATAAAATGCCTTTTTGTTTAAAAACTAAACCGGGTTAACTCAGTTAGTTATTAAGTATAATAAAAACCGAGATAATAACCAGGTTAGACACACAGTCCAGCGGTGGACTGTGTGCAACACTAAGTCACACGTCGCGAGTTCGAAACCCGTCACTGACACCGGTTCGTTGAATTAAAATGTTTTTGAAATTAAAAGAATTTTGGTTAAACCGAATTAGTATATAAATATAATTAAAAACAAGATTATTTCGGGTTAGACACATAGCTCAGTTGGTAGAGCTGCGTGCACGCGTACGGGTGAACCCGTGTTCGAGCCTCACCCGGCGCAAACTATTTCGCTGACCGAACCGGTCAACAAGTCAACGGTCAACGCGAAATAAACAATTTTTTTTATATTTTTATTTATTTAATTTAATTTAAAAATCAATTAAAAATACTTAAAAATAACATTTTTAAAGATAGAAAATAGCCTTAAACTCACAAAAATATATCTAAAAATTTCATTAAAATTCTTAATAAAATCCACTCATTTAATATATTTTTCCGTTATTATTTAGGTTAGTATTTCTCGTTGTTCCGCTCATCTAATTCGTGCGCATCTCACCTCTCCAATCCAACGCACCCAATGTGAGTGAATCTTTACAAATTCCCCGTTTAATCACGTTTTGGGGTGTATCATGTGTCTTGATATATATATATTATCTTAAACCATTGTGCATACATCATATCATGAACTTGTGTATTCAGTTTGTTTCTGTTGTGTAGTTATTGTTGGATGCAATTTATTATTTTCAGTACATGCAATTTCATAGGCCGCCGCTCCCCATTACATTATGAGCGTTGAGCATGTTCCCCATTTCATTATGAGGTTGAACCTGGCGTGCCCACATACGATCGGCTCCGTTTGATTGAGCCTTGATCGCACAGACATTTTCATTTTCAGTACATGCAATACGATCGGCTCCGTTTGATTGAGCCTTGATCGCACAGTTTCATTTATGTTATTTATCGTATGATGTTGGTATGTTCATGTATGCTATCATATGTTATTGTATGTTATAGTTGGGATTGCTATTTGCCACTGCTTGATTATTTACATTTGCTCATTTATGATTATGCACAATTTTTCATTGATAAACTAACAAGCAATTCATTAATAAATGTTTATCTAATAAGGTTCACTCGCCAACTTATGTTGACCCAAAACCCCCCATTTTTACACATGATACAGGTGAACCAGCAGCAGCTAGGAACACATAGGATTGGACTAGAAGAATAAAATGATTTAAAGTTGGGATTGTTATGTTTGGTTTATTTCCTTTGTATTGTATGAACATGTTTGGATATTTGGAAATGTAACTTTGACTTTATTAAATATGAAACATATTAGTAAATGTCATGAGCTTTGGTGATAACCCAATTATGCCCCGACTCTTATTCCGCTGCGGGTCGGGGTGTGACATAACCTTCTCCAAGCCCACTACCACAAAATTAATGGGCTACTCTGATGCAGATTTGGCCAGATGTATTGAAACGAGGAAATCGACTTATGGTTATTCAATTTATTTGGGTGGTAATATTGTGTCATGGAGTGCAAAGAAACAACCCACAGTTTCCCGCTCTAGCTGTGAATCTGAATATCAGGTTATGGCTAACACTCCTGCAAAAATCATCTGGCTCACTCATCTTCTTCGAGAGCTTCATGCGCTTCCTGAGGCTCGTCCCACTTTACTTTGCGACAACAAGAGTGCCATCTTCTTAAGTCAGTGATTGGATACTTGATTTCTTTAGTGGAGACCTAAGTTCAATCCTCACTTATATCACTTTTGGTGGATTAAGACAACAAAGGATTTGAGCTAGACCTTGTGCGAGGTTGTCAGTTCGAATCCCCAGCCCACCCCAAATTTTGTCTCACCGTTCACCCCGATTTTCGTCCCACCGTGTGTTACACCAGATAGTTTTGATCTTTTGGTGACACAACGACTATCAAGTGGCAGCCGATGGTATGGTTTCCTGAGGGAATACTCAAGCCAAACTCTAAAGCCAACGTAAACTTGATTAAGACAACATAGTCTGACCGGAATAGAGCAATGCGGCAGTTGCGGATCCAGAAATTTTTGCCAGTGGGTTCACTTTTTTAGGTGTTCCAATATCATATGTCGGAACATAAAACAATACGGCTCGGGTCAAGTTCATTACATAATATAAATACGATACAATAATGAAAAAACAATGTCATGATAAGTTTAAAAACACATAACATCGTCATTCAAATACCTACAATGAATCTTCGATTTCCAATATGCTGGAAGCCCAACGCAGGGGCGAAAACGTTGCTTTGACCATGGGTGTCATAAGGAAGAACTGGAAGATGAGTTTAATGCCATAAACCAATTCTATCATGGACTCGTATTCTCTGATCCTGAAAGCAAACTTATCTTGGATGGGGATCCAAGTCAAAACATGGGGCACCAAACATTCAACCGAAAAGGGTTAGGCCAGAACAGAGAGAAACATTAGTTTGCAAGTTCTCCAGCAACATTTTTGCGGAAGTCTTAAAGATGCTACCAAGAGTATCTGTGGTTAGACATTAGACACTACAACTTTTATAGTTAAATCTACTTGTTGACATAACTTGTGGTATTCCCTCGCGTCACGTAGCGGGAATTTGGTTGGTGTTGATTTGTTGTTACGATACTGACACTCGCTATAGCAATCCAAAAAAGAAAGTCGGGTTATGCACCCAAAAACATATCGACACATGTTTGCATCGATTATACAAAAAGATATCAACATGTGTCTTCATTAATCAAAAACTACCAGTTTAGTTCGTCATGGTATCGGTACAACCCTGGTTATATCATATTTGACTCGGTTTGGTTTTAAATAAAAATTACATCAAAAGTCGATAAAATAAACGTGCCGCAACGATATTAGGAAGGTTATATCATGTTATATATATATATATATATATATATATATATAGAATGTAGACATTGTAATTCTTTGACATTTAAACACATAAACATATTAGAAAAATGGACCTGCTTTTCACCATTTATACTCATGCCTAAAATTAACAGGAAATGCAATTTGCATTACATCATGTGGCCCATACATTTAAACCCCTTTTAAGCTAACTAAATTGACTTGTTAGAGATATTACATAATTATAATCAACCTGAACTATTCACTCCATGAACATGTAAAAATCTTTGTATTCACAATTATAAATTGAATCTTTAATCTTTTT
Source organism: Scalesia atractyloides (assembly GCA_947069175.1). Taxonomy (NCBI): domain Eukaryota; kingdom Viridiplantae; phylum Streptophyta; class Magnoliopsida; order Asterales; family Asteraceae; genus Scalesia; species Scalesia atractyloides. The sequence continues at coordinate 90,886,647 of CAMTDV010000012.1, forward strand.
ATTCTAGAGATTTTGTCTTGTTCTTTACATACTAATCAAACCTTTTATTTTTTTAAGAAACATTCATACGATCATGAAAAGTAAGTAGATGATGGGTGCTCATTCATATAAATGCTCAACTTATAAATATAAGTCAAGTTCTAACGGAAGTCTTTAACAGATTTGAATTCAATTATTTGTCAACCACTCAACCCAACAATAATCATAAACACAGGTTACTAAGTTAATTATATATATATATAATGATTACCTCAACATTTCTTGAAAATAACATATTTTCCTCATGTTTAATCATGACTCCGGAAAAAAAAAAGAGTCTTAATCAGATTCGAACAGTAGACACCATGTTAAATAAACAGGACATTACCAGTGCATCATCTTCACATTTATTTATAAAGTTCCGTCGCAAAATTTTAAAGGGTTTCTACATAATTTCTTATATAATTTAATACTATAAAGTTTGAACCGAACGGGTTCTTGAAAACCCCGAGCTGGATGTAGATCCGCCTAGAGATGTACAAAAAATCGGTTTTAGAACTGAAACCGGAAAAACATCGAAACCGGTTTTTCTATAACCGGTTTTTCTAAACCGGTTTTAGAACCGAACCGAACCGGCGGTTATAGACCGGTTAGTGATCTTTATCTTCGAAACTGGTTTTAAAACCGAAACCGTTTTACATAACCGGTTTAAACCGGAAAAAAAACCGGTTCTTTTGGCATAAACCAGTTAAAAACCGGTCCTAACCGGTTGGACCAATTATTGTTTTGATTTAAAAAAAACCGATTAGTAACCGGAACCGGTTATAAAAAAACCAATTATTTTTTAAGAGAAAAACCAGTTCGATTAATAACCAAAACCGATTTTAAAAAAAAAAAACCGATTTGTACACCTCTAGATCCGCCCCTGCAATGCGGCTCTTCAATTTAGAGTATGCGGCTCTTCAATTTAGAGATTGCGATGACAAATCAAAAAGAAAATGTTAATTCTATTTTTTTTTCATTTATTTGCTTTTTAACACTAAAAAAGGCATATTCTTAGAAATCATAAGCGATGCGGATACCCGTAGGATCGCCACAATCCGGTAACCCGCATCTCACCAGATCACAAAATCTCGAGGCTAACGTCAACGCGATCTCTCTCGAACAATCCTGACCCTTCATCACTTCTCCTTTCACCTGCAAACCCTCCGAACACTCTAGAACCCCCCAAACTTTCTTCACATATAAAACCTTCTCAATAACTCCACCACTTTCATCCTATTCCGTATCAATTCACCAACAAATCTCCTAACAATCCGCTTATTTTCAACCAACAATGGATGAAGATTTCGATATTCCAGCAGCCGACGAGATGAACGACGATTTCATGGACGATGTTGAAGCTCCGGTGACATTAAAAGTCGGAGAAGAGAAGGAGATCGGGAATCAAGGGCTGAAGAAGAAGCTGTTGAAGGAAGGTGAAGGTTGGGATACTCCTGAGAGTGGCGATGAGGTTGAAGGTAAAATTGTTAGGACATGATATGTAGTGTTTGTTTTTTTATTGATTTGTGGTTTAGATTGTGAGTTTGATTTGTGTTTTTTGGCAGTTCATTATACGGGGACTTTGGTTGATGGGACGAAGTTTGATTCTAGTAGGGATAGAGGAGAGCCGTTTAAGTTTACTCTTGGTCAAGGTGAGTTTTTTTTTGTGTTATGAATTTGTTTAATGTTGATGCTGATGATTAGTGTACTTTATGTGGTTAATTCATTGTGTTTACATCTAATTGGCTAATGTAATTTGTGGATGACGATATAAATCTTTAATTTGGATAATTTCACCATTGACTAATAGGATATGGTGGTTAAGTGGTGTACTAAATCCTTCTTAAGCAACTAGCGTACATATACAAATTGCTAAATACAAATATGTGTTTTATCCTTAGTTACTCAACTTCCAAAAGTGGTTTAAAGCTTTGTGAAATTAAATGGAACATATATATGAACCTTGGTTAATGTTAGGATTTTTTTTTCAAATTTGACCTAGAGTGAACAATTACTACATCAAATAATGATATTTTTTAGTTATTACCTAATACTTCAAGTTAAATAGGGAGATATATTATCACTAAATGGTAAGAGTAGGATTTATGTGTATATATATATTTTTTTAGGTCATCTAGTTAAATTTTTTTAACGTTTGTAAAAATGATAATTGCAAGATTGGAACATAAAGTTTGAAGTATTAGTGGAATGTTTGAGAAACTTGGTTATTGTTGGGCCAAGTTTTCCTTCTTGTTTTCTGGTAATTAGTTGTTTTTAAGTTTTAAGACTTGAGAACACAATAACTTTAGTGTTGTTGCTTTCTATGAGTTCCAACTGGTTATCTTTTTTCTTATAAGAATCTTGTTAAAGTTGCTGGCGATCAATTGGGATTAATCAGATTGAAATTTCATATGTAATTTTTCAAACTTACATATCTATACACATACGGAGTTTTTCAGAATTTTATATATAATTTTTTAAACTTACTAATAGGGTTGGAGAATTTTCAAATATTTCAAAGATTTTGACCAATGCCTTTGACTGCTCACCATATTTATGTCCAACTAGGTGAAATTTAATTGTTATACTACCGAGTACCGGCTTATCATCGATAAATCCCGATTTTACAACTCTGCTTATAAGCAGCTGCATTTCATGCTTACTGATTTATGTTGATTGTATTTTTAGAAAAAGCTTTCTTATATTGATGAGTAATCAGATGCTTGGCTGAAGTAATAATCTTGATCATCCGAGACAACGGTTATTATCTTATGATAACCTACATTATAACTCATGTTTGCTGACAACAGGGCAAGTAATCAAGGGATGGGATCTGGGTATCAAGACAATGAAGAAGGGCGAAAACGCACTTTTCACCATTCCCGCTGATCTAGCTTATGGTGAAGCCGGTTCGCCCCCGACAATCCCTCCCAAAGCCACTCTCCAGTTTGACGTTGAATTGCTCTCATGGGTTAGCGTCAAAGACATTTGCAAGGATGGTGGTATTTTCAAAAAGATCGTAAAGGAAGGCGAGAAGTGGGAGAACCCTAAGGACCTCGATGAGGTTTTAGGTACTTTTTAATCCCTTTTCATGATTTGCATCTTGATTCTATGTTCATATTATAAACATGCATTAACGTAATTTTTTTTAAATGAATGCAGTGAATTACGAGGTTCGACTTGAGGATGGGACTCTAGTTGCAAAATCCGACGGTGTAGAGTTTGCAGTACAAGATGGTAATTTACGCTGAATATTTTCTTGTGGGTTAGAAAAGATTTTAAATTGTTGCCTAAGCAGTTAAGGCGGTAATTATCAGATATCATTCGATGTCCGATATATGAGATATAGGTTATTGTGGTGGTATACTGGTGGGATATCGGTTATTTTAATATCATGCAAAATTTTTATATGTAGCAATTTAAAACTAACCATTATGTATACTCTCTTACCATTAACAAATTAATCTTTTGCAACTTGCAAAACACGAACAATTGTAGCAAGCAATTAAGACTTGAAACACTAACATTTAACACTAACAATTAATGATTAAGACTTAAAACGCTAATAGCTGCAATAAGAAGAAAGACAAATGGTAGAACTAAGAAGAAAGGTACTGGTATCGGGAAATCAGTTGAATGTCATACCGCTGATAATAGTGGTACCAATATCTGACCAATACTTGACACCGATAATTTACATGGGGACCGATAACCTATCACTGATATCAACTGCATAGATTGTTGCTGATGTTTTTGTGTTTAATTAGGCCATTTCTGTCCCTCGCTGTCTAAGGCTGTAAAAACAATGAAGAAAGGGGAAAAAGTCATCCTTACAGTCAAACCAGAATGTAAGTGTCTTGTTACGAGACTTTCGAAGTTTTTTGGGTTATATGACATGAAAATGGCGATTCACATATAATTCTGTGATTTGTAGATGGATTCGGGGAGAAGGGAAAACCGGCTTCTGGAGACGAAGCTGCAATCCCCGCAAACGCTACGTTGCAAATTACGCTCGAACTTTTATCATGGAAGGTGGTGTCGAGTGTTACGGATGACAAGAAAGTCATCAAGAAAATCTTGAAAGAAGGAGAAGGATATGAACGACCGAATGAAGGAGCCGTTGTTCAAGGTCAGCAACACTTTATATTTACATGATTCTTTATGTCGGTTCAGTTCACAATCTATCGTATTTGTCGTATGATGTTTAAAATTGCTTCTTGTTATGATGTACAGTGAAATTGATTGGTAAACTACAAGATGGCACTGTGTTCATAAAAAACGGTCATGATGATTCCGAGCCTTTTGAGTTTAAGGCAGATGAAGGTATATACATTATTTAAAGTCTGTTTCTTTAGTTATGTAATTTGTTTTCGGCAATGACCGTTTTGGTATTTACTGAAACAGAGCAAGTGATTGACGGATTGGATCGAGCTGTTTTGACAATGAAGAAAGGGGAAGTAGCTCTTCTGACAGTTGCACCAGAATATGCCTTCGGTTCTACCGGTTCTGAGCAAGAATTAGCGGTGGTTCCCCCCAATGCTACCGTTACCTATGAAATTGAGCTTGTCTCTTTTGTAAAGGTATGTCTCTTTTGGTTGAATCCAAATTTAACTGCATCTATTTAGAACTAGGGCTGCAAACAAATTGAACATTCAACGAACAGTTTGTGAACCGTTCAACGGGAAGTTCGTTTGTGTTCGTTTGTTTAGTTAAATGAAAGAATACGAACAAAAGTCGTTCGTTCATTGTTGTTCGTTTGTGTTCGATAGTTTGTTAGTGTTCTTAGTTTCTTTATTTTATTTAAATACTTCAAAATTCCGACGAATAAAATATTTAATAAGTGTTATATATTTTGTTCATGAACGCTTGTTTGTGTTTGTTTGTTTTCATTTGTGTTCATGAACATTTGTTTGTGTTCATGAATGTTCATTTGTGTTTGTTGACGAACACGAACACATTCTACACGTTCATTTTCTTAACGAACAAACACGAACAAAAGATCTCGTTTGGTTGGTGTTCATAAATAGTTCTTGAACACAAATATTTCCTCAACAACGAACACGGTCCTTTTCGTGTTCGGTTGATTCGTTTGCAGCCCTATTCAAAACCATCTTTAATTTGGTTTAATTGTTTATATGACGTTAACTTTCTTTACGTTCAGGACAAAGAATCATGGGACATGACCACGACCCAAGAGAAGATCGAGGCTGCCGGCAAAAAGAAAGAAGAAGGAAACGCGTTCTTCAAAGCCGGTAAATATAAGAAAGCAGTAAAGCGGTATGAGAAGGTGAGATCTAATGTTTAACTCTCTAAAAGAGTATAAAATGCCATTTTTGTCCCAGAGGTTTGGTCAGTTTTGTGATTTTCGTTCAAAGGTTTGTTTTTCCGCCTCTAGATCCAAAAGGTTTGAAATCTTGCCATTTTCATCCGGCTCATTAACTCCATCTATTTTTCTCCATTAAGTCAAGGTTTTCTGTCTTTTTAGTTAACTTAAAGGGTAATTCGGTCTTTATCACTTAGGTACAAGCATTTAGCACGACAAACCAAATTGCCTTTAAGTTAACAAAAAGACGAAAATACCCGTGACTTAATGGAGAAATAGATGGAGTTAACGAGCCGGGTGAGAATGACAAGACAAACCTTTGGACGAAAATACCCTTGACGAAAGTACCCTTGACTTAACCTTTTGGATCCGGATGCGAAAAACCTTTGTACGAAAGTCGCAAAACTGGCCAAACCTTAGGGACGAAAATGACATTTTACTCTTAAAACATCGTTTCAATCATGCAAATCTTTTTTATGTTGTCGGCTAAATCTACCTTTTGAATCGCAGGCTGCTAAGTACATTGAGTACGATACTAATTTTGAAGAAGGGGAGAAGAAACAAGCAAAAGCGTTGAAGATTACTTGCAACCTTAATAATGCAGCATGCCAATTGAAACTCAAGGAGTACATACAGGCTGAAAAGCTTTGCACCAAGGTTAGAGACAAAGTACAAAACGCCATCTATTGGCGATTAACGGTTCTATGTTTTCTTACAGTTACTAATATTTATGTGTTGTTTACACAGGTATTGGAACTTGAGAGTACGAATGTGAAGGCTTTGTACCGGAGGGCTCAAGCATACATAAACGTGGCGGATCTGGATCTTGCGGAGATTGATATTAAAAAAGCACTCGAGATTGACCCAAATAACAAGTTGGAACCTTCTTTAATGTCTAAATGGCTTTAATATCTTTTAAGTTGATTGAATATGCAAATTATTAATGTGTTTTTTTTGTTCTTGTTGGACAATTAGGGATGTGAAACTTGAATACAAGGTACTGAAGGAGAAGATAAAAGAATACAACAAAAAGGATGCTAAATTTTATGGAAATATGTTTGCCAAGATGACTAAATCATCCAATGTGAGCCATCTTTCTGCAATTTTTTTTAAATATGTCATTTTTAGGTGTAATTATTAATATTTTGTTTAATTTGTGCAGAAAGCAAAGGAGGCAGAACCCATGAACATAGACAGCAAGGCTTAGTATGAATATGAAAGAGATGTGTGATTGTAGGGCATAAGAGTGTTATGGGATTTTTTTGTGGTCAAGTGCTCTTATTAAGTTATGCTGTGTGTTGACAATGGTGTTCTTTATTTTATGTCATTAGAATTGAAACTGTTAATCTAATTCTATTGGTAAACCTATAGAGCAAATGTTGTGTTTTTCTTGCAAATTGTGTTGGTTTGAATGTCACATTCTTTCAACAGTAAACTATATATATATATAGACAAAACAAAACAGGGTCAGCATGAAACTAGAAATTCTAAGGGTAACGAAATTATATCTTGGTAATATAGAAATCATATTACCTAGCCCAGTTAAGGCTATGAAACTAGAAATTCCAAAGGTAACAAAATTTTATCTTGAATATTAAATCTATGTTGAAGCTTTCTTGAGAGGGATAGACTTGATAACCCTTTTCGACTCATAAATAGGCAATAAGGAACATCTTGGGTGGTTAAGTAGTGTGCTTCACAATCGAAATCAATAGTTTAATTCCTGTAAGGTGGAGTTTTTTCTTATATTGGTGTGAGTGGTTAAGTAGTGTGCTTTACAATCCAAGTCAATAGTTAAAATCCTGTAAGGTGGAGTTTTTTCTTATATTGGTGTGGGTGGTTAAGTAGTGTGCTTTACAACCGAAGTCAATAGTTTAAATTCTATAAGATGGAGTTTTTTCTTATATTGGTGTTGAGGTGGAAACTATTAACCATTTTAGTGTTTTTTAAAAATTATTTATCAAAATAGTGTTTTCAATTAGTTTTTATTTAATTTCTTATTGACTCCATTTTCTATTAGAATAAAAGGTTTAAATAAGTGCATAAAAAAATTAAATCTCCATCACTAATTTATAAATTAGGTCCGGAGTATTTCATCTCCATAAACAATTGAAACAATATTTTCTTTTTCCATTGTTGATGTTAAGCATGGATGTCGCTTGCATGTTTTAAAATAAGGTTTTTTACTTACCTCAATCGTTTGTTCAATTTTTTTCCCTTTTTTAATCCATTGACAATTTGTTTTGTTTTGTTTTTTTTACTTCACAACACAAAAGAATATGCCTAATACACATACTGTCATACAATAAGAAAGTGACCTAATGGAAAATGAAACTAAGACTTAGCCAACAAACCAGATCTAATAACTGCACATTGATCTTCAAATATCATGACCAAACCAAAGGGTGACAACGACACGGTCCTAGAACTCGGATTTTACGCTAACCATGAAAACAATGGGTCAAAACGGCATATCCTAACACCGGTGAACTTGGATTTTGCCCATATTGTTGAAATTCTTTTAGCTAATATGACTAAACCAAAAAGCGAAAATTGATACAAGGACAAGGTGCATAAAAATATCCATTTCGGGCAAGTTTTCATCAGTATTTGGTTCCAGTAGCCAGTAGTATAACTGAGGGTCAATAAGTTTTTGGGGCTTTACCTCTTTTTTCTGGAGCAAGCTTAGAAAGACTATAATGCAAGCATGCAACTATGACTTGTATTCATACTTTAAAGATTTAACATTTCTTATAATTTGATTAAGATTTCCTTATGGGCCAACGAATATGTGGGTTCGAGACAGATTCATGAGACGAAAAAAGACTATAAAATGTGCTCTATAACTCTGAAATTGTGTCCCACATCGGCTGGCAAAGAAAATAGTAGCCGGTATATAACCTTTGTCTGGTTGATGAGTTAGAACCATGTAACCAGAGCGTCTCATTTTCCTTTTTGGAAAAATAACATCTTGGATGATATGCCTTGACGAGCTTGTCTCTTCTACAGTTCTACGAATTCTTTTATTTCTCATGCATGTAGCTGTATGTGAATCTATAAGGGGTTTTTTCAAAAACGATTTCATCTATGTGTATTTCTCTGTGTATAAAAAGGGTTAGGGGCTTTACTGTATACAGTGAAGCTTAATCCATTACTGTGAACAATATAAATATGAATCCTTAAAAGTATATGAATTTTAAAGTATACATACAATACAACTATTATCATTTTGAGATCTATCGTTACGAACTTTGAGGAAGCCTCACAACAAATGCACTACTTGTTAGTGAGAAATCAAGGTTAAACCTAGTGATCTAAGCATGTTCTCGACACTTTTGTCATCTGTCACTTGCTGCTTTCTCGAGTCCTCTCGGCATTCGCTTTGGTTGCTCTCGATGTCAACGATGGCTTCTCCATCTTTTGCCATCTTATTACACTTTTGAAATACTCTAGAAATCTTGAAATCATGTAACAATCCCTCAATTCTCTAGTGTCTGCAAAAATTTTGTTAACCACCACACTTTAGTTTTCTGGGATTCAGGGACATTGCACTTTATGGATATTTCAATTGAAATAACTGAAAAGCTATATATATTTTTTTGGAACGACGATTGTATTAGGCTACCGTACTCTCCAAACTGGAGAGCCCCGTTGCCCCACTCTGGCCAGACTATGTTGTCTTAACCGGGCCCACGCTTGCTTCAGAGTTTGCTGGGGCGTTCCCCCAGGAAACCATACTGCTACTTGACAGACGTGCCACCACAAGAGCAGAACTCTCTGGCGTAACACAAAAATTTCACGTTTTTCGATTTCGTTACCATATTTTTTTAAAAGGTTGCCCCTGTAAGAATTTTCTAGATTCGCCACTGTCTCTTGTCGAGTTTGTTGCTGGCCATGTCCGCAAACTGTTTTTCCCCACATCGGCTGGCAATGCAAATAGAAATGGTTTTATAAGGTGGATAGGGATTCAAACCAGCATGACCTTACTTGAACAAAATTTGTTCTATAGGCTTGTACTTCAAGACAACAGATCTTTGGACATGGCACGGCTACATGGTTTTCTTTTTTTAGCAAAAATTTGACATTCTTTCAACTATATAGACCAAGTGGCAAGTTTCGGATGCAAATAAACTATTCAACATTATGTCTCAACTCTATCAAATTTGAGCAAGTGATTCTAATCTCCATTTTAGTTGAATGTTTTGAGAACTAGTCACTTAACTTGTAGAAGTAGTTTTCATTTGAAAGCATCAAACTGAAGTGATGTCAAAAGGTTGACTATGACTTCTTTAACATCTTCTTTAAAAGGTTACTGTAGTTGAGAACTACCAGTTTGTAGCAGATCTGTACACTTTTGACTATTATTTTAACTCCATTTTGTTAATCTAATGATTTTAATTGAGTTGCAAACCTCAACCTCATAGATTTATAAAATTTTCTAGAGTTTTAAGTTGAAAAAGGGCCATACTATCGTCCCACATCGATATAAAGTACAAACCAAGTTTGGTATACAAAGTGACCGACTACAAGAACTTCCACGACCTTACTTGAACAGGATCTGTTCTATAGGCTCGTACCTCTGTATTCTTGATTCCCAAGAAGACAGAAACCCATGTTTGGTTGATGAGCTAGAACCATGTAACCAGAGCGTGATTAACAGAGCTCATGGTCTTGACCATGTCTCGGTAGAGGATCGTTGTCAGCTCATATCATGAGTCCTGACATGGTTACATGGTTGTCTGACAGACAACACTTCTTTTTTCTTCATACTTACTTAGAGACGCAAAGCTAGTGTTCGATGACATCTTTGAAAGAGAAAGGTTTTTGCTTCATGATCACACTTTATTACGTTCTATACCATATTATTGGATAGTTACAGAAACATCATGAGAAAGGAGTATACTTTTAGTTAATCCCCTTCTTGTTGGTACTGCATATGTTTGGATACACACTCTTGAGTGAACCAGAATTTTGATGCTAAAATGGTTTGATAACTCACTGGTTGAATGTATCATGATCATTTTACCTCACCGCACTGTCGTACTTTCAGGCGAGTGTTCACGGGCTTCGGCTCTAGGTGAGGGTTTTCCCTCACGTGATTAACAGAGCTCATGGTCTTGACCATGTCTCGGTAGAGGATCGTTGCCAGCTCATATCATGAGTCCTGACATGGTTACATGGTTGTCTGACAGACAACACTTCTTTTTTCTTCATACTTACTTAGAGACGCAAAGCTAGTGTTCGATGACATCTTTGAAAGAGAAAGGTTTTTGCTTCATGATCACACTTTATTACGTTCTATACCATATTATTGGATAGTTACAGAAACATCATGAGAAAGGAGTATACTTTTAGTTAATCCCCTTCTTGTTGGTACTGCATATGTTTGGATACACACTCTTGAGTGAACCAGAATTTTGATGCTAAAATGGTTTGATAACTCACTGGTTGAATGTATCATGATCATTTTACCTCACCGCACTGTCGTACTTTCAGGCGAGTGTTCACGGGCTTCGGCTCTAGGTGAGGGTTTTCCCCTCACGTGATTAACAGAGCTCATGGTCTTGACCATGTCTCGGTAGAGGATCGTTGCCAGCTCATATCATGAGTCCTGACATGGTTACATGGTTGTCTGACAGACAACACTTCTTTTTTCTTCATACTTACTTAGAGACGCAAAGCTAGTGTTCGATGACATCTTTGAAAGAGAGGTTTTTGCTTCATGATTACACTTTATTACGTTCTATACCATATTATTGGATAGTTACAGAAACATCATGAGAAAGGAGTATACTTTTAGTTAATCCCCTTCTTGTTGGTACTGCATATGTTTGGATACACACTCTTGAGTGAACCAGAATTTTGATGCTAAAATGGTTTGATAACTCACTGGTTGAATGTATCATGATCATTTTACCTCACCGCACTGTCGTACTTTCAGGCGAGTGTTCACGGGCTTCGGCTCTAGGTGAGGGTTTTCCCCGGTTCGGAGGCTGACTGTATCTTGATATAGTGAATTTCGCCAGTAGCCCATTTAGAGGATGCGTTGGCCAACACTAACGTCTGCAAACCATATATATACTAACAGTTAACATATTGCGTACAGCCAGATGTTTGACGGGTCGGTACCATAGGGCTTGTAACCTAATGATATCAAGGTGTTGGAAGGTGTCCCTGTGAGGTTTAGGAGTAGGATTAAAGGGTGTATGTTAACCGTTCAAAAAAAATAAATAAAATAAGACAATGGTCCTAGGCTCATGGCTATATATTTGTTCTACTTGGGGAGCTTGGACTCAAACTGGCCCGAGCCTAGACCAGCTCTTGAACCAGAACCAAAACCAAAACCTGCAACCGTTGTCACAATCATTAACCATGGTCACATGAACGATATTATATACGCGTATGAAGTAGCAAAGTTCTGGTTGTACCGTGGAGAATTATCACAATGAGAAAGAGAACAGTGATGATCATGGCAAAAATGCTCATGTATGATGCTGCTGCTGCTGATGATGGCGAAGCTGCTGTTTGTAGTCGAGCTGATCTCGCTTTCTTCAAAGATTTCAGCCGTTCAATCCTTGCACGTTTCTTCATAACCATCTCGGAAATCTCTTTAACCAATCGCAAATCGCTTGCACTCAATGATGGACCTTTACGGGGCCGGGGCGGTTTAGAAGCCCTTTTTGAGTTTTTAACCTTTTGTCTTTCTTTTGAGTGTGTTTTCCCTATAAGTGGCATATTTTCCCTCTTTTCGTCTTCGGTTTATTGTTAACTAACGATTCTATGTCGCTGCTGTTTTCAGCATCATCCAACCCGTTGAAACTCAAGGTTTCTAGTGATCTAAGCATGTTCTTGACACTTATGTCATCTGTCACCTGCTCGTATCTCGGGTCCTCTCGGCATTCGCTTTGGTTGCTCTCGATGTCAACGATGGTTTCTCTATCCTTCGCCATCTTATTACGGTTTTGATAAATTTAGAGATCTTTTCAAATCTTGCAACAATCCCTCAACTCTCTAGTTTCTGCATAAAATCATGTTAACCACCATATTTAGTTTTCTCATATGGAATTCTGGTAGATATAGCAACATTTCATAATTGCAATTCATGGATATTTTAATTGAAATAACTTAACAAAAACAAGAAAAAAACCATATAGATCAATAATATTTTCCGTATACTATACTTCACAAATAAGAAACCGGTTGCCCCACGTGTCACAATTCTTAATATGCCCAAGATCCTTTTCCCGATTATCGTATTTCACTTATTTGTGTTCTATTTCTTTATTTAAAAGAAGTTAATTAAAGTACATACTTATCCATAACTTCAATCCTAAATCTTAAACGCTAACTATTTAATATTTTCTTTATTCAAGCCATGTAATACTCAGGTTGATTTATCCATCCTAATCAGGCTAATCAACTAATGATGATGATAAAACGTCAATAACTATCCTAATATTCAAACTGTTATAAGATGATAAAACGTCAATAGTTCTCCTAACATTCAAACTATCTTTCACCATCTTATAACAGTTTTATATATATTTAATCTAGAAATCTTCAGAATTCGTAACAATCCCCAATTCTCTAGTTTCTGCATTAATCATGTTAACTTCAATAATTTAGTTTTCTCAAACAAAATTCCTTTACCATGCAATTTATGGATATTTTAATATTAACATTATTCATCATCAGACATGCACAATATATGGCTAGGATTTCATTCAATCTGGCAAAACATAAATAACAAATGAAATATAAAACAAAAAATTAACAGAAGAAGAAGAAGCGTATTACTGGAACGATCGCACGCCGTCAAGGAATGCAGAAATTTAAACGCGGTGTTATGAAGTTTGATGAACAAATGATACCCAAGTTTACATGAATAAATATGTTTGTTAATTCCAAATAAACTTTTGTAAAAATGAATTTTTAAAATGAAAGAAACAATTTGCGACGGATTATTGTCGTGGGATTGAAAACGACAGCGGCATGTTTGCATATTCCATGAAGGTTCGAAGTTCCGGTTTCACACGTACTTTAGATTCAATGAACAAAGCCAATCTTCATTCAAACGCGGGATGTTCTTTTTTTATATATATTTCTTTAAGATTTGATAATGTGGAAAAATCATAATATAAAACATACATATTTCCATGCATATGGTATTTATATTTATTTTATATCAATTTAAAGTGTAACTAGTATTTGTAACGCATAGCTAAATACTAACGTATATAAATTTATTATAATACGATAAGAAATTATATCTACTAATCTTAGAACCTAAAATATTTCTTTGGTTTTTGTGTAAGTCGCGACCATTGTGTCATCCTCAAGTAAACCTAAACTCTCCTCGTGGTTGATAAAACATATCTCCAATCTTATATACTTTGTTAGAAGCAAAAACTTTCTTCAATTTTTCATTAATATTATGATGGTTTTCACCTACATGTAGATGGAAAATAGACATATAATTGTGTTCAAGACTGTCGTAAATCTAAAGCCATCCTTAGTTCAATGGCATCCACCCAACTCGTGGCCAAAGCGGTGTCCTTTTGCTTGGTCCAACGTTGCGCCATTTTAAAATTCAATAGAAAAGATTTTGAGAGTAAAGAATGGAGAGTGAGATGGGTAACAAATAAGTGTTATATATATGAAATATAAAAAAATTAACTTGTTTTTTAAATATGACAGTTCATAACGGTCATATTCAACATGGCCCCACCAATCTACCTCATTCCTGCTCATATTACGCTCGTGAAGGATCCATAGTGCCCCCTAATGGCGTCGCGGAAATGGGATGGGGGTTGCTATTGAGTTATTTTTGGCTTAGGTGGAGGGGCGCCACTCCATACCTTACAGTTTAATGTTTTGATGTAAGCACGTTTATAAATGAAGACAAGTTTAGGTAACATTCAAAACTAGAATATTAAATCTCTGTCGCTACAAGAAAGAAGATTTGTAGCAACTAGGTATATAGTGACAACACAAGTCATTGACACTCGTCCACCTGTGATGACGCAAGTCATCGATACAGGCTTTTAAAGCTTTTTGGGTTTTTGTGATCTATGACGACAACATAGCTTGGGCGCGCTTGAATAAGATGTTAATAGTAAAAAAAAAACATCCCTCCAATGAAGAAACCTGTGGTGACGATATGTCGTCGCCATAGAACAAACTTATTTGTTTTTTCTTTTCTTTTATTCTGGATGATTAAAAATGGTAAACCATGTCGTGTTGGTGAAGATATGTTATCATAGATTAAATTAATTTGTTTTCTTTTTTCTTTTAATCTGGATCACTGAATAAGGTAAGTAATTTCGTTTTGGACACTTGGTACACCCTATAGGACGAATTAATTGGTTTATATCTGCAAAAATGTCCACCTAAATAATACATTAATACCGTTAGGTTTGGTTTGCCATGATAATTTCTTCTTCACCTTCCAAATTTTTATATATATTAGAGTGGGGACTAATTTTATATTTATTTTCATTTAAAAGTAACTAAATCGATATTTTACAATTTTAGAAACGCTATTAGTTCTGTATTTCTTCTTCCTTCGAGAGTGAAAATTAACTTTTTATTTTCTGTTTACACAAACTGATAATTGATTTAACTTTCTACAATTCTACATATTTAAGATATTTACACGTTATACACACTTAAATGCTTGATAAAACATTCAAAAGAGGTCATATATTTTTGCATATTTTCAAGGGCCAGAAGGATAAAAACGAACAAACACTGGTGAAGTAAGGATTTAATTTTTGGAGGCTGATCTAGAGCTTAATTATACTTTTAAGAGGAGCGATTAAGATTTTTACATAAATAATACACTATTTTTTTATGGGTAACAACTGCCCCCTAACCTTGGTTGTAGGTCCGCCTATGTGAACAAATCCCTTGATTATTGCAGTGATCATTTTGTCCGAGACTTTGTTCTCTTCTACCAAATAAATATTATCGTCGGTGTTACTACATCTGGTTTGGGGGCAGGACCTTATAGTCGTGTTGACAAGATTTAGTTTCTCAAGTTTGAGATGGAGTTGCAATACGGAAGTAACACGTTAATATGTAAGAAACAAATATATACATACATCTGGTTTGGAGGGCAGAGCCTTGTAGTCATGTTGACAGTATTAAGTTTCTCTAGTTTGAGATGGAGTTGCAATATGGAAGTAACACACTTAAAACAAATGAAACACAATCTATATGTATGTGATATATATATATATATATATATATATATATATATATATATATATATATATATATATATGTGTGTGTGTTTTTTATTTATTTTAACCTAAAAATAAGTTAATAACTTATCAAAACAAAAAAAAAGAAATATAAGATCAAGTTTAAAAATAAATAAACTTGTATAAAATAGGTATGCAAATGAATCGAATGTTCGTTCATTAAATGAACAACTATAAACATAAACTTTTGTGAGTTTAATCAAACAAACAATAATAACACATGTTTATTATTTAAATGTTCATGCATTTTATTTATTGCTATTATTATTATATTATTATAAAATCAATTTATTTTCATATCAAAACCGTTTGAGCTCAATTTAATTTCAGACCAACCATTTGGATGCAAGCTTAATAGTATTTTTTTTAATTTTGATTTAAATATTCACTTTTACTTTTAACCAGCGTTTGTTTGTATTTGTTTATGTTCATTCGCTTATGATCGTTTGTATTAATTTGTAAACTGTTTATTTATAATATTAACAACCGGACATAAACGAACACGAACGCATATTATTTCGTAATGAACATGAAACTCTATTCATTTAAGTGTTTATATTCGTTATGTTAACATTAAGGAGGTGTTTGTTTTTTCTTCTAACATCTTCAAGGGAGCTGATGTCTACAAGCGCGCTTACGTTACCCTTGAAGACTATTTATTTTTTTCTTAAACAGATCTGAACTCAGCTTTTCTCATATTAAAAAATAAGCTATAGACTCCCTCCTTAAAACATCTTCACAAAAACCCCATCGCCCCTTCACCCACCACCGCTCCCTCTCCTTCTGCCCCCTCAAATTCTCTACCAAAATCTCCACCACCATCTCCGTCGGCGACAAACTCCCGACGCCACCTTATCCTACTTCGACTCCTCCAATGAACTCCAAACCACCAGCATCTCCGACCTCACCAAATCCAAAAACCATCTTATTCGCCGTCCCGACGCCTTCACCCCAACCTGCTCCCAAAAACACCTTCCTGGATTCGTAAAAAAATCTGGCGAGTTAAAATCCGGCGTTTCGGTTAACGATGCGTTTCTGAAGAAGGCTTGGAAAGCTGATTTGGGAATTGGAGATGAAGTGTTGCTATTGTTGATGGGAATGGGGAGTTTACTCAAACCATTGGGTGCGAGTTGGATTTGAGTGATAAACCAGTTGGGTTAGGGGTTAGGTCTAGGAGGTATGCTATGCTTGTTGAAGATGGCTGTTTGATCGGGGCACGTTTCTTTTAAGGGGCATAACAATTTTAAAAATTCTCAGTTGTATATAGATGCGAATGACCATCTGCTAAAATTTAGACAATTTACAATTTTCTTTTGTATCTAATGTGCTCAAAGGGAAAAAGAAATATAAAAATATAATAGTTTGATTCTTGATTTACTTTGGCATATAAATGAAAAATACATGTAATAAAAATGGCTTCATGTTATTGCATTTGAGTTGTATACGATGGTAGGGCATATATTTTATGACTCAGACGGGGCAACTGAATCCTTTGGACCGCCTCTGACAATATTATATTATCGTTATATGTTGATTATTATTGTACTAGCCGTAAAATTTTAATGGTAATAAATTGTTGATTTTCTAATAATGATAACTATAACTCCCCTATGATTAAAATGAAGAAAAAGCATATTTTTCTAGGATTTATAAAAAAACACAAATATGTTTTGAAATTGTTTAAAAAAACTATTAGAAATTAGGTAAACAAATATAACACTGTAAGTTTTCACTCCATTCCAAGATGGAACAAGAAAAGATACACTTACACCGATCATGAAATGGAAGTCAAGTAAATAAATACGAGTCACATTGCATTTCATCTTTATTAATAAAAAACACAACACCCAAGACGTTAATGCTCCCAAGATGTGTGTTAGCAAATTTAACGATAAATTTCATTTAGATTCTGTCATCCGTGAGATTTGAACCAATACCTTCTCCTCTCAAACTCAGATATTTAAAGACTTTGCCTTTGACAATGAACCACTACCCCATTGGTATGCGTCTTAGTTAATAAATTGTTTCACGACGATATATATTTTGTAAAACGGACATACTTTTGCATAAACAACTCTTAATAGTAAGTAGTAACAAAATAGATGTATGATAGAGTTGGCAGTGTTATGGAAATTACTCTGAGTCTGTATATATTTAAAAATTTATTTCTAAAGGTTCAAGTTAGGCTTAAGTGACTCTTATCATGAAGACTAGTAGAGATTCAAAAAACATGAGAACCATGAAGGAGTCTTTGCTAATAAGTGTGAACCCCAATCTTGTCCTGGCGGCTACATTTGATAAGCATAAAAAAACTAAAAAAAAACCCTAAGGAACGTTAAAAATTAAGAAAGCTTGGGACATTAAACAGGTCTAAGCTACACGATAGAAACAATACTAAGAAATCAGTTATTTCAAAGGTAGAAGATTATCTCAAGTCACTCTCTTTGTTTACTTAAAATACCATACGTATGAGTAAGCTGGTAAGTAAGAAAAAAGGTTGTCTGCTTCGTATGGTTGTTACACGGTTTACACCATGTGAAAGAATTTTTAATAACATCTTCATAACTATTGATCAATCTCTCAAGTCAATTTGTGTTTACTTAAAATACCCTTATGCTTGCACAAGTTACATGAGTTTATTATCTACTATAGTGATCATTAATTGATTTATCATTTATCTTTAATTTTGTGTGTTAGTTACTAATTTATCTTTGACTTGAATATTCTAACAACTTTTTATGCTTTGTCATCAATGTTTTGGTTAAAAATCTAATCAAAGATAATGTAACCAAATTTGTAAAGTGAGGTAGAGTACTTAGGTGATGAACGATGATAAAATGAATGCTAGATGAATAAGGCAATCAAACACAGAGATTTATACGAGGAAAAGCCGTTGATCACTAGTAGATCGCCGGCATAAAAACCTCGGATAGTGAAAACTATCACTATCAACTGTATTGCACGATTGAAAAATGTTTACAACTTCGGATATTCGTCAAGTGTTCTACAACCGAAGGCTATGAGTGTTGTGAGAGCTCTGGTTCATAATGTATGCGAGAGTGTGTTTGTGTAATTGTGTGATCTAACACTTGATCAATCCATTTTGAATAAGCCTAACAACTAAGTCCAATAAACTTGGAAGACCACGTTCAAGCCCCATGACTGTTTGTGGAAATAGCACATGCAACATCTTGAACGAATTATTCCCGAGATTCCAGCTAAGACTTAGTCCACTTCGTTAATAACCTGCACACGAATATTAGAAAATATCGAGAACAATTGTTAGAAATCATAAGGAATAATAAGGATCCTTGATCCTCTTAGTCCCTGCACTACCCGCTGAGGATAATTGATCCAGACAACACCTCAGGATGTATGATCCATAATTATAAAAAACCTATGCGCTAACAATCATAATAGTCTGTTAGGTTTATAATTAGTTTGTTAGATTTATCATGTATCTCTTGGTTTTCAGTTTTTCAATACACAGAAAATATTATTCTCCAACATCGTATTGTTCTTCATTTCAATTCTTTCAACTTGATATCGGTTTGTAGAGATAAGCACCTAAGAAGGTGAAGAAGCTTTAGATCCCAACATACAAGCTTGACGAGAATTTTAAGAAAAAAAAACTAAGATCAACCACAAGAAACTTGGGGTATCGTATAATTGACATTTTATAACATTCGATTGTACCCATGGTACTTTTATAAAACTATGTTGTACCGGTAGTTGTGTTAGTTGGTCGAGTATTGCTAATCATGAATTTAACTATAATTGGATTATAGTTAAATGAATATTTTTTGTAAATTAAAAGGTATACTCCACCAAATATCTTGTACCTATACACCACAACAAAATGGTATGGTGGAAAGGAGGCATAGACATCTTTTAAATATGGCTATATCATTATTATTTCAAGGAGGGTTGGCTTTAAGGTTTTCGTGTCACACCCGACCCGCAGCGGAAATGGTGATCGGGGCATGATTGGGTTTTCATCAAAGCTCATGACATTTACTATTAAGTTTCATATTTATTATTTCCTTTTAAAGGAGAACATTACAATCAATATACAAGTACAACATGTTCTATACATTTATCAAGACTTCATTATTTTTCTTCTAAGGCAATTTCCTACGTGTTCCTTGCTTCAACCTGTCCACCTGTATCATGTGTAAAAATAGGGTTTTGGGTCAACAAAAAGTTGGCGAGTGAATCTTATTTAAACATTTGAAAGGATTAGTTATGTTGGTTATTTGAATAATTGTGCATAACCAAATATGAATAAACGTAAATGTAAGATTAATCACAAAACACATAATATTAATTAATACACACGCACACACCAAATGAATGATTTTGAGGCACACGATGTTCAACTCGTCTCCCACGAGGAACTGATGGGCCTAATGAATGATTTTGAGGCACGCGATGTTCAACCCGTCTCCAACGGAGAACTGATGGGCCTAATGAATTGATTTGCACGCAACTTGACTAAATGTAAACACACATTACAACAAACAATATTTACATTATAAGTTTAGATCATATAATGGTAATAGCACGAGTTTGAATAAGCGAAATAATTAAAGCAACACATGATACACCCCAAAACATGAATAAAAAGGGGAATTTGTAAGAATTTACTCACAGTGGGTGCGTTTCTTTGATGACGTTGGATGCGCACAAATTTTAGGATTTGATCGACGAGGAAAAACTAACCTAAAATAATAACGAAATGGTTCGGTGAATAAGTGGATTTTATTTGAGATTAATACTTTTAATTCATAATCTTAATAGGATTTTTAGATTTATTTTTGTGAGTTTAAGAACATTTTCTAACTTTAAAAATATTATTTTTAAGTGTTTTTAATTGATTTTTGAATAAAATAAATAAATAAAAAGAAAATAAAAATTTTGGCTTTTTGACCGTTTGACCGTTGACCAGTTGGACTGTGTTTAATTATGCGCTGAGTGAGGTTCGAACTCGTGACCTCCCGTACGCGTGCACGCAGCTCTACCAACTGAGCTACGTGTCTAACCCAAAATGTTTCTGATTTTAATTATATTTATATACTATTTGGATTATTCAGAATTTTATTTAATTAAAAAGGTTTTTAAACTAATCGAACCGGTGTGAGAGTCTGGACTCGAACCCGCGACGTGCTTTATGTTTTTGCACACAGTCCACCACATGACTGTGTGTCTAACCCGGTTATTATTCCGGTTTTTATTATATTTATACACTTATCACGTGCTTCAGGATTTGGTTTTTATAAAAAGAGTATGATATTTCAGTGGATCGGAGCACAGCAGACTCGAACCGGACTCATCCTGCGACTATAGCCTTGTGTTGCACACAGCCCGACCAACTGGGCTGTGTGACTAACCCGAATGATAAGTGATTTTTATTTCTCTTATATACTTACTGTCAAGTTCCACATTTGGGTTTTATAAAAAGGTTTGAATATTTTGACGAATCGAAACAAGAACAGAGTCGAACCCGAGACCTTGATTTAAATTTGCACACAGTCCACCACTGGACTGTGTGTCTAACCTGGTTTTATAACCGGTTTTATTTATACATATACACTATATAAACTTCATCTTCTTCCTGTTTAATTCTCAGTATTCGAACTCGACTGCTAAATCAGAAATCTAGTATACTTTAGTAAACTAAATGATAAAAGGACATGGATCAAACGATTATACCGATCAGAGTCGAATTGAAATCCTCCGGTGATGATTCCGGCGAGTAACTGAGGATTCCGGCGAAGTTCAACTTGCAACAGAGGCTACCAGAAGTTTTAGGTGAGTGCGGTGTTTTCGGTCTGAGCTCTAGAAGTCTTATTTTAGAGTAAAGCAGAAGAAATGAAATGGGTTCGGTTTTCCGGCGACAAAATGTTTTCCGGTGACAATTCAGAGACAGTACAATTGCATAGAGGGTAATGATTGAGAGTTTGAGCGAGTGAAAGTGAGGTGGGGCATCGATATTTATAGGGCAAATCACCGATTTCGGTTATGATTAAATCATTCTTCGGTTTTTTTTTTTTGTAAATCATTGAATTCGATCAGTTTTTGAATGAAATTAAGGTTAGATTTCGGTTATAACGGATGTTTAACATCGGTTACCTTCAGTTACTGGCAAAGAAAAACGTTAGTCGCCGAGATGATTCAGGTTTGGCGGTTACAGATTCGATAGTTTGAATTTCTGACTCGGTGTCCGTTTGTGTATAAAATGTAATTGTTTTAGATTTGAATTAAGTTGGGTGTGTGGTGTAGTGGTGTAGAGTGTGTTTGGTTATCCGGGTGACCCGGGTTCGAAACCCGGCGTCTCCTTTTATTTTTTTATTCCTTATTTATTATAAATTTTCAATTATAGATTTTAAATTCTAATTTATTTATTAATTGTGTATCGTTTAAAATTAATTTGAGCATTAAATAAGCAACGAAAATTTTTAACTGGGTATTCGATTAATAACCGAAGCGGGTTTGGAAAACCCGTTTTTCGACGGATGTTACAGTATCCCTACTTTTAGAAATTAGTAGTGGTATGTTTGACTCGAAAGGAGGGTGGTTTTGACAATTTCATACTTAGGAGGGGGTGAGAGTTTAAATTTTATTTGAGGCGGTAACGTTCCTAGTAAGGGTTGGATACCCTGCTACAGGAATCGCTTTTTGATGCCTAAGATAAGGAATATTGATAAAAAGAGTTGATTGACTAGGTATGATCTTATGCATAAGAGTTTTGAGAGAATTGGTACGTTTGGAAAGATAAGGTTATATCCTAAAACAAAACTTCATTCATGACAATATTAAAACCTACATGGAACTTCTCATAACCGCCTGACAATGCTTTTGATCCTTTGACAAGAATACTTATATATAGGAAGTACCAGCGGCGTATCCACCATATTCTTGTCAAATTTTCATTGGCTTTGTCAGTAAATTATGATTAGTTCTATGTGACTCTAAAACATAAATAAACACAACAACCAAAGCTTGAGTCTCAATTCTGAAAGGATACATGACTGAATGATGACAGTACCTCTCTCGTTTGTTATGATGAAGGGGTTAGTCTATGTAAAAGTGAGACACAACCCAACTTCTTTAAATGATGTGATCGAGGTACGTCGAGATGTTTGATGATATGAATGTTAAATCAATGAGTATAAAACAAAACTGAGATAGTAATTCGCATTAAGATTCTTGGATACATAAATTTCAAATTTATAATTGAGATACGTAGAGATTGAGATAAAAGAAAACATTAAAACTAGACGATTGGAGTTGAGTCTTGATTCTTGGTGAGGGAAAGCTAGTTGGGTGATTCGTTTGGGCCGTTATTATCTTCAACAGGATTGCCGTTGATGTTGTAAGCTCTTCTTCTTGCTGGCGGTGAAGCTGGGTTTGCTTGATTTACTTGGTTAACTGGGTTTGCTTGAGCTTGGGCGATGTTAACCAATCGAGGGCACGTGTTTCTAAAATGGGTAGGGTCGCCGCAATTAAAACAAGCTCGAACATATGGAAACATAAGGTATTGGGGTTGTTGATATGTTTTGGATCATGTTTTGAGCAGGGGATGAGGTTTGGTTTTGAGAGGCGTGACAAGCCTTGCTCAAATGACCATAGCATCCACAATTCGCACATAGTCGACAAGGTAAGGTAGATGGATGGTGATAAAAACAGGTGTTGCATTGAGGGTGAGGTCCAATGTAAGGTTTCTTATTTGGGTAAGTTGAGTTGGGTGCTACTTGAGTGATTGGGATAGCTTGGAGGGGTACGGCTTGTGCAGCTGGTTGATTGTGTTGAGTGACAGCGAAAATTTGCCCATCTCGTTTTCTCTTAGAAGCGGGTTGAGAAGGGGATTCGGTTTGGGTGGAGTTTGAGGTTTCAGTTGATGCTTTATCCTTCTTCTTCTCCTCCTTGAAGTCCTTATTTCGTATACGGTTTTCGGTGAGCTCTGTAGCTAACTCCATTGCTGCTTCCAAAGTTGCAGGTGTGGTACTTATTACAGGGTCTTGAATTTTTGAAGGAAGACCTCGAATGTAGTGCTCGATCAAACGGTAGAGGGGAGTGAACAAGTTGGGAACCGTTTGATTTAACTCAAGGAATCTCTTGTTGTATGTGGTGTGGTCGCCCTCTTTTTGTTTCAAAGAATAGAACTCATCTTCCAATTTCTTGATTTCGCTTCTTGGACAGAAACGTCTTGTCATGATTTCCTTAACTCTTCCCAAGTCAAAGTCATAGCATTCTCAGTACCTCGCTTGGCCTTCTCTGTATTCCACCATGTAAGTGCTACTCCAAACAAACGACCGGTAGCATATCGCACCTTGCGATCATCGGGGCAGTCGCAATTGAGAAAGGTGTTTTCCATCTCCTCAAACCAATGGAGGAGAGCGGTGACACCTTCAATCCCTTCGTATTTTGGAGGATCGCAAGATTTGAAATGCTTGAAGGTGCATTTAGTGGCTTTTGGGAGAGGATTACAATGTTTTGATCTTCTTGATTGATTGGGTTGACGGGATTAGCGGTAAGGGCTTGTTGAACTTGAACCACGATGTTGGGTATTACGGCAGCCATTTGTTGAGCGATTTGGGCAGCCATGCGCTCGCGGGATTTTCCTGATTTCATTTTTCTACGAGAGAGGCTAGAAGACATCTACAAGAAATACGTATCAAGAGTATGAGTTGGACGTTTTAGGGATCATGTGTCGTATTTAGGAATGATCATTCATAAAATAAATGAAGAATAATAAATTTACTACATCCATAGGATGTCTTGGGCTTTCCTCGTAATTGGGCCTTGTTTGCCGCCATACTTCACCTTCGTAATCATGTGGGCCCCCATGATTACCGGGTCTTTCATATGGTTCGCATGTGTTAGCCTGGTAACGTACACTAAAACCAGGAGAAAATCGAGAAATATGTATGTAACGTATGATATTCGGAATGTATCCAGGTGTGGACACGGTGACACCTCAAAGTGGGGTTAGTTCGAACGACGTTTGGTGTGGCATGCTTTGGCCTAATAGGTCCTTCGTACTCTCATCGTTAGTCCCCAGGTAGGCAAACTGGTCCGTTATATTGGATTTATACGAACGCCAACCTAGACAGGACGTTCCGACTACCGGTACTTGTACCCTTACAGTTACTACATGCCCGTCGTAGAACTCACTTTGATGAGATTGAAAAACGAAAAATGCGACAAAATCTTGAATAAAGGAATATGAGGATGATTTGAATATGTGAACGTTGAAATAGGCGTGATGAATGTATATGTAAGCTTGTTATGTTTGACAATAAGTATAACTCATTAAATATCACACATATGATAGTGGAAGTGTTTGCATGCATTTGTGTGTGTAATAAATACGAAACAAATAAACATCATGAGTTTGCATGTAACCACATAAATAATTAAAATCTAATCAACTATAGTATAGGCTCTAAGGGTCTAATAACATATCCTATATCCCTATAGTCAAAAGCTCTGATACCAATCTGTCACACCCCGACCCGCAGCGGAAATGGTGATCGGGGCATGATTGGGTTTTCATCAAAGCTCATGACATTTACTATTAAGTTTCATATTTAATATTTCCTTTTAAAGGAGAACATTACAATCAATATACAAGTACAACATGTTCTATACATTTATCAAGACTTCATTATTCTTCTTCTAAGGCAATTTCCTACGTGTTCCTTGCTTCAACCTGTCCACCTGTATCATGTGTAAAAATAGGGTTTTGGGTCAACAAAAAGTTGGCGAGTGAATATTATTTAAACATTTGAAAGGATTAGTTATATTGGTTATTTGAATAATTGTGCATAACCAAATATGAATAAACGTAAATGTAAGATTAATCACAAAACACATAATATTAGTTAATACACACGCACACACCAAATGAATGATTTTGAGGCACGCGATGTTCAACTCGTCTCCCACGAGGAACTGATGGGCCTAATGAATGATTTTGAGGCACGCGATGTTCAACCCGTCTCCAACGGGGAACTGATGGGCCTAATGAATTGATTTGCACGCAACATGACTAAATGTAAACACACATTACATAAAACAATATTTACATTACAAGTTTAGATCATATAATGGTAATAGCACGAGTTTGAATAAGCGAAATAATTAAAGCGACACATGATACACCCCAAAACATGAATAAAAAGGGGAATTTGTAAGAATTCACTCACAGTGGGTGCGTTTCTTTGATGACGTTGGATGCGCACAAATTTTAGGATTTGATCGACAAGGAAAAACTAACCTAAAATAATAACGAAATGGTTCGGTAAATAAGTGGATTTTATTTGAGATTAATACTTTTAATTCATAATCTTAATAGGATTTTTAGATTTATTTTTGTGAGTTTAAGGACATTTTCTAACTTTAAAAATATTATTTTTAAGTGTTTTTAATTGATTTTTGAATAAAATAAATAAATAAAAAGAAAATAAAAATTTTGACTTTTTGACCGTTTGACCGTTGACCGTTGACCGGATGGACTGTGTTTAATTATGCGCTGAGTGAGGTTCGAATTCTTGACCTCCCGTACGCATGCACGCAACTCTACCAACTGAGCTACGTGTCTAACCCGAAATATTTCTAATTTTAATTATATTTATATACTATTTGGATTATTCAGAATTTTATTTAATTAAAATGGTTTTTAAATTAATCGAACCGGTGTGAGAGTCTGGACTCGAACCCGCGACGTGCTTTATGTTTTTGCACACAGTCCACCACTGGACTGTGTGTCTAACCCGGTTATTATTCCGGTTTTTATTATATTTATACACTTATCACGTGCTTCAGGATTTGGTTTTTATAAAAAGAGTATGATATTTCAGTGGATCGGAGCACAGCAGACTCGAACCGGACTCATCCTGCGACTATAGCCTTGTGTTGCACACAGCCCGACCAACTGGGCTGTGTGACTAACCCGAATGATAAGTGATTTTTATTTCTCTTATATACTTACTGTCAAGTTCCACATTTGGGTTTTATAAAAAGGTTTGAATATTTTGACGAATCGAAACAAGAACAGAGTCGAACCCGAGACCTTGATTTAAATTTGCACACAGTCCACCACTGGACTGTGTGTCTAACCTGGTTTTATAACCGGTTTTATTTATACATATACACTATATAAACTTCATCTTCTTCCTGTTTAATTCTCAGTATTCGAACTCGACTGCTAAATCAGAAATCTAGTATACTTTAGTAAACTAAATGATAAAAGGACATGGATCAAACGATTATACCGATCAGAGTCGAATTGAAATCCTCCGGTGATGATTCCGGCGAGTAACTGAGGATTCCGGCGAAGTTCAACTTGCAACAGAGGCTACCAGAAGTTTTAGGTGAGTGCGGTGTTTTCGGTCTGAGCTCTAGAAGTCTTATTTTAGAGTAAAGCAGAAGAAATGAAATGGGTTCGGTTTTCCGGCGACAAAATGTTTTCCGGTGACAATTCAGAGACAGTACAATTGCATAGAGGGTAATGATTGAGAGTTTGAGCGAGTGAAAGTGAGGTGGGGCATCGATATTTATAGGGCAAATCACCGATTTCGGTTATGATTAAATCATTCTTCGGTTTTTTTTTTTTGTAAATCATTGAATTCGATCAGTTTTTGAATGAAATTAAGGTTAGATTTCGGTTATAACGGATGTTTAACATCGGTTACCTTCAGTTACTGGCAAAGAAAAACGTTAGTCGCCGAGATGATTCAGGTTTGGCGGTTACAGATTCGATAGTTTGAATTTCTGACTCGGTGTCCGTTTGTGTATAAAATGTAATTGTTTTAGATTTGAATTAAGTTGGGTGTGTGGTGTAGTGGTGTAGAGTGTGTTTGGTTATCCGGGTGACCCGGGTTCGAAACCCGGCGTCTCCTTTTATTTTTTTATTCCTTATTTATTATAAATTTTCAATTATAGATTTTAAATTCTAATTTATTTATTAATTGTGTATCGTTTAAAATTAATTTGAGCATTAAATAAGCAACGAAAATTTTTAACTGGGTATTCGATTAATAACCGAAGCGGGTTTGGAAAACCCGTTTTTCGACGGATGTTACAGTATCCCTACTTTTAGAAATTAGTAGTGGTATGTTTGACTCGAAAGGAGGGTGGTTTTGACAATTTCATACTTAGGAGGGGGTGAGAGTTTAAATTTTATTTGAGGCGGTAACGTTCCTAGTAAGGGTTGGATACCCTGCTACAGGAATCGCTTTTTGATGCCTAAGATAAGGAATATTGATAAAAAGAGTTGATTGACTAGGTATGATCTTATGCATAAGAGTTTTGAGAGAATTGGTACGTTTGGAAAGATAAGGTTATATCCTAAAACAAAACTTCATTCATGACAATATTAAAACCTACATGGAACTTCTCATAACCGCCTGACAATGCTTTTGATCCTTTGACAAGAATACTTATATATAGGAAGTACCAGCGGCGTATCCACCATATTCTTGTCAAATTTTCATTGGCTTTGTCAGTAAATTATGATTAGTTCTATGTGACTCTAAAACATAAATAAACACAACAACCAAAGCTTGAGTCTCAATTCTGAAAGGATACATGACTGAATGATGACAGTACCTCTCTCGTTTGTTATGATGAAGGGTTAGTCTATGTAAAAGTGAGACACAACCCAACTTCTTTAAATGATGTGATCGAGGTACGTCGAGATGTTTGATGATATGAATGTTAAATCAATGAGTATAAAACAAAACTGAGATAGTAATTCGCATTAAGATTCTTGGATACATAAATTTCAAATTTATAATTGAGATACGTAGAGATTGAGATAAAAGAAAACATTAAAACTAGACGATTGGAGTTGAGTCTTGATTCTTGGTGAGGGAAAGCTAGTTGGGTGATTCGTTTGGGCCGTTATTATCTTCAACGGATTGCCGTTGATGTTGTAAGCTCTTCTTCTTGCTGGCGGTGAAGCTGGGTTTGCTTGATTTACTTGGTTAACTGGGTTTGCTTGAGCTTGGGCGATGTTAACCAATCGAGGGCACGTGTTTCTAAAATGGGTAGGGTCGCCGCAATTA
The DNA here is from genome assembly GCA_947069175.1 of Scalesia atractyloides. NCBI lineage: Eukaryota > Viridiplantae > Streptophyta > Magnoliopsida > Asterales > Asteraceae > Scalesia > Scalesia atractyloides. The sequence continues at coordinate 90,915,329 of CAMTDV010000012.1, forward strand.
AAACAAGCTCGAACATATGGAAACATAAGGTATTGGGGTTGTTGATATGTTTTGGATCATGTTTTGAGCAGGGGATGAGGTTTGGTTTTGAGAGGCGTGACAAGCCTTGCTCAAATGACCATAGCATCCACAATTCGCACATAGTCGACAAGGTAAGGTAGATGGATGGTGATAAAAACAGGTGTTGCATTGAGGGTGAGGTCCAATGTAAGGTTTCTTATTTGGGTAAGTTGAGTTGGGTGCTACTTGAGTGATTGGGATAGCTTGGAGGGGTACGGCTTGTGCAGCTGGTTGATTGTGTTGAGTGACAGCGAAAATTTGCCCATCTCGTTTTCTCTTAGAAGCGGGTTGAGAAGGGGATTCGGTTTGGGTGGAGTTTGAGGTTTCAGTTGATGCTTTATCCTTCTTCTTCTCCTCCTTGAAGTCCTTATTTCGTATACGGTTTTCGGTGAGCTCTGTAGCTAACTCCATTGCTGCTTCCAAAGTTGCAGGTGTGGTACTTATTACAGGGTCTTGAATTTTTGAAGGAAGACCTCGAATGTAGTGCTCGATCAAACGGTAGAGGGGAGTGAACAAGTTGGGAACCGTTTGATTTAACTCAAGGAATCTCTTGTTGTATGTGGTGTGGTCGCCCTCTTTTTGTTTCAAAGAATAGAACTCATCTTCCAATTTCTTGATTTCGCTTCTTGGACAGAAACGTCTTGTCATGATTTCCTTAACTCTTCCCAAGTCAAAGTCATAGCATTCTCAGTACCTCGCTTGGCCTTCTCTGTATTCCACCATGTAAGTGCTACTCCAAACAAACGACCGGTAGCATATCGCACCTTGCGATCATCGGGGCAGTCGCAATTGAGAAAGGTGTTTTCCATCTCCTCAAACCAATGGAGGAGAGCGGTGACACCTTCAATCCCTTCGTATTTTGGAGGATCGCAAGATTTGAAATGCTTGAAGGTGCATTTAGTGGCTTTTGGGAGAGGATTACAATGTTTTGATCTTCTTGATTGATTGGGTTGACGGGATTAGCGGTAAGGGCTTGTTGAACTTGAACCACGATGTTGGGTATTACGGCAGCCATTTGTTGAGCGATTTGGGCAGCCATGCGCTCGCGGGATTTTCCTGATTTCATTTTTCTACGAGAGAGGCTAGAAGACATCTACAAGAAATACGTATCAAGAGTATGAGTTGGACGTTTTAGGGATCATGTGTCGTATTTAGGAATGATCATTCATAAAATAAATGAAGAATAATAAATTTACTACATCCATAGGATGTCTTGGGCTTTCCTCGTAATTGGGCCTTGTTTGCCGCCATACTTCACCTTCGTAATCATGTGGGCCCCCATGATTACCGGGTCTTTCATATGGTTCGCATGTGTTAGCCTGGTAACGTACACTAAAACCAGGAGAAAATCGAGAAATATGTATGTAACGTATGATATTCGGAATGTATCCAGGTGTGGACACGGTGACACCTCAAAGTGGGGTTAGTTCGAACGACGTTTGGTGTGGCATGCTTTGGCCTAATAGGTCCTTCGTACTCTCATCGTTAGTCCCCAGGTAGGCAAACTGGTCCGTTATATTGGATTTATACGAACGCCAACCTAGACAGGACGTTCCGACTACCGGTACTTGTACCCTTACAGTTACTACATGCCCGTCGTAGAACTCACTTTGATGAGATTGAAAAACGAAAAATGCGACAAAATCTTGAATAAAGGAATATGAGGATGATTTGAATATGTGAACGTTGAAATAGGCGTGATGAATGTATATGTAAGCTTGTTATGTTTGACAATAAGTATAACTCATTAAATATCACACATATGATAGTGGAAGTGTTTGCATGCATTTGTGTGTGTAATAAATACGAAACAAATAAACATCATGAGTTTGCATGTAACCACATAAATAATTAAAATCTAATCAACTATAGTATAGGCTCTAAGGGTCTAATAACATATCTATATCCCTATAGTCAAAAGCTCTGATACCAATCTGTCACACCCCGACCCGCAGCGGAAATGGTGATCGGGGCATGATTGGGTTTTCATCAAAGCTCATGACATTTACTATTAAGTTTCATATTTAATATTTCCTTTTAAAGGAGAACATTACAATCAATATACAAGTACAACATGTTCTATACATTTATCAAGACTTCATTATTCTTCTTCTAAGGCAATTTCCTACGTGTTCCTTGCTTCAACCTGTCCACCTGTATCATGTGTAAAAATAGGGTTTTGGGTCAACAAAAAGTTGGCGAGTGAATATTATTTAAACATTTGAAAGGATTAGTTATATTGGTTATTTGAATAATTGTGCATAACCAAATATGAATAAACGTAAATGTAAGATTAATCACAAAACACATAATATTAGTTAATACACACGCACACACCAAATGAATGATTTTGAGGCACGCGATGTTCAACTCGTCTCCCACGAGGAACTGATGGGCCTAATGAATGATTTTGAGGCACGCGATGTTCAACCCGTCTCCAACGGGGAACTGATGGGCCTAATGAATTGATTTGCACGCAACATGACTAAATGTAAACACACATTACATAAAACAATAATTTACATTACAAGTTTAGATCATATAATGGTAATAGCACGAGTTTGAATAAGCGAAATAATTAAAGCGACACATGATACACCCCAAAACATGAATAAAAAGGGAATTTGTAAGAATTCACTCACAGTGGGTGCGTTTCTTTGATGACGTTGGATGCGCACAAATTTTAGGATTTGATCGACAAGGAAAAACTAACCTAAAATAATAACGAAATGGTTCGGTAAATAAGTGGATTTTATTTGAGATTAATACTTTTAATTCATAATCTTAATAGGATTTTTAGATTTATTTTTGTGAGTTTAAGGACATTTTCTAACTTTAAAAATATTATTTTTAAGTGTTTTTAATTGATTTTTGAATAAAATAAATAAATAAAAAGAAAATAAAAATTTTGACTTTTTGACCGTTTGACCGTTGACCGTTGACCGGATGGACTGTGTTTAATTATGCGCTGAGTGAGGTTCGAATTCTTGACCTCCCGTACGCATGCACGCAACTCTACCAACTGAGCTACGTGTCTAACCCGAAATATTTCTAATTTTAATTATATTTATATACTATTTGGATTATTCAGAATTTTATTTAATTAAAATGGTTTTTAAATTAATCGAACCGGTGTGAGAGTCTGGACTCGAACCCGCGACGTGCTTTATGTTTTTGCACACAGTCCACCACTGGACTGTGTGTCTAACCCGGTTATTATTCCGGTTTTTTATTATATTTATACACTTATCACGTGCTTCAGGATTTGGTTTTTATAAAAAGAGTATGATATTTCAGTGGATCGGAGCACAACAGACTCGAACCGGACTCATCCTGCGACTATAGCATAGTGTTGCACACAGCCCGACCAACTGGGCTGTGTGACTAACCCGAATGATAAGTGATTTTTATTTCTCTTATATACTTACTGTCAAGTTTCATATTTGGGTTTTATAAAAAGGTTTGAATATTGTGACGAATCGAAACAAGAACAGAGTCGAACCCGAGACCTTGATTTAAATTTGCACACAGTCCACCACTGGACTGTGTGTCTAACCTGGTTTTATAACCGGTTTTATTTATACATATACACTATATAAACTTCATCTTCTTCCTGTTTAATTCTCAGTATTCGAACTCGACTGCTAAATTAGAAATCTAGTATACTTTAGTAAATTAAATGATAAAAGGACATGGATCAAAAGATTATGCCAATCAGAGTCGAATTGAAATCCTCCGGTGATGATTCCGGCGAGTAACTGATGATTCCGGCGAAGTTCAACTTGCAACAGAGGCTCTACCAGAAGTTGAGGTGAGTGCGGTGTTTTCGGTCTGAGCTCTAGAAGTCTTATTTTAGAGTAAAGCAGAAGAAATGAAATGGGTTCGGTTTTCCGGCGACAAAATGTTTCTGGTGAGAATTCAGAAACAGTAAAATTGCACAGAGGGTAATGATTGAGAGTTTGAGCGAGTGAAAGTGAGGTGGGGCATCGATATTTTTAGGGCAAATCACAGATTTCGGTTATGGTTAAATCATTCTTCGGTTTCTTTTTGTAAATCATTGAATTCGATCAGTTTTTGAATGAAATTAAGGTTAGATTTCGGTTATAACGGATGTTTAACATCGGTTACCTTCAGGTACTGGCAAAGAAAAACGTTAGTCGCCGAGATGATTCAGTTTGACGGTTACAGATTCGATAGTTTGAATTTCCGACTCGGTGTCCGTTTGTGTATAAAATTTAATTGTTTTAGATTTGAATTAAGTTGGGTGTGTGGTGTAGTGGTGTAGAGTGTGTTTGGTTATCCGGGTGACCCGGGTTCGAAACCCGGCGTCTCCTTTTATTTTTTTATTCCTTATTTATTATAAATTTTCAATTATAGGTTTTAAATTCTAATTTATTTATTAATTATGTATCGTTTAAAATTAATTTGAGCATTAAATAAGCAACGAAAATTTTTAACTGGGTATTCGATTAATAACCAAAGCGGGTTTGGAAAACCCGTTTTTTTACGGATGTTACATTTCGTCAGTTGTGTGTTAACTGTTGGATACTTGATTAACAGGATTCCTTCTTCTGTCCTCGTAAGAAAAGGTTTATATGACTTAGTCAATGGTTTCAAACCCTCTCTTAGTCATTTAAGGAACTTTGGCTGTTTATGTTTTAGAACAATCTTAAATGAGTCTGATAAGTTTTCTTATAAAGCTAATAAATGTGTATTAATTGGATTTTCAAATGTGAAGAAATGGTACAAGTTGTGGAGTTTGGATGATACAATAGAATTTTACTCAAGTGTGTTAAATTCTATGAAACTGTGTATCCTTTCAAGTCTAAAAGTGTGAATGAAAAAGAAATACTTTATGAGTCTGGTTTAAATCACTTGAATTTTTTTTATTGTTATGAAATGTTAACATCCAATGGTTCTGATAATGAAAATGTTACTATTCCTAATGGTGAAGAGAGGAATTAGGATCTCATGAGAATCTTAGTGATGATCAGCAACTAGAAATCCCTTCCATAGCTGCCCTGTTGGTTTAGACTCTAGTAGGCTAGGTCAAGGTAGTAAGCGTGTGGGTACTAGTATGGCAGACGACACAGGATTCTCAAATGATGAGACCAACCTGTCTGAGAGAAATACAGTAAATGTTAGAAAGTCTTCTAGGGGTAATGTATTTCCAAAAAGGTTTGATTATTATAGTGTTGAGGGTAAGGTTAAGTATGGTATTGAGAAAGTTGTGAATTATGCAAATTTGTCATATGATAATGTGTGTTTAGTTACATCTTTGAATAAAACTGTTAAACCTACATGTTATAATGACGCTATAAAAGATATTAGGTGGATAGATGCAATGAATAATGAAATGGAGGCTCTTTATAAAAGCAATACTTAGGTTATTGTTGATCGTCCAAAGGGAAGAAAAACCATAAAGTGTAAATGGGTGTATAAAATTAAATACAAGGCAAATGGGTGAGGTTGTGAGGTATAAGGCATATAATTAGAGAGAAGGGATTGACTTTAGTGAAACTTTTTCACATGTTGTTAAGATGGTCATAGTTAGAATGGTCATAAAGCTTATTGTTAATAATAATTGATCTTAATATCAATTGGATATAAACAATGCATTTTTGTATGGGTCTTTAACTGAAGATGTGTCTGTGACATTACCTCAAGGTTATTATGCAAAAGATGGTAATAAAGTGTGTAAATTGGTAAAATCATCGTATGGCCTAAAACAGGCCCCTAGGAAATGGAATGAAAAATTAACAACTGTGTTGATTAAAATTAAAATGGGGTTTGTGCAAAGTGTTTGTGATTACTCTTTGTTTATATTGGATAATAAAAGTGTGTTTCCGTATTGCTAGTGTATGTGGATGATATTGTTATGACTGGAAATAGTAAGTCTGAAATAGATAAAGTGTAAAATATCTTAGTGATAATTTCTTGATCAAAGATCTAGTAGTGTTAAAATATTTTCTTGGAATTGAAATACTTTATTCTGATAAGTGTATATGTTTGTCTCAAAGAAATTATTATCTTGAGTTGCTAAATGAATTTGCTTACTTAGAATGTAAACTTGTTTCTACACTTATAGAGCAGAGTTATTTAGTAACAAATAAAACAAGTAAAGAACATCAGTTGTTAAAAAATGTAACTGGTTTTCAAAAATTGATTGGAAAATTAATATATCTTTCATTAATCAGGCCAAATATAAGTTATGTTGTGCAGTTTGGAAGTCAATTTATGCATAATCCTTATGAGTCTCATTTAAATATTGCTCTAAGACTATTAAGGTATTTGAAGTAGTCATCTGGTAAAGGACTTATGTTTAGGAAATATGAGAATTTGGTTTTATCAGGATTCATTAATCCTATTGGGCCAAGTGTATAGTAACAAGAAAGTATGTTACTGGTTTTGAATATATTTAGGAGATACATTGGTCTCCTAGAAGAATAAAAAACAAAGTTTAATATCCAGATTTATAGCTAAGGCTGAATACAGAGCAATGTGTTCAGCCACCTATGAGATCATGTGGATATTGATTGTGTTACAAGAGTTAAAGGTTAAATATTTTCAACTTGATAAGCTACTTTGTGATAGCAAGTCTATAGTATCTATTTTTTAAATCATGTCTTTCATAAAAGGACTAAGCATTTTAATAGATTTACACTTTTTAAGAGAAAAAGTGGCAAATGGTGTAATTCAACCTAAGAAAGTGGCTACTAAAGTTCAAGTAGCAGATATTTTTATAAAAGGGTTGAACTCTGTTCAACATGATGTGTTATGTGAAAAGTTGGGTTGTTTGATATGTTTGCCACATAAATTACGGGGGCATGTTAAAAATATTAAAGATGTATTAATTCATGTTGCAATGATATGGTTGTGGGTTGGTTGTAACAACTTGTTATAAGTTGTTATTAAGTTATACCTTACGAGGGATATTAAGTGTGCATGTATAATTCTAGAAGGGCTAAGTGTACAAAAAGGTTGCAGATGTATACTGGAGGGATTAAAGTGCATATAAAGGAAAGTTGAAGGTGTAATCAGAAACATGCAATACGGAGCTAGTATATAAGTAAACTAGGGTTTTGATTGTTCATTATCCGGGTTTTGATTGTTCATTATCCACCTTTTCTCTGTATCCTCTCTTGTTCACGTCTCTCTCGTTCATGTCTTGTTTAGATCCAGTTGGATTCTATATTGATGTATTTCACTATGTTTGATCAACAGATAAACTTTATTAGTTGATCTTGTATTGTATTTGTTCATAAAAGATCTTACACATTGTAAGACTAGGGTTTGGTTGGGAGTTTTTGGTTTGGGTCAACTAATAAATTTGGTCATCGTTTTATCACTATATTATGGGTTTGTTTGATTTATAATTAGTATAATAGTTTTCTACAATTCTTAATAAATTGTTTTACGATGATATATTTTGTAAAACGAACACACTTTTAAATAAACAACTCTTGATAGTAAGTAGTAACAAAATAGATATATGATAGAGTTGGCAATGTTATGGAAATTACACCGAGTCTGTGTACACTTAAAAACTTAATTCTAAGGGTTCAAGTTAGGATGAAGTGACTCTTATCATGAAGACTAGTAGAGATTCAACATGAGAGGTAAGAAGTATATTTACCGTGAAGGAGTCTTTGCTAATGAGTGTGAACCCAGGGGTGGACCTAAGCTATGGCTTGGCTGGGCGGGCACCCCCCTTAAAAAAATTAATGCATTTTATAGGCAACAATCCGGATCGCATCCCTTGAAAATTTGGTGAACCCTCGTTCGCACCCCCAGGAAATAATTACTAGGTTCGCCACTGTGTGAACCCGAATCTTGTTGTGGCGGCTAGATTTGATAAGCATGCAAAAAAATATCGAAGGAACGTTAAAATTTAGAAAGCTTGGGACATTAAACAGGTCTAAGCTACACGATAGAAACAATACTAAGAAATCAGTTATTTCAAAGGTAGAAGATTATCTCAAGTCACTCTCTTTGTTTACTTATAATACAAGGCGTATGAGTAAGCTGGTAAGTGAGAAAAACGGTTGTCTGCTTCGTATGGTTGTTACACGGTTTACTCCATGTGAAAGAATTTTCCATAACGTCTTCATAAACATTGATCAATCTCTCAAGTCAATTTTTGTTTACTTAAAATACCCTCATGCTTGCATTAGAGGGAGAAACTTGTTAACACGAGTTTACTATCTACTATAGTAATCATTAATGATTTATCATTTATCTTTTAACTTTATGTGTTAGTTACTATTTTATCTCTAGCTTAAATATTCTGACAAACTTTTTTACACTTTGTCATTATAATAGTCGGTTAGGTTTATAATTAGTTTGTTAGATTTATCATATATCTTTTGGTTTTTAGTTTTTCAATTCATAGAAGATATTATTCTTCAATATCGTATTGTTCTTCGTTTCGATTCTTTCAACTAGATACTAGTTTGTAGAGATAAGCACCTAAGAAGGTGAAGAAGCTTTAGATCTTAACATACAAGTTTGATGAGAATTATAAAAAAATAAACATATCACAACAAGCTTAGGAGATCTTAAAATTGACATTTTATAAAACTATGTTGTATTCGTGGTATTTTTATACGTTTGACGAACAATGTGAGAGACCCGTAAAATAACTAAACTAGAATAGAATGGTATCAAACTACGCTAACAGTCTTTTCTGTTCACGCTTTATACAGGTTGTACCAATTTGTCTTGATACTTCTATTAACAGTTTATGTGATGTTCATAACTTAGTTCGTAGTGAGAGAGCCCTTTCATCCACGCTTTCAAAACTACTTCAACTAAAGTGAGAAATACTAAATGAAAATTTCGAAAAGTAATTAGCCAAATTACTTTGGATTTTAATGTAGTTAGTTGAAGTCCCCTGTTTATATTCAATCAAAGACCAACAACGTTAATATTGGTTATACATTATAGAATTATGATTATGCACTATACAACGTTGGTTATACATTAAGCAAAATGGTGTGAGGGTATATGATTTTTAATATATTTTAAGTATTTTTTACTCGTTTATTAAACTTTAATTTATAAAACACGATATAACTATTATAACTCTTTATAACATGCTAAGGCAAGTGCACAAATCGTTGACTTAATATAGTGATGGTAAGATACTGAGGTCGTCCAATGACACAAGAGCTTTAATGTCGAAATATCGTCAACGTCTATATTTTCTCTCTTTTTTCAATTAAATAATATTTTTTCAAACCTTTAACATTATCTTTTGTACCTTTTTCACTCACACTCACTTTTAAAGTATATTAAAAAATTATAAAGGTTGAATAGTGTCTCTCAAATATACAGATAAACAATAACATTTTCTCAATTTTTTTCCATATTCATATTGGTGGGAAAAATATTTTGCAAAATAGTGTTGTTATAAATATTAAAAAAAAGTGTTTTAAAAAAATTATTTATTTCTCATCCTAACCTCATTCGATTAATCCAATTCATTAAATAATTATTGATTTATCTTAGTATTGGATCTCTTACATAAACTTATTTATTAAGAATCTTAACTAAAACTATTTATTTTAACAAAATCTACTTAAAAAACACTTGTTTTAAAATTCCAAATTTATGTAGTAGTAAATAAAAAACTCTTCGTGTGATTCATCTAACTTTAATAAAAGAAGTTAATGCGCTAATTATTATTTCGAAAACATTATAATAATAAAAAGTTAGATTACCAGCAATCGTGATATGATGTGCATGAGCACGACTAGATTTTTTGTGTCATACGGGGTATGGTACTATCAAAACCATCTTCATGTCTATTACTTCTATCGAACCAAGTATATTAATCTATACTATGTAATCCTAAGATGTATAAATATAGTACTTTTTTTTTAATTTACAATATAATCGAACATTAGCTTCCTTTCTATCTTGCTTGACAACAAGTTGTAGATTCTATCTATGGTTCGGACGAAGACATTAACTACGTCCTAAACAAACCAACTGTTGCTTTGATGTTTTTCTGGATGGATCGTAACCCATATAATGAAGTGGCACCTACACTTAGTTATGTTGAATTCCCTAAAAACGAGGTTGCACACGAGATTAATAATCGGTTGTTATCACTTTTTTCATGTAAAGAAAGAGAGTATCTTAGCTCCGCTAGTATTTTTCAGACTAAGTATCTTAATAATATGTTACAACAAGATTTATACTCACCGGACGTTTTCAATAGACTTAAAATAGAAGGATTGCCCAATCATAGGTTAGCACTAAAAGTTGGTATGCAAATAATGCTAGTAAGTAGCATTGACCAACAAAATGGTTTGTGTAATGAAACGAGCCAACAAGTTAAAAGATTGGGTAATTGTGTGATTAAACGTTTTTTTCATTTAACAGTTTATGTCAACACTGTTAAATAATATGATTTACTTTGAGACCACCTATGTATACACGGATACTTAAACTAGTATTTAATAAAAGGCTGAAAATATACTAAATCTAAAAACTTAAAATTACGACCTTGTTAAAATTCCTTTATGTTTCTTTATATATATTACATGATACAAAATATATTTTTCTCTAAAACTAAATGCATTAGTTAAAGATATCTATTTCGTGTCACAACACACAAAGGAGTTATGATGGAATAACCCATTTAAAATAAACCTTTTTCTCAACAAAACCTACTTGGAAAAAAAAAAAAATTTTGTTGTAAAAATGTATTTACTGTTTGTTTTAAACAATATCAGTTACACTCACTTAAATTTGTTTTTTATGAAAAAAAGTATAATTGTTTTTGTTTATAACATGTATTAACGAATTATGTAAGGATTAGATTTAAACCAATCAATTTTATTCGTTTGTTCGAGAACTTGATTTAAAAAAAACGCTAACAATGGAATGGGTGATTAAAAAAATATATACTAAACTTTAAAATAGTATGCAACTTTACTGTGTTATGTATAAAAAAAACACAATCGAAAGGAATTTCAACAATGAATGTATATAAATTTGAGTGATTTTCAGTTTTTTTAATCAAATACATAATTATAATGGTATAACTAGAATTATTAGAATTACACGTAGTAGTTTTTGTATTAAACTATGCGAGACATCCGCGCTACCGGTGGGGCGTCTAATAAAAAAGGTGGTGAACGCATTTTTGTAATAAACTATCACATATACAACATTACGATAATGAAAGAAGCTACATAGTTTAGTTCCTGATAAAAATGTTTATTTTGAATAGAGGTCCATTTTTAATAAAATTTATATTTTAACGTTAAGTAAGAAAATAACCGTGTATCTATTTTTGATAAAAACAAAAATAAGAAAGCTAGTTGTCAGAGAAAAATATAATTACTAAAAAAATAATTGGGTTAAATATGTATATAGTTTGTAGTATAAGGGTTGAATTCCATAAAAACGAATACATATCCCGATAATTCGATAATAAAAAAATTATTTTATTTCAAACATAACTCTATTTTTTCAAAATACTTGTATCGGGGAATTGAGAAAAACAATTTGATTACAATCACATATTTAATTTGTTTAAGTTTACGTAAGTTATTAAAAAATAAATTTACTAAACTTTAATGAGTAATCAGCTTGTATTAAATATGTCTTATTCATAGTATAAAGGGTGAATTATATTATATCCAAAGTTTTCATATAATAATGTACTTATTTATGTAATTTGGATTGTTTATGTCTAATCAAATCATAATTAAAAGTTATCTCAATAAATATTCTGTTAAAATAATACTAAATCTATATGCTTTGTTGGAATCGTTATTATAATAGTGTGAAGGGTTAAATAGTCTAGTTTCATCAAGTAAAAACAAAAATAAATGGCACACGATAGGGTGAATAGAAACTCGTCAACAATCTTAGAAAAGAAGCAGTTCGAGCGACGTGGACATTATGACCGCCGCATACAACGACTATAGAATTAATTATGGGCATGCGTTTACGATGATACCTTCGTGGGAGCTTCTTCGCAAAACTCCCAAGTGGCGTCTTGTCCGCCATTTGAGCCAACGGCCCATAGGTCAAAATGGTCCAAATCAACATCGACTACCGAACCATTCGAGTCTGATGCTTATACTACTATTAATCTAAACGACTTCGAGGAATTTGAAGAAGCGCAAGAGCTGCGACGACCAAAGGGTAGGGATAGAAGTAAGGCAACTGCACGAGCACGAGACACGTCTTCTTCAACGCCATCAGATGGCCCGTCAAGGTTGGTCAAGTTAGATAATAGACTCAACAAGCTTCTCTCGATCAAGGAAAAGGAGCAAGAACTAAAAATGGAGAAACAAATACCATGATTATATAATGAATTGAATTTATCCAAGGAGGTTAGGAGTGAGAAAGAACAAACCTTCAAAAACACCATTTTGATAAATATTTTTGTATCAATACTATTTTGTTAAATATTTTTCCTACTCCTCCATTTACAACCACTTCTTATAATATGAAGATCACCTTCACATAATTTAGTGGAAGGGATGTGAATACTTTGAGAGATTGTTACTTAATAGTTATTTAGTGGAAGGGGTGTGAATGCTCTGAGAGACTGTTACTTAACAGTTAATTAGATCACTCGTCGAGAGATTGTTGTACTATTATTAGTCCATGCGTAGTGGAGCCGTGATGGAGCCGTTATGTGTGTGATGGCATCGCTCCATAGCGCCAGGAACACCCCGGCGTTATGGCGTGTGAAAATTCTTCCCTACGATGGTAATAACGGGGTGAAGTGGTTTTTTGTGGGTGAAAGTGAGTTGGGGATTCTGTTTTCTGAGTGGTTAAATGGTGTTAACCACTACACTCAAATATACAAGAGTTATGTCTTATGTGAAGTTATAGAGAGTTACCACTATATATGACCTTATTCCTTCACTAAAAGTATCATATTCACTAAGGGTTAACGGTGGTTAACTTTTATGCCGTTATGATACCTCATAGTTCAAAAAACTAACGCATATTTTTGGTACACAAAATAAAACAAAAACGACATTTCACCTTCTAATCAATACCCCTGCCTCCCTAACCCCACCACAAAGCAAAGAATAGGACTTGCTAACCCACATTCTAGAGACAAAAAGTTGATTACTAATTTCAACTATTTTTTTGGCTAAAAGGGATAAAAACATTATGCAATGTTGCTTCCCAAACAAAAAAAGTACCAAATCGGTTTTACAAGAAACACACCTCCAGTTGGATGCCACAAAAGTGAGTTTTTTTAGGGTTAGGTGAAACAAATAATCGTCCTTTACTGTTAGTACCAAGCAATGGAGAAAACACACACCAAACACCCACCCAAAAGTCACACTAAAAGTAAGGTAAATAATTTTTTTTATATAAATAATTATTTTTTATAAGTCTGAAAATAATATGATCCCCAAGTTCAAAACTAGCTACTTGATACCGACAACTGCAGTTTGCTTATGGTCACACCATCACTGTAATTTAAATAAAACCCTCACAACCTCATTGCACCCTCTCTACTGTCTAGACCATTATTTTCATCTCTTTAAATGTCTTAATCAAATAATTACGTTTATAGTTGGGTAAAAATATAAAATAGCAAAAGTTTATGTGCTCTTAGTTTTATTAAAACGTATAAATATATAACTAGTATGTTCCTAAAAGTGTATATATTGATTTGTTATATCTTAACAACTCAAGCAGGAATTTTTTATATTTACATGCGTAGTGTTAGAGCTCCATAATAAGGGTTTATGTGACAAGTGGTATTGTGTACGAAAGGGGAGTTATCTGACAAGTGGCAATTGTGTAAAAAGGGGGTTTATAGGGCTTTAGACCGTGGGTTGTGTAGGGCTTGGGTTGAGTGCATTGCTCGATACGTGACGAGTGTGGGCTTCACTAGACCACCCCAAAAAAGTGGGGTGTGAAAGAGGTATGAATAGGCCGGCGTGGGGTGACATGTGGATTTTTTTTACACATTTGACATTTATATAAATAAAACACAAACTTATATTAATTAAAAATAGTTACATAAAATCCTAAAAAGTTTTAAAAAAACTACTTATTAAATCCTAAAAATTTAAATAACTACTTATTAAATCCTAAAAATTTGAAAATAACGACTTATTAAATTCTAAAAAATTAAAAAAAAACTAGTTAATAAATCCTAAAAAAGAAAAAAAATTACAAAGTTCGGTAAATATTAAAGCGGGGAACCCACTTAAAATCTGAATTCTCATCGTGCCTATACTCGATCTTCGCGATCTCCACTCGATCGCCGTGGGTCAAGTCGCCCGCAGGGACACGATCTAAGCAAACTTTAAATCGATCCAACTTAGGTTTAAGCTCACGCCACTTGTGTTGGCACACGTTTAAATTGTAACGTGCGTTCCCAACGTGTTGTTAGTATTGCTGAAACGCTCGTCCCCAATACGCTGTTTGACCGTGTTGTAGGGTTCATTGTGCGACAACAATCGACGTCACTAGTGTTATTTCCTCCTCCTCCGTCCAATGCACCATTTTCGGTTTTTTGGTGTGGGTTTGGTTGAAGATTTGTTATTTGTATTTGGTTTTCGTTGAAGAAGATAAATGTGGAAAACATAAAGTTTGGGATGGGCATTTATAGGTAAAAAATTGTAATTTTTTTTTAAATTTGCTTTTTACTTACCAACCGCCATCCCCAACGGCTAGACCAAACGATCAATCTCTCACCAGTCAATCCAGCAGCCACCCCACCTCCCCCCCCCCCCGGCCACGCTAGGCTTCAAAGCCACGCCAGTGGGGCAACGCCGTGGCCACCGTTGCTTGGCAACCTCCGCCCCAACAACGCCCCACACCCCCTAGCCTATATAACTTGAGTGTGTAGTGGGGTTATATATTTATGGGACTTTATATATGTGTGAGTGGGGAAGGAAGAGTCACGCCATTATATACATCGCGGGGAGGCAAAAAAGTGTAGCCGTAACAGTGTAGCCGGGTGCTATGGGGCACCATGATGGGTTCTGGCGGTATATATCGCCTCACTACGGAGGGGCTAATTGTGAACTTTCATATTACACTCTAGGTGGTGTTGTTTCTGTATAATTATAAGAGTACCTTGAATGCACCGTCCAATGCGTTGGTTTGGAATCCGGCCCGCTAGAAGCGAATGAGGTGACGATGGAGGAGTTGATGTGGAATGGTTTGGTTGTGATTTGGTCCGTTCAAGTGGACTCGTCCGGAAGAGAAAGGGTGGGCCCTATGGTGGGGTTTTGGTTAAATAAACAAAAAGAAAACCTTTTTTTGTATGTTTTCTTTAGAAAAAATCTTATATTCTTTTAAATCAAACCTAATAAAAATACAAAAAATATATAAAACAAATTATATAGAAAAAAAAATACATAAACCTAATTAAACTATTATACAAACCTAATTATTATATTACACACACTTAATTTTAATTTTAACAAACCTAATTAAAAATACTATAGAAGCCAAAATTTAAACATAAATTAGTCCTAATTAAACACATAAAAACCCTAATACATCCATTCACAATCAACTAGGTTGGACTCTAGAGTTGACACGTTACAATCGATATCACCACTGTCTGACTTCGCATCTTGGCAACAACGTCCGAAGTAAGGAGATGAAGGGTATGGTTCATTGTGCACCGGTGATAGGAACTCCTCACTATGGTCGGTTTCATACCCTTCAGCCCAACTGGGTATGACTGGTTTGGACGGAGGTTTATGAGTGGAGGGTTTGTGGGTGAAGAGTTTGTGTTGAAGTTTGTTTGATTCCTTCAAGTCGTAGATGATCAAATTGTAATTGAGCCATAGTGTATTCATACACCAAATTCAACTCCTCATCTATTAGAGGATTTAGATAATCAAACTCTACATGTGGGGGTGGGTTTGAAGGTCGAGGAGGATAGGCTGCCGCAGGTGAAAGGTTTGTGAGATGAGGATTTAAATGGAGTGATCGCGCGGGCCTTGGAGGGTAGACTGTCGCCGGTGAGTTTGACGGAGTAGAGTTAAAACATCGATGAGACGATCGTCTGAGGTTCGACGGTCCGGCCGCACCACTTTGATTAGAACCGCCACCCATATCTTCGAATTAGTTTTTAATTTCAGTGAATTGTCAAGTGAGATGTGCAAAGGTGGGAAAAAGATGTATTTATAGGCACCGGAAAAAACCATTTGAAACTAGCCATTGGAATAGAATCACTGGAATAGTAATCGTTTAACAAAATAGTCTCATGAAAATTATCTATTTGAAAACAATAGTCGTTAGAACAATAAACATATGAAATAATAGATAAATAATATAACATTTTTTTCAACAAATATTTAAATTTAATAAATAATTATTATTTATGTAATTTATAAATTAAAACATATATTTTATTTATTAAAAGAATACGATTATATTTATATGTTTTATAAATGGAATATATACATTATATAAATGAAAATACATACTTTATTAATATAAAAGAATTCAGTTATTATTTATGTGATTTATAAATGGAATATATACATTATATAAATGAAATATATATTTTATTAATATAAAAGAATTCAGTTATTATTTATATGATTTAAAATGGAACATATACATTATAAATAGTTTAAATAAAATGAAAAGTAGATGATGAAGTGGAGGTTTAAAAATGTTTAGTATTATTGGATAAAGTGGAGTTTGGAATAATAATTGTTTGAAATGGTGTAGCATACTAGTTACTAGTTACGAAGTCTGGATTTGTACTACCTTTAGCATTGTGGATGCTATAAGCATGAAAACTGTTATATTATTTTATACTTTTCAAAGCTTAGAAATTTTTATGCAAGTTTTTAATACGAATAGTAATGAGTTAGTTTTTTTATTAACATTAAAAACAATCAACACTTCTGTGCTAGCTTAGTTATATTTTTCTGAAATTTACAAATTTATATGGATTTATACCAACCAATAGTAATCCAAAAATATAGTTAGAATGTGACCATAGAATCATAAAGAGTTATTAAATGCTAATAAATATGCTTAATGGCTGCTTTTAAATTCATTTAATGATTAAATAAACAAATTGATTATGGTTTTCCCATTAGGTAGATGTGAGCTACTAAAATCCTATACCAAAAAAGTCCGGATAGTCCATAAAGTTAGAAACCAAACCGACAAGTATGTAAAGCATATGGGACACTCATCATAATCATCACACCCAATCATCGCTTGACATCTTAATTGTTTATATTTCATAAAATTTTACTTATCACACTTATAACACACATCACATTTCTATATAAATATGACACTCAATCACAATTTAACACCTAATTTCGCTATAAGTCAAACCCACACACAACACGCTCTTCACGACCGTAATAGATATCTCAAAAACCTCCATCACACCATGATAAAAACCACCTGCGGTGGTGCCTTGTCCCCCTAAAACAAATCATATGTCTGGTTATTAGATTTATCAAGAAAAGCATAATTGCAATAATAATTTATATTAAAAAAATCTACTTATAAACAACCTGTCTGGATCCCTAAATACCCTACTAGATGCAGCAAAGATTAAGTAACTTTTATCAGTCGAAATATATATATTTGACAATGATTTCCGTATAATTGCTACATTATATTTTAAATTATGCAAATAATATATATACACACACCAACAAAGATGTGGTTGAATACTATAGATTTTTATTTACTTTTATTTTTATTTTTTATATATAAACATGTAGTTTGATGTTATTATTAGAGCCCATTACATAAATATATAGGTGTCAAATCTGGTAGTCATGTGATGTTATTGCCTAAAGCGAAATGGTCGGCTATTCATGGTCTCATAGCCCATATTGACCTTTTCATACAACCTGATAAATTTTCTAAGCCTGATGCATACACAATGTTACTTTGCATCACTATTAGAAAACAAAACACCTTCTTTTAACGGGTATGCGCATTATAAAAAGGTAACTATGACACTAAAAAGTGTCATTGAACGGCTATATCTCAAAATGATATATTTGATTCATTTGCACCTAATCATTATCACTTGACTGAGGAAATAAGATTTCAATGTCACCTGAGCTTATTATGTTTGTATGGGGAATAAAGTACATGAGAAATAGTTAAAAATGAAGTTTGAGAAGAGTTAAAAGACGTATGGAGAAAAATAAAAGATGTGTTATAAACATATTATTATCATGGTTATCAACGCCAAAAATATATTAGCTTTCTCTTCAAGTTTTGTACTCCTGTATATATCGCTTTTGTATCTCACTGTAAATAAACCTCAATCGATAATATATTAGATCCCTTCTCCCTTATTATTTTCTTATTCTTCTTCTACTCTTATTATTTGCTATTAGGCTAATTTCACAACACGCTATCAGCACGAAAGTACTCTGTCCAAAACCCTAATTGTTTGAGCCGCCACGCACCTACTATGGTTGAAGATTACTCCGACACCACGGTGGACAATTAAGCAAGAGAAACATAAGCATACGTCTGTACGGCCTGCTATAAGTGTTTATGAAAGAACCTAACACCCTACTACTCCCCGTTTCTCTGACGTTAGCAAACAGAGCCTTTTCTCTTGTAAGTTATTTTTATTATTTACCTTCAAAGCTTGTAATTCATATTTACCTACAAAGTTGCAAGTTCTGGAGCGCTTGAACAAATAGAGTAAAGATCTTACTTACTTCTACCTGCAAAAGTTTTGCTTTCTTACATACCAACGCCTCTATTAGTTCTGTGATTATCTGACTCCAAAGCTTATTAAATGAGTTAAATAGTTAATAACAGTAATATATTTTTAAAGGATACGGGCATGATTAATCAAAACGATGAGATTTCATAATTAGTGATTCAAATAAATATCTTATATGAGATTTCGATTATAAATTGGTAACAATTGGATTTCCCTTTGGTATATATATAGGAAGTATGTTTGAAAAAGATAATCAGATACCTCTAAATTAAATTAGATAAATATCATATTAGGTGGAAGGGGTACTCCTCAAATGTGGAGTTGTAAACTTTTTTTTAACCAATAATATCATGCAATGTCAACTCACTACTCCACTCTTCATTTTGCACTCAATCACTAGCGGTACTCAAACACATAGAGAGTGGTAAACAATTTAAAAAAATGTGTGATTGTTAGAAGGTTGGGACCCATCATTAACCCCTCTCTCTTCTCTCTCTCTTCTCTTCCCACATTCGGTGAATACTCACCGCCACAACCCCTCCATGCGCACCGATTGAAGGCCGGCGGCACCTTCCCGTGCGGTAAACCAGGGTCACCGAAGGTGCCCCTTCCACCCGTATATCAGACGATTATGAAACCATTTAATTTGGTTCGGTGAAACTTTATAACCTCTTCAATAATGTTGTAGTCAATTGGATTTGTATTTTTTTTTAAATATGTATCTCATGAAATTATATTTCTCTAAGCAATTTTTATAAACTAGAAAGTCTAGAATTATACATCCCTTCTTGTTACGAGATGTAATTTCGTGTCAAATAGAGTCAAAATCATTTTATTGTTATTGGAAAATTATAATTACTTCTCAATTTGTGTTAAGCAAAGAGAATATTATTTACAAAGAAAAAATGTTTGTCATATTGAGAAATATGCTCACGAAGTAGCAATACCATTATAAGAGTTATGAAAAAGTTTGAAATGATTTTATATTCGTGTGACCAA
The DNA here is from genome assembly GCA_947069175.1 of Scalesia atractyloides. Classification (NCBI taxonomy): domain Eukaryota; kingdom Viridiplantae; phylum Streptophyta; class Magnoliopsida; order Asterales; family Asteraceae; genus Scalesia; species Scalesia atractyloides. The sequence goes on from CAMTDV010000012.1 coordinate 90,935,079, forward strand.
GTAAATAATGAAAAGCTGTCAAGCTTGTTCTGGTTATTCCATTCCTGAAGTAAATGAGATTATATACCGATCATTGAAAATGTCGTGATCATGGATATAATTGAGAAATTTGTAATGATGGTCATGTTAATAATGAGATTGACCATCAGCATATTATGATAGCCAAGTTAATAACGAGACCAACTATCGCAACTGTAATTATGGTTATAATGAGATAGATCACTAGAAGTGACAAATTATGGGAGTGATTGATTATATGAGAACAAAATGTGAAAAGGATAAAAGTTATATAACATGATAGTTTGCAATGATAATGCGTTGTTCTCTCGTATAATGCAACTAATATATGATCGTAAACTAGAAGTTTATGTATCATGATTATTTACTTAATTGGCATGACCGGTTAGACCACACAGAGTCAATGATGATGTGAAACATAATGAAGAACTAGAAGATTCTTCATGCTGATAATTAGCATGTAATGTTTGCTCTTAATGGAAATTTTATAATTACCAAACAAAGGAGGGTGTGTATACTTGAATATTCTGGAAGTGATTAAAGGATACGCATATCCCAACATGATACCATTTAGTATTTTAAATCGATACATCATCTAAATGGTTATTAAACTCACAACTTGAAGTTGTGTGTTAAGTAGCTTAGCTAATGAGATAGCAAACACATTATTCTAGTTTATCATATTTATGGTGGTTATAACATTGAATTTAACTTCCAAGTTATTGATGACTATTGGAATAAGTGTTAAACTTTCTACATGTTTATATACAAATTACTTTTGTTGAAGATGATCACCAAATGTCTACGATTATTGCAAAATCAATAATCACATGAGAGTAAAAGTTCATGTTTATATTTGGGTATGTGTAATATTACATGTTACAACATTAATTCACATCAAGCCAACAAGTTATAATACTTCCTCCCCAGTACAGCTGGTTTTTTGTCAGGAACCAAATATATCTCATCTAATGTTTTTAGTTGTGAAATATATATTGTTATTGATCCACCACAACACACACATATGAGACCTTAATGGAGGCAGGAAATACATGTTGGGTATGAAAAATTATTAGTAGTTAAACACTTTGAGCCATTTTACGACTCAGTTGATTGACATCCTTTTTAATGGATCAACATTCCCAACATGAGAAGGGAGATAAAAGGCAGTTGGAAATAGAAATGAGTTAGAATGAATTATCATCAATCCTTGTACTAAACATTATGAAGAAGAAGTTCAAAGGATAATTCATTCACAAAGATTAGCTAATCAATTACCAGACACATTCACTGACCTGAAAGAATGACTGGTTAAGTCATATATGTCAACTACTAATGCTCCGATTAAGATAATTGTCTCAAAAGGACAACAAATGAGTCTATGGCATGACCGAAGCGTGGTAGACTAGTCGATTCCAAAAATGAAATCCTCAAGAAAGGGAGCAAGTAATGAAGATGGTCAAGTCGAGGTATGTAAAAGGGTCTCCTTAAGAGACATTAGACATGAAGGTTCAAGAAGGACCTCGGGTACATGAAAATAAAGAGATCTCAATAAGTTGTATCATGTCTAGAAATGTATGGAATTGAAATTAAAATCGACGTCATTATACTTTTGTATATAATGTAGCGCTTGAAATAGATAAATGACGAGGAACAAAATTTAAGATCTACCTATAAATTAATACATATAAATGACTGGTCCAAAGCGAAAAGATGCAAATAAGGTAGAGTTGAATACTCTAATGAAATGGAAAGTTTTCGGACCAACAGTCCATACAACTGAATTTGTAAAGTATGTTGGATACAAATGGGTCTTTTACGTGAATCATGTGAAAATCAAATTAAATAAGATAAGGTAAAATTGGTGGCACAAGGAATTTCGAAAAAACCCATGATTGGTTATAAAGAGACACATTATCTAGTGGTGGATGCAATGACTTTCTAATATTTTATTCGTCTGGTAATATAGAGAGAGAATTGATATGCGTCTTATAAATGTTATGTATTACTTGATACTAAAAGTTTACATGAAAGTCCCAAAGAATTAAATTAGTCAAGTCATGTAAAGTAAGTTCTCGAGGACAATGTGATTATTGTATACATATTCAGATTTGAATATGTTATGTTTTTTTACATGTTAGATATAATTGGAACTCCTGATGAGTTTCTAAAGCAATTGTGTGCTTAAAAGGTGAATTGAAACATCTTAACGATGTAATTCTTGTGCACCAATAAATATACATAGAAAACGAATACCAGGTGATTATGATATCTCAATAAACAGTAAACAAGCATGGTACAATATGGATTTTGGTAATAAAAGCAAGTATTCATGATATCTTTGCATATAATATAGAAATATATGTGTTAAAAGAGCAAGTTTGTATAGAAAAACTCTTGTAGAACGGATGCATATTCATAGTTGGATAAGATGGAATGAATTCTCTCATGGATTGATAAAGCCAGAAGCATTGATGTCAAAACCTTAAGAACATACTATATGAAATTTACAGTGATGTTGTCTAGGCATCATCGAGAAAAACTCTCAAGTTTTTAGAATGATAATTTTTGAATGACCTTGGCATAGTTTAATTATTACTCGAATTACAGTTCGGGTATACAATGATATTTTATCAATCCTTCAAAGTACATCCAGAAGATGTTGGGACATTTTAGTATGGACAAAGCTCAACCTAAAGTATATTATAGGTTGTTCAGTCACTTATTATAAGAATGACTAATCCTACCAAAATAGATATTCTCATTATAGAAGTATCATAGTTAAATGCTTATGTACATTAACATGTCGTGCTAGCTATGTATGGTTATAATATATTTCACTTGAGCTTATTGTCATGATATAGCCTTTGCAAACGAAGATACATTGGAATGAGTTCAAATGAATATTTCAATATTTGATTATAATTTACTAACCCATTAAAACAAGTTTGGTTAGTCTTGTAGATGAAGGAATGTAACAAAACACGGTTGTGGATATATGATATTTTTTGAAAGCAGGCACCTAAAGTTTCGTTAGAAGATTATACAGCATTGCTCAACAAAAAAGATTGCACATTAAGGGATCGAGTGACAAATCATTGGCTACAAAAGTTTTAATCAACTTTCAAGGAAGATGGACACACGTCACTTAAAGGACACATGTTAAAATGAGGGGAGACTTATTCAAGTTGCACTCTTTTTTTTCCTTTGACTAAGTTTTGTCCCATTGGGTTTTCTTAGTAAGGCTTTTAACAAGGCAACATACTTTATCCAGAAGTAATCAGAGACGAAAATACGCGCTGCACTCTTTTTCCCTTAGTTGAGGTTGTGTCCCACTGGGTTTTCCTGGCAAGGTTTTTAACGAGACAACATCTCCAAGCGTATGAAGTTGATAACCAAGGGGGAGTGTTATAAACATATTATTATATAGTTATCAATGCCAAAAATAGATTAGCTTTCTCCCCAAATTTTGTACTCCTATATATACTGCTATCGTATCTCATTGTAAATCACACCTAAATCAATAAAATATTAGATCAATTTCTCTTATTATTATCTTCTTCTTCTTTCTATTCTTATTATTTGCTATTAGGCTAGTTTCACAACAATATGATGTTTATATGTACAATGTTCTTTTTGTGTGTGGGGCTAGGGGAAATAACATTATAATCATTTGAAATATAGTCTGTTTGAAATCAAATTTTAAATTTTACAAATTCTTATATTTTATAAAATGAATAAAATTAAAGTTTGTAAAAATCTTGTATATATGTTAATAGGTTATCATAATAAAAGAATAAAACTTAAAAATTTATACCAATTTTAAAGTTTAATAAATACTTTTAACTTCGTTAAACATTTTTTTAAATCAAATATATAAATAATATACCCAATTTAAAAAGTGAAATAGTGGGAAAACTAATCAAAATAATCCACCCCTCGCCCACATTCGCCCTCGTTCGTCACAACAAATGCCTTCCATAGACGCGTCGTACAATGCATGCATTCATGACAAATGCCTACTTTATATTTGTAAGCTTGAGGCCGCTTTAGAGATGATCTTAACTACACATGTTGACATGCATTTGTGTATAAATAGTAAAAAGTTTAACATCGTCGCATGAAGTAAAGTAGAAACCGTTTGTAATATTGTTTATTAATTAATTGTAAAATTGCCTTCAAAGGAATCATGTTGGATTTTGGTTGAACAAGTGTAACAACAAAACTGAAACGAATCGTACTACACCAAAACACACCAACTCACCAACGTTAGAGTGTTTAGTCAATTAGCCAATAAATCAAGGATAGAAAGGTTATGTGTTTTTGTCATGGTTCTAACTTTTTTAAATCCAATCTCACTAATTTTTCAACACGTGTGACCATTCATATTCGGTTTGGGTTTGGGTTTGGGTTTGGTTCGGTCCATGTAAAGAATGAAAACTTTTGGGTTTATGATATGTTATGCACAGAAACATTTAGATTATATTTGGCTTGTCTTATATTGGGGTTGTACGTATTTTGTAACTCAATGACGCAACGTACAAAATATCTTAGCTTAAGAAATTTATGTATGGTCCTAGCCTAACTCGTGACCAACCTAACCCAAAGAAAACCTGAGACAACCCACCCTAACTCAGTCTAATTTTGTATTGTGATTTCCATAAATTTTAGGTTTAATCAGATTTTAGCCATATGTGCACCTCTAATGAAAACAAGGATATGTATGCCTGAGATGAATAAAGGATCATAACGACATGCCCTATAATCGTATCTAAATGTTCGGATGCCATAGAATGCATATTTTAGGGTTAAAAGCTACATGGGGCTACGATATCTTTGAAATTTGACGTGGTTGCTTTGGATCCGGATTAGGGTCTATCAAGGCCTAAATAACTCTAAAATCGTAGGTGCATACATAGATGGTTGAAGATGGATCAATGCACCTTGATATCATATATTCAACGGAACATAAATAATATAGATTTATGGTGATCACAACTAGGTTCTAACTTTATTGTTTTACTTCGATGTACTAAACACTTGAAATAATATTAATTTATACAAGACGGATTCATAAGCATAGTCGTGTTATTGTTTATTTCAGTTTAGCGTAAGACAAATTGCTTGGCATTCCCTTAACATGCTAATACCGCTAGTAGATCATCGTTGTTTAAGATAAGACGACTTGTGGGGTAGTGCATGAAAAAAGTGTATAGTAATCAATACATGTAATCAATTAAATATCTTTATCAAACACCAAATTTACAACATTCAAACAAACATGAATTAGAAGTGATTGTGTGGTTTTCATCTCTACAATATGTGTTCAGATTCTGTGTGTTTAAATTTGATTTGCAATTAGGTTAGCTTTAGTTTACTCTCCTTATTAAGCTTACTAATTGTTTGGCTATTATAACCAAACAAGACGTATCATACAACCTTATACACTATTAGAAAACACTATTAGAAAACTGATATTTGCAAAATCCATCATGTTTTTTATGTCAACCGGGTTGCATTTTTGGTAGTTTTCTTGTATGATTTTTATAAATAAGTCAATTGTCTGTTTACTTTTGATTTTTCAGGTGCAAAAATCCATAAAATAATAAAACAAACAAATTTGTGCCAAAAATCAACAGTTTTGCAAGAAGATAGTTAAGATACATACCCTCATGTCATTCCTCACACACCCTCATGCTAGATTTCTCAAGAAATGGCAAAACCAGACCAAATAAAGCAATAGAACAATGGACCCCACCAAGTTGACTTGGGATGCGCCTTCAAACGCCCCCGTGCTTCTTGTACAAAGTTAACTTTCCTTCTGCCATAAAGACAAAGCTGAAAGTGTCAACCACGCGGCCCGAGTCTCCCCCAGGTGAAGAAGAAATGGCCCATCGTCCCCACCAGGTTTAACATGCCACTTGCCTCTCCTTCAATTTATGACAAAAGAAAGAAGACGACCCAAAAGCTTCACATAAGTATATCTCAAGCTAGCAAATGAATATATGAATCTTGGGTATCTCACCAGAGAAAGCTGAAAAAGTGGTTAAAAGTGAGATACGGAGTCGTGCCTCACTAGGCACGAGGTTGCATCTCACTCAAAAGCTAGTTGTTACAGTTGTCACAAAGGAACAAAATTGCAAAATCAACTCTTATAGTTGTCTCAGGGCAAGGGAACATGTCTCACACTCAGACCAACTTATAAACAGAGTTTCAAGGCCCCCATTTGAAGCATCCTTTGGCATCGATTCTCTATTACTCACCACCATCATCCACTACTATCCACCACCATTTCCATCTTGTAATAGAGTTTTGGTTTATCTTAGGATCCAAGATTATAAAAACTTACATATATAAGAATTCAATGTTCATATTATGGTTATTCTTGGCTAAATTTCTTAAATCACTTGGTGAAGATTAGTAAAGATGACCTTAGTTGTCTTTTTAATTCCTTAGTTTTTGGTTCTTTATTTGTGTTAATGCCTTTTAATGTGCTTTTGTTATATTGAAAGTGGGACTAATTTAATCCATCCATTACTTTTTGTTTGTTGATTCAAACATTCGTGTATTTACATCTTTATAAAAACACGCTAATTACTTAGAAAGGAGTTAGAAGTGTGGTTTAGGTTAAGTTCTTATCTTGCACGTAGAGGTGGTATACTCGATGTGCAAGTACTTGGTTTGATACATTCCTACTACTCTTGATGAGATAGCACCAAATCAAGAAATTCATAGTAGAATTTAGATCAAATCCCTTATAAAAATCTAATTTAAAAGTTTTCCGACTTTGCGGGATGATTGCCTTGCTGCTTCTGACCAATATAGTCGAGTGTAACGTGTCCAAAAAAGAAACCTACTACTTTATGACATTAATAGTACACAAATTCATTCTCTTCATATAACAACTTTAGGTGAGTTTTTTCATAAAGTACTCGGGAGAACACATCAAAGATGTGTATTTTTCATATATTCATCTCTTGAAAAATTCTTAATCAAAGAAGTTAATTTAGTCATTAAAGGGGAGTCGGATCCAAATGGTTCTTCTTGTTATTGCTTTCATTTATCTTTTAATTACCTCTTTTATGTTTAAAACTTTTTTCACAAACTCACTTTTTGGTTTGACTAGACATTGATCACATTCTAATGTTAAGAGCACTTATGTCTTGGACGATCTCGATATCTTACCTTTGTTGTACAACACTCACGGCATGGGCGAAGCTTTTAAGGGGCGGGAGGAGGTGGTCAACCCCCCGAACTTTTCACTCAGTAGTGGAGAGTATGTAGTTTTTGTATAGAAATTTTTGGGTATAAACGTTTTCGACCCCCTAGCTTATAGAAAGTTTTAGGTCCGGTGACTTTCGTCCCCCTAGTCGAAAATCTCAAGCTTCGCCACTGACTAACGTTGGGTGTACTTGCCCTAATGTTTCGTAGAAGTGATCGTATTTTATCATGTTAATAACTTTAAAGATTGATACAGTGTTAAAAACGGCTAAAAATATCTAGTATTTCTAGACACGTCTTGACATGTCAGAAACTAAGTATCATCAATGGATAAAATCCGTTTATAATTACCAACAAATGACAAGACCCATTGATAATTACCATTATATCAGCGGCAATTCCCATTAAAACCCCGAAAATAAAAAAATAAGAATGCTCGTAAGTAATCCAATGGATATTGCAGTGAATCTGGAGCATGTAACCTAAACTAACAAACAAAGGCTTTCATTGTTATACAGGCGAGTGACCTCTGAAGCGAGTAAGTCCATATTCAACCGTTGTTTGTGGAAATTATTTTATGACAGTTCATCTTCCGGTTGTCACACCCCAGATTTCAAACCAAATCCATGCACTGGTGGGTCCGGGTGGGGAATATCGTGACGTAAAGTTGATATCATCATAGTCAATTAAACACAGCATAGCGGAAGTCTTGGATTTAAATTACTATTACAAACCAAATGTTCGAAATACAAAATAATATACAGGCTCGTAATAGAAGATCCACAGGCGGATAATAAATTGTACAAAGAAAGAATGTAAAACAGACTTTGGGCAGATTTAGGATTTGCAAGATCCTCTTATCACTACCGAGCACTTTCAGCCTATTTTCGTATAGTACCTGCAAGCCGAGTCTTTTGAAAATACGTCAGCTTTCGTTGGTAAATACACCCAACTGACTCATTTCGAAAATATTTGAAAATGATTTTAAGTGCACAAAGGCACAAAATCTTTTATAACTTGGGAAAGTTGACCTTGCAACCTTGTTAACAGATTCACATGTTTGTCCATACATACAGGGCCTAGTACAAAAACCGAGACATGATTAACGTACACACCACTTATGAACTCACGAAGGAGTTACCCCCCAACAAGTGTGGGTAGTTGCATTTGAGTGTCTGTTAGGTGTATGCCTACACCCCACGCTAAGGTCATGGCCATTATCTAATGTAATGAGCCGAGGATACCCAGGACATGGTAGTTAACCCCCGATGTTTAAGTTATCAAACAAAACTGATTAAAATGGAATATGAGGATTTACTAGCCACTAATCGACATTGATTGATCCCATTTCCGACCAAGCGGTAATAATTTACCGTATCCCAAGCCCGTATATGGGAAATAAGTCGAGAGTATTTACCTAAGCTATTCTTCGTTTAACGCAAGATTTATTAACTCAGCCGTACACAAAAGTACTAAGTGCAGATATCATTTACCAGCAAGTCTCTAGTCTGGATTATGGCATAAGCTAACCAATTAAATACTAACGGTCTTATTTAAGTCATTGACTTAGACCGACTAGCGTACTTGATCAAAACATATAACGGTATATTAAACGATGATTGGATAGAATGTAGTTTAAACCTGACAAGTACTTTGACTTGTATAATATGGGTAAACTATAAACATTTTGGATTTTGAAACTTAAATGACATGGTTAGACCGTTTCGGTTAATTTCCGTAAACTAGTTACATATACTTAACCGTACGCATATTAGCGACATTGGGTAACCGGATAAGTCATGGACAAGTTCTATATGCCATTATATTTTAAATAAGTTGTAATATCAGTAGGATATCAACTTTTATGCCCGTTATGGTTTTAAAGTGAAACTATGCCGCATAAGGACGTTTGGGTAATTTCATACCGTATAAAAGGAACTTGAATATAATTTAATGTTATAACCATAAGTATTCTGGAAAAATAACTTAAGTAGGATATTAATTATATGTGTAATTTATCTTTTATGACCAAACTATGCATCGAAGGGGCATTTTGGTCATTTTACACATAGTTTATAAATTATTTGGGATTCTGAGGTCATATCATATACCTACTGTAAAAATGTTTAAAATAAGTTTTGAAATCAGTAGGTAACAAGTCTTGTCGATAAATATGGTTTAAAACCATACTATGTGCTGAAACGACGCTTATGTCGTAAAATGACGATTTGTATGATGTTTAATGAAAACTGATGTTAAGGTTGGATTAACATGTCTTAGATATGTTATTTAATATGACATATCAGTAGGTAAAAGATTTACTTTGAAAAGATGTGATTAAAACCATTTTATAAGCCATAAGGGCCTTATCGTCATTTATCGACATAATACAAAGACTTGCTCATAAACTCAGGTTACAATCTGATTTGATATCCCAAGTAATCCTACTTACAATATTACATCAGTAGGAAACTCATTTTCAAGTTCATTATCATTAAAACCTCTTTTTATGCAAAAAGGATATTTTAGTCAAAATGGCATAATTACGAAACTTGTGCATAAACTCAGATTTTGATTATGATCATGTAATATAACCTCAGAGGATTATGTTACATTATATTACGATCATAATGCAACTTTAGATCAGTAGCTAACTAATCTAAATCGGGTTAGAATCGAAAGTCAAAGAAGATCTCAAACTTTGCGACTTTCGGTTGCGAACCGACCCTAGAACTGAAATTGACAAGCCAAACATGTTCTTGCTTGTTCTAATAATTATTATCAACTTGTTTAAGTGTCAAAACATGTTTCATAACATTTATAAGATCAAATTATAATATTTTCGAAAAATGGCTTGTTTGACTTTTTAATATAATAACTTTGACCTGTAAATTGGTCTAGCAAACGTGATCTTCAGGAGGTGCCCTTTATAGGGACTAACACCTACCTTATTACATCACTTAGCCATGTTCGTTATGAACAATGGCTGGACCATAATGGTCTTAACCGAAAGTTAAGGCGTTTTCTGTAAAACGCTTGACTTTTGGCTATAAAAGCCTATAAACGAAAATGCAAGAGGAAGGAACACTTACAAGAGGTTTCTAGAATGCAATAGAACTAAGTTGGATGCTCCTTTCAGTTAGGAACTTCCAGAGGAGGGAGATGGAGTTGTAAATGAAAAGGTGCAAGTTCAAATGGTGAACCTTGGCACCTATTTCTAGTTGGAGAGCTTGATGGAGGTGATGACAGGTGCTAAGGGGTGTAAGAGGAAGCTTACAAGTGTCCTAAAACGTGGCATAGCTGTTTGGGAATCCATAGTTTCGATTTCAATGGTTTTTGGCAATTTGTGTGGAGGCCAAGCAAAGTTTCTGCAGATACAGTCCTCTCGCGCCCCGCGAGCGCTCCATAGGCAGATTTGAAGTTTGTCACTTTTAGCCCCTCAACTTATTAAAACCTCCTAGAACCTCCTAAAACACCTTTTTAGCATATTTAGCCCTCCGCAGCCAATATTTGGCGTGCCGGGATTATGCCCGGACATTGTCGAGCTCTCGTTCGTTAAAAGGTCACTCATAGGTGTAAATTAACATGTTAACACTTTTAACCCCTCCAACGTCCAACTTTTATATAATTACGAATTTAATCCCTCTCGTCCAACAAATGAGACATATGAGAGTTAGGACTTCGTAAAAGATCACTCAGAGGCCAAGTTTTAGCATGTTGACAACGTAATGGCAATTACAGTACATAAGGTCTCATATGTTTTTAAGCATGTTGACACTAATGGTCACTCAGAGGCTATATTTTAAGCATGTTGACACTAATGATCACTCAGAGGCTCGGTTTATGCATGTTGACATCAGAAGATCACTCAGAGACTTAGTCTGATCATGTTGACGCTTTTAGTCCCTGTTAGTCTTTAATAGACTTAAAATAAATCCGACACGTGTTACTATATTACTAGACAGGATTTTACAGGGTGTTACACCGGTAATTTATAGATGATATTAAAGATAAGATTTTAGATAAGATTATACAACATGCTTATCATGTGCCTGTCGTTAGAGAAAGCTTTCCTTTAGATGTTCCTTCACTAATATGTCAGAGATTAATAAAGCTAAAGTTCCATATTAGATTTTCTCCAACAACACATAAGCATGTGAATTTCAAAATTACATACCCTAATCCATATATGTTTCTTAATTATGTATCTTCTTTCTTTATATTATCTCAATCACCCGCAAGTCTAAACCAACGCGTTACGATAGAACTTCAGTCAGTGAATGAGCAACACACTTGTTGATAAACCGTCCCTAATATATCACTGTCGGTAATATGTCGCTAAATAGCCATCGGTAAAGCGTCGTGATCTGTCATAAAAAGTGCCTTGCTTCGTCATCGACATAGTAGTTGGTAATATGCCAGTGATCCCTCGGTAACACGTCGATAAATTATTTACCCACACCTTGTTTTTCGACAGAGTATCAACGATGGGACCCAATCTCCAACGGATACATCCCCATCTATCTTGTAGTTATATTATTCATGGACATGACACCCTACTTACTAATTAGGTTGTCACTCGCCTCATTCATGAATGGAGATTAGTTGGTATTTAGCATACATGTTTAGATGCTGATTACCATACCTTGGCCATGAAGATCCCTGAAGTTTCCAATGACCGATTCTATTCATCCTCCCAAAGAAACCAGACATCCTACTGTTGTATAATTTATTAATTATATTGTAGAGCAAAGAGACAAAATATGAGATACTTAAGCCGACGACCCATATTGCATCGAACATCCTCCCAAAACCTAGAATCATCCTTATTACAACATCCCATTCGTCCAAAAATCTTGAAAAGATAAAATAATCGGTTTTCTCTTTCCAAATCTTATCGGTATCTACATGTTTTTTTGGTTAAGGAATCGAAAGTGAACATTGCTATATGTTACCCATTCCTCCATTGAATAGACATGGTCATCCGAAGTCAGTCTAATCAACTTAATCGATACTAAAAATGTATCTTCAGTTATACATTCATATATTATATTAATATTATATATATATATATATATATATATATATATTGAGAGAACACGCAGAACAAAATCTGTCACTCATTTTCTCAATCCTAAAACCTATAAAGTAAATCCTAAAACCTACAAAGTAAATTAAAATGTTAGAAATGTAAGATTTATTGTTTCTCACACCTAGAATTCAAAATAAAAATATGAAAAATTTTAAGTTTTTATATAACCTACACATACTAAGGTTATGTCCAGGTTAAATTAACACGTGTGTGTAGGCTATGTGTGGGTGATATTATACGGTTTTTTATGTACATGTAATACACATATGAATGTAAGAAATATAAAATTCAAAAAATATACACCTTAAATCCCAAAATTTAGTGATTAAATTTTTTTTTTCTTGCAATAATTATGTTCAGTAATATCTCATATATATATAATACTATCATATATATATATATATATATATAATGGAAGTATATGTGGAAAACCCTTCTAAATGAGCAAACCTAGCAAACCTTCATTGTGTCGACAAGATTATTCCACGTTATCATCTAGAAACACATGTTTAAAGGGCGTTCGTGTCTTTTATGCACTTGTACCCTACTAACCCACAAACATCCCCAAGCTTCATCGAGGTACCCCCAACCAAATCATCACCTTTTTGTTTCAAAGATCCTCTTATACACACCTTTGTTTATTTGTACTTTCATCTCTTTCAATTCGCTTTTCTCTACCATTGTTGCTTATATATTGGTTTTGATGTATTCCTTCACTATAATAAATATTTTATGGTAAAGGAGAATTGCAACATTAATCGTTAAACTCAATTTTGACAATGGTAAACTGCAAAACCTTTCAACAATCTTGATTTGTTTGAAAAAGAAAGTGAAAATTCTATTGAAGGATAAAAAACAACAAATAAGGATGGCGTGAGTTACATTGGAATGAAATTAGGGGTGTGGTTGATCTCATTAATCAAAACTACGTAGTTTTATGTTAATTTTAATCAAAACGACGTAGTTTTGATTAGTTTAGCATCTAAGCTTAGATGCGTAAAAGTCACATATTCATTTTCCTCTTTTCAATAATATTTCATTTATTATTAAATTTTTGTTTTTTACTAGCTTACATTCCTTAACTTTAAAAAAAATTGAATATGCAGTTAAGTTTAAATTTTAATTTTAGTTTTATTCTTATGCTTTGTGAAAATGAAAAAGGTATGATTTTAACAAATTTAATTTTAATTTTTATACTAATACATTGTTTTTAATATGTTTATTATTTCAATATTATAACAAAATTTATTATTGTATTTACTTTTAACCTTAAAAATATATTAAAAATATAGTATTTTTTGATCGCAATACCGGCACCATAACGAATCGAATCGAAATCAACCGAACAACACTAGTATCGATACAAGAATTCGTTTTTGTGAATTTCAATTGATGTAAATACGAGTTGGTTGTTGTGCCAAGCGTCGGTATCGTTACAGTATTATAATCTGCCAAACCGTTATTGACTCAAACCCACCGCAAAGCGCAGAGGATTCCAACTTGTATACATAATTGGAAAGTGATTAGGAATAGTAATTTGATTTTATAATAATATATATAGTTTTTTCCATACTTTTAATATATTTTAATATTGCAATAGATTACTATTATATTTACTTTTAACCTTAAACATATATCTTTAATTTTGATCTTTATTGATTTTCTTTTTTTAATATTATTGATACAGTCTAAACAACATTAGTACCATACTGTATAACATCGATATATGTTTTTTTTATTTGGGTCATCATATGCTTATTATTATGTACAATTCAATAAAAGTTCTATTTGAACAAGCGAGATATAGTTGATTTTTTTATCATCACAAACAAACACATACTAACCAAACAACATTGGAAACGGTACCATATTCATTTTTATAGTTTTCTCAAAGTGGTGGCATAAAATTCATTGAACACAAAGTTATACTCGCAATAAAGGATTTTTTGGTATCGTAAACTATATCGAGTGTCTATACAATATTGGTGTCGTAACGGACTGATACCGACCGGTACTGGTATTTGTTTTTATTGTTTTCAATCGATGTAAACACATGTCGATTAGCAATGATTATTATGCCAAGTGCAATATCGTAATGGTTTTGTAATGAACAGACCAACAATTACTAAAAGACAACAGCGAAGCGTGCGGAAATCACACTATTAATAATATATATATATATATATATATATATATATATATATATATAATTGAAAAGTGATCATGAATAGTAATTTAAATTTTATAATAATATATATAATTTCTTTTTTCATGAATAGTAAATTGGTTTTTTAATAATATATAGTTTCTTTTTGAGAGTTTTATCATTTGAATATATATATATATATATATATATATAGAAAGTGATTATGAATAATTATTTGATTTATATAATAACATATATAGTTACTTTTTTTATGAATAGATATTTGGTTTTTATAATTATAATAATATATAGTTTCTTTTTTTTTTCATATTTTTATCATTTCAATATTATAATAGATTATTATCATATTTACTTTTAATCTTAAACATATTTCTTTAATTTTAACTATTAGTGATTTTCTTTTAATAATACTCATACCGCTACCACATTCGTTTTTATAGAATTCTCAACGTGGCGGCATAAAACTCATTGAACACAAAGTAATATTCACAATAAAGTACTTTTTTGGTATCGTAAGCTATATCGAATGTTTGTACGATACTAATATCGAACAAACCGATACCAACCAAACAACAGGTATTTGTTTTATGGTTTTCAATTGATGTAAAAAACGTGTCTATTGGCAACGATTGCTATGCCGAGTGCCGATATCTTACTAATATTGTAATGAACTAGACCGATAATGACCAAAGATCTGCAACGAAGCGTGCGAGGATCCCACTATATTTATTTATTTATTTATTTATTTATTATTTATATATAATTAAAAACCTTCTATGAAGAGAGATTTCATTTTTATGAATAGTATGTTATAACAATGTTTTTTTTTTCAAATAATATATATTTAAATATTAAATTTAATATTATTTTATATACATATAAATAGAAAGTGTGCATGAATGATACTTTTCCCAATAATAATTGTATGCATAAACCAAATTTATCAAACAACATAGGTGTTTTAACAATGTTTTTCTTTTTCAAATAATATTTATTTACATATTAAATTTAATATTATTTTATATACATATAAATAGAAAGTGTGCATGAATGATACTTTTCCCAATAATAATTGTATGCACCGGTTCCATGATGAACCGAATTTGTCAAACAACATATGTATCAATAGCAGTATTAACAGAAATGGTATCGATAATCGTTTTTATGGTTTCTAATCGAGATATGGATATATGTTGGGTATACCACAACTTGGTTTTTGGGTTTTATTTATCGATTGCTAAAAGAACTTTTTTTAATTTAATCCTCTAATAACATGTGATTATTAGTTTAAAAATCTAGATACATGCATAGTTGATATTTCAATATATTATTATTATATTTACTTTCAACGTTAAAACATATTTCTTTAACTTTAACTTTTAATGATGTTATTTTTTAATATTACTGATACTGTCTGAAAAACATCGGTAACGGTACCATATAACAACGACATACTTTTTTTATTGTTAACGTCATCATGTGGCTATAT
This sequence comes from Scalesia atractyloides, assembly GCA_947069175.1. NCBI lineage: Eukaryota > Viridiplantae > Streptophyta > Magnoliopsida > Asterales > Asteraceae > Scalesia > Scalesia atractyloides. The sequence continues at coordinate 90,951,066 of CAMTDV010000012.1, forward strand.
TACGTACGATTTAATAAAAGTTCCACTCAAACGGCTCATATATAGTTGATTTTTTATCGTCACAAACCGCACATATAAAGACCAAACAACATCGATATTCGAACAGGTCATATATTGTTGATTTTTATTATCATCAATTTATCGCAAACCGAACATATACCGACCAAACAACATCTGTATTCGAACGGGTTATATATAGTTGATTTTTTTATTATCACAAACTGAATATTTCATTTTCATAGAATTCTCAATGTGGCATTGTAAATTCATTGAATACAAAGTAATATTCGCAATAAAGTATGTTTTGGTATCTTAAGCTATATCGAATATCTGTATGATATCGATATCATAATGGACCAATACCGACCAAACAACACACCCAGTACCAGTACGTGTATTCGTTTTTATGGGTTTTCAATCAATGTAAAGAACATGTCGATTGACTACGATTGCTATGCCTGAGTGTCAGTATCGTACTGTTACTATAATGAACCAAACCGATAATGACTAAAGGCCCGCAGCGAAGCGCGTGAAAATCCCACTATATATATATATATATATATAATATAATTGGAAACCTTCGATGAATAGTGATTTCATTATATATAGCTTTTTTATTTTAGTATTATAATAGTTTACTATTACATTTATTTTTAACCGTAAACACATTCTTTTCTTTATAATACCCATACAGTTCGAACAATATCAGTGCTAGTACCATATGACAGTTAGTTTTTTTTTGTTACAAAATGATTTCGATTACGATTTTTGTTTTTTATTAATGTAATATAACCTTTTATAAAAAATTCGAGTATACCGTCATTATGTGCTTATTATTATGTACGATGCGATAAAAGTTCTGCTCTAATAGATATATATGGTTGATTCCTTTATCATCACAAACCGAACATATACCTACGACATCGGTACGGGTACCGTATTTGTTCATTATAGTTTTCTAGAAATGGTGGTATAAAATTCGTTGAACACAGATTTATATTTTGCAATAAATTTTTATGGTATCGTAAGCTATATCGAGTGTCTGTGCGATACCGGTAGTCTAATGAATCGAACCGATACCAACTATCATTACCAGCACCGCTATTGGTTTTATGGCTCACGTGTCGCTTGCTATGCCGAGTGACAGTATCCTACTGGCAGTACAATGAACGGGACAGATAATGGCTGAAAACCCACAGCGAATCGTGTGGGAATCCCACTAGTATTATATACATATTACATATATATACATATAAAAGGAAAATGATCATGAATAGTAATTTGATGTTTATAATAACTAGGCTTTTTACCTGCCGCGCGTTGCGGCGGCGACGTACGCGACGTCATAAATTATAGACTACAATTAATCCAACTCGTTTCCGAACTAAATTCACAGTGAAACATAAAGTAATGCGAATTCATACAGTAGAATGAAAATGTATTATCTTTGACTTGACTTGTTACAAAACAAAATTTACGTCGAAACGTAATCCAACTCAAAACATACATAAAAATAAAACATTTTATAAGTAAACCGACTCGTTTCCAAACAAAAATTAGCGTAAACGAACTCAAATGTATACTAACACATACATAAAATAAATACGTAAGATCAGTTTTATGGTAAACTCAAAATTTTAAAAGCTTAAGGAGGTTAAAGTAACATTTACAAAATTAGAGGGTTAATTTTGACATTAAAACAAAGTTTGGCGGTACAATGGATTGGTGGCTGTACCACTAACTTTTAATAATTGATTTATAGAGATAGTTTCGACATTACAAAAGTTTGGTTTGAAATACAATATAAAAAATGTTACTTTTGATACTATACCAAAGTATAGGCATAGAGTTTGACATTATACCAAAGTTTAGATTAAAATTTTAACATTATAAGGTGAATGGTGACCTACATTGTTTTTAAGTTTACATAGAATAGAATATATATAGACTTTTTTCATACTTTTATTATTTAAATATTACAATAAATTATTAGTATATTTATTTTTAATCTTAAAATATTTTTTTAATTTTATTTTTTAAAGATTTTCTTTTTTTGATATTATTGATACTGTCTTAACACGATTAGTATCGTATCCTATGACATCGGTATACTTTTTTTTTATTATTTGGCTCATCATATGCTTATTATTATGTACATTCAATAAAAGTTCTATTCGAACAGGCGATATATAGTTGATTTTTATCATCACAAAGCGAACATATACCGACTAAACAACATTGGTAACGGTACCGTATTCATATTTATAGTTTTCTCGACATAACGGTATAAAATTCATTGAACACAAAGTTATACTCGCAATAAAGTATTTTTTGGTAACGTAAACTATATCGAGTGTCTATACAATACCGGTATCGTAACAGCTGATACCGGTACGTAATTGTTTTTATTGTTTTCAATCGATGTAAAACACATGTTGATTAGCAATGATTGTTATGCCAAGTGCAATATCGTAATGGTTTTGGTATGAACCAGACTAACAATTACCAAAAGATAACAGCGAAGCGTGCGGAAATCTCACTATTAAACATATATATATACTATATATATACATATATATATATTATATAATATAGAAAGTGATTATGAATAGTTATTTGATTTATATAATAACATATTAGTTAGTTTTTTCATGAATAGTTATTTGGTTTTTATAATTATAATAATATATAGTTTCTTTTTTTCATATGTTTGTCATTTCAATATTATAAAGATTATTATCATATTTACTTTTAATCTTAAAATATTTCTTTAATTTTAACTATTAATGATTTTCTTTTTAATAATATCATACCGCTACCGCATTCTTTTTATAGAATTCTCAATGTGGCGGCATAAAATTCATTGAACACAAAGTAATATTCAAATAAAGTACTTTTTTGGTATCGTAAGCTATATCGAATGTTTGTACGATACCAAATATCGAACAAACCGATACCAACCAAACAACAGGTATTCGTTTTCTGGGTTTTCAATTGATGTAAAAAGCGTGTCTATTGGCAACGATTGCTATACCGAGTGCCGATATCTTACTAATATTGTAATAAACCAGACCGATAATGACCAAAGACCTGCAGCAAAGCGTGCGGGGATCCCACTTATATATATATAATATATATATATATTTATATTTATAATATGAAAACCTTCTATGAATAGTGATTTTATTTATATATAATTGAAAACCTTCAATGAATAGTGATTTATTTTTATGAATAGTATGTTTTAACAATGTTTTTCTTTTTCAAATAATATTTATTTACATATTAAATTTAATATTATTTTATATACATATAAATAGAAAGTGTGCATGAATGATACTTTTCCTAATAATAATTGTATGCACTAGTTCCATGATGAACTGAATTTATCAAACAACATAGGTATCAATAGCAGTATTAACAGAAATGGTATCGATAGTCATTTTCATGGTTTCTAATCAACATATATCATGTGTCCTGATATGATATATGTTGGGTATACCACAACTTGGTTTTTGAGTTTTATTTATCGATTGCTAAAAGAATTTTTTTTAATTTAATCCTCTAATAACATGTGATTATTAGTTTAAAAATCTAGATACATGCATAGCTGATATTTCAATATATTATTGTCATATTTACTTTCAACGTTAAAAACTTAATTTCTTTAACTTTAACTTTAATGATGTTATTTTTTTGATATTACTGATACTGTCTGAAAAACATCGGTAACGGTACCATATAACAATGACAAAGTTTTTTATTATTAACGTCATCATGTGCCTATTATTATGTACGATTTAATAAAAGTTCCACTCGAACGGCTCATATATAGTTGATTTTTTATCTCACAAACCGAACATATAAAGACCAAACAACATCGATATTCGAACAGGTCATACATTGTTGATTTTATTATCATCAATTTATCGCAAACCGAACATATACCGACCAAACAACATCAGTATTCGAACGGGTTATAATAGTTGATTTTTTTATTATCACAAACTGAATATTTCGTTTTCATAGAATTCTCAATGTGGCGTTGTAAAATTCATTGAATACAAAGTAATATTCGCAATAAAGTATTTTTTGGTATCTTAAGCTATATCGAATATCTCTAGGGTGTCGATATCGTAATGGACCAATACCGACCAAACAACACACCAGTACCTGTACGTGTATTCGTTTTTATGGGTTTTCAATCGATGTAAAGAACATGTCGATTGACTATGATTGCTATGCTGAGTGTCGGTATCGTACTGTTACTATAATGAACCAAACCGATAATGACTAAAGCCCGCAGCGAAGCGTGTGGGAATCCATAATATATACATATATATAATTGGAAAACTTCGATGAATAGTGATTTCATTATATATAGCTTTTTTTTATTTTAGTATTATAATAGTTTACTATTACATTTGTTTTTAACCATAAACACATTCTTTTCTTTATAATACCCATACAGTTCGAACAATATCAGTGCAAGTGTAAGTACCATATGACAGTTAGTTTTTTTGTTATAAAATGATTTCGATTACGATTTTTGTTTTTTATTAAAGTAATATAACCTTTTATAAAAAATCGAAGTATACCGTCATTATGTGCTTATTATTATGTACGATGCGATAAAAGTTCTGTTCTAATAGATATATATGGTTGATTCCTTTATCATCACAAACCGAACATATACCGACCATACGACATCGGTACGGGTACCGTATTTGTTCATTATAGTTTTCTAGAAATGGCGGTATAAAATTCGTTGAACACAGAGTTATATTTTGCAATAAAGTTTTTTTGGTACGGTAGCTATATCGAGTGTCTGTGCGATACTGGTAGTCTAATGAATCGAACCGATACCAACTATCAGTACCAGCACGGCTATTGGTTTTATGGCTTTCAGTTGATGTAAACCACGTGTCGCTTGCTATGCCGAGTGACGATATCCTACTGGCAGTACAATGAACGGGACAGATAATGGCTGAAAACCCACAGTGAATCGTGTGGGAATCCCACTAGTATTATATACATATTATATATATATATACACATATAAATGGAAAATGATCATGAATAGTAATTTGATGTTTATAAAACTAGGCTTTTTACCTGCCGCGCGTTGCGGCGGCGCCGTACGCGACGTCATAAATTATAGACTACAATAATCCAACTCGTTTCCCAACTAAATTCATAGTAAAACATAAAGTAATGCGAATTCATACAGTAGAATGAAAATGTATTATATTTGACTTGACTTGTTTCAAAACAAAATTTACGTCGAAACGTAATCCAACTCAAAAATACATAAAAATAAAACATTTTATAAGTAAACCGACTCGTTTCCAAACAAAAATTAGCGTAAACGAACTCAAATGTATACTAACACATACATAAAAATAAAAACGTAAGATCAGTTTTATGGTAAACTCAAAATTTTAAAAGCTTAAGGAGGTTAAAGTAACATTTACGAAATTAGAGGGTTAATGTTGACATTAAAACAAAGTTTGGGGGTACAATGGATTGGTGGCTGTACCACTAACGTTTAAAAATTGATTTAGAGAGATAGTTTTGACATTATACAAAAGTTTGGTTTGAAAAGTCATTTACAATATAATGAATGTTACTTTTGATACTATACCAAAGTATAGGGATAGAATTTGACATTATACCAAAGTTTAGATTAAAATTTTAACATTATAAGGTGAATGTGACCTACATTGTTTTTAAGTTTACATAGAATAGAATATATATAGACCTTTTTCATACTTTTACTATTTAAATATTACAATAAATTATTATTATATTTACTTTTAATCTTAAAATATTTTTTTAATTTTATTTTTTAAAGATTTTCTTTTTTTTAACATTATTGATATTGTCTTAACACCATTAGTACCGTATCGTATGACATCGGTATAGTTTTTTTATTATTTGGGTCATCATATACTTATTATTATATACATTCAATAAAAGTTCTATTCGAACAGGCGATATATAGTTGATTTTTTATCATGACAAAGCGAACATATACCGACCAAACAACATTGGTAATGGTACTATTCATATTTATATTTTTCGTGACATGACGGTATAAAATTCATTGAAACAAAGTTATACTCGCAATAAAATATTTTTTGGTATCGTAAACTATATCAAGTGTCTATACAATACCGGTATCGTAATGGACTACTGATACCGACCGGTACTAGTAATTGTTTTTATTGTTTTTCAATCGATGTAAAACACATGTCGATTAGCAATGATTGTTATGCCAAGTGCAATATCGTAATGGTTTTGTAATGAACCAGACCAACAATTACCAAAAGAAACAGCAGTAAGCGTGCGGAAATCTAACCATTTAATATATATTTATATATATATATATATATATAGTATATATATATATATATATAAAAGTGATTATGAATATAGTTATTTGATTTATATAATAACATATATAGTTAGTTATTTCATGAATAGTTATTTAGTTTTTATAATTATAATAATATATAGTTTCTTTTTTTTTATAGTTTTTATCATTTCAATATTATAATAGATTATTATCATATTTACTTTTAATCTTAAACATATTTCTTTAATTTTAACTATTATTGATTTTCTTTTTAATAATACTCATACCGCTACCGCATTCGTTTTATAGAATTCTCAACGTGGCAGCATAAAATTCATTGAACACAAAGTAATATTCACAATAAAGTACTTTTTGTTATCGTAAGCTATATCGAATGTTTGTACGATACAAGTATCGAACAAACCGATACCAACCAAACAACAGGTATTCGTGTTATGGGTTTTCAATTGATGTAAAAAAACGTGTCTATTGGCAACGATTGCTATACCGAGTGCCGATATCTTACTAATAATGTAATGAAACAGACCGATAATGACCAAAGACCTCCGCAAAGCGCGCGGGGATCCCACTATATATATATATTTATTTATTTATTTATTATTATTTATATATAATTGAAAACCTTCTATGAATAGTGGTTTTATTTATATATAATTGAAACCTTTCTTGAATAGTGATTTTATTTTTATGAATAGTATGTTTTAACAATGTTTTTCTTTTTCAAATAATATTTATTTATATATTAATTTAATATTATTTTATATACATATAAATAGAAAGTGTGCATGAATAATATTTTTCCAAATAATAATTTGTATGCACCGGTTCCATGATGAACCGAATTTATCAAACAACATAGGTATTAATAGCAGTATTAACAGAAATGGTATCGATAGTCGTTTCATGGTTTCTAATCGACATAAATCATGTGTCCAGATATGATATATGTTCGGTATACCACAACTTGGTTTTTGGGTTTTATTTATCGATTGCTAAAAGAACTTTTTTAATTTAATCTTCTAATAACATGTGATTATTAGTTTAAAAATCTAGATACATGCATAGTTGATATTTCAATATATTATTGTTAGATTTACTTTCAACGTTAAAAAATATTTCTTTAACTTTAACTTTTAATGATGTTATTTTTTTAATATTACTGTACTGTCTGAAAGACATCGGCAACGGTACCATATAACGACACAGTTTTTTTTATTATTAACGTCATCATGTGCGTATTATTATGTACGATTTAATAAAAGTTCCACTCAAACGGCTCATATATAGTTGATTTTTTATCATCACAAACCGAACATATAAAGACCAAACAACATTGATATTCGAACAGGTCATATATTGTTGATTTTATTATCATCAATTTATCGCAAACTGAACAGATACCGACCAAACATCATCAGTATTCGAACGGGTTATATATAGTTGATTTTTTTATTATCACAAACTGAATATTTCGTTTTCATAGAATTCTCAATGTGGCGTTGTAAAATTCATTGAATACAAAGTAATATTCGCAATAAAGTATTTTTTGGTATCTTAAGCTATATCGAATACCTCGTAATGGACCAATACCGACCAAACAACACACCAGTACCGGTACGTGTATTCGTTTTTATGGGTTTTCAATCGATGTAAAGAACATGTCGATTGACTACTATTGCTATGCCTGAGTGTCGGTATCGTACTGTTACTATAATGAACCAAACCGATAATGACTAAAGGCCCGCAACGAAGCACGTGGGAATCCCACTATATATATATATATATATATATATATATATAAATTGAAAACCTTCGATGAATAGTGATTTCATTATATATAGCTTTTTTTTATTTTAGAATTATAATAGTTTACTATTACATTTGAACAATACTTTTCTTTATAATACCCATACAGTTCGAACAATATCAGTGCAAGTGTAAGTACCATATGACAGTTAGTTTTTTTTGTTATAAAATGATTTCAATTATGATTTTTTGTTTTTAATTAATGTAATATAACCTTTTATAAAAAATCGAGTATACCGTCATTATGTGCTTATTATTATGTACGATGCGATAAAAGTTCTTTTCTAATAGATATATATGGTTGATTCCTTTATCATCACAAACCGAACATATACCGACAATACGACATCGGTATGGGTACCGTATTTGTTCATTATAGTTTTCTAGAAATGGCGGTATAAAATTCATTGAACACAGAGTTATATTTTGCAATAAAGTTTTTTTGGTATGGTAAGTTATATCGAGTGTTTGTGCGATACCGGTATTCTAATGAATCGAACCATACCAACTATCAGTACCAGCACGGCTATTGGTTTTATGGCTTTCATTTGATGTAAACCACGTGCCGCTTGCTATGCCGAGTAACGGTATCCTACTGGCAGTACAATGAACGGGACAGATAATGGCTGAAAACCCACAGCGAATCATGTGGGAATCCCACTAGTATTATATACATATTATATATATACATATAAATGGAAAATGGTCATGAATAGTAATTTGATTTTTATAATAACTAGGCCTTTTACATGCCGCGCGTTCCGGCGGCGCCGTACGCGACGTCATAAATTATAGACTACAATTAATCCAACTCGTTTCCGAACTAAATTCATAGTGAAACATAAAGTAATGCGAATTCATACAGTAGAATGAAAATGTATTATATTTGACTTGACTTGTTTCAAAACAAAATTTACGTCGAAACGTAATCCAACTCAAAACATACATAAAATAAAACATTTTATAAGTAAACTGACTCGTTTCCATTCAAAAATTAGCGTAAACGAACTCAAATGTATACTAACACATACATAAAAATAAAAACATAAGATTAGTTTTATGGTAAACTCAAAATTTTAAAAGCTTAAGGAGGTTAAAGTAAAATTTACGAAATTAGAGGGTTAATTTTGACATTAAAGCAAAGTTTGGGGGTACAATGGATTGATGGCTGTACCACTAACTTTTAAAAATTGATTTAGAGAAATAGTGTCACACCCCGACCCGCAGCGGAATAAAATTCAGGGCAGGATTGGGTTGTCACCAAAGCTCATGATATTTACTAAAAAGTTTCATATTTATTAAATACAAATTAAATTCAAATATCCAACATCAAAATTTCATACAAACATAAATAATAAACCAAACGATTGTTCCAAACGAAATAACTTGATTATTCTTCTAAAGCCATCCTAGCTGTTTCTTTTCTCAACTTGATCACCTGTATCATGCGTAAAACAGAAGAATTTAGGTCAACAAAAGTTGGCGAGTGAACCTTGATAAAATATTCAAGTATTTGAATTTTCTTGTTGTTTAAATAAGATTGTGCATGAATCACATGTGAGCAAATGTACAAATGTAACCAATCACAAACCACATTGGATGAACATATGACATAATGGATGATGTATTTGAGATCAATGCTCAATCAAACGGAGCCGATCTAATGAGACACCTGATGCTCAACCCGTATCCCATGAGGAACTGATGGGCCTAATGAAATGATTGCACTGAAATGATAAGATGTATCCACGTATAAACCACATAACAAACAATATACATTTGATCATAAAATGATATTAGCACAAGCGTTAAGTAAAATATAGAAATGGTACGACATATGATACACCCAAAACGTGATTAAAACGGGGAATTGATAGAGATTCACTTACATTGGGTGCGTATTCTTGAGTGGTAATGAGAGCGCACGAGTTGTGGATTTAACCGACGAAGAAGTACTAACCTAAAAATAATAATGCGATAAATAAATAAACTAATATGTGAGATTTTAAGTTAACTTTTATGATTTATATTGATTTAATTAATCCCTTAAAATTATGTGTTTTTAAATGTAAAATATATATTCTTTTAATAAAACCATGAAATAATAAAAGAAAAGTAAGGCTTAAAATTAAAAAAAATAAAAATAAAAGAAAAATACGGAAAAACAACAGTCTGACACTTGTCAGACCGGTTTGTTTGATGTTGTAAGCATGCGTGTGTGAGGCTCGAACCCGTGACCTCTCGGTTGCGTGCAACCAGCTCTTCCAACAGAGCTACGTGTCTAACCCGTAGGAATCACGATTTTAATTATTCTTATACACAAGTTAGGTTTATTCAGATTTAATTAAATTCAAAAAGGTTTTTATTGGATTGAACCGGTCGCCTGCCTTGAGTCTCGAACCCGAGACCTTGGCTGTAACCCGCACCCAGCCCAACCAACTAGGCTGGGTATCTAACCCATTCATACTTGGAGTTTAATTATATTTATATACTTAATATGTTATTTTAGATATGACAGATTCAAAAGGGTTTTAAGTGGTCCGGCCAGTGAGATATTCAAAATGGAAGGAAAGGCGCGTCCTTGATCGCGGCCTTGGTTGCAGGTTTCAATTTAGGTTCAACATAAGCGGTTTAATAATCTAAACTTTGCACAACCAGTGTGTGCAGTCCAGTGATGTTTGTGGTGTGTGTGTTCTGGGGAAACCGGGTTCGATTCCCGGTTCACCCATGTATTTTTTTAAAACCGTTTTTCTTTAGCTTTTATTATATTTTTATTTATTTTAAGTTTTATACAGTTAAATATTTAATTGATCCCTTATTTTATTTTATTAATATTCTTTTAAATCTTAATTATTATTATACTTATGTATAGAACTTATAATGTACAAAAAAAATAAATAAACCAAGTATTAAAGAAAACACTAGATTAAAATAAATTCACTTTGATAATATGGGGCGGGTTTTTGAAACCCGATTAACACAGATGTTACAGTATCCCTTACTTTTAGAAATTTCGTCCCGAAATTTAAATAGTAGTTGTAACTGGAAAAGATGAGCACCCCAATTCCCTTTGAAGTCTATGACTATCTTCGAGGGTTTGGATGGTGCGCTCAGATTGACCATCAGTTTGAGGGTGAAAGGCGGTGCTGAGGTCTAAACGTGTACCCAAGGCGGTTTGTACGGCTCGCCATGTTCGTGACGTGAAACGACCATCACGGTCTGAAATGATGCTTAATGGTACACCATGACGACTTACGATCTCGCTGATGTAGATACGAGCGAACTTCTCGTTCTTGAAGTCCTCGCGAATCGGAATGAAGTGAGCTGAGTTTGTAAGACGGTCGATGATACCCATATGGTGTCATACCCACTGGAGGTGCGAGGTAACCCGGTAATGAAATCCATGGTTATATTTTCCCACTTCCACACAGGTATTTCGGGTTGGACTAGAAGTCCTGAAGGTCTTTGATGTTCAGCTTTCACTTTGGAGCATGTAAAGCACTTGGAAACAAAAACAACGATATCCTTCATCATGCCAGGCCACCAGTAGGCGTATCGTAGGTCTTGATACATCTTATTGGCTCCTGGTTGTACAGAGTATCGTGTTTTGTGTGCCTCATTCATGAGGAAATCACGAAGGTTGTCGCGATCGGGAATCCAAATACGGTTTATATAGTACAGAATACCATTGGATTTGGTTTCGATTTTGAGTTCGGATCCAGAGTTCGGATCCACACGACAGCTCATCGCGTACGTCATTCTCCGTTACGGAAATATGTTGAGCCGCTCGTATTCGATCTTTGATGTCAGTTACAATTTGCGAACATAGAAGATGAATAGAGTTCGCATAACCCTTTCGACTGAGTGTATCAGCCACCAACGTTTGCCTTGCCAGGATGATACCGAATCTCACAGTCGTAATCGTTGAGAAGTTCGACCCATCTTCGTTGCGTCATGTTCAACCTTTTTTATTGAAGATATGTTGGAGACTCTTGTGGTTAGTGTATATTTCACACTTGGTACCGTAGAGATAATGTCTCCATATCTTGAGAGCGAACACGACGGCTCCAAGTTCCAGGTCGTGGGTGGTGTAGTTCTTCTCATGTACTTTGAGTTTCCTGGAGGCATAGGCTATCACCTTTCCTCTTTGCATCAAAACACAGCCTAGACCTTGTCCTGACGCATCGTAATAAACCACAAAGTCTTTGCAACCCTCAGGGAGTGTAAGGATAGGTGCGTCACAAAGTTTTTGATTCAAAGTTTGGAAGGCCTCCTCTTGCTTGGGTCCCCAAATGAAAGGTTTTCCCTTGTGAGTCAAGGCCGTGAGCGGAACGGCGATACGAGAGAAATTGGCAATGAAGCGCCGATAATAACCAGCCAAGCCAAGAAATGACCTAACTTCGGTAGGGGTACGTGGCGCTTGCCATTCTTGTACTGCCTTGATTTTCGAAGGATCGACATGAATCCCTTTGTCATTGACAACGTGACCAAGAAATTGTACCTCTCTTAACCAGAATTCGCATTTTGAGAACTTAGCGTAAAGCTTTTCAGTCCTTAAGAGTGTAAGAATGAGTCGAAGATGTGGCTCATGATCGGATTTTGACTTGGAGTAGATAAGGATATCGTCGATGAAGACTATGACGAAACGGTCGAGATAGGGTTTGCATACCCTATTCATTAAATCCATAAAGACAGCGGGGGCGTTGGTTAATCCGAAAGGCATAACCATGAACTCGTAATGACCATAACGAGTTCGAAAGGCAGTTTTTGGAATATCTTCTTCGCGCACCCTAAGCTCATGATAACTAGAACGTAGGTCAATCTTTGAGAAACAGGTTGCACTTTGAAGTTGATCTAGGAGGTCATCAATACGAGGCAAAGGATAGCGATTCTTAACGGTCAACTTGTTGAGTTCTCTATAATGTAACATCCGTCAAAAAACGGATTTACCAAACCCGCTCCGTTTAGCAACCGAACAGTCAGTCAAAATTTTCGTTGCGAATTAAGTGCCCAAAATATTTTTAAACGATCCGTAATCAATTATTATACGGGGATATATATTTAGTTTTTGAAAAACTGTTGAAAATCGAAAAATAAAAATGAATTGTTACAGCCGGGTTTCGAACCCGGGTCTGTACCGAGTCACCTAGTGACTTAACTCTCACACACAAACCACTGCGCCGCTTGTTATGTTTGATGAATAACAGAATCATTTAATTGATATAGTGACTTTACAAATTCAAAACCGGCGCCCAAACGGTTCAGTCGTCGGAATCCCGGAATATTCGCGAGCCTTAACTACGATTTACGTTATAACGTAAACCTTTAATCAGACGTCGGTTATAACCGATGTTTGAAGTCCGCGACACTTTTCAAAACCGCCGGAAAACTTAAATTGATGAATACAGTTCAAAATCAGACCAAATACATTTCGATTATTCCCTATAAATTCAACCACAATCGTCTGCAAACTTTTTCGCTAAAAATCACATCTTTTCACGGCGTAATTTCTCTCGCCGGAATAAACCTGTTCGTCGCCGGAAAACCGGTTTCCCCATTGCCGAGCTTTTCTGAACCTCTGAAGCTTATACCGGTGATACCCTTACCTTTTCCAAACTTTTCGGAGACTAGCTGCTACAAGGAACACGTCGCCGGAGTTGAATTCAGTCGCCGGAGTTTCTGCCGGAAAACAGAGAGTTCAGTCGGTATATTCTCCGCTCAGTTTCTTTTCCTTTTCACTTCTATCTCACCAGTAATTAACCTAAAACACTATTGAAACTTGAATAAAAACTCGAACCAGTCAGACCCGATTTCTGGTTCAACTTTGTCGAAGAAGACGACGCACTTCCATATCATATAAGTATATTATAAATCATGATTTTAATCGGGTTAGACACACAGTCCAGCGGTGGACTGTGTGCACATAAGACGTTAATTATGCAAAGGTCTCGAGTTCGATTCCCGTCTCACACGCTGCCTTAATAAAATCTATTTTTTTTTATTACTGAACCGGAGTCGCCTTAGTTATATGTTAAGTATATTAATAACCGGAATAATAACCAAGTTATACACACAGTCCAGCGGTGGACTGTGTGTTTGTTTATATCACAGGTCACGAGTTCGAGTCCGGTCCTCAGCACCGACTCGGACAATTATCTTTTCTTTTAAATAAGGCAGAAAAGGAAATATCTATTTTTGTATTTAAGTATAATAAAAACCGAATATTATAACATGTTGAACACACAGTCCAGCGGTGGACTGTGTGTTAGATTAACCCACAGGTCCCGGGTTCGAGACCTGTGGTGTGCATGACCGTTTCATTTAAACTGTTTTTAAAATAAATGATTTTCTGTTAATTCTAATTAATGTATATATGAAATTAAAATCGGATATATAACGGGTTAGACACGTAGCTCAGTTGGTAGAGCTGCGTGCACGCGTACGGGAGGTCTCGGGTTCGAGCCTCACTGAGCGCACAACAATATTCCGCAAACCGGTCAACGACCAGTCAAAGTCAACAAGTCAAGGTCAACTGTAGCAGAAAAAAATAAATATTTTTATTATTTTTATTTAATTATTTTAATTAAAAATCAATTATAAATACTTAAAAATAACATTTTTAAGATTAGAAAATAGCTTCAAACTCACAAAAATACACCCAACAATCCTACTAAAAAAAGTTTAATAAAATCCGTTTACTCACCAAACCATAATGCGATTTATCTAGGTTAAATCTCACTCGTGGTTAAAACCACTTCGCGTGCATTCATCATCATCAACCGAACGCACCCACTGTGAGTGAATCTTACAATTCCCCCTTTTTAATTACACGTTTTGGGGTGTGTCATGTGTTATGAATTAATTAATTTATTTATTTAAACTTGTGCCATACCACATCATGACTTAAACTTAGATTGATTTATTGTTGTGATTTATTTATATTCCGTTTGTCAAATTACATGAAACTCATACATTAAGCCCATCAGTTCCTCGTGGGAAACGAGTAGAACATCGCGTGCTTCAATTCAAATTCATTATTGTTCATGTGTGTTTTCATTGAGTTTATATTGTTTGTAGTTGTGTTATTCATATTATCATGTTTATGCAATTCATTCATCAGGCCCCTCAGTTCCTCGTGAGAGACGAGTTGAGCATCGCGTGCCTTTAATTGTTCCATTATTGTTCATGAGTGTTTTCATTTAACATCTTATGGTTATTGATCAAGTTACATCTAATTTTACTCATGTTTGGTTGTGCACATATTTCATAATCAATTTAAATAAATTGTTCAAATGTTTTTCCATGGGATTCACTCGCCAACATTATGTTGATCCAAAAACCTTTTTACACATGATACAGGTGAACAGGTTGAAGCAAGGATAACATAGGATATGCCTTAGAAGAGAACAAAGGAGTTAGATTGTTAGTTAGATCATGTTGTATCACTATTGTAAACTTTCATTTAATTTGTATTAATGAATATGAAACATTTAATAAATGTCATGAGCTTTGATGATAACCCAATCATGCCCCGATCACCTTATCCGCTGCGGGTCGGGGTGTGACATATAATCAATGCACATGCGAAACATTCCATCTTTCTTCTTCACAAAAAGAACAGGTGCACCCCAAGGCGACGAGCTAGGACATATGAATCCTTTATCAGTCAGCTCTTGTAGCTGACTGGCCAACTCTTGCATTTCTGATGGGGCTAACCTATAAGGAGATTTTGGGACTGGCATAGCGCCAGGCACAAGATCGATTCGAAATTCGACTTCTCGCACAGGAGGAAGTCCTGAAACGTCGTCGGGAAAAACTTGCGGAAATTTTTTCACGATTGGAATATCTTCGAGCTTCTTTTCTTTTCCTTCCTTATTGACGATGTGAGCTAGAAATGCGACGTAATCCTTGCGAAGATATCTTCGAGCTTGAAGGCAAGACATTAATTTGAGCCCTTTCGAAGGAGTTTCTCCAAAGATACGTAGAGTCTGACCATTTGCGAGAGGAATACGAATGAACTTTTCATGGCACACCACTTTGGCGTGATGCTGGCTGAGCCAGTCCATACCTATGATAACATCGAAACTTCCCAATTTCATAGGAATGAGGTCAATCGAGAAGTCATGATCATTTAGGGTAAGAGTGCAATCACGTATGATAGAATTTAACGAAATGGGTTCTCCGTCAGCAACTTCCACGGTGAACGATTCAGCGAGACTAACACAAGGTAGATTGAGAATAGATTCGAATTCTAAAGATACAAAGCTCTTATCCGCACCAGTATCGAATAATATGGATGCATAACTACCACTTAAGTGAAACGTACCGTTGACCACATTGTTGTCAGCCCTTGCTTGGTTGGCGTTAATATTGAAAGCCCTTCCTCTAGCAGGTGGATGAGCTTGGTTAGCTTGGTTCACCGGGTTTGCTTGGGCTTGGGCATTGATGATGTTTACCAGGCGTGGGCAAGTATTCCTGAAGTGGTTTGGATCACCACAGTTGAAGCAGGCTCTTATGGGTTGCATCATCGGGTTGTTGGGTTGGTAGTAAGGTTGGGCTATGGGTTAGGCAGGTAGTAGAAGTAAGGGTTGTTGGGCTTAGCCCACCATTTGGTTTTGAGTTTGGGCTGGAGGCTGATTGCGGTTCGATCTTTGAAGTGTACGGTAAGTTTGGATAGTGTGACCTGCACGGCCACAACTTGTGCAATGTTGGCAAGTGTTCTCAGGAGGGTGATGGTATTGGTAACCGTTGCACTTTGGGTGTGGGCCAGTGTATGGCCTTTTGAATGGTACGGCTGGAGGGGCGACTTGGGTGATTGGAGCAGTAGTGATGGGAGGGTTGGTTTGGGTGACGGTGAAGTTCTTGCCATTTCGCTTCCTCTTACCAGCAAACTTTGAGGATGAGCCTGAGTGAGTTGGAGTTGGGGTCTCAAAAGGCGTTTTCTTCTTCTCATTTTAAAATCACCATTTCGAATGTGATTTTCAGTAATTTCCGTAGCTAATTCCATTGCGGCTTCAAGTGTTGCGGGAGAAGTGCTTAAAATAAATCTTGGATTTTCGAGGGAGGCCTCGAATATAATGCTCTATCAAGCGGTATAACGGGGTGAACAGGTTAGGAACCATCTGGTTCAATTCAAGAAACCTCTTGTTGTAGGAGGTGTGATCCCCTTCCTTTTGCTTTAGAGAATAGAATTCATCTTCAAGCTTTTTGATCTCGCTCCTAGGCCAGAAGCGTCTTGTCATTATTTCTCTTAATTCCTCCCATGATAAAGCCATGGCATCTTCCATACTCTGCTTACCTTTTTCCGTGTTCCACCAGGTAAGGGCTACCCCAAACAATCTTCCAGTTGCATGACGTACCTTGCGATCCCCAGAACAGTCGCAACTGAGAAAGATGTTTTCCATCTCCTCAAACCAATGGAGAAGAGCGGTGACACCTTCAGTCCCTTCATATTTTGGGGGATCGCAAGACTTGAAGTGTTTGTAGGTGCATTTAGTGGTTTTGGGAGGAGGGTTGGCGACGTTTTAGCCTTCTTGGTTTGGGGGGTTGATGGGGTTTGCGATGAGAGCTTGTTGAACTTGTAGTACGATGTCAGAAAGTACCGCGGCCATTTGTTGAGCAATTTGCGTGGCATGCGTTCACTTGAACTTCCTGACCTTCTACCTCCTCGTAGTGTCTTGCAGACATCTACAAGAATATACGTAGGGAGATTATGAGTTTGAGAATTTTCTAGGTGTCATGTGTCATAAGGTGTCATGTGTCGTAAAAAGAATGAAAACAACATTTATAAATAACTGAAAATAACTTGACTACGTCCATAGGATGTCTTGGGCTTGCTCATGTTTGGGCCTCCAAATGTCTCCCATACCATAGCTTGTATAGTCATGTGGGCCCCTATGACTATTGGGCTTGGTAGGGTTCACATTGGTGTCGGCTGGTTAACACTCGCATCACCTAAATGAAAATCGTAAAACATGATTGCGAGATGTAAGTTCGGAAGGTGTCCAGGTGTAGACACAATGACAACTCAAAGTGGGGTTAGTTCACACGACGTTTGGCATAGCATGCTTTGGCCTAATATGTCCTTTGTATTCTCAGCGTTAGTCCCCAGGTAGGCAAACTGGTCCTTTATTTTGGATTTATATGAATGCCAAGCCTAGACAGGACGTTCCAACTACCGGTACTCGTACCCTTCCAGTTACTACATGCCCGTCGTGAAAACTCACTTTGATGTGATTTAAAAAAAATATGAAAACATTGCAAAAATCTTTGAAAAGAAAACATGGAAATTGTGAAATCGTGAGGTGTGTGCTTTCATAGATATGATATGTTATGAGGATATGAACTATGATGAGCATTGCATATTAACATGTACTTGTGAGAGTGCTTGCATAATATTGTGTGCAAATAAACATGAAACATATAAACATCATGAATTTTGCATGTAACACATAAACATTTAAAATCTAATCAACTATAGTATAGGCTCTAAGGGTCTAATAACCTATCCTATATCCCTATAGTCACAAGCTCTGATACCAATCTGTCACACCCCGACCCGCAGCTGAATAAAAGTCGGGGCATGATTGGGTTATCACCAAAGCTCATGATATTTACTAACAAGTTTAATATTTATTAAATTCAAATTAAATTCAAATATCCAACACAAAATTTCATACAAACATAAATAATAAACCAAACGAAATAACTTGATTATTCTTCTAAGGCCATCCTAGGTGTTTCTTTCCTCAACTTGATCACCTGTATCATGCGTAAAACAGAAGAATTTGGGTCAACAAAAGTTGGCAAGTGAACTTTGATAAAATATTCAAGTATTTGAATTTTGTTGTTGTTTAAATAAGATTGTGCATGAATCACATGTGAGCAAATGTATATATGTAACAAATCACAAACCACATTGGATGAACATATGACATAATGGATGATGTATTTGAGATCAATGCTCAATCAAACGGAGCCGATCTAATGAGGCACCTGATGCTCAACCCGTATCCCACGAGGAACTGATGGGCCTAATGAAATGATTGCACTTAAATGATAAGATGTATCCACGTATAAACCACAAACAAACAATACACATTTGATCACGAAATGATATTAGCACAAGCGTTAAGTAAAATATAGAAATGGTACGACACATGATAATCCCAAAACGTGATTAAAACGGAGAATTGGTAGAGATTCACTCACATTGGGTGCGTATTCTTGAGTGGTAATGAGAGCGAACGAGTTGTGGATTTAACCGACGAAGAAGTACTAACCTAAAAAAATAATGCGACAAATAAATAAACTAATATGTGAGATTTTAAGTTAATTTTTTTGATTTGTATTGATTTAATTAATCCCTTGAAATTATGTGTTTTTAAATGTAAAATATATATTCTTTTAATAAAACCAGGAAATAATAAAAGAAAAGTAAGGCTTAAAATAAAAAATTTAAAAATAAAAGAAAAATATGGAAAAACGACAGTTGACACGTGTCAGACCGATTTGTTTGATGTTGTAAGCATGCGTGTATGATGCTCGAACCCGTGACCTCTCGGTTGCGTGCACGCAGCCTTCCAACTTAGCTACGTGTCTAACCCGTAGGAATCACGATTTTAATTATTCTTATACACAAGTTAGGTTTATTCAGATTTAATTAAATTCAAAAAGGTTTTTATTGGATTGACCCGGTCGCCTGCCTTGAATCTCGAACCCGAGACCTTGGCTGTAACCCGCACCCAGCCCAACCAACTGGGCTGGGTGTCTAACCCATTCATACTTGGAGTTTAATTATATTTATATACTTAATATGTTATTTTAGATATGACATATTCAAAAAGGGTTTTAAGTGGTCCGGCCGGTGAGAGTGCTTGGGTTCGAACTGGTGACCGTGTGTTTGGTTTGCACCCGGCCTAACCAGTTGGGCCGGGTTCTTAACCCGATTGTAATCTAAATCGTAAAATATATAAACACATTCTGCACTTTATCTTCTTCATTCAACTCTTTTACCCAGAAGATCCGCCCGACTAAAAACTCTTCCCAATCCCTTATACGATTACATAAGATGATTAGTAAAGTAATAATGTAACCAGATATCAAGAAGTTTTACCGAATTGATTGAACGGTGGTGACTTGGTTCCGACTCTTGCTGTATTTCGGTGAACAGGGATCCCGACGAACAGAGGATTCCGGCAAACAGCGGGGAGTTTAGAGAAGCAGAGATAGGGAAAGAGATGCGAGTCTTATTATTATGTACATTCAATAAAAGTTCTATTCGAACAGACGATATAGAGTTGATTTTTTATCATCACAAAGCGAACATATACCGACCAAACAACATTGGTAACGGTATCGTATTCATATTTATAGTTTTCTCGACATAACGGTATAAAATTCATTGAACACAAAATTATACTTGCAACAAAGTATTTTTTGGTATCGTAAACTATATCAAGTGTCTATACAATACCGGTACCGTAACAGACTACTGATACCGACCGGTACCGGTAATTTTTTTATTGTTTTCAATCGATGTAAAACACATGTTGATTAGCAATGATTGTTATGCCAAGTGCAATATCGTAATGGTTTTGTAATAAACCAGACCAACAATTACCAAAAGACAGCAGCGAAGCGTGCGGAAATCTCACTATTTAATATATATATATATAATATATATATATATATATATATATATATATTGAAAAGTGAGCATGAATAGTAATTTAATTTTTATAATAATATATATAATTTCTTTTTTCATAAATAGTAAATTGGTTTTTAATAATATATAGTTTCTTTTTTGAGATTTTATCATTTGAATATATATATATATATATAAGTGATTATGAATAGTTATTTGATTTATATAATAACATATATAGTTAGTTATTCATGAAATGTTATTTGGCTTTTATGATTATAATAATATATTGTTTCTTTTTTTTTTATATATTTATCATTTAATATTATAATAGATTATTATCACATTTACTTTTAATCTTAAACATATTTCTTTAGTTTTAACTATTAATGATTTTCTTTTTAATAATACTCATACCGCTACCGCATTCATTTTTATAGAATTCTCAACGTGGCGGCATAAAATTTATTGAACACAAAGTAATATTCAAAATAAAGTACTTTTGTATCGTAAGCTATATCGAATGTTTGTACGATACCAGTATCGAACAAACCGATACCAACCAAACAACAGGTATTCGTTTTATGGGTTTTCAATTGATGTAAAAAACGTGTCTATTGGCAACGATTGCTATACCGAGTGCCGATATCTTACTAATATTGTAATGAAACAGACCGATAATGACCAAAACCTGTAGCGAAGCGCGCGGGATCCCATATATATATATATATATATATATATATATATATATATTTAATTAAAGCCTTCTATAAATAGTGATTTTATTTATATATAATTGAAAACCTTCTATAAATAGTGATTTCATTTTTATGAATAGTATGTTTTAACAATGTTTTTCTTTTTCAAATAATATTTATTTATATATTAAATTTAATATTATTTTATATACATATAAATAGAAAGTGTGCATGAATGATACTTTTCCCAATAATAATTGTATGCACCGGTTCCATGATGAACCGAATTTATCAAACAACATAGGTATCCATAGCAATATTAACAGAAATGGTATCGATAGTCGTTTTCATGGTTTCTAATTGACATAAATCATGTGTCCAGATATGGATATATGTTGGGTATACCACAACTTGGTTTTTGGGTTTTATTTATCGATTGCTAAAAGAACTTTTTTTAATTTAATCCTCTAATAACATGTGATTATTAGTTTAAAAATCTAGATACATCATAGTTGATATTTCAATATATTATTATTAATTTACTTTCAACGTTAAAACATATTTCTTTAACTTTAACTTTTAATGATGTTATTTTTTTAATATTACTGATTGAAAAACATCGGTAACGGTACCATATAACAACGACATAGTTTTTATTATTAACGTCATTATGTGCCTATTATTATGTACGATTGATTTAAAGTTCCACTCGAACGGCTCATATATAGTTGATTTTTTATCGTCACAAACCGAACATATAAAGACCAAACAACATCGATATTCGAACATGTCATATATTGTTGATTTTATTATCATCAATTTATTGCAACCGAACATATACCGACCAAACAACATCAGTATTCAAACGGGTTTATATAGTTGATTTTTTTATTATCACAAACTGAATATTTCGTTTTCATAGAATTCTCAATGTGGCTTTGTAAAATTCATTGAATACAAAGTAATATTCGCAATAAAGTATTTTTTGGTATCTTAAGCTATATCGAATATCTGTATGATATCGATATCGTAATGGACCAATGCCGACCAAACAACACACCAGTACCGGTACGTGTATTCGTTTTTATGGGTTTTCAATCGATGTAAAGAACATGTCGATTGACTACGATTGCTATGCCTGAGTGTGGGTATCGTACTGTTACTATAATGAACCAAACCGATAATGACTAAAGGCCCGCAGCGAAGCGATCCACTAATATAATTATATATATATATATATAATTGAAAACCATGTACTAGAGGGGTGTCATACCAGTCGGGCGCTTGGATGAGAACACAGTCATGGAGGGGCGCTAAAGGTGGTGTGGGGCTCTTTTGATGATGATATTTTTAATATTAAATAATATATAACCTAATCATATCTGGCCATCTCAACCCAGTACCACATTTCATATAAAGCTCCAACAAGGCTATGCCTTGTCATTTCGGCATCTGCCTCAGAAGTGTGCCACGTGGGATCAGGAGTGGAGCATCGTGCCCTCTCCCTTTCCCGATCAAGTATTTGGTGAGATATAGTCTCCATCCGATCTCGATGCACAAAAAGGTCACCGTTGGGCCCTTTTGACCATTGATCAACAACCAAAAAAAAAGAAATTACAATTACAATACACACACGTATTTAGACCAAAAAATCACCCCATATTTTGAACACCACATTCAACCATCATTTTCTTTCTACACCACTACAAAAACCAATTAATTTATATCCAAAGTTCAACCATGGATCCAAACCACCCGAACCAACCAAATGTACCTTTTACATCACTCGACTATGTACCCGTCGGCGCCAACCCACCACATCATCTCCCCTTTCCTCCCTCAAACCCAGCACCCCTAAGCCTTAGGGGTTGTTTGTCTCACCTCTTAATAGGTTCTTAATAGTCCAGACGTCGATCTATTATTGGTTCATCATTTAATAATTCAGATTGTTTGTTTCGCAAGCAGATGTCTAAATAGTTAGACATTTGCCCCTAAATTGTTAAGAATTCTTATTTAAACTGGTCAAACATTTAACTCTGAACAATTAAACGTTATACTATCTTTTAATGATTAAGAGCTCTTAGTGATTCAACAGTTAATGAGTCACAGCTTCAAAGGTTGTGAAGCTGGCTCATAGTTATGTATGAGCTATAATGGTTAAGAAAAAGTTACATCTACATAACTTTTTTTTCCTTTACAAGTATATAATTGCAACGACGACTAAAATTTGGTCCGCAATATCGGATTCTTACCGTACATGGAAATCAAGATGAGGGCATGAATTTACGATCGTCAAATCGGCTTCTGTGTAGGTAATAATTTTCACTTCATTTTAGGGAATTAAAAAAGTTGGAAGAAAATTCGGTCGGGTCAACTATTGAAAGACGGGAATCACAATCTCTTGAGTTAAATGCTTGGTTGGTCCTATGGTTTGCAAAAATTGCAGATTTGGTCCTAATGGTTAACTAATTATACACTTGTCCTAGTAGTTTCAATTTTTACACTCGGGTGGTCCTTACCACTAACCTTTGTTACATTTCTTATTAAGTATATGTGAAATTACTATATTACCCTTGAATAATTAAAAAAATAAAAAAAGCTGCTCACACTTATCTTCTCCATCTATCTCTTTCCTACCATAACAACCACCATCCATCTCCACCACCGCCATTATCGATCTCCACCCCCCTCTTCTTTCTCATGTCTCTTTCTCCCTCTCTCATAAAAACCCTACCACCAACTTTAACCCACCTCCACCGTCAATCCTCCTTCACCTCCTCCTTGCCAGCTCTTTCCTCCACTGTCCACGCGCCTCCCCCATCTCCCTCCACGATATTCAGACCATGGCCACAACCTCCACCGTCAATCCTCCTGAGAAGGCGGCTGGTCGCGTACAAAACCCAAACAAATTGATAAAAGCAACATGGCCACAACCTCAACTCACTCTCTTTCATCTCTCTCTCTCTCCCTCTCTCTCTAAAATCCATATGAAGATGACGAACATCAGCATAATTTTACAGTCGGTAATGTCTTCACCTCCACATATCTCCGATTTACTCAACGGGTGTGTGTGTAATTTCTGTAACAAGAGATTGTTGGTATTTTGTCATGTAATTGTGAGAATATAATTATTGTGCCTTGAACTGCGTGTGTTGATGAAAGTGTGATGAGTTTATGGAACAATTTAGTTTGGAGTATCTAAAAGAGAGAGAGAAGGATGAAGAAGATGAGTAGTGGGCACATTTTCTTTATTTTTTTTAACTTTTTTAATTATTCAAGGGTAATATAGTAATTTCATATATACTTAACTAAGAAATATAACAGGGTTAGTGGTAAGGACCACCCGAGTACAAAAATTGAAACTATAGGACCAAGTATGTAATTAGTGAATTATTAGAACCAAGTCTCCAATTACCAAAAATAACTCCAATCTCTTTTTACATTCTTGGTGCCAACAGAATCCATCTTCGTTACAATACTTTTAATTCCCATTCAATCTCCGATACCCATCTTGTTCTTTTATAATCTCTACGTATGATCAACCCAGTTTCGCCAATTAATGATGTGGTAAGACCTCACACTTTCAATTTATAATAATCTAGTTGATCTTGGTTTCTTGATCATCATCTTGTTACTTAAAGTTTCAACTTTTTATCCAGTTTTTACCCTAAAGATTTGATTTTAAGTATCTTTATGTTGATTGGTTCATTACCCATGATTAGTTTATGCTGTAAACACTTTGGATTGATTGGGGCAACGACAAAGTTGTGATCTTTAGGTTTATACTTGTTGTATTTGGTATATGCTGCTGTTTGGATCAATTAGGGCAGCTTTAGTATAATAAAATAATTATTCTGCCCCACCAGTTGGATTATATATTAGTGAAGAGTTTGAATGTATTTTGGTTACTGATAAAGATCTTGTGATTGGGTAGTTTAGAGATTTTGTGTATCGGATTTAGGGTTCGGGAATGAAGATTTGTTTAAGGGTATGGGTTTTAAAACTAGAAATCAAATCTCTTGAATCGCTTAAGATGAGGTAGTTGATGCTTAACATCTATGAATATAGCCCAATATTGTGCAAAGGTGCTACTTTTAATGACGGTAAAGCATTCTTATTGTTGGGTTAATTTCCTGTTACTTAGAATGGGTGTTTGGGATTTCTTACTGCTTAAGATAAGCACTTTTGAGTGTTTGGATGAAGACAGGTGCTTATGCTTATGGGGGCGTGTTCAAAATAGAACTGGTTTTAGTAGAGAACTGCGAAAAACGCATAAGCACTTGTACGTAGCATAGTTGTCAATAGCGCGCTACGTAGCGTCTAGGTCCAGTGTCGCTATTTGGGTTGTAGCGATGGATAGCAAGAATAGCGTCACTTTATTTATTTACTTTTTAATATAAATAGCAATTAAATTAAATATAGCTATACAATAACTGGATTTTAGGTTTTTATTAAATATACATGTAAAATAAATAGCATATATACAAGGGTATTTTGATATAATATACATATAAAATTTAAAAAAAATTCTAGTATCGCTTTTATAAAGTAGCCACCCACTATTTATCGCTATTCGCTATGTAGCATATAAGTACCTTATTGCTATTTGTCGCTACACGCCATTAACAACTATGGTACGTAGTGCTGATCAGATATAATAAGAACTCGGTTTTAAAAAGCGCGAAGCGCACAAAAGCGACGAGGTCTAAAACCGAGGTGCAAAGCGCAAAAGGGCTTTTCGTATGCGACGCGCAAGGCGATTATATAATTTTTTTATATATTCTGAAGGTTTCTAGGATAATTTACCCACTATTTAGACACAAATAAGCTTTATATATGTTTTGATATTCAATTTACATACATGTACAACCTGAAAAGCATGCTGTACCACAATCTGCTGCACAAATACATGGGCTGTAAATAAGGCGCGCGCCTCAGAGTGGATTTTTCACCCAAAAAGCGTGCCTCAGCTGCGTTTTCTGTACAGCCTGCGCCCTAGGTTGCCTAAGGCACTGAGATTTGTGCCTCGCGCCTAGGCGCGCCTCAGGCGCGCTTTTTAAAACCAAGAATAAGAAGAGAAAGTGAGGCGGTTATGCGGTTACATAATTATCTTATGCGTCGCAACTAAAGCAATAGGCACAAGTGCTTATGTGGTTCTCGCCCATAGTTATTAATAGTGCTCATAGTGAGCGCTATAGCGAATAGTTTAGCATAGCACTCATGTTTCGCTATTTGATTTTGGTGTCCCCATAGCGGGCAAATATCGGGATTTTAGAATTTTTTTGCTTCATTAATATAAATAGCGGGATTTTATAGGCATAAAAATAGCAGGATTTTAGGTTTTTTTGTTAAGCATACATATAAAACAGAGTATAAACCAGCTTATTTGGATATAATATACATATAAAATATTTCTAAAATTTTATCCTAATGTGCGCTAAACAAAAATAGTGCCTGCTATTGCTACGTAGTGTATAGGTAGCTTGTCGCTATCTTCCGCTATTCACTATTAATAACTATGTTCTCGCCTTAAAGTTAGTTCTGTATTGAATGATCCTTCATGCTTTTGTGCTTATTTTAGGGTGAAGAAAGTTTTCAACAATTAGTTTGAGATTATTTTTTCAAGCTGATTTGGTTTTACCATTTTGTCCTTTCATATACTTAATTTAGCAATTACTAACTCGAAATGTTATCTACTAGTTTCAGTGACCGACACATGACCGCTAGCGGTTGAGCGAAATAAATGGAAGAAAATTTTGGTTATTAATTATAATTATAATGTCTTTGTATTCAATGATGAACTTGAGAGCATCTCGCCATCCAT
The DNA here is from genome assembly GCA_947069175.1 of Scalesia atractyloides. NCBI lineage: Eukaryota > Viridiplantae > Streptophyta > Magnoliopsida > Asterales > Asteraceae > Scalesia > Scalesia atractyloides. Next base: position 90,978,422 of record CAMTDV010000012.1, read on the forward strand.
CTATTTCTTACAGGCCTATACGACCATCTGATCTAGAAGTTCTTGTAAAGATCCATGGTGATCTTTTTCCTATAAGGTTAGAATATAATTATTGTGAAAAAAGTGGTTGCATACAAAATAAGAAATACTTATTCAACAAGAAGCTTTTGATGGTTATGTTTTAGGTATGAACTTGAATTCTTCCAAAACGTTGTTCATGGCCGTGATATAGTTTCTTGGGGAGCAGTTGACCAAAATAGTCCAAATGGTGAAAATGATGAACTTATTGGATTTGTTACTGCACGAATTGTTATGGCAAAAGAAAGTGAGGTGATTTCTCATTATTCTTATGACACAATATTTTTTAGTTTGATTTTTCGTGATCCTTTTGATGCATAGAACCGGGTTTTATTTTATGAAATGGGTGTGCTGGGTAAAGGGCAAAACGGTCAGTTGACTTTCTTTTTTTTATATTTTATAATAAACTAAGGTGTTAGATATGATTACGAAAATATATCATTACTATAACATTCTTGAATTTTTAAAATAACAGTTTCTAGAATATTTATATGCATTTTAGATGACTTTCAAGTTTCAACCCATTTGACTCGTTAGAGACAACATAACTCAAATCTACCCTTGTGTATATAAACAAGTCAAAATTGCCACGTTAAGCCGAGAGTGGCAACAAATTTTATATTTTTAAGAAAAAGATGTGTCCTCTCTTTTGAAAAAAAAAATCCATTATATACACCAAAAGAATATAGAGGTCAGCCCATAAAATAGCTTTTATATATATATATATATAATATATATATTATAGAGAGAGAGAGAGAGAGAGAGGGATCATGTGAGAACTTGAAATATATTTGAGAAGTGAGAGAACCATTGCAACCAATCACTTTTTTATTATTTTTTAATCACTTTTTTGAATTAAAGGTTAGTATTGTAAAAAATTTATATGGATCCCGTGAGCTACATATGTATATATACCTCACATGGGCTACAATATATGTACCTTCACGAGATACATATGTGTAGCTTGCAAGCTGCATATAGTTTTTTTTGATACAACGTTTCAATTATAAAAATATAAACAATAGATTGGTTGGTAGTGGTTCTCTCGGTTTTTTCATAACTTTGTGGTTCTCTCTTGAACGTATATTTTGCTGATTTGGGCGTGTCTTGCATACCTGTTTCTAGTGAAAGTTAATTATGATTGTGTGATAATTTAGGGGTAAAATTAATCAGAATTATCCAAAACAAATTATTATTTAATCATCACAACTTCAAACTACATAAGTGCATCAAAAGTCAAAACACTTTCACCTCCAGCTCATCTGTTCCAACTTCAAACTATATCATAATCACATTCAAAATTCAACCCCCTCCCCCCTTTTCTGATTTGGATCTTGTGGACGGAAAGTGCGATATAATTTCTACTTGAAACAAGAACACTAATTCAATCCCGTGCATTGCAGATAGAAGATATGCTGAGATGTGACAAATCAAGATCAGACCAGTCTCTAGTTTATATTCTGACACTAGGCGTCATAGAATCTTATAGAAATCTTGGTATAGGTAAACATCACTTCCGTTTTATCAGAAAGTTTGTTCAATGGGCATTTTCCTAGGGTGTTCAAGATCGGAGTATCCAGTTTCGGATATCCGAAAATTTCGGACAGTGAATATTTATATCCAAATCCGTATCCGAAATTATAAAAAATATCAAAAAATGTGTTTTATGCATAGATTAAAACTAAACATATATTTGATTTTCCAAATTTCCAAAATTGGAAACAAAAAAACATTCATAAATCCAAGCCGAATCCGATTATTTACTGTTTCTTGACTCTTTTTACTATATTTCAAGCCATAAATAGTGCTCATGTACTATATATATTATTAAAATTATCCGAAATTTTTATAAATCAATATCCGAACCCGAATCCGAAAATTCGGATTTTCCGGTTCGATTCGATTTGGATATCCAAAATTTCGGATACGGATATTTCGGATTCGGTTTCGAATCTGGATTTTGTTGAACACCCCTACATTTTCCTACATAATCTTCTAATTTCATATCTTCTCTTTCAAAGCACTAAATACCATATTCATTCCTTTCATGGTAAATAAAACGGTTTAATTTTGAATCAGTATGTATGTGTTCTAAAGTGGTGTGTATGAGATTATAAAATTTTGATGGATACATATGAAATTATTCTATTATCCAAACTTTTTATTTGTTATATCTTAAATTTCTATGTTATTTTCAGCCACTTCACTGATTCGAGAGGTGATTAAGTACGCATCGGATATGCCAAACTGCAGAGCGGTTTATTTGCATGTAATTTCATACAATAATTCAGCTATCCATTTGTACCAGAAAATGTCATTTCTCTGCGTAAGGAGATTGCACGCCTTTTATTATATAGACGGCCAACATTATGATGCGTATTTGTTCATTTACTATGTAAATGGCGGGCGCTCTCCATGTTCGCCCTTGTAAGTATGGTTTCTCCATTCATAGTTTATTTATACCGTTTATTTAAGGGGCATTTTAGTCACACAAGTGAATGGTCAGACATGATGAGTTTGTTCATTTATATGCTTCTAGTAATATAATATGGAAAATTGGATTTTTATTAATCCCAACTTTGACATATTTTCCGGCAACAGTCCCAACTAATGAAAGGTTTTGTGACAATCCCAACTTTTGACCTATTTTCCCTTAGTGATCCCAGACTAACTAAAAGTCAACGTCAGCAAAAGCTAACTAGGTTAACTTTTAGTTAGTATGGGATCACCAAGGGAAAATAGATTAAAAGTTTGGATTGTCACAAAACGTTTCTATAGGTAGGATTATTGTCAGCCAATATGTTAAAATTGGGATTATTTAAATCCAATATACCTTCAAATATACAGTTCTCTAGACCAATTTGAACTCGAGAACTGTATAAACACTTGTATCTATTGCTTAAATATGATACATAAAGTGATTATGTAGCCGCATAACCACCTCTTTTTCTCGCTTCCGCTACATGTGACAAGCATTGTACAATTGCTTATGTGGTTCTTGCGGTTCTCTATGATGCTACACACATGCATATATGTAAATGTATATGCATATGCGCACATTTTTATTTTTATAAAGTTAAAGAAAGAGTGTAGTGTGAGAAATAAACTTTTTTTTTTCAATTTTAGCTCTTTATAATTAAGCTTCATTTACACATGCTTATCCGGTTCTCAACATGATATTGGTTTTGAAATGAACGCCCCCCAATATATCATTATTATCTTCATCATCATGCTTATGTGCTTACATTTGTGCAGAGAGCTTGTTACGCTTATCATGACATACATGAGGAAAGGATTAAAGTTGGTATTTTCAAGAGTATCTAAAAACAGTGAGAAAAACGGGCCAAAACGGGTCAAATATAGAGACAAAAGCTGCCTTCTACCAATGACACAAAGCAAAAGAAGCATTACAATCGAGGGGGCCGAGAGTGATCATGTATGAACTTAATTATGCGGCGATATTCCACCCCTCCTAACTGGTGTTTCTTTCTCATGTTAGTTTGGTTTGAAGCAAAACAATAAGTCTCACATGTTATAGGTTATCAGCCTGAATATTATATATTGGGGTTTTCCTTCTTTTTTTCTTTTTTACTTCTGTAAAACTTTTGTTGTTGTTTTCAAGCTTCTGTAAGTGTAAAGTGACAAAAGTGAAATGCCTTGTTATTTCACTCTGCATTCATATGATTGTTTCATGGATTTGATGAGGAATATGAAAGAATACATAAAAGTATTGATAGATATGTCTTTTGAAGTTGTACATTGCACAAAATTTGTTTGGATAGTCAATTGGTCTGTAGGCAGAGGTATATGATGCACAAGTCTGGACGAGCCGAAAAAAGCTCGAGTTCCTTAGGCTCAGTCCTCGGTCTGGTTGAGCCCGGAAGTTGCATATTGTTCCTAGAAGTTCATTAAAAATCTTGATGTCGGGATGGCGATAGGCTGGATATGTGACGGGTTTTGGCAATATTAGCACCATACTTGGTTTCATATCCTTTCCGTACCCATCACACAAGTGCGTGGCTATGTTAGTTTGTGGTTTTATGTGGTTAAAAATTACTTGTTAGAATGCTCATCACCTGTAATCGATCTTAAGCTCGTCTTCAAAATCCAATTGAAATATAAACTATTCAATTACCCATTTCAAACTTGTAGAATTTCTTAAAACTAATAAATACCCCGGCCCCATATCCAAATACCCGTCTCGAACTCTTTGTATGTTTGTAATGCTTTATAAAACTAATTAAATAACTTTTAAAGATATCTTTGTTCTTCATTAGATTATGTTAATAAAAGTTAATTTAAAAAACATATATTGTTTTTGTTTACAACATTCTTTAAAAATGAACTTTTAATAATTAAAAGTAGGCCAAAGTGAGACTACAGGGCCCAAACCCAGTTCTTTTACAAAAACTAACTGGGCTTTAAAACTTAAAAGTGTCTTTAGGGTCGGGCCAGGCCGGGCACTTTTAACTTTTAAGATATGGGCTTTGTCACCTTGTGAGATTACGGGCCCAAATCCAGTTCTTTTTGTAAAAGAACTAGGCCTTAAAACTTAAGTGTCTTTAGGGTCGGGAAAGGCCGGGCACTTTTAAGATATGGGTTTTGTCACCTCGTGAGATTACGGGCCCAAATCCAAGTTTTTCAAGAAAATAACCGGGCTTTAGAAGTGTGTAGGGTCAAGCACTTTTAAGATATGGGCTTTGTCATCTTGTGAGACTACCGGGCCCAAATCCAAATTTTTCAAGAAAATAACTGGGATTTATGATATGGGCTTTGTCACCTCTATTATATGCAGCCAGCAAGAAACGAAAAAACTAATACGGGACAGAGCCACAGAAGTGTACAAAATATGATTTGGACCCGATGAACCAGTTCAGAGCCCAATACAATAGCCCAAAAAACTGGTCTGGGCCAACCGTGTTTGGGCCTGACCCAACCCGGCAGTTTAGCTTATGTTGGGATTTTGTGTTGGGAACCGGTTCTGACCTGAACCAATTTGGGCCCACTCCAAAAAAAAACCGGTTTTTACGCTCCAAACAAGTTTTGCACCCATCCGAATTAGTTTACATCCCGAATCGGTTTGTGCCCAAAACAGACTATGTACATGCTCTATATAGGTTTAAAGAATGTTAAGTGATCGATGTGAGTGCGCCGTGCCCATGTTGGAACACAAAATTACTTAATTGATTTAATTTTAGTGCATATAAATGGGTTAATAGTTTGTTCTTCATAGCTTACAACTGATTAGAAAATTGGGTCTAACATAGCATACGAGTCCCCAACCAAGGTGTTGTGCGGCTCATGCCTTTGGACTCTACCCATCCTCACTATTGTACAACCACTAGACTCCACAACTCAACATCATCTACTTGTATGTGTTTTTTGTGATTATTTTAAACTGACCAGTGCTTTCACTATGTTTCTTTTGTGAGCTTTATAAAATCCTCTTTACCGCATTTCGATTAAGCTCTCGCATTGGGTAGGGTATGACTAATCTAATCTCATACCCGATTATAAATATTTGACATGAAAATAGACGTATATTACATCCAAAAAATTAACTTGATTTGTAACCTTCTCTTATTTTAAACTTATGCTAACGTACCATCCTATCAAACATTGAACATAACACAACCTCATACTCTGATGAAAATGAATACATAATAGGGCCTTGCTACACCGAACAAATTTTGGCTATTTTTACGCTCACTAATTATATAACCAAGGTTTACAATTTCTCAAATAGCGACATCTATCGAAAGGTTACTTTTAGCCTCGTTTCACATAAGAGAACGTTGTGAGTGCCAGTCATGTTTTAATCTTTCGGATCCTATAGAGGTCATACATGTAAATGATTCAAAGTAGGGGACATAGTACGAACTTCGTCAACTACGATAACAATCTTTGTAGTCATTAACGATAATTGAAGTCGTTAGCTTGTAACAGGGGATTAGATCATTTAAACCCAATCATAAATGATCAATTTCAAGAAGCATCCAACAACTTTAATTGCATGTTGTCAAAAAAATGCTACGACAGTTAATGAAGAAAAACACAAATTGGTCATATTACTGGTAAGTATAGACAATAACATTCAATTATGCCAAAAGAACACGAATCAGATGGGATCAACCTTAAAAGATGACACGCATTCTAGTCCTGATCTTCATCTTCGTCAAAATCCCTTATCTTCACATCAGCATCTTCTCCGAATTGAATGCAGTTGTCAATTTGTGAAAGAACATATTGTATGCTGTAAACAAAACAAAGGTCAAACTATTTCCATAACCAATATATTGAATAAGATTATAATAGCTAATAACTAGATAAAGAGAACTTTATAGCACAAAACTACAAGCTCACATGCTATATGATAAAGTATGTGATATTTTACCTGCTTTCCTTCCTTAAATCAAGTGGCACAAAACTCACCATGCTATACTGATCCACCTGGAACACCATCAAAGTTAGCAATTATGTTGAAATTCCGTGTTTGTTTTATAAAGCAGAGAATTTAGAACTCACCAATTCAATTAAGGCTTTATTAAGCTTTTGAAATTGAGGACCCATGCGCTGATTCAGTTCTGCCAGCAGAGTCTGAGGCTCGGGTTCAAGTAACTAATGCAAAAAAGTGATAGATAAATGAAAAGTCAGTTTGATTACAACTGAAACATATTAAAATGATAATATTATAATTAAGATGGCAACTAACTCTTCAATGTCTCTTTTTCGAGTCACGAGGTCCATTTTTGAGAGGATGTTAACATGAGGTAATTCAAGTTGAACCATTGCAGAGAGTGAAGCCATACAACCACTAATAAACTTCGTCACATCCGTAATAAACTAATGTAGATAGAAAAAAAATTCAGTGAACCAAACAACGCAAGCATGACTGAGTACAATGGTTGAACATAAAAATGGCAAAACAGACGGGTCCGGCGGGTTGGATAACAAGCTAAACAGGTTCGGGTCAAAACGGATATCTTTTGGTATAGGTTAAAACAGGCAAGGTTAGATTGACCTGCAACACACTTTCTGCCAGATTTTTTTTCTAAATATTTAACGTGTTGAACAATTAACAAAATCATTTTATTTGAATAATAATTTAGAATTATTAATTAATAAATTCTGAGGTTTTATGCATTATCACTAGGGGCAAGTTGGTCCATCTAACACTTTTACCCTTTTCCTTTTAAGCTAGTTTCTTGATTTTATATGTTTTGACCTCTCAAAGGTAACCTGATTCGACCCGTTACAAGGAAACGGGTCGAAATTGCCACCACTGATATAATAGAAAGGAAAAGCAAGTACAAACCTGGGAATCAAGCAAGTACACAGCACAAACATTGAAATTCTTACGCTGCAAATGCTCCACAAAATTTTTAAGAACTGGAACATGAGAAAAAAGTTCTATCTGACCTGTAAAATGAAACCAATTTGACAAAATAAGGCTATTGTACATATGTGTATCGTTGTTGATGTTTCCTTTGTTAATTCTATAGATTTAAATATGGTTTATTGCTGGTAGAAAAGCCATATTAAGCGTACCTGGGCAGTCAAATACTAGATAATCATCATCCATGTAATTTTCCAGCTCTTCGTTTAACCACTCATCCATATTTTCCTCAAGATGTCTAATTATTGAGATTTAAGGACTTCAAAATTTTAGTTCACCATGATAAATAATAATATAATAATGATAAATGGGTCGAAACGGCTACATAAAAAAAAAAAATAAAATACACGATAATAACAAGTGGGAAGGATACTCCATGCAGTACAAAAGACCGCCGTTTGGACCAAGGCCAAGCTCTTCCATAACGTCATCCAATGATATAAGTTCCCTAATATCTACAACAATATATGTAACCATTTATATGAAGTGATAGTGTGATAGTATACTAAACTTGCCAAGAAAATAAGCAAAAAAAAGTCAGATTTACCCATGGCGACAGGATAATCAAAGTTTTCTGCAGCAGGATCTAGGTTAACGATGTGAATTGTTCGCCGAGTGGCTTCACAGTGTTGGTATAAACTTGAGCAATAAGTAGACTGAAAATACAAAAACAATTAGAGATTGGAGAAGATAATAAGAACATATAAATTATAATGTAACTAGAATTTTTAAATTTTTATATGTTACCTTTCCACTTCCAGCAGGACCGATTACTAACTGAGCATAACCCATAGCTACTCTGGCTCTTTGTTTCGACCTTTAAATCTTCTGCTTGACCTCCTTATAATTTACGAATAAACTGGAGCTCAGGGCTTTTTTCACTATTAATATACATAACAATACATTTTCAACCAAAAAATCCTTAAATGATTTCATAGTTTCCTATATTCACAATAACGGCTGTTCACTGTTCACAGTCCATTTCGGCGTGTTTTAACAAAAATTTTAGGCTGAACCACAAACTACGATTTGGGTGAATGACAGACCAAACCGTTTAGGTTGGGTGGGTCAGCCAGACCTACCAGTTTTACCGATTTGGTTGTTTGTTTTGAAATTTTGAACCGTTTTGATGTTTTTATTATAACTTTCGGTTTAACCGACCAATTCCAGTTCCAAACTGTTTGGTTCTCAAACCGGCCGACTTGCTTCAGTTTTGTCAGGTTTGATCAGTATATTTTACTTTTAAAAACTGTTGTCCACTTTGTTTACAATCGCTTATGACCATTCGATTCTGATTAGTTCATTTCAACTTCAGTTTAACGTAACAAACAGCTACAGAATCGCAATTGCATCAAAAGTCAAAACCCTAGCTAAACACATACAGAACGAAATAGAAAAACAAAAAAATAATAATAACAATCACATCAAACCCTAACTAAACCCTAACCAGCAAATTATCCCTTCAATCCGACATAAACTCTTTCCCGATATAACAGAGCCCTTCAAAGATTCGATATAGACCAACACATCGCTCCCGCTTCTGCTTGCGATTGCGGTCACGAAACAATACTTGTAAAATTGAGAGGCAAATACATATAAACACTAGCAAACAAACATCACAAAACGCGAATTAAGAGCATTGGCAGAGCTAAGAAGATCAATTTTATGGCGTACCTGAAAGGGAGCAAGGCTGATAAGAGGAGGAAGAAGAACAAGAAGGGCTTTGTTATAGTGATTTTATAGTGGTTAACATAATATTCTTAGTTTTAGAAAATGATATCTGTTTGACATATTCTTTTCTCTCTATCTTAATAATTTACTCCATTCATTTACAATTTTCTAATTTTCTCTCTTTGTTTCGATTTTTTGTGCGGTTTATTGGCAAAGACAACCGTCTCAAGTTGAAGGTTTTGGGTTTAGCTCACACAGATAATATGATTAAAGAAATTTACTAGGCGTGTGATTTCTGACACGATTTAAAAATACGACACGAACTTAACATGAAATTTGCGGGTTTGGGTTTGGTCTAAACGGGTTTGGGTTAGTTTCAGGTTGAACAACCGTTTAGCTAAACAGGCCAGTCAGGTTCGGTTCAAGCTGGCTGGGTTGGCTGGTTTGACCCGTTTAACCCATTTCTATTATATTATACTTTTTCTACAACATGTTTTATGATATAAGTTAAATTTGGTGTGTATTTTATGCTATAATTGTAACTAAAAAAGTAAAATTTACATAAGATTTTATGATTTTAATGTAATTTTATTATATAAATATGTGTTTTTTTTAGTAGATGTTAATTTTAATATGTTATATTCTAATATAAATAAAAGATTTGGGTTGAACGGGTCAGGTTCGGGTCAACATGAAAATATTCGGGTCAGGTTCGGGTTCATATGTATGACACGATTTTCCGGGCTCTAGTCGGGTCCGGGTGCGTCTATAATTTTCGGGTTCAGGTCGTGTTGAACCCGCCAACCCGCAAACACTACCCGTTTAGCACCCCTAAAATTTACCGGTTCTAAAAAAACTAAATGACTGGAAATGAAAATTGATTGTAAACGAATTAGAGAAATTTAATGAACCAAATTCAAAATTATGATGCAAAATAATGAATTACGGTAGGTCATGCGTTGTTGCGGGATGTAACGATTCGATCGATATTGATTTGTTATAGTATTTACGGTTTATAAAACGTCAATCTAATACTAAAAGATTTCAACACAAATTATCGTTGTAATTTTAACTTGTACAAGTATATGAAGTATTACTAAAACAAAAATTTCAACTAATTAATCTAACTCAACACAATCAATTTAATTAAATTATTAAATATGATATGTAAATTCATAGTTGGGCTCAATAAAAACAAATTAAAAAAACGTGGGCTTTATTTGACGCATCAAAAAAAAGAGTAAAAATCGGCTTCAAGTGAGCTGCGGGGTCTCAAACTCACGCCTCCTACATATCCCTTATATTAAAGAAGCGAGGGTTCTACTATGTTATGGTGCTAACATGCACCTGCTCAATGGGTGAGGGCACGCACTGATTTTTGTTTTTTTTTTTTGTTTTTTACACAATTTTGTTTCATAACTTTTGTTTCAATATCCAATTTCAATAGCAATTGATATAAAATTCTTGTGTAAAAAACAAAAAAATAGTGCATGCCCCACCCATTAAGCAGGTGCATGTTAACACCATAACAGTATAGAACCCTCCCTTCTTGAGGGATAATTTGCCAAAATGTTGTAACTTTTTTTTTCATTTTCAATTATCAATTTATAAATGGGTAATTTTTCATACCTAAGAACCAACCCGAGGTATAAACACACTGCATCAACTACCTGTGACACTATTTATTTAATTTATAATAAACTAAGAATATATTAAGTTCATATTTATTTAACTTAATTTTTAACAAATGTGTTACTAAAAGTAAAGTATAAATTTACGATGATTATATGATTTGTATGGCCCTTAATTAGCAACAAAGTTAAAGTTAGAAGTGTCAAAGATAAAACGTAAATGTAAATATAAATTACTATTGTGCATTAAATCATAATTTAGAGTATTAAAATCCTAAATTTCGTTATTCCAATTTAAATGGAATAAAGACTAATTTTATAAACAAATAACGTAAGTCCAAGAGTTCTCTAGAAATTTGAAGTTATGTGCATGTGGTTGATGCATACATGTGTTTTACTACTAATATTGATAGACGCATGTGTGTCCATTACTCCTATTATCCGAACATAAATTTATCTAAAAGTATGTGGACTCTTTTAATTTCATAAAAAAATAAAATAAATTTACAAATAATCTCATATTAAGAGCACCTAAGAGCACCTCCAACGACCATACCCCTCTCCGCGTCCAAAATCTCATCTGGATTCCAAACCGCCAAACCCTCCAATTGGAGGAGATGACCTGGCGTTGTCCGATTTGGCACATCGGACAGTCGTCCTGATATGATGCCCTCTGGTTTTTAAAATGGTTTTAAACTTAAAAAAAAAACATTTTTTTGTTTTTAATAAAAAAAAACCTTTGGTGTTTTAAATAAAAAAACTTTGATTATAATTAAATTAATTAACAAAAAATATATAAACCTTAAAATATCAGACAAACCTAATTAAAATATTACAAGAACCTAATTATATTAAAAAAGAATAAAATGTCAAATCGTCCTTAGTTTTGATCAAATTTGCTTATTCCATTTAAAATGACTTTTTTATGCATTTGAGTTCTCAATTTTGTGTTTTATTGTCATTCATCCAAATCGCTAACTCAGTTTACTTTTTATGTTAAGGTGAAGGACATTTTTGTCTTTTTGATGAAACAAGCAAATATGAAACCTCAAGGACAATTTTGGCCTAACATTTTTGTTTTATATTTTTCATTATTTGTTTCTCTTTTACAAAGTTTAATCTTTAGTATTTTTTTAATAACTTCTTTGATATATATAAATGTTTCCTTAAAGACATTTTGATAAAAAAAAATTATGATTATTTATCAAAATCCATTGAAATACTCAAAAAAATTATACGACCCGCCTGACCCGGCTCGAACAAAACTGAGAAATATTATTACATATCAAAAGACAAACCACACCTAAAAATTCTGCTCCTGGGTCCGCCACAAGTGATATATGCATGGACATCTTTAAAATCATAGTTTTTAGTCATATGTAAAAAAAGAAAAACAAACTTTGAATGAAGAGATAAATCTTACTAAAAACTAAGACATTAAAGATATCCATGCAGATATTACCAATGGCGGACCCAAAAGCGAAAGTTCTTAGGTGATGTTTCTCTATTGCTATGTGATAATATTTTTTTGTTCCTGTCAAGTTGGCTCAGGTCATAGGAAATTTTAATGGTATTTTAATAGATTTTGGTAATTAATATAACCTTTTTTATCAAAATATATTTAGTATAATTTTGATAAAAAAGGTTATATTAATTACCAAAATCCATTAAATTACCCATTAAAATTTTATATGACCTGAGCCAACTTATATATATTATATTATATATAATAATTCGGTTAAAGGAGAAATCACTACCAGTTGTAAGAATCATGAGAAATCCTATCATACAATAGATTTTAACATATCACTTATATTTAAATTAAATTAAAAAAGGGCAATTAGTCTTTTACTCTTGATGTCACATTATTTCTCTTCTCTTCTTTTTAAAAGTCATATCAATTTTCTTTTTTTTTCTCTCTCTCTTTTTTCTTTTACAGTCGAATATTTATTTTCTCATATTTCTCTTTCTCTCATTTTACATTTACAAAAAGCAAATGGAATCCAAAAATTTTTGATTCATCATATTTAATATATACCAAAAGCAAATAGAGATAAAAAAATACTCAAAAGTTAGATTCAGATTGAGGTGGTTGTGGTGTTCGAAGGCGGCGGAACCATCGTGGAAGACGGAAAGGGGATGGGGTCGCCAGTGAGGTGGTGGAACAGAGAATGGATCCCCGACAAGATTTCTGATCGGGATGATGTAGACGGCGACGGTGTTGAAGGTAGTGGAAGGGGTGATGTAGACGGCGATAGAGCTGGTGGTTCTGTGACAGAGATGGTGGTGGCACAGGGATGGCGACGGGGGCGGCGGTGGCTTTGTGATTTCAAATGTAAATGTTTTTTTTTTTGAAATGTTTGCATATGTAAAAATGTTCTTGTGTACGTTAGTCAAAAACAACATGCGTAAAAAAACATTTGACAACGTACTTAAAAAACATTGACACCGTACGTAAAAAAACATTCACAACGTGCGTCAAAAAAACCTTTCGACAAGCGGGGGTTTTGTCGATTTATTAACAATATTTATAAACTAAAATATGATAAGTTGTTACATATCATTATCTAAGTTTGAAATATCTATAATATGTAAAAGTCATGATAATATAAATCAGGGGCGGCCTGCCTTATTGGTAGGGGTAGCCTCCGCTACCCCTTAGCGCTCCGACGGTAGTGTAAATTTTTGAAAATTTTGACATTTTTTTATTTGTTACCCATTTTTTATAAAACGTTACCCCTACGAAGATTTTTTGGATCCGTCATTGATATAAATCTCAAAATATAAAATATAAGTGAATAGAAAAACTATATAAATAATATTATCAAATACATATTCTAAAAGAGCTAAAAAATTTCACATAATTAAATTATTGGAACGAACCACTAGTAGACTAGAGTTAATAAAAAATAAGATAAAAAATCGAGTATATGGTTCAAGTAGATGGGTATTTGTTTTGGGGTGATCAGGCAAGGTATCATTTAATCTCATATCCCATACTAGCAGAGATTTACAAAGGTAATCCATACCCGAATAACTTTTGGGTTTATGGATTTTTCCATTGAATCGGTTCAATTGTCATCTTAATCTCTGATCAACAGGTTCAGGTCCAATCATAGCCATTACACGCTTTGGCCAATAGAACTTTGAGATCTTTTTTAGGGTTTATGTTATATGTTTAATTGGCCGATAGAACTTCGATATAGAGAAGTGATAACTTTTTAGGGTTTACTTTACACGTTTAAGATTAAAGTGTTGCACGGATACTTCTTGTGTTATATTTATATTATAGTTTTGATCCACTAGTTTAAAAATTTTACATGTGGTCCACATTATTTGCTAGATGGTACATATGATTCTTTTTACAAATGATTCAAACAAATTTTAACCAGTGAAAATAATAATGATTGTAAGGAATTTTTTTAATGATCAATAAAAGCTCGATAACCCGGGTTAACCCAATAGCAAAATGCTACTCATGTCCGGAACACAGACAGTGGTAGGGACCTGACCCGCCACCATTTCAGAGGAACCCACCACCCAAAGGTCCACTGTGTAAAACCCCTGGTTTAACGTAGACAGTTTTGCTCTAGAGACTACAACCCATGACCTCTACTTTTAAAAGTCATGAGGCTGCGAATACACTAGAAGGTCATTGGCGAATAATGGCTTTTTATTTTTATTTTCACTTTTTTTTATTTAATATAGAGGCATGTTAGTTATTTTATAAATATTTAACAGAAAATTTATGTGTGCTAACATATTCACCATATATGTTACGTAAGAACCAAACTTTAATACAAACCCAATACATAAAATTTCAGTGACATTATTTCTTATAAATAATCTAATAAAATGTTAATTTCATATCATTTAAATGTTGAGTCAAAGGTGAAGATTAATGTTTTTCCCCTACGGAGGATCTCTTAAATATATATAAAGAAAAGTTGGAGACTGATGTCATTCTAAAACTTCATATTTGAAACAAACCCTCGTCATCAAATTAAATTGGAGATGTATTTATGGATTTCCCTAAGGAAAGTCGATCATGGATGTAAACTATCATTTAAGATTTTTTTTTTCACATTAAAAATTAAGGGTTAGAAAAGTTAATATATATTCTATAATTGCTACTTTGAACATGTATATAAATTTAGAAAACTCAAGAAAAATATCTTCAATTAAAAACGTGCATATAATGTATGGTTTATATGAATTAATAGGTACCCATCACTGTGTGGAGGTACTGGATAAATAAAGTATATTGTTTGATAGTATGGAAAAACTCGAAATTCGATTCGATTACATTCAAATTCTAATTTCGACTTTTTAATTTGAATTAGCAACCGATTGATTTAGATTATGAATTTTAAACAGAATTGTAATTTTTGATTATTCGAACTCAATATATGTCTATATATATGCTCTAAAGTGTGAAAACGGTGAAAACAGTTTCCAGCCGTTAGATCAAAACAATCTATTAACTAAAATGAAGGTGTAGAATTGTAAATATTGTTCACTTACATCATGAATAATATCAAAGTTATCTAGTGTTATTGCGTTTTAATTTATCGCTTCTGAAGATCAAATCACGATCCAAGAGTAAAAAAAATCAAAGTTATTAGTGTTATTGGCGTTTTAATTTTAATAATTTATGTACAATTTGAGTAGAATGGAGTCCACAAAGTCTACTGAACGTAAACGTTGTAAGACTGGCAAAGAAATGAAGAAGGGTGCATTAAAAAAGGTTATAATCGTACATTTAGTGTGATTTAAATGTTGAAAACGCTAATATATGATTTCAATGGACCTTGTACATGTATACTTTGAGTTTGGGTTTGTAAACGCCATATAAAGTATAACTTTGAAATATTTTTGAACGGTGAAGAACAACTAATGTTATGATGTATTGTATAACATTTTAAACGCTATAGTGTGTTATGAAACGCCATCAATGGACCTTTTACGTTAACATAACTATAAAAGTTACCGAACGCCATAGTGTAAATTAATATTTGAATTCATGTAAAACGCCATGTAAAAACTATGGTTATTGATGTATGATTTCTATGAACGTTGTACATGTATACTTTGAGTTTGTAAACGCCTATAAAGTATAACTTTGAAAAAATTTTTGAATGACAACTAATGTTTGATGTATTGTACAAATTTTGAACGCCAAAATGTGTTATGAAAACGCCAACTATGGACCTTTTACATTTATCATAACTATAGAAAGTAACTAAATGCCATAATGTATATTAGCCCTTGAAATTCATGTAAAACACCATGTAAACTGTGAAGCCCAACTGAACTTATTGATGTATGAGTAAATGTTAGTGAACATGCGAAATGTGTACTAATTGAAAACGCGATAACCCACTAAAATGCCATTTTATTTTTCTCATATTTTAGACAATCAGGGGCTGAAAGTGAAACTCAAGCCGAATAGTGAAAAAGGCGAAAACGACAAAAAGAGAAAGGCTACAAGTCAGGAGGTTGAGGTTCAGGAAGAATCTTTTTATCAGTCAGTGTGGTTAGATTTATTAAGATTAAAATAGCAAACTTGACTGGTTGGTTTGTCAATTTTAATGCAAACCAAATACAAGTTGTATAGAACATGGGATTTAGTGTTGCATTAAAAATAAAAATAGACAGTATCCCAACAATGCTTAGCTACTGGTTATTGCAAAATTACAATGAAAAAACAAACAATTAAATGTTGGCCACCATACGATTAATATCAACGCATAATTGATCCACTCATTAACGGTATACCAACGCTGAAAAGTTAGATGGTACCTACAAAGAATTAGAAGACTGTTACAACAAGATGGGATATTGTTAAACTAATCAAAGCTTGAACATTCAAACAACCTACTAGTGCAGATCAAATATTCACAACGTCTAACCTTGTTAAATAGCATGTCAAAGTTTGTTAATGAAAACACCAAAGAAGGACAAATGAAGGTGAAGGTGAAGGTGAGGGGGAAGGGAAAGCGAAGGTGAAGGGGAAGGGAAGGGTGAGAGGGTTAACACTAAAAACTCCATGACTACTAACAATCCAAATACAAGTGAGGTTACATGTGAAGACGACAAAGAGGACAGCGGAGCTACATATGAGGCTACAAGTGAGATTGACGAAAACGCATATTGAAATAAAAAAATGAAGGGGAAGTTGCATGTGAGGTTGCACTTGAGGCTAAAGTTGGTCATCGAGGAGAAGGTGGAGACGAGATACAAATGAGATTAACCAAAATGCCATATCTGCAACAAATGCAATTGGAGGTGGAGATGAGGTTGCAGGTGGTGTTGAAAGTGCAAATGAAAATATATATGGTCAGATGAAAACACTGTGGATGAAGATATTGATGACAATGATATAGAAAGCTGGGATTATGATTACAGAGGCTGAAATATGAAATTGTAAGGTATAATGGTGAAAGAAAAGTGTTTACAGATGTGACAGATATTTTGGGACTGTAAAGACAATATCTAGTACAGATGATTGAATTGAAAAGAGATATTGATTGCCCAAAGATGGTAGCAGAAATACTTAATGCTTTGAAGAAAATGGCATTAGATGACCAAAACAAGAATCAAGAACCTGTTATTCTCCAAATAGAAAAACAATACAGTGAAATTTCATCACCGAACTTGAAAAAACAAATGTTGCGGCCTTTGACAAAACGCCAAACAAGATACAACAGCTTGTGATTGACATAGAGTTTAGTGATGCTTTCATATCTGATTTGGAAAAACTAAAAAGGAGATTGTGACCAATGGTGTTGACCAGCCGGCTACCGTGTTTGATGAACATCGTACAAGCAATATAGTGAAAACCTTGTAATTGTTGAAAGTCAAGAAGGTAGAAAAACTCTCATGCAAAGGTTAGAAGAAGAAGTAACACCCAAAACACTAGACAGTGCAAACGCCACAGCTAGTGAAAAACAAAAGTCAGATATACCTTCTTTTAATCTACTGATACCAACTCAACCATCAACTAGCAAAACGCCAAAGAGGGCAGAGGGTCAGGAAAAGGAGGTGGAAGAGACAACACTAGAAATAGGAAAGATGTTGCAAGAAAACATAATACTGAAAGCAACAGAAGGATGTAGGGATGAACATGATGATGTTGATGATCATGAAGATGAAGTGGAGGAGATTGTCAGTAAAGATGGGAAAAGAAAGTCACAACCATCAAGGGAATGGTTGTCCTCTTATCTTAGGAGGTCAGTGGTTATAAATGCAACAAAGGAGACACAAAAAACCAATATATCAACCTACATATACACTGGATGTGGTTATCCATGATATGTACATTTAGTGACTCATAAAACGCCTTAGTTTGCAGTTGCAACCTTAAATTGCTATAAAAGTACATGTAGAGGCATAAAACTCACAAAATGCCATGATCTGATAAAATGAAGTCCTTTAACTTTAATGCCATGTGCTATTTTGCAGGAGTAAAGTCTTCAAGAGGTGCAAGAACTCCAAGGGCGATATTTGAGAGCATAAGACCAGGATTATATGCACACAACAGATGTTTTCAAGCTTGGGGGCACATCCTGAAACTATGAAGAAAGGTTTAAGGCCCAAGAATCACCATCAAGATTGTCCTGCACTCAAATAATGCTGGTCAGTGTTTTTGTAAATTAAACGATGCGATTATTTTATGACAGTGTTTTGTTTATAAAATGTTCACTTGCAAATTTACAAAATAGGCCCGTGTTTGACAGAGAAGAAAATTTTTGATACATTGAATTCAATCAAAACAAGGAGACGGTTTTGAAACACGCTCATTTCAAAGAAGATCCAAAAGATAAAATGATAAAGAAATATGATCTGGTCTTCATGACAATAATATGGAACAGATATTTCTATGTTATCTGCTTCAATTTAAAATCATATAAAGTCGACATTTTGGACAACAATGCTCAATACAATAATCTGAGCATTAAAAAAAGTAAGACAGATGGGTTGAAAAGCTAGTAACTCACTTAATTTTTTTTGTTACAACGTTAGTGTAAAAACACATTACTAATTATGGAAATTGTTAAACTGGCAGCAAGATGCTTTTGCAAACTACTTGATTGGTAAACAACACCCAAGTTGTCGGGGGATAAAAAGGGCAAAGATTGTGAGACAAAAAATGGATTGGAGGACAACATCTAACTTGGTCGACTATGGGATATTTACAATGAGGCATATGGGGAAGATGTCTGGTCGGGCATGTGGTTTAGCAAAAGAAGAAGTCATACATGACCTAAAAAAGAAACAACTAAATAACCTCAGGATCAAGTACATTACAAAAATCCTACTCCATACCTTAAATGAAACATGAACTCGACTTGTAAGATCATTAAACAAATTCTTGCTAGGAGGGAAAGAAAGAATAGCATAATTGTACAATTTATGATTGAAAAGGATAGACGAAGGATGGCCACTAAAGTAGATTAGTTTGTTAAAGCGACATATTTTCCTTGTTATTTTGGTTTACACTTTTGCATGTTTATATTAGGACCAACTGTAAAAATCCATATGCTTCACATAGTATTGTTTTTGTTTACAATATGTATGCTTATGTTAACATCCCCTGTATATTTTTCATGTTTCAAAACGCCATATTATATGGCACATTTTAGGTTTGTATCCTACATAATACGCCGAAAGAATTTAGCACAAAAAGAACATAAAAAAACATTATCATGCTATCACATAAAAATCCAAAAATGCTAGATACATCATATCTTCTAGCCTTTTCAGTGTCAAAACTATGAAGAAAGGAATCTTGACAGCATACAGTGCTATGAACATATAAAAATTCAGAAAGTCTGTTTACAACTATATTGTTTTTGCACCAAATAATATATTGCTCGTCTAAAATGTGCAAAAAAAACACTATATAAGTAGAAAAGCAACAATACTAAAAAGTAGATCACTATAACTACTAAAATGCCAAAAAGTGTGTAAAAGGCCATACATGATAAGATAAAAATGGCTCAACTTATTGCATGGAGGTTCGATAGATCAGATAAATGTTTCATTCTAAAGTTCTCAGACAGGAGAAAAGTGAAGGTCAATACTATCAAAACCATATTTGATATGGATGAGACAGTCTAGAGGGATATTCAGGCACTTGGTGTTCCAATGGCCAACCATTTTGAAAGAACTGAAAGAGTAATAAGAAGGTTGAAGAGAAGATTTCCAGTGGATGATGATGTTGGTTATGAGCAACCAACTATTACCTAATGGAGTTTGAATGAAGAATTGAGGATGGTGACAGTTGCTTATAGCAACAGAGAACAAGATTCATTCACAAAGGATCAAGACCTAAACACAGAGAATGTTCACCACCTTGAATAACTATGTGAATTAAGACATTCAAACACTATCAAACACAGGATTGCGATTTTGTTCGAATCTAGGATACAAGGTAGGTTGCACTAGTTAATGGCGTTAAACGCGAAAGTGATTGATGATAAATCTGAGGAAAGTGATAAGCAAACTGATGGGTACATCTCTGATAATTGAGCTTCAAAGGTTCAACTCAAGTAATCCAATTCCATTGACTATATTGACTTGAAATTTGGTTAGCTGAACACATTTACATTTGAGAGGAGGTGTAACAATCAATGTGGATGTAGGCATATACATTATGTAATGATATCGACTACTGAGAATATTTACAGATTAACATGGACCATTACAACACCTTAGGTAAATCCCATATCGAGCATGGACTAGAAAGAGATTCCTGGTTCATAAGACATGCACTGCCTCTTAAAACACCAATGTATTTTGGCTTAGTTGGATGTGGAGGACATGAAAACTCCACAGTTAAGCATGCTCATGTGAGAGTAGTACTAGGATGAGTGACCTCCTTGGAAGTCTTCACTAGGCAACTAAAAAAAATCGATAGTTCCTGGGTGGGCAACCGATCGGGGGTAAAGTGAACAATATTCGTGGTATAAGGGGCCAGATGTTACACATCATTTAAAGTTGGGATGTTAAAAATCAAAACCAAACTTGGGATGGACTAAGCTCGACCTTGGCTCGTTTAACATCAGGGTTTGAGGTTGGATCATTTTAAGCTTTATAAACGAATTTTTAATTTGGTTCATAAGTATTTTTTAATCTAAAGCTTGACTGGTGCTTAGGTTCAACATCTATTGTTTGCTACTTGTTTTATTTTCTATTTTTATATATAATTAGTTGTGGGATGAATTACCCTAAGAAAATAAATGAAAACAACTCATGAATATGAGGTTGGATGGGTTTGTATTTTCATTCTTTATTTAAAAAAAGAGCATTATATTTATTTTATAAAAAAATTAGTAATCACTAATAACCAAATGTGTTAACTAATTTCTTAAATCTAAGAACCTATAGTGTAATATAAACTAACTGCATAGACCATGTGTGACATTATTTCTTTATTTTATAAAGGGATATTGGACTTAAATAACCCTAACTTTGATCAATTGGTCGATCGCATTCCCAACTTTTAATTTCTATCACACCACTCTCAACTTTCAAGTTATTTTCCTCTGGCTCTCCCAAACTAATTAAACACTAACCCAGTTGGTTTTTTTTTGCTAATGTGGCTCTTGTGTGGTGACGTGGCATTTTTCCTGATGTGTAAGCTGACATGGCAGCTAACATAGCATTGATTTGGCTTTTATGATGACGTGGTAGCTGACGTGGCTTTTTTATGACGTGACAACTGATGTGTCACTAGTTTTGGTGATGTGACAACTAATATAAGCAAACTGGGTTAGTGTTGGGTTAGTTTGGGAGTGTTGTAGGAAATAAGTTGAAAGTTGAGGGTAGTGTGGTACAAACAAAACGTCAGGAGTGTTATCGCCCAATTGATGAAAGTAGGGTTATTTAAATCCACTATCCCTTTTATATACAAACTGGCAAAATATTAATTTCATATGAACTAATAGTAATAGACGTCTTACTAATAGTAAGTGTTAGTCATAGTGAATATGTAACATCCACGAAATATAGATCATATCAAACCCGACATATTTGTAAGGAATATTGGATTTAAATAACCTAAACTTTCAGCAATTGGCCTATAACACTCCCAACTTTGTATTTCTAACACACCACTCCCAATTTATAACTTATTTTCCCCTTGCACTCTCAAACTAACTAAACCCTAACTCAGTTAGCTGACGTCAGATGTCACGTCATTTAAAAATGTCATTTCAGCTGCCACATCACAAAATAAGTGTCATAACAGATGCCACATCAGATGTCATGTCACTAAACAAAGTGCCACGTTAACAAAAGACTAACTGAGTTAGGATTTTGTTACTTTGAGAGTGCCAGGGGAAAATAAGTTGAAAGGGGAGTGGTCTGGTACAAATCGAAACTTATGGGTCTCCACCGATTCCGAAAACATCGCACACACAAACCACCACTCACCACCAACATGCTTGTTGACTAACCACCCGAATTATTTTTAAACTAATAAACGTAGGATTTCGAAATCAACCTTACCACCCAAGGGAAATAATTGTGTCGGTCACTAACGTATCTTCTAGATCTTCACGCGTATATTCGAAATCTTTTTCCTTGTTTGTGGATTCGAATTCATGTGCAAAAGCCAAATGAAATCCACATATGAGATCGTAGTTGACTTTTTTGTTTGACTTTCGGTTCTGACCATTTTGGTCAATTCAAAGTTCAAATTGAACTTTGCAACGTGATCATAATAATTAAGGTGTTAATCCCTCGCGATTACACCATTTGCTCATCACGTTTAATAGGCGAAATGACGAGTCAAACTTTTACGAAATAAAAGTCAAAAGTGCATAAAAATGCATTTTACGACGAAAGTGTTTTTTAGTATTAAAACTTAAAGTTTTGACACCAAATCACTTTTCTAACATTATTATACATACTCTAACATGTCTAACTTGTCATTTCTAGTTTAGCGCTTTTTCTTAGTCAATAGTCGAGAGGTTTGACTTCCGCTTTGACTTTCGAATCTGACTCGTTTGGTCAACTTTCGGATCTGACCAAGCCCATTTTTATGGCCATAGTAATATAGGGAAAACAACCCTCTGAGATTATACCGTATGGTCATGTCGTTTGGTTAGTCAAATGATGAGTTAACTATATACACTTTTAAAATGTCGAAATGCCCTTTTGGCACAAAAATAGTTTTAAACATGTATGGTCATTATTTTGAACTTATAAACTAATCATACAACATAATTAAACTAGTTTGACATGTTAGACTCATCATAGGACTTATTTAACCATACGAAACGTAGTTACGCATACGACCCGTTAAAGTGGCGTAAACCACTTTAACAAGTCGTAACAAGTCAAAACACTCCTAGATATTTCCGAATCAGAATGTAAGTATTATGAACCATATTACATGAGATCTTCCATTGTTTGTTTATGAACCTTATTCTATCCATTCCTCCGATTAAGTCACATTATATATTAACCTTAGTTATCCGACATATTAGGAAACACTTGAACATCTACGCAATCCAAGTGAGTACATAGCTCCCCTCTTTTACATTTTCTAAATGTTTTGGGTGACTCATATGTGCTAAACTATTTTCAAGTTTTCAAAATGAGTACATGTTTTATATATAACAATATGTTTTCAATAATGTGGGAAACTTGTTGGTGCGTTATCCATAACACGAATGACATTCATTAACTTTGGCCAAGCCGACCAGTAGTATGTTATGGTGCCATAGGACTGATAATCCCATTACCAAAATTCCGAGTGTTTGTGGGGAAGTTTGGGGACGATAAAAACTGATTTTAATAACCCTTTGGTGGTTTGTTAGTCGAATATTTTAATAGACCCTTTAGTCGTCTGTTAGTCGAGACGAGTCAACACAGGCTTGAATGTATTCACCAAAGCGACCCCAGTTTACACAATTAAAACAAGGACGAATGGTTATGCAAAACAAGGATGATTGCTTTATACATAACACGGACGATTGGTTTATACAAAACAAGGACAAATGGTTTTAGACAAGTCACGAATGGTTTTCAATTAAAGATATATAAACCATACAAAGATTTCTTTAAATCGATTTTTATACGGTTATACAAAAGAAACACTTTTGTTACGATTTATGGCTACAAGTTTTCATAACTCATACCAAATTTTATAGTTGGTTAAACATATTGCAATACCAAACATTTTAATACAAGTTGGGATACAAGGTTTTCACTCATCGACTCTCGTAGTCGAACGAGGTATTGCAAATATTAATACAAAGCCATGAATTTGACACATAAAACCTATGTTACTTACCAACATTCTTTGTTGACTGTCTTTTTCACATATGTTTCAGCTGCTAATGTGTGACGATTATGAACATATGCTACACGTAGGATGGACTCGGGCCTTAGTTTAATTTAAACTTAAAGAGAATTGTTTGTATTTTGTTTGTGTTATCAAAAAACAATGTAAATTGTTAATTCAATAGAACAAAACCTTGCTTACCATGTGTTTAAAACAATTCTTGTAACATGACTCACCGACATTTCCGCTGCAGTTTGTTATTTTACGCGGTCGGGGTGTTACATGATTGGAAGGTAATTACAGAAAAGGAGTAATTTAGATGTGAAAGGATGAGATTAGAGTAGAAGGAGAAAAGTTGAAGGAAGTTGTGTCAATGTGGGAGTGTACGACCCGTACCAAGTTTAGCGGGTACAATTCGTATCCGCGCTAGACAAAAAGTGAAAGAATCCAAGTTGGGATTTAGCCAAGACTTTACCCTGTCAGAAGATTACGGGCCATACCCAATTAAAAGGGAGACACATACAATTTTTGAAGCCCAGTTAGAGCTGACTATAAAAGGAATACGATAGAAACCCTAGATAAGAACTAAAGATCGGCCGCAAGTGAAAAAAAGGCTATAGAAAGTGATTTTGAAGGATTCGGAATAGAAAAGGCAAGAGATTCGAAGATCTTACGCACAAGGAAGTCAAGATTTGATTCTTCGGGTTAATCTTTATAGTTTTTCTAGTATTTAACTTAGTGTTCATGATGATGAATTTGATTTTGTTTGTCATGTCATTGCTAAACTCTTGTATGGCTAACTGTCAGGATGAGATGATTCGTTGATTTGGTTTATGATTGATGATGGATTTATTATTTGTATGATTTTAGTATTGTGGTATGGTTAATTCATATAATGCATATGGGTACATGTTGAGCATTAGTTATGATGTTAGTTGTGTGGTTGTGTTGATCTTTTATCAGGTTATGCATGTTAAATTTAGTATCTTCTATCTCTAGGTTATATTGACATCCATTAGCTTAGGCTTGAAACTTTAATTGGTAAAAGAAAATTAATTCTCATAACTGGTAAAATATGTATTCTGCCTATGGGAAAGATCTAACTAAAAAGATCTAAAAATTAGTTACAGTTTTCTATAACCGTCTCACCATCGTAGTTCGTAAACCGCTATGTTTGTTGCTAGTCTAGAAACTCTAAGTCATAAGAACCGATAATATTATCACTAGCTTTATTAGATTAGGTCTAAAAGGTGTGTCTATAGCCTTAACCCTAACTTGATAGGATTAACCTTAATTGGTATTAGTTCAATTTAAAAAATCATATGCTATTATTGAGTTAAGTCTTGAAATAGTTTAATAAGTTCGTCTATCACCAATCTAATCAATCCGCGTTGATTCGAATCTAGGATTGTTATATTTTTGTAACCTTTGGTAATGCTTCTAAGTTACTTGAGGTTTTCGTAATTATTAGTTTAAGTGATAATTATTTATAGATTGCACATCAAGTGATAAGTTTATTGATAGTAGATTTTGTGTCATAGGATTGATACTTGGTTACTTACCTATGCTATACTATATTCTGACGGGTGCGCTTACCTGTTATGTGTGTGGTTAGTGTTTATTTGGTTTTTACCTTAAAGCTCGTCTGTGTTTTGTGTTCAATTTATTTGTTACTATCTAACCATGTCAATGTCATGGACTATGTACTCCGTTGATCTGGAGTCAATACTCCAATCATCATTTGTGAAAAATTTTACCTGCCATATTAGCTCTAGGAACCTTATCACCTTGTGACGTGTTTTCACCTTGCATAAAATATTTGAGAACTGTGCTCTATTCAGTTTCAACAAACCCAAATTTTAGATTGCTTCTTTCCCGCTTTGTTTTTCTAGACCACCACTCTAAGTAACGTATTCTCTTGAGACAACCGTCATAATTGTGCCCACTCTTGCCAAATGAGTAATGTTCTCTGTCTCGGCTGAGAAGTTGTGTTTGGTTTCCTTGTGGCCTCCCTTGTATCTTTGTTAATCGAACCCCCACCATCTCACCTACCTTTGGACCTGGCTTGGAAGGTTGCAACCTCATGTTGCGATTTCCATCCCATGGTTCTCTATTGTTCATCCTTATATGCTAATATGTAAGCCTCCCCCAAATTAGGGTTTGGATTTATGGACAAAATCTGGGGTTCTTATGGTAGAAAATTCGCTATCAAGTCCCATGAGAAATTCTATAGCCACTCCTTTTCCTTGAAATCATCATCCTTTTGCTAATATTACATGTGTTGTTTCTACATGTGCAATATGGTGTAGGCAAGACTGATTAAATCTTGTCCATAATCCTCTTGGATTTGTATAACTAAAATGAACATACCGTGCTAGTGAATTATGATGAGTGTTTGTTTCAACTCGTAGGCACGTGGTGCACTTTCCTTCCCAAATCCATCTTTAATATCTTCCCAAATTTCCATTGATGTGTTATCGTACTTGACACTATCTCTAATGTCTTCATCCATGATTGTGTTCAACTGTCCCTTGAATTATAGAAACCATTCTATGGGGCTGTTTGTTTTTTAGAGAAGAGCTTCCTGGCCTCTTTTGTATGTGCGATGTAGGCCACACACAGACCTTTTGTATTGGGATTGTTTATTTTCAGAAGATATTTCATTTAAAAAGGTTTGCTTGTCCTCTTCCCCAAACAGATGTAGACCTCCCACTTCTAAACACTCTGAACCTCTTCTTCTTTTCCTTCTTGACCTAATATCACAAAACACTTCAACCCTTCTCATTTCCCCTTGAAATCATCATCCTTTTGCTAACGTTACATGTGTAATTTCCACATGTGCAATATGGTGTAGGCAAGTCTGATTGAATCTTGTCCGTAATCCTCTTGGATTTGTATAACTGAAACGAACATACCATACTGGTGAATTATGATGAGTGTATGTTTCAACTCGTAGGCACGTGGTGCACTTTCCTTCCCAAATCCATCTTTAAGATCTTCCCAAATTTCCATTGCTGTGTTATCGTACTTGACACTATCCCTGATGTCTTCATCCATGGTTGTGTTCAACTATCCCTTGAATTATAGAAACCATTCTATGGGGCTGTTTGTTTTTTAGAGAAGAGCTTCCTGGCCTCTTTTGTCTGTGCGATGTAGGCCACGCACAGACCTTTTGTATTGCGGATTGTTTATTTTTCAGAAGAGATTTCATTTAAAAAGGTTTGCTCGTCCTCTTCCCCAAACAGATGCGGACCTCCCACTTCTAAACACTCAAAACCTCTTCTTCTTTTCTTTCTTGACCTAATATCATAAAACACTTCAAACCCTACACCCTTCTCCTCTCCCACAGCCACCCCCCATCCGCTACCCTCCACTCCGATGCCTCCTTCCTATCCTCTCTACATATCCCTATGTTGGCCTCCTCACCCCATCACCTCATCACCGAGCTTCAATATCCCATCTTCAACATCGATCAACAGTGGCCTCCTCACCCCATCACCTCCGGAGACCCCCTCCACCCCTCATCGAGCTTCAACAGCGGCACCTCGGGCAATCCCTTGTCACCCCCGTCACCTCCAACCTCCTTCACAACCGACCCACAACAGCAACAGGTTTGATTTCTTTTTTTCATTGTTTTGTACATGTTCATTTCATTGTTTGCTAATGTTCAATAGGTGTTGTTCATTGTGAATTGTTTGATTTTATTTTCTGATTTGTTGATGTTCATAGTAGATTGTTTGATTTTTTTTTCTAATTTGTTGATGTTCATAGTAGATAGTTTGATTTATTTTCTGATTTTTTTGATTTATTCATTGATTTATGTATAGATGTTCATCGTGGATTCTTGATTGAATTTACCACTTTGTTTGATGTACACATGTTCATGCTAAATTCTTGATTTATAGATGTTAATGCTAAATTATTTGATTTATACTTGGTGTGAATATGATTTTGGAAAGAAAATGCATGCTTATTAGCACTTTGTTTGAATATGCTTAATTGATTTGTGCCTGTTAGGTTCATTGCTTGTTTGTTGATTAATAGAAATGGGAGAGAAATAACAATGGTCAAATGAGCATCTAAAATGCTTAATAGAGACTTTATTAAATACACATGCACCATTCCCGTTTCCACCACCAAGTATGTTTATGGTTTGTTAAATATTTCTATCTTAGTTTAATATTCTAATTAATTGTATATCTTTACAGACAAATTTTATCTTTGTGATGTCGCATAAGCACACATACGAGAATTATGGCTCCGTAACGTAATGTGAGGTATTGGCTTGGAGATTTTCGTCGGAGACATGCAATGACTAATAAAGAGAAATTTAACCATGCACATGCAAACTTCGGAATGTCATTGAACGTGCTTTTGGTGTCTTAAAAGAACGATTCCCTATATTGAATAGGATGGCACCATTTCCATTGGTTACACAAAGGAACATTACCATTGCATATTTCGTGCTACATAATTTTATAAGGAAAGAGGGTTTGAGCGTGTCGTTATAAAATAGCCAAGAGTAAGTTGATGCTGATGAAGACGAGGTTGAAGCACATGGTACTGCATTGGAACGGGAATATATGACTCAATTATGAGATGAGATTGCTGAGCAGTTAATGCAAAGAACGGAATAAATGATTAAAAAAATGGTATTGTGTTTTTTATTAATATTATTTCAGTATTGTACAACCATTATTTAAATTTGAATATTGAAAAACTCTTTTGAGTTTAAAAAACCTGTTTATTTAAATTTCAGATTATTTTAGCAGCTTGATGAAGTTAAAAAACAAACCGTCTTCTTCTTGCAGACTGCAGAGGTCTGGTCTACCTCTTCTGCTACAGATGTCTGCAGATGTGGTCCTCAAACTACAAACATTTTACCTCTAAGGAAACAAATAGCGCCTATGACTCCGACTTATACATACTGAGGCATTAGAAGGGAATAGACACACTGATTCACCAATCGGTTCTTGTAACCGCCGATGACTTTCAGCCCATGCAACATGTCCCTTAGTCAAACCTAATGGACTTCTAAACACTAACCCATTATGTTACGTGGCCTCCGGCCCAATATAGAAATAAACACGACAATTTCTTTAACCTAATACATACTAAACAAACATAAGATAACATGAAACCCATTTGATGATTAAAACATATTACATTCTTCCCTTAATCACAAATGGGTTGTCTTCATCCTTGGTCTTTCGTTTACACCATTTTTTTGTGTTATTGACTATCAAACACCAAATCTTCAATGGATTCCTATTTGATTCTTTATGTGATTGTTGACCCGCTTACCTTTAGTGTTGATATGAACTTCCTTTTTCCATTTTATCTTGTAATTTGGTTCTTGATCTCTGGGATCTTCACAAGCCTTTAGTATTTCTTCTTCATCTTCGGTGAGTTTGACTTTATCCTTCATCATGTGAAAGTACCATTCAAACAGATCGATGTATTTAATTTAAGCAATTTTGATTTTGCTCACATCCTTACAAAATGTGACCAAGCCTCATAGCAACGAACTCCTATTTTCCTTCTTTATTCATTTGATTCAAACCACCCATATTGAACAAATTTATCTCCTTGCCATTTTTGACCCGTGGAGGCACTTCATCAAATTTGAAGATTCCTAGATAATCTTGAGTTAACCATTTACCCATCTTATCAAACTTCATCTTGAAGCCAACTTTGTGATCCATCAACCTTTTATGCATCTTTACCAACTCGATAAAATCCATGCAACTTGCAAAGGTTACATCTTCCTCTTGGTCATCATTTATTCCTTCCTTAACAAAGTCCCAATTTGAATTTTCATTGAGCGCCTCTAGATACATTTCTAAAGCTGAAGTTTCCTTTCTATGATACACTTCATCTTTATCCTTTTTAGTACCCACAATGCTTGCATTTTCCTCCTCATTGACATATGTTTCTTTTGGTTCTTATGAAGTTTTTCAAATTCTCTTTCATACAATTCTTCCACATAAGAATTCAACTTTTCTTCTTTCAGTTTGAAAACATGTAGGAGTATCCAAATTCTCATAAAACTTGTCCAAATAATCATGCTCAAATTCAATTTCAGTTACATCCTCAAAGATTTCACATCCCTTTATTTTTTCCATTAACATATACTTGAGCCTACACTTTTCACTGCTTATGGACACTTCAATTCCATGAAAAGTTAGTTATTCTATACTTACAAAATTACGTTCCATGTTGGAACGTAGTTGATCCAAGGAATTTTTTTAAATTTCCATCAACCGGAATTTTTGACTCACCAACACCATGAACCGACAAAATTTCTTCCTTGTTTTTCGTTTGTATGAATACCAAAGTGTCACTTAAAAACTTTAAATGCATATTTATTACCGGTCATGAAGATTTTAAAAGACAGATCCACAACCTAATTCCCCCCATAGTACCCTCCACAAGATTAATAATCACTCTCTTCTGGAAACTTAACCATGCAATGACTTGGAGATTTTCGTCGGAGACATGCAATGACTAATAAAGAGAAATTTAACCATGCACATGCAAAACTTCGGAACGTCATTGAACGTGCTTTTGGTGTCTTAAAAGAACGATTCCCTATATTGAATAGGATGGCACCATTTCCATTGGTTACACAAAGGAACATTACCATTGCATATTTCGTGCTACATAATTTTATAAGGAAAGAGGGTTTGAGCGTGTCGTTATATAATAGCCAAGAGTAAGTTGATGCTGATGAAGACGAGGTTGAAGCACATGGTACTGCATTGGATCGGGAATATATGACTCAATTATGAGATGAGATTGCTGAGCAGTTAATGCAAAGAACGGAATAAATGATTTAAAAAATGGTATTGTGTTTTTATTAATATTATTTCAGTATTGTACAACCATTATTTAAATTTGAATGTTGAAAAACTCTTTTGAGTTTAAAAAACCTGTTTATTTAAATTTTAGATTATTTTAGCAGCTTGAAGAAGTTAAAAAAGCAAACAGTCTTCTTCTTGCAGACTGCAGAGGTCTGGTCTACCTCTTCTGCTACAGATGTCTGCAGATGTGGTCGGCAAACTACAAACATTTTACCTTTAAGGAAACAAATAGCGCCTAGGACTCCGACTTATACATACTGAGGCATCAGAAGGGAATAGACACACTGATTCACCAATCGGTTCTTGTAACCGGCGATGACTTTCAGCCCATGCAACATGTCCCTTAATCAAACCTAATGGACTTCTAAACACTAACCCATTATGTTACGTGGCCTCCGGCCCAATATAGAAATAAACACGACAATTTCTTTAACCTAATACATACTAAACAAACATAAGATAACATGAAACCCATTTGATGATTAAAACATATTACATTCTTCCCTTAATCACAAATGGGTTGTCTTCATCCTTGGTCTTTCGTTTACACCATTTTTTTGTGTTATTGACTATCAAACACCAAATCTTCAATGGATTCCTATTTGATTCTTTATGTGATTGTTGACCCGCTTACCTTTAGTGTCGATATGAACTTCCTTTTTCCATTTTATCTTGTAATTTGGTTCTTGATCTCTGGGATCTTCACAAGCCTTTAGTATTTCTTCTTCATCTTTGGTGAGTTTGACTTTATCCTTCATCATGTGAAAGTACCATTCAAACAGATCGATGTATTTAATTTAAGCAATTTTGATTTTGCTCACATCCTTGCAAAAAGTGACCAAGCCTCATAGCAACGAACTCCTATTTTCCTTCTTTATTCATTTGATTTAAACCACCCATTTCGTTCACCACCAAATGTTGATTGAACAAATTTATCTCCTTGCCATTTTTGACCCGTTGAGGCACTTCATCAAATTTGAAGATTCCTAGATAATCTTGAGTTAACCATTTACCCATCTTATCAAACTTCATCTTGAAGCCAACTTTGTGATCCATCAACCTTTTATGCATCTTTACCAACTCGATAAAATCCATGCAACTTGCAAAGGTTACATCTTCCTCTTGGTCATCATTTATTCCTTCCTTAACAAAGTCCCAATTTGAATTTTCATTGAGCGCCTCTAGATACATTTCTAAAGCTGAAGTTTCCTTTCTATGATACACTTCATCTTTATCCTTTTTAGTACCCACAATGCTTGCATTTTCCTCCTCATTGACATATGTTTCTTTTGGTTCTTATGAAGTTTTTCAAATTCCCTTTCATACAATTCTTCCACATAAGAATTCAACTTTTCTTCTTTCAGTTTGAAAACATGTAGGAGTATCCAAATTCTCATAAAACTTGTCCAAATAATCATGCTCAAATTCAATTTCAGTTACATCCTCAAAGATTTCACATCCCTTTATTTTTTCCATTAACATATACTTGAGCCTACACTTTTCACTCCTTATGGACACTTCAATTCCATGAAAAAGTAGTTATTCTATACTTACAAAATTACGTTCCATGTTGGAACGTAGTTGATCCAAGGAATTTTTTTTAAATTTCCATCAACCGGAATTTTTGACTCACCAATACCATGAACAGACAAAAATTCTTCATTGTTTTTCGTTTGTATGAGTACCAAAGTGTCATTTAAAAACTTTAAATGCATATTTATGACCCGTCATGAAGGTTTTAAAAGACAGATCCACAACCTAATTCCCCCAATAGTACCCTCCACAAGATTAATAATCACTCTCTTCTGGAAACTGACTCGGATTAATGTACTTACTAGGGTATATCGAGGCTACACGACCAAAAGCCTTGAAAACTAATCATCGTATGCCGAAGTTCCATAGCCTACCCACATGTGTTTTTTGTTTGTTCTTTATCTTCCTCCAGAATTATTTTGGAATCGTCTTCTTGGGGAACTTGTAACCTGGGGCCTTTCCTACAGAATAATAGGATGACGTCCCTTTCGTAACTTTCGTGTTGCTACCCTGTCATATTTTCCCTTGTTCAACCCGACACCAATCCCCATGGCTTCATCCCTTTTCTGTTGCCTTCCTCGGTGCAAACCCTAACGTACCCCTGTTAACGAATTCACCCTTAAGATCCCAATTTCCACCAAACCATGATCTTCTTTCGAACTTGATTTCGAGCCTTAGGCTCTGATACCACTGTTAGACTTATCAGACCTAGAATCACATCATAATTCTATTTCTGGATAACTATCTCGGTGTTTCTCCATGGTTTCGCTATTCACATGTAACAGTAACACCACGACCAAATCTAATACACACATAATGTAGTAGAACAAATTCTAATTTGAGAAGTAATTGAACTACAGAAACCGTTCTATGAATCCTTCTTATACGTCGGAAGGGAATGGATACACCAATTCAGCAATTGGTTCTTGTAAGCTTCAACAACCTTCAGCCTATGCAACGCATTCCTTAATCAAACCTAATGGACTTGTAAACACTCACCCATAATGTTACATGGTCTTAGGGCAATACAGAAATAAACATGACAATTTGTTTTGACCCAATACATACTAAACAAACATATAATAACATGCAGCAAACAGATTACAGAAACAAAGCTTCACAAAGCATTATTGGAAACATTATATAGAAACAATGTGAAACTTCGACTTCTACAAGAACACGTAACATACCAACAATCTCATTTCATCATCTTCACACAAGTAATGCCAAGTATCATCATTTCTAAGGGATTTTTTGTTGGAGTAGTGTTGACCGACTCTAACGTTGCAAAGGTGAACGTTGGGAATTGCTTTGACCAATAAAAGTGGAAGACCGCTTCTGCCGTAAAGTTTGTTACTTTTGCCAGTATTTAAAGTAGCAGCAGCTTTAGTTGTTTTCATCATTCATTTTCAATTTCCAATTAGTCGAAATTATTGTAATCATTCGAAGCATTGAATAAAACTGATTACATTCGACTGTTTTTTCTTTGATTAATTTGTTGCCTTCTCTAATCCAAATCTAACATTTTTATCCCACCAATCTCCCCCTAAACGGACTATTTTAAAACCAATTATTTTCCAACCATGTCTGGAATCATTACTTAAATTATTTCAAGGGAAAATTTGTTGGTGTTGGAAGTTTATAATCAAGAAATCTTATGCAAAGTGTAATTAGAAAGTAAAAAAAGGTCAAATTGTTGTGACTGTTGGTACTAAAAACGATTTTATAAGCGTCACATATAGTGGGTATAAATACCACCCAACAAAGTCATTTGTAATGTATGTGAAATATATAATAGTGTGAGCTTTGTGTGTGTTGTTGTGTATGTGTCCGTCCCAATGTTCTCCGAGTCCCTGCACATTCTTGTGCATACACATTATCAATTGTTC
The DNA here is from genome assembly GCA_947069175.1 of Scalesia atractyloides. NCBI lineage: Eukaryota > Viridiplantae > Streptophyta > Magnoliopsida > Asterales > Asteraceae > Scalesia > Scalesia atractyloides. Next base: position 91,012,759 of record CAMTDV010000012.1, read on the forward strand.
AAAAATTATAATGTTGGTTTTTATTATTAATTTTAACTACTTCTAGAATGTATTATATGTTGAGCAAAAAGTAAATTTCTGTTGTGATCTTTTGTTCAATTTATGTCGGTAATTAATATGTGGATAACTTTGACCGAATTTAATGCTTTCACTACAAGTATAGCCTCTGAATAGAGATTCATGTGATTTGCTTATAAAAACAACATATATGATATAAAAAAGAAATTACTCTTAATTGGATTTTATCTAAACGTTTCTTATAAAGTTTATCTAACAGTTTTTTTTTAATTCCATTCAACGGTGGAAGAATTAATCACAAAATGTTACAGGTTAAAGCTTAACAAAATGTTGACAATTTAATACATGTTGTATGATACATCATAAGCTAATAAACTATTTTGCAAACAAACATGACCACATGATATTTCTAGTGTCTACATAGTATTGAAAAGATAGTATCATGGCTTAACCTTCTTAGTTATTCGGGCAGCTTTTTTATATCCATACTTAGAATCATTGTCAAAAGATATAACAACAAACTTGATATATGAATAACGTGTTAAAACATGTTTGTGGTAAAACGGGCCTGATGGGTTTTACATGCAATGAGTTAGTAATTAAGCTTTAGTTATGATTACAAAAACTTTATTATTAGTGTTTTGATAATTGTAGTGTCGTCAAGTCGGTATTATTTTAGTACGATTTACTTAAGACTAACATGAAGTCATAACAAAATCAATGCATGTTAGAAAGTGTTGAGAACACAATTGTTCGAGAGTATTCACTATTATGGTTTCTTTCTGACACCTAGGTACCTTGGACGCTGGAGTATTAAAGGTCTAATCCCTAAGACTAAGGGAGTTTGGAATGGGAATCACCCTTGGAAGGGTCTCTCTAACTAGTCAGCGTGGAAAAAAATTGTTTACCTTAAAGACAAGTCATTAGAAGTTGCTTCGAATTCACAAGGTTGATGTAAAGTTGCATTGGAATTCGTCATTAGTGGCAACTGCATCAGCCACAGAACACTGGTAGCAACTTGATCCATGAGTAACAAGTGGGATCAACATCAACTTACTTGGTACATTAATGGCAATTGTGAGCAGTAGCAATTGTCATTATCAAAAAGAATACACCAATTGTAAGTGTTCATGAGTAGCAACTTGAAGGATCGGCCGTAACAATCTTTATGGAGAGAGATCTTGCTTCTGATAGAGTTGTGCTAATTTAATTTAATAATGTCACACCCCAACCGATGGTGGAAACATCGGAGTGAGACGAACAAGATTGCTCAGACATCATAACACTAATTGCGACAATATTAAATTAAACCATCCATTTCATTTCATTTATCCAAAAGTCAAGTACATCACAAATTCAAATACAACATAAAATCAGAATAGGACAAGTTCAAACAACATAGCAAATAACTAGCATTATAGGTGTGTTTCTATGTCGTTCCTACTATGTTTCGTCTAATCAACATCCTCAACCGGTAACATGTTAAAAGTATAGTTCAATACAGAGGTATTGGCGAGTACGCAAGTTTTAATCATAGCATAAGTAATAAAACCCGTTTAAAACAAATCCACATGTTAAGTTAGCATACGAGATTAATGTAAACATGGCATGAGAACTACAAGTCAATCCTCAAGTGTCACCACAAAATAGATTAAACTTAACATGACCACAAGAATACGGGCGATGCGTTACTCATATAGCGCTATACATGTTAAGGGGAGGCTCGTACGAAGTTAATGACAATTAGTATCACATAAGAATGTTCCAAGTATACAAATCGAGTATCACATAACTATAGCATGTATGATGGATTGTTTGTGTGATTTCATAAAGTATAAGTATTATTCCGTGTGTTTTTGATAGACTAACAAGTTGCACCCAAAAGTGTAAAGTGTAAAAAGGTGTCGAGTGTACTCACAGTTTTGCAAAGGTTAAATCCGTGAAAGTGTTTGGTTGATTAGGGAACGAACACCGAGTTATCCTACACAAGGAAACGTACGTGTGTGACTATTGGAATTATAATGGAGTTTGTTAGTTTAGTAGTTTAAAGTATGCAAAAGTATGTATTGTCGAAAGTATTTATCTAGATGTTAACGTTCGTTTTTTACACTATAAGCCCCATAGGGTGTTTGTGATTTTATGGGTCATGCCCAATAGAATCGTAACGAGAGGTTAAGTCTTAGATAAAATAACCTAATGTTAGGACAAGTAACCGTACGGTCATCGTCAAAGGTTCGGTTATATTTATTATTTACATATATATGTTACATATTATATTATCAAGTTTATCATATAAATCATAGATTTCATGGAAGTCATAGAAGTCATGCATGGAGGTAGGAGGATAACCGTCCTTTAACCTCTTTCATAAGATTCATCAATACACAAATTGTCACAAGGACAATTCGGATGGTCCTGAATGAAATAAAAGGAAAATACTTCACTAAACTATGTGTCGACCAAGTAAGCAAGCTAGGTGCGTGCATCCCGAACATAGCAACGTTTGGGGACATGTCGTAGTCTCGTTACTCAATTGAAGGTTGAACATAGCTTAGTGGTTAGAAATCATCAAGTGAGGTGGTGGATTGAAAGTAGGATAGCCATGGCCTCCATGTAATCACACCTTTACCAAAACACAAGCTTTGTAAGCTTGGATGGTTCCAACAATTGTGGGTTAAAACCCTTAGTAAAACAACAAGTTTAGAGGTATTTTATACCTCTTAATTTGTATGAAACAATTCTAGCTAGCTCACTAATCATGGGCTTGATTAGAGGCACAAGTTGCATAAAGTTGTTAAGAGAAAACATGTTTAAGAAAAAGTTTACAAGTTTATCTTCCAAAACAGAATGTTTGGCCATAAAAATGGTATTGTTCCACCTTGTTTTCCATGGAAAACCTATGGTAACATCCCTAGAGGCTTATCAAACATTGTAGAGGAAGAAAACATGAAGAAAACTTGAAGTTTTTAAAGTTATGAAAAGATGAAAGTGAGCAGAAAGTTTAAGACACTTTTAGACCTCAAAATGTTGAGGTTTTACCTTAGTTTGCCCAAGAAAACTTGTGGAAACTTTCCTAGAGGTTATCCAATTGTTTTAGAAGAAGAAATAAGGCTTGGTTATGAAATCTGGAAGTTTAGGGAGGATTTTTGAAGTGTTGGAGGCTTGTAAAAGTGAGAAAAGGTTGGGGAAATGTGAATTTATATAGAGGGAAGATTATGGTTTGAGTTAGGTTAGCATTTATGAGGTTTAGGTAGGTAATAATCTTGGAACAAGAAGTTTAGTGCATGTGGACAGCTTGCGGCCGCAAGCTGTCTTATATCTTTCTTTTTTATTTTGTTATTTAATAAATGTAAACAAGTTTTTTTGATGGTTAAATGTTGTACTTTTTATATATTACAAGTATAGTTTGTTTGGAAGATTAAAACCAAGTGTAAGGGTGTTACATAGCCCCTAAAAGGAACTTGTTGGGTAGTAAGTGTTTAGTATAAATGTGACAAGATTTACGATGCCAAAAGCTCATACATTTCGTGTTTTTGAATCACTAATTGTTTTGCTTGATTTGAAACGTTTAAGACTCACGGATGCACGATAATAATTCACGAGTTAATTCGAAACTATAAATCATGTAACGAATAAGTGTACGAACATATGTATAAATGCGTATAAAGATTGCGGATTTCGTATAATTGATCAATTTGATTACAATCAAAGCCTTGGATTTACAATGATTCGGATTGTGATATGATTACAAGGTTTAGACTTTCCAAAAATAGAATCACGAAGCAAACTTACTAAAAATGGAAAGTTACAAAAAGCGAAGCGTTACAAATAACTACCACGGTTTATTGTACTAACTGACATACTCTTTCACGAAAATTTGTAACGTTCCTCAAAACGTTGTAGTCAGACCATACCTATAAGGAAGGTCTTTATTCTGCTTCACATATGAATTTGGGTACACTTTTTTTCATAATAGAAACGCACACTACTTTTCTCTTGGATTATCTAATTAAAAATTTGAAGCGTACCACCATGTTTAATCTGACTGTGATACATACATATTTCATGTATAAATCTAGAGCATACTCAAACAATAAAACCTACATACATGGTGTGATGGTAACGCGTCTCCCTTCTTTCCAAGAGGTGAAAGGTACAAACCCTACAAATGACATATATAAAAGCATTTAGGAGTAAGTTCGTTAAAAAAAACAATAAAAAGATAAATTTCTGGATTACTCAGTGTGTACTTAAATAGAGTTTTGGGTGATTTTTTAACCCATTCCCTTATAGCTAACGTTTTTTTAATATGATGTGTATCATTCAATAATTCAATGGGTCAAAATCATCCTTTGTAGAAAAGTTATCAGACAAAAGTTCGTACAAAAGTTATCAGACAAAATTGATTAATTTCACAACGTGTTTGATTGGAAGTGTACCATTCCATTTAGCTCAACAAGGTCCACCGTCTACTCACACATAAAGGGACCAGCCCTTTTACCATTTTGTGCCTGGCATTTATAAACCATGGACCATGGTTGCAATAAAAGCATTAAACTAAATGCATATCATGGTTATGGTATTTTCTTTGGTTCTGATGCAGAAAAATTGAGAGGAGACGTAGATCATCAAGACAGGGAATTTTTAGTGATAAATCTAGAAATTTTTACGATGGAGAAAAAATAGGTCGGTTTAATGAAACATTAAATGATTTTATATATCTTCGATGTGATAGAACAAATTAACATCTGCAAGATGAGACAAGAAATGCTATGGAGCGGTTTTAGTTAAATAACCTCAACTTTTACTAATTGGCCAATAGCATTCCTAACATATGATTTGTATCACATCACTCTCAACTTTTAATTTATGGCCGATAGCACTCCTAAACTAACCCAACACTAACCCGGTTTGCTGACATCAATTGTCGCGTCATCAAAAAAACAAAGTCAGATGCACATCATTGCTACGTCATCAAAAAAGCCAAGTCAGACGTCACGTGAGCTGTCACGTCATCAAAAAAATCGACGGCAGATGACACGACACCACACAAGTGCCACATAAGCAAAAATAACTAACGGGGTTAAGATTCAGTTAGTTTGGGAGTGCTATCGTCCAATAAGTTGAAACTTAGGAATAGTATGATACAAATCCAAAGTTGAGAGTGTTATCGATTAATTGGTAAAAATTAAGCTTCTTCAAATCAAATCACTTTTTTTGTTGGGAAGTTCTCGTATTTGACAAGTAATCATTTATAATATTAACAGGTAAATAATTAACATAAACACTTTTAGTTATACCATATAAATAAACAGGTAAATCAAAAACTAGATAAACAAATCAGTGAATCACTACGATAATTTTAGTCACTAACATATGCAACTACAAGTATCATCTATAAATACAGTTCATTAGAAAACAAATAATGTTTTAATCAAGAAAAAAGGAAAAATATATTATCAAAAAAAATCTATGATTCTAAATTCTATTCTATATTATTTTTTTATATCCTAACATTTACCAAGTACATTAACAGTAAAATGTTCTGATTGGCTTCTATATCCTAACATTTCTGAGTGCATATCAGGGGCGGACCTACCTTATTGGTAGGGGTAGCCTCCGCTACCCTTGGCGCTCCGACAGTAATGTAAATTTTTGAAAAATTTGACATTTTTTTGATTTCGTTACCCATTTTCTATAAAACGTTACCCCTACGAAGATTTTCTGAATCCGCCACTGTGCATGATAAAATATTTTGACTGGTTACCTGCTTTTATAAAAAAACAATCCTCTTCACAAAAAGTGTCACATTGCTTAATTTTTTAACCAATTATTATTGTATATAGAAATATTTTTATGTTTATTTATACATATTTAGGTATAGTTAAGATATTAGCCACGTTACTTTGATTTTGTTACTTTAACCAATGATTATTTTTCACTTTAATATTATTTTTTAACACATATTCAGTTTTTTTTTATTAAAATATAATGTTTTGTAATATTCCAAATATACCTCGTTGAGACGCATTTATATTTATCTACGTTTTGATATAAATTTTATTAGAAATCGAGTATACTCAAATATAATATATATTAAATTTTAATTTAGTTTAAAATACAATTTAGTTTTTCTTTTAGTTGTGATCGAACACTATCGGTACCGATACCGGTATCGTCGAAATCCTTACAGTGTTTGTTTTTATGGTTTTTGATCGATGCAAAAAACGTATCGTATCGAATCGATATTCTTTTGGGCATATCACAGCTTTAATTTATAAGAGTATTGTACCGTATCAGTACCGGTGTACGTTTTATAGTTTAGGATCCATGTAAAACACGTGTCGATATCCTTTTGGGTATATCACAACTTTAATTTTTATACTTATCGTTTTAGTTACTATAGCGGGTGCCGGTACCATAATGAACCGAACTACACCAGCCAAATCTCTGCCGCAACGCGCGGAAAATTCAACTGGTTTCCAACATAAAACTGATTTGCATAGGCAGTTGGGCCTGCCCAAATTTTACCTGGTCCAAGTCCACACATGACACAACAATTCAAAGTTTGACAGCACGTGGGCTTAACCTAAAAATCTGTTTCTTTACGGGTCTGAGCCCATGGTATATCCGGTTTACTAACGTATCTAGATTTATGGGCCTGAGCCCATGGTATATCCGGTTTAGTAACGTATCTAGATTTTGAGACAAATTTTTTATCCTCCGATCATAAAAATCGCGAGAAGGTTTTTAAAGACACTCTAAACTCTCGAATCCTCATAGTTTCCTTCTAATGTACGAACTTCACTCACTTTGTACTTTACAAAAAATGAAATCTCGAAACTTCACATACGCGAAAAAAGGCAGCTATGAGTTAGGTAATGTAGTTCCGAATGAGAATCTAAAAGATCACGAAAATAGCTTGTTTAGAGAATCAACACGTGTTTATTCCATCTGCTTTTGATACATTTGGTTCTCTAGCCACGGAGGCTGTGGAATTCCCGGACAGGGTCCAGCGGGTCATGAATAGTAATTTTTTGACCGTTAAGAGTCGCTTCGTCTTTAGTATGATCGGTTTTGCATTTCAAAAATGGGTTGCGGCGCAGCGTGTTGCCCGTTTACCTGCCGTTTGTTTGTATTTTTTTTGTTTTGGGATTTTTTAATTATATTACACACACATTATATGAATTATGTGTGTTCAAGGGTGCATGTACAAACAAAAGCCACATGCTACGTCTTTGAAAGTTGTTTTACATATTTTTATTAAAATTGTTAAGAAAGAAAGCAAGTTGTGAATTGGATTTTGAGTCATTTATGTCTTGTTTTCTTGGCTTTCCCATACCTCTAGTTGGGTGGAGAAATAAACTAGCGTTTGTATAAGTACTTTTTCTTGTTTTGTGGTCACAACTTTGTTTTGTTCTCTTTTGCTATCTGCCAAGCAAACATGTTGGATGTCTTTTATAGATTTTATGTTTTACTTTTGTTTTATTTGTTGACATCTAAGTTAAAACATTTAGGTTTAGGTGGTTTCCAATGAGAATGATCTCTATGTCATGTCTCGATCAACCTGATCGATTCACTTGTTGTCGTATATATAAGATCGGAAAATAATGTTAACTTGGGTTTTATGTTCTTCATGTTAATAACAGATCTTGTTATAAAGAAAAGAAATAAGATGATCAATTTAGATGTTTTGCAAACAAGGTGAGGCGTCTTGATTTGATCATGGTTCGAGAAGATATGAAATGATATACAATTTATGAAGCATATCCAGCACAACTAACTTCATACTCTGCATTGATAAGGTGCAAACACCAAGACAGTTATCAATATTTTCTCAGAAAGTTGGAGCAATTATCAATCAACTTTAAATACACCATTTATGTATGCTGTGACTGTCTTCTTGATGGGCAGTAACTTTTATAGATAATGTGCATAAAATAATATAAGGGTATATCTTTTTATTGATTTGTTTTGTGTGCTTTGTGAATCTTTATAAGCATATGAAGGTAACACGGTAGAATTAGCTAAGGCAAGCGTGAAGACAAACGTTTAAAAATGGATTTAATTATATGGGTTGCGCTCAAACGTATAGGTTTATTTGAGATGTGCTTAGATGTGTGTCAGAATTGCTTACACTAAACACTCCTCGGCACTGGTCAGGAATTGGGTTACTTCCCTAATAAGTCCACTGTTCAATGAACCACCTCGATCATATGTGAGATGGATAGATTGGTTACTATTTATTCAAGAACGTTGCATGATGCTCGTGAGACGAGTCCATGACACAAGGCTCTCTTCTATCCCTCTTTTTAGCCCGGTCAACCCCATTTTTCACCTTAGACCAGCAAAAAAAACCATAAAAATGATTAGTTAAAGAAAATGATAACAGGAAAATAGGCGGACAACTCATAGCATAGGTCAGATGTTTATGTAAATAGTAAACAACATTTCCCCCATATTTACGTAACATGGCTGTCACACCCTCAAAATCCACTTGCGGGGTTTTATCGCGAGACGCCTGACAAATCAGGATCTAAGACACCAGTCATGTATGAGAAAATGTTTTTAAACCAAACAACCAACAAAATAAAAGTAATGCGGAAGCGTAACAAACGTAACATAGAAGCATGCGTCAAAACAAACGCCCAACCAACAGAATATCAATGTAATAAATGCAACATTAAGAAATAAAATGTTTTTGACACCCATGATATGCACCTAACCATGAGCAAGTACTTTAGCGACCTGAGGATAAATATGTAAGAAACAAGTGTCAATCATTTATGATGAGTGAGTTTACATATGTAGTCTACAGATGTAACATATCTTTCTTTAACAAGTTTCCACTGTTTCAAACAAAACAATACGTATTAGTATCTAATAGTTTATTTTCATATTAGTAGGTAGTTAACCCATGTTACGTCACGAAAGAGTTCAAAACCGAAGATGACTGTTGTTGCCTTTGTTTGCTAGGTCTATCACTGACCATAGCGGTATGTTAGGCTAATTCTACATTCGATGACCATTACCGGTCTAGCTAGCGCGACTAGCTCGAGTGGAATTTGTCGGGCCAGTTAGTACTACTCAAAATTCCCCCGCTATTAATCCTAATACTAACGGTCGGAGGTTTACAAGGACTTTATGTGATAAAAGCTACTTTGTGACAATAACGATATAACAACATGCTATTAAATTAAAGTCGTTATAAAACTATAACGTTTAGGCATTACATTACCATAGTGTGCTCTTGTTTCCTTTCCCTATGTTTCAAAACGTTTAAATATAGGGACCGTGAACTCACCTTAGTGTTGCTCGGTAAGGTATGGGTGTATGGGAGTTAAGATGGTCAACCACGCCCTATTATGATTACCATGGATTATTAGCGGTTGGTTATGCAATTCACGTAAGTTCTACACGTATCTAGCAATTAGCACGCGAATAAGTTGTCACATAGTATTTTATCATGTGGTTTCGTGCACGTGTTCACAATATAACCTACTCCATGATATATCATATTATATAATCACCGAACAAGTGTAGACACTTAAAATAGAAAATTCGACTCTTATAAGTTTATAAATCATGCATTACATATTCACTGAAATTAGGCTGTTTTAGGAAGTCTTTAGCCATACTTACAGAGTTACAAAAATTATGATCTTTTTATGTGACGTGCCCCTCGATGTGTTCGGCCTTGTGTAGAATTTTCAAGCCTGAATCTTTACCGAAAAATTAAGAAAAATCATTTACTAAGCAGAGGCTAGATTCGTCACTTTCTGGCTACTACTTACGGGAAAATTTGTTTAAAAATTCTCGATTATTTGATTGACCCGATTCCAGTTGGAGATCCATACCGACGCATAAGGTCATCTACTGTATAGATTTCAAAACCTAACTCCAATTATTCACCAATATATAATATAAACAAAACACACAAATTATGCTGAAAATTTCTGCTTTGACCATTGAAACGGTTTAAATCTTTTGACTTACCAAACAAGGCCGAAAAATTATGAAACCAGCGGGTTTGAATCATATTTCAGAAAGGTTCATTTTAGGCTTCAGAAAATCGTATTTACTTTACGGTTTGACCCAGTTACAGCCAACTGAAATCGGCTGTAAACATCAAACAGCTTTCTGTTTTCAGCTTTTGACGTTCTAACGCGAGTTCTAGTGGTTCCTTTAATGGGTTTAGCGATCATGCAACCTAACAACCCTATTTAATTCAGATCACACTCGTAAATTATCATGCCATCGGTCATATATACTTATATATCTACGCGAACATTATAGCTGAAATTGATTGTTTGGTTTAAGAATTTGGCTTCATGATAGCTGAATTTGATTGTTTGGTTTAATAAAACACAAAAAAATGAAAAGGCTAGGAAAATTAAACATAGGATTAACATAAGGTGGGCGTCTAGATTTTTGACACATAGGATTAGCCAACATTGCTTTATTATATAGAGGGGTTACCAACTTGTACTCCATCATGGGTTGTACATTTGGCATCATGTATTGTACCCATGATGTATTGCAAATTTTCTTCTTTATTTTCTACTTACAATACAATACTTTTTCATCTTTTACAATTTAACCCTAACATTTTTTTCACCATCAACTTTGGCCCTATATACTATTTATCTTTTACAAATTTTTGGTTTTACGTTTTATTCTAAATTTTTCGAGTTAACACGTTGTAACATGCATGTATGGTTCAACATTTTTACGACTAATTTTCCCATTTAAAGGCGCAGTCGCAACGCATGGGTCTTAAATCGACTTAATTATTGTTTTCTATCTTTTGCGTATTGCATGTGTAGTTTAACTTTTCCTTGTCTACTTTTCCTTGTCTACTTTTCCTTTGGTTTTTTATATAAATTTTTTCGATGTTGATGATCGTTAGCAATGATATGATATTAGTGTCACTAAGCACGGTTTTTGCATTCGCCACAACACAAAGGCTTAATTATAGTTATAAAGTAAGGGTTTACATATTCACACACCCAAGTGCCTATTTACACACCTTCATGACGCATCGTCTAGGTCTATACGGGGCGTCTAGGCACTGAAATCAATAGGGCTCTGAGTGGGTTGTCAGGCACAAAATTTAAGGGGTCTAGACGCCCCATATAGATTTAGACTGGGCGTCTAGGAGGTTGGTGTATTTTTTATTTATAATAACACATATATTAAAAAAAATACGCCGCGTACAGTGCTAAACTGGTATAGTGTACTATAAGTCTCGTATAGGCATCGTATGATTAATATTAGTGTTATTCTAATTAATATCAGTTTTTTATAATTAATATTAGTTTTATTTATATTAATATGAGTTTTTTATAATAAATATTAGTGTTATTCATATTAAAAAGAAAAAATAAAAAATAAAAATATACGCCGCACATAGGGCTAGACTGGGCGTCTATAGTGGCAAAAGACCATTTTACCCCTGTTTTGCCCCCAGTCTAGCCCTAACTCAGGGGTATAATAGTATTTTAAACAACCATAGACGCTCAGTGTAGCCCTGTATGCGGCGTATATTTTTATTTTCTCTTTTTAATATCAATGTATTAATGTTATTGATATTAAAATAAGAAAAAATAAAAATATACGCCGCGTACAGGCCTAGATTGGACGTCTAGGGTAGTTTAATAGACTATTGTACCCTTGAGTTAGGGCTAGACTGAGGGCAAATCAGGGGTAAATGGTCTTTTGGGCCACTCTAGACGCCCAGTCTAGCCTATGTGCGGCGTATATTTTTATTTTTTCTCTTTTTAATATTAATGTTATTCATATTAAAATAAGAAAACAAAAAAATAAAAATATATGCCGCGTACAAGACTAGACTGTGCGTCTAAGGTTGCTTAAAAGACTATTGTACCCCCTGAGTTAGGGCTAGACTGGTGCGGCGACCATTCTTGGATGGTAATTCTTGTTATGATTGATATATCCACGTTACACCCCTTTTTGACAAAAGGCGTTCTTCAATTTTTTTATGCAACTTGTATACGACTAGCTATACCCCTGACACCAAGTAAACCCCTGTTACAGATCCTTACACCCTTACGCATCGATTGCGACTACCCTTTTTGCATGTTTCCATATCCATTCGGGATATTCTTCTCGGATTCTATGATCCTTATCCTAACCACATTCTTCGCGAACTCTCGCTTGGATGGGTTACTCTCTACGAACTTTACTCGAGGAGCAATGGGCCATGAATATCATAGATATGGAGGTATCACGAGGACTATCCTTAGAACTCGTTACAAACGAGGCAGGTTCCCAGTCACGACATTCGAATTTAGCCTACCATGACGAATATGCCACTTGTTTTCTTTGACGACATCCGAATCTACTCCAAGAACTAGTAGGAATCCAAAAGATACCTACACCTTACCATGGAGCCCCTACCACACAAACAACCTTATGTTTAGCTTCTAACGAAGGACTTTTAACGCTGCGAAGCCCGCTTTTAGACCATAGGCACAAACCCTCACAACTCTAACTCGAAAGACTACTCAGTAATCCGCGTTTCAACAGTTGAAGGTGAAACTCTGTAGTACACCCATGATTTCGTTACTAGAAGGCGCAGACAATTTCGTTGTTTACTGTGACGCGTCTATCCAAGGACTAAGATACGTGTTGGTGCAACATGAGAAAGTCATCGCTTACGCAATCGCGCCAACTCAAGGTTCACGAAAAAAAACTACACTACCCACGGTTTGGGGGTTGGAGAGTAGTAGCTTTTGCACTCAAGATAGAGAGACATTGCATATACGGTACCAAGTGCACCGTCTACACCGACCACAAGAGTCTCCAGCATATCTTCGATCAGAAGGAGTTGAACACGCGACAGTGTCGATGGGTCGAACTCCTCAACCACTATGAGTGCGTGATCTAGTGTCATCCAAGCAAGGCCAACGTGGTGGCCGATGCCCTCAGTCATAAGGATACCAAACCTAAGCATGTACGTGCGTTACAGCTTTCTATCCACTCCAGTCTTCCTACCCTGATTCGTGACGCTCAGATTCGCGAACCTCAAAGCAGAATCCCTACTGGGCATGGAGAAGAAACTTGAACGCAAGGAAGACGACATTTATTATTTCATGGAACGTGTATGGGCCCCATTCTATGGAAACTTATGAGAGATTGTGATGGACGAAGCACGCAAGTCTCGTTACTCGGTGTATCCTGGTTCTGACAAGATGTATCAGGATCTCAAGGCTTTGTACTGGTTGCCCTATATGAAAGCTAACATAGCGACTTATGTTAGTAAATACTTGACCTATGCTAGGGTTAAGGTTGAATATCAAAAGCCGTCAGGACTACTTCAACAACCAGAGATCCCAACATGGAAATGGGAGCAAATTCCAGGGATTTCGTCACTGGCTTACCCAGATCCCAGCGAGGAAACGACATCATCTGGGTGATTGTTGATCGACTGACAAAGTCTGCACCCTTTCTTGCAACAAGGAAACTGACAAGTCTCCTACACTCGCAGACATCAATTTGAAGGAAATAGTCGCTAGGCACGGAGTGCCAACTCCTATTGTTTCTAATCGTGACGCGCGCTTTGCATCTGATTTGTGGCAGGCGATGCACAAAATCCTTTGGCTCATGCCCAGACATGAGTACAGCTTATCACCCTCATACGGATAGGCAGACTGAACGCACCATCCAGACTCTAGAAGACATGCTTTGAGCATGTGTTATCAACTTTAGTAACGGCTGGGAAAAGCATCTACCTTTAGTGAATTTTTATACAACAATAGTTACCACGCCAACATCAAGGCTGCTCCGTTCGAGGCTTTGTACGGCCGAAAATACCGATCACCTCTATGCTTGACATAAGTTGGCGACAACCAAATCACTGGCCCAGAAACTCGTTATCGACACAACAGAAAAGATTGCCCAAATCCGACAACGAATGGCAGCAGCTCGTGACCGTCAGAAATGCTACACTGATAAGCGTAGGAAACCTCTCGAGCTCCAGGTTACGGATCGAGTGCTACTTAAAGTCTCACCTTGGAAAGGTGTGGTTCGCTTTGACAAACGGGTCAAGCTTAATCCGCGGTATGTTGGACCTTTCGAAATCACAGAGAAAATCGGTCAGGTAGCTTATGAGTTGAACCTTCCTGATGAACTCAGTGGAGTTCACAATGTTTTTTTTAGTCTCAAATCTGAAGAGGTGTCTATCAGATGAAACATTAGCCGTTCCGTTTGATGAGATCCATGTGGACGAACAACTACAGTTCATTGAAGAACCAATCGAAATTATGGACCGTTAGGTCAAAACATGAAGACATAGTAAAATACCGTTAGGTTCGTTAAAACTTTATGCGTGGACCGGAATATACTTGGGAAGGAGAGGATCAAATGAGAGACAAATATCCTCACCTCTTTACAATCGAATCACAAAATCCAAGTAGCGCAGCTGAATTTCGGGACGAAATTCTCTCAACATGGGGATGATGTGGCAGCCTGGGATTTTCTTGTACCATTCTAACCAACTGAACTTTCGTGCACTTGCATTCTTAACCGCGTTTTCTCAATTTTCGGGACGAAAATTCTTTCAACATGGGAATAATGTGACATCCCGGTTTTTCAGGTATTTTAAACGCGCAACTTTATCGTTATTTACTCCTACGCTAATTAGATTCGGAGAATTAATTACGCGCACGCTATAATTACGCTAACTTTAGTATTTCGAGAATACACGATGTTTTGGGAATTTTATCGGATCGTTTTTGAATTACGTGCTACGTGTTATTAGACGTTTGGTTATTTATCGCGTCACCCTCCAATTACGTGATTTCATATTTTATAAATTCTGTGTCGCGAATAAATTGTCAAGATGGAATATACGTAGTTAATAAACGAATTAAAAATTAGCCGAACCGAGAACCGAACCGAACCGAACCGAGCTTGTGAAACTTTGCGACTTCGTGACCAAGCAAAACCCAACCCGCCAACCCACTCCCTTGCGGCCCAAGTAAGCCCAAAACCGCCCCCCACCCTTCCTCTTATTTATAAAAATGCATATATGTGTGTGCATGGAGTTAAAAAAAAAAAACCAAACCCTAATCCCCTCCCTTGGTGTGCGACGGCAGCCATACCACCCTCTCTCGGTCGCGCAAACAAACCCCACCATCCTCTCCCTTGATCGATTACAAGTTCCGGTTCGCTAGTTATCATCGTTTCAAGGTTAGGGTTTTAATCGTGTTAGATTTCACGTATTGATTTTGTGTGATATCGATCATGATCATGTTATGAATGATAATATTATGAAAAGTGTTGTTATGTATGATTTTTTTTGGGTGAATATGCGGTTCTTAGGGTTTGTGATGATGTGGTTGGATATTAGAATCATAGGCTGCATTTTTCTCTATAAAATCATGGTATATGTTTAGGGTTTTGATATTATGATTATAGATGCATGATAATTAAAGTATAACCTGCTACAAATCGTTATAATAAGTCGTGGTGATCGTTAGGAGGGTTTCGGGTGGTGTTTTAGGGTTAAACAGGAAGCTGATGCGCGAAGACAGCCAACTTCAGTTGGCTGTAAACGAACCGTTATAACTCGAAAAATCGATTTTCTGATGCCTAAAACATACTTTTTCAAAAAACGCTTCTAATGGAACTAGAATATTATTTTTCTGAAGTCGTTTGCTATTTTAAATTAGTGATTTCGTGCAGCAGCTGAAGCTGCGTTTTTTTGCAGAAAATTCACGTAATGTTTTCTGTCATAACCTGTAAACCGAAAAGAATTAAGTCACGAAATTTATATAGTAGATACTCCTAGGTTTTCATAGAAATCTCCAACTAGAATTTCGTCAATCGGACAAACGAGTATTTTTAAATGATTTTTCTCGTAGACTGCAGTCAGAAAGCGACGAATCTGACTGCAACCAAGTAAATAAATTCTTATAAATAATTAGTAAGGAACCAAGACTTGAAAACTTTATACAAAATTCTACTGTCTAATTGACACCTTCTGTAAAAAGATTGGAATTTTTGGAATGTGGGAACTATTTTATAAAAATTCCCGAAAACAGCCCAGTTATGAATGTACAAGCTGAAACATGACAACTTACATTTGTGTGTATCTAAGTGATGTATGTGTTATCCTGTGTTTGTGACAAGTTGTTGGTCGTTATTTCTTATAGTGATACCTTGCATGCATGATTATGGTTTTGAACTTGTCATTACGTGTTTCGTACGGTGTGCTAGTTACACGTAGGGTTTTGTGTCAGTGTGCGTTCACACACTAACTTTGAACCGGTTGACATGATAGGACGTGATAGCGGTTTCATCCTTTACTTCTTTTGCATTTATCTAACCGAGCAACTTAAGGTGAGTTCACGGCCCCTATTTCTTTAAACGTTTACAAAACACAGGGGGAGAAAACACGTACACGTTACAGTGATATATGGGTTGATTATATTACGGTACAGTAACGTCTTTCTATTTAAAACATGTACACGTTACAATGATGTATGGGTGGCATACATCACGGTACAGTAACGCCTTTCTATTTAGAGTTATGTTATACGATTATGGTCACAAGGGAGCATATATCACATGTCAGTCCCCTTAACACTTACGATGCCGTTAGTATTAGATTATAGCGAGGGAATTTTTAGTAGTACTACTGGGCCCGACAAGCCCCACTCGAACTGGTCGCGCCAGTTAGACCGAACGTTGATGGTCACGAGTGTAGAATTTGCCTAACTTTTTAGCCATGGTTGGTGATAGGCCTGGCACAACAAGGGCAGCAACGTCAGCTTCGGATCAAACACTTTGTTGACATGACCTAGGCTAGCTACCTAAACATATAAAATGAACTGCTAAACTACATAATATTAATCTGATTCGGGTTGGATCAGGGCAACTTATGAGACACTGGTTCAGGGTTGAACCAGTGGGGAAACACTTATGTTTAAACTTGTGAACTAAAACCTGTGAACTCTCTCATCATTATTGTTGACACTTGATTTTACATGTTTTCTCAGGTTGCTAAGGTAGCACACATCAGGACTAGGATGCATTATGGTGTCGCATTGATTTCATCAAATATTTAGACACAACTTTAAAATTTCATTAGCTATTTTTGTTCTGTAATTGATTACGCTTCCGCAACTCAATTGTATAAACAGTATTTTCTCATGAATGAGCAAACAGGAAAGTTTTTAAACTCATATAGTGGTCGTTCAATATAACTAATGACTGTGATCCTGGTTCGTCACGCGCCTCGCAGTAAAACCTCGCAAGTGGATTTTTGAGGGTGTGACAGGGCGTCTAGGGTGTTTAAATGACTATGATACTCCTGAGTTAGGGCTAGACTGTGGCAAAACATGGCTAAAATGGTCTTTTAGACCACTCTAAACGCCCAGTCTAGCGCTATATGCGACGTATATTTTAACACTCGTATTAAACAATATATTATTTTAATAGAAGAGTAATTTTTGAAAAAGTAAAATGTTAAAAACAATGTAATATTTAAACGATCCAATATTTTATAGGCGATCTTGAAAACGGTAAAATATTTTTATACGAAAAATAAAACTGTTTTTAAAAACAACTTAAATTACCCAACCAAAACACCCATTTTTTCATTCAAAAAAATTACCTTTAAAAAATAATCAAATTACCCCACCAAAACATCCATTTTTCAGCTAAAAAAAAACACCAACTTCCTAGACGCCCAGTCTAGACCTATACGGGGCATCTAGACCCCTTAAATTATGTGCCCGACAACCCACTCAGAGCCTGCTTGATTTCAGTGCCTAGACGCCTCGTACAGACCTAGACGAGACGTCTAGGGCACAAAGGTGTGTAAATAGGCAGGATAAGTGTGTGAATAGATTGAGTCTAAATAAATACCAGTTTGTAGAAAGATAAAAATATATTTTTGACTTTTTATTTGATTGGACGTCTCATTGCACATTAAAGGACCATATGCCCTTAAATAGGAAGGTACCTGTTTTAAAAGACAGTCTTTCTGACATAAAACAAAATAAAATATGCCATGGGTCAAAGGTCCAATCCTTTTGAGATTGCAGTTCACCATTACTCTAATTTTCTTGTTTTCGAGCAAGCGACAACCAAAGAAACATCACTTTCATGCTATTCGAACATTACTAAGAGGTAATATCGACTATGTGATATAAGGCTACTCGTTATAGGAGAATGGTAGTAATTAGAGGATAACTCTTTACCTTAGTGTCACGTCATAGTCTTTGGAACACGTCTCTTCAAGGATGAAAGCAAGAAAATATATGATCCTATCTCACGTAGTTTATTTATTTATGTTTTTAAATTCATTTAGTTTCTTAACATTTAATAAGATTTAAAATAAAATTTAATATGAAAAACCAAACATTACATAAGTTAAAAAAAACATAACCTAAAAAATTAAAAATCCTAAGAACTCTACTTTTTCGTGATCTTTTCTTTCATTTTTCGTAAAATCGCTCGATCTTCTTCCGGATACGAGTTTAGCCATTACAACCTGTTACTGGTTCGCAAAACATCCTAGGCTCGTACGTGTGGGAAAACGACCCGATGGGTATCTTCGTATTTACGCATCGCCTCTTTAAAAACATCTTCGTCACTCATCTTAACACTAGTATATAAATTATTATATATCGCCGAAAACCGGTTCACGACCTGATGAATCTTTCGCCACTTCGAAGAGATGGAATCGATATCGCGATAATAACCTTGTTCCATAACCGCAAGAAACTTTGATAATATTTATTTCCAAAACTCATCGCCGATTTGGTTGTTACCTATATATATTTAGAATGTAATAAAAGTATATATTAAAATGTAAAATTTATATATTTTTACATACCGACGATGGGGCTTTTTGAGGTGCTAATCCACGCATTTGCTAACGCCTCCTCCTCGATCTTTGTCCAAGGTTTTGCCTAGGCTTTCGAAGGTTGATCTTTGTCACCCGCCATTTGCTTCCCTTTTTACGTTTTGAGGATTGTGATTGCGTCTCCGGAACACATTTTTCAACGCCATCTTCTACAGGTTGTAGTTGGGGAGCCTCCAGTGTTGGCGAAGGTTGTGGTTGAGATTGAAATTGCGAGTTGAACGGGTTTCGCATCATCATTTGTTGTAACGATTGCATTTGTTGCATTGATTGGAGTTGGTTCATTTGAGAGAAAGCCTTGGGGGTTTGTTGAAAACCCGAGAAAGTGTTGTAAGAAAATTGCGAGTATGACCTACTCGGTTCCATCGTAGGATAGTAGCCGGATACCGAGAAAATGTTTTGGTTTGGATTCGGGTTTGGGTTCGGGTTCGGGTTCGGGTCCATGGCAAAGGTAGAAGAATGTTTTAAAAAGTAGAAGAATTTTATAAAAAAATACAAGAATTGTATAAAATGAAAAAAGAATTGTATAAAGTTGAGAGAGAGGATTGATTGAAGCGTGTAAAAAATGGGGTGATTTTAGTATACTTGTAGATAAAATTATCGTTTTTTAAGGAAAATTATGTTTTTTTTTAATTCTAGCCGTTGTAAACGGCCACATTTTTTGACTCCACATGCTACGTCCTCATAGTCTGCATTTTGCCGTTCAAGACGAAGCCGCCCCTCCGGAAATGGTGATGGGGGCGTCTCTTGGCCTGGCCGGGCCTGAACGACCCCCGCACCGAGTGGCTAAGTAAATGATCACTAGAACCGTATGACACATGAAGATAGTCATTGTGTCATATGAGTGTCAAGTCAAGTGATTCATATAATGTTTTGACCAACATAGAAAAAATTGATATAATTACTATCAAACTCATATAACATATGATATTTCTCACCTTATCATATGACCTATATAATGAGAGACGAATTGATATACGGTGATGGTGTAGCTAATACACCCTTTAAGTAATAACAAAAGGCTTGTGTTATTCGACCACCCCACATACATGTTTTTAACACCCTTGACACTATACGACATGCATAGGTTTCAGTTACGCCACATTTTTTATCAAAATTTTATCAACTTTTTAGGTTGGTTGAGCAAAACTCTTAGCTATACAATTAGTACAACACTATATAAGGCGTATAGAAATAAGTCTATATGAGTAATATAGTGGTATACAAACTGTATGTGCATTCTTATTTTATTTTTATGAAAATCGACTTTTTATACAAATCAATTTTTTATAAGAAAATGTAACCACTTATAAAAACTTGAAATATAACTGTTTTTAATTAAAGGATTTTACCGTTTAATTCTTTTTTTTTTTTGTGAAATAGTAGTTGATTTGTAAAATGATCGTACACGTGAGCAACCTAACATTGTGTATAATAAATAATTTAACCCAATTAAATACGTAAACAATTATACTTTACATATTATAGTAAAATACATGACTTTATACAAAACCCCAAGAAAAAATCAGAAGGTGCAATTCTAAGTATAATACAAAAGATACACCAGTGAGCTCGACTAGGCCTCGTGATCTGAATCTAGTGTTAGGTATTGATAGTGGCTCTAGATATTGCGTAACAATAGTGGTGGAGTGGACTTGATACCTACAGCCCTCGCACGCTAAATCTCCAACTCAATATGCCACATCACCAGATCTTCCTATTGGAGTAGACGATGACTCTAAAGTTGTTGCCCCTAAACAACTTGCTCTAACATGGTCTCGACCATGCAGGAGCTTAATAACTTTATAATGAGAAATCCTATGTTCCTTAAAATAATTGGCACACATATTAAGGAACCTAACATCGTGTCTAAATCCATAGGCATTTTTAGAAAGTTTTTAACCAACTACACACGCAATAAGTCGTATAGCTTGTCTTGTATAGCCTTATACTAGTTATACAAGGATATTAGTAGATTAATGTGACTTATGTTAACTTTGTTGATAGACTGGATACTATACGACTTGTGTAGATCTATACAGTCATGTAGATACTGTCAAAACAAACCCACCTAACCTAACAAAATTATTAAATCATTGACCTTCTAGTTAATATTGGACCATTGACATAATCCGGTACGTTTGTTTCGGCTCTTGGCACCGTCATTTATGTTGGGAATTGACATATTTATGCTTTTCAAGCAACATGTCATATTTTATGTAGATTGTCTTTTCTCGATTGACTTGTAACTTCTCTTTAGGATGGAAAGGGGCATCTTCACACTATCGCTAAAAATAAACAAATCACAAATTGTCATCTTATTTCTGTTGGGAAAATCGAAATTTGCTTGAATAAATCTGAAGTCGTGTAATCACTTTCAAATCAAACAATTGGAGTGGCTACCAATCTTTGATCGGATAAAATCATATTTGATTCTAGATTTCTGTATAGGATTTTGATTGTGAGATTTTGGGGATTAGTCATGAATCAAAGTTCGTTCAGGGTTTTTCTCTAAAAATTTGGGAGCGTATTTTCAGTTTTTCACAACTGCTTGCAGTTTCAATTTTGAACAAAAACACTTTTAGTCCCTCAAGTTTTAAAATTGCACATTTAGCCCAAAATGAGTTTCTGTTGCATTTTTTATAAAGGAATTTTGTCCAAAATAAAAAATTCCCAAGCTGACCTGGCAGCTCGACCCCAGCCAGGGGCTCTGCCCCTTGGACCCCGCCGCCCTTTGGACCCTGCTCCTAGGGGCGCTGCCCCCTTGGATCCCCCGTTAGTCCCGATGACATTCAAATAAGCGTACACTCTTATTTGACCGTCACACGCAATCTCAAATTACACTAAAATATCCAACATACCTCCCCCATTTTAGTGTAATCAAGGATTACCTAACTTGTTCACAGCAATCAAACAAACTAATGCATAAATGAAATGTCGTGACGATTGAATTTCATATTAGTATATTACACATTCGAAATATTCGAATTTAAGGGTGCTCTAAGGATTGAACCCTTAATATCCATACTGAATACATGAAGATAATATACACATTAGTTTACATACATAGATCTAACTTGACACTATCTTTTACTAGCATATGTCCCTATCCTTCATAAGCATATCTAAGCCAACTCCAAGCTTCTTGAAGCAGATAAACTTCATGCTCATATAGGTAGCTCTTT
This sequence comes from Scalesia atractyloides, assembly GCA_947069175.1. Classification (NCBI taxonomy): domain Eukaryota; kingdom Viridiplantae; phylum Streptophyta; class Magnoliopsida; order Asterales; family Asteraceae; genus Scalesia; species Scalesia atractyloides. Next base: position 91,034,857 of record CAMTDV010000012.1, read on the forward strand.
TACTCTTGCACCTGCAAATGCAATTTTTCAAAAGAGCCATTAAGAAGATATACCTCAACCTTACTTAACTTGCAGATCTATACACATACCTTTGGGATAATTTTAATGTTGTGTTCCAAACTCTAGATGTTAAGCTTTCCACATTGAATTCTGCATCTAACGTCATATTGGGTGGGAATTGGGTATCTTAACATGAGAGTTTTCAGATGGACTTTAACCCTAATCCCACAACCGATCCTTTCACGAGATCTCTAGTTAACCCTTTGGTTAAGTGATCAGCTAAGTTATGTTGAGTTCTCACATACTCAACCAAAATCGCACCATGCATGATGAGCTCACGAACCATGCTATGTCTCACATCTAAGTGTCTTGACTTACCATTATACACTTGACTATACGCCTTAGCCATTGTAGCTTCACTATCACACCTTATAGAAATGGGAGCCATTGGTTTTGGCCACAATGGAATCTCATAAATCAAGTTTCTTAGCCACTCAGCTTCTTTTCCAGCTGCGGCTAATGCTACAAACTCAGACTACATTGTTGAATCAGTTATGCAAGTCTGTTTCTTTGAAGCCCAAGAAATGGCACCTCCCCCAAGTAGGAATACCCAACCACTTGTGGAAGAATGATCTTCCTTATTGTTTATCCAACTTGCATCTGAATATCCTTCAATCACTGAAGGAAATCCAATGTAAGTTAGACCATAATCCATGGTTCCTTTCAAGTATTTGAATACTCGACCTAGTGCTTGCCAGTGATGAGTACTAGGATTGCTAGTAAACCTACTAAGTTTTCCAACAGCATACGCTATATCTGGTCTGGTGCAGATCATAGCGTACATAAGTGATCCAATCGCTCTTAAGTACTCAAGTGGAGATACCGCAATGCCTTTATTAGGTAATAGCTTCAGACTAGGATCAACAGGAGTACTTGCGGGAGAACAATCCTTGAAATTGAACTTGTTCAAGATCTTCTCAATATAGTGTGATTGAGAGTTGAAATGCCCATGTTCTCACGTTTGATTTTAATACCTAAAATCACCTCAGCCTCCCCCATATCTTTCATAGCAGACATAGATGATAAAAATTCTTTTGTTCTATTAACTTGATCTTGGTTAGTGCCAAAAATCAACCTATCATCTACATACAAACAGATCGAGACTCCGTTTCCAGAAGCATCAAACTTGCGATAAACACATTTATCTGCTTGGTTTAAAGCAAAACCATTAGACATTACAATCTCATCAAACTTTTGATGCCACTGTTTGGGTGCTTGCTTCAAACCATAAAGAGATTTAATTAGTTTACACACCTTGTTTTCACTTCCAGGCATAACAAACCCTTCTGGCTGTTTCATGTAAATCTCCTCATCTAATTCACCATTTAGAAATGCAGTTTTCACATCCATTTGGTGAATTACAAGATTATGTATAGCAGCAAGTGCTAATAATAATCTAATGGTGGATATCCTTGCTACAGGAGCATATGTATCAAAGAAGTCAATACCCTCCTTTTGTCTAAACCCTTGGATTACTAATCTAGCTTTGAACTTTTCAATAGTACCATCCACCTTCATCTTCCTCTTGAAGATCCATTTACTTCCCAATGATTTACAACCAGGAGGTAAATCCACCAATTTCCAAGTGTTATTTTGCAAAATAGAATCCATTTCATCTTGGATGGCTTCTTTCCAAAATGAAACATCTCGTGAAGCCATTGCTTCACTATATGTCTTTGGATCCTCATCAACATGGAAGCAATATTGATATTGAAAATCAATATCAATCCTAGATCCCTCAACTAAGTAGAGTTGAAATCGTCACCATAAGACTTGTCCTTTCTTTCTCTTGAACTCCTTCTTGGTTCAGTGCCAGTTGAAGGCATGATTTCTTTTTCACTAGAAATCTTAAGAGAAGGATTCATATCCTTTGGCCTAAGTATAGATGTGAATCTTTCTTCATCATATTCTACATTTCCACTTCTTGCCTCAATAACCGTATGTACTGAAACGTGGTCATTTGGTTCTATTACATAGAACCTGTGAGCAAATGAGTGCTCAGCATATCCAATGAAAATGCATTCTATACCTCTTTCCCCTAAGTTTCTTATCTTAGGATCATTGAGCCTAACCACGGCTCTACAACCCCAAACTCTCAGTTTTTGCAACTCGGGTGACTTTTTATACCAAAGCTCAAAAGGGTTGTTTTGTTCCTTTTATTAGGAACCCGGTTTAACAAATAACAGGCTGTCAACATAGCCTCTTCTCAAAACCCATTATTTAAACCCGAATGGGACAGCATGGTATTAACCATCTCTTTTAGCGTCCTATTCTTCCTTTCCGCCACACCATTTTGTTCCGGTGTGTAAGGAGCTGTGGTAAGGTGTATTATTCCAGTTGGAAATATTCCGGATCAAAATACTCACCACCTCTATCCGTATGTATGGTTTTGATCAATTCACTTCGATAAAGCTCCACTTCTTGTTTGTAGTTTTTAAACTTTTCCAGAGCTTCATCTTTTGCATGTAATAAGTAAACGTAACAGAATCTAGTAGCATCATCTATAAAGGTTACAACATACTTCTTGTTACCTAATGATGGTGTACCATGAAAATCACATAGATCACTATGTATCAAATCTAATAGTTTACTTTCTCTAGTAACATGTTGCATGAATGGTTTTCTAATTATTTTATTCAACTTGCAGATATGGCATTTTTCATTTGTTAAGTTAATTGCCGGAATTAAGCTCATTTTAGACATTTCCATAAGTCGTTTATAATGTACATGTCCTAGTCTAGCATGCCATAATTCAGATTTTGACGAATTTACACTAGATGATGAATCAATCATACAAACAGAATTATCACTAAACGACACTTCTAGATTTAACATAATCATACCATTACATAGATAACCAAATCCGATAAAAGAACCATGTCTTGACAAGATATACTTGTCACATTCTAACACTTGTTTGTACCTGCAATTATTTAATACGATACCGGATAACAAGTTTTTCCGAATGTCGGGTACATACAATACATTACTTAAACTTATAGTTTTTCCCGAAGTAAATACTAGTACTACACTTCCAATTCCGTGGATTGGCTCGGTTGCAACATTTCCCATCTTTAAAACAGATCCATCTTCAATTAATGTAAGGTCCTTGAACCATCTTCGATCCTTACATACGTGACTTGTTGCTCCCGAGTCGTACCACCAAGCAACAGAATCATCCTTCACATAAAATGCTTCAGAAATTAGTGACACATAATTCACATTCGAATTATAATTAAAGTTTAATTTATGACCTTGTTGTTTTAGATCCTTCGAGGATCCACTAGTACCAGCTTCATTCTTGGCTTTACCAACATGACAATCTCTCTTGAAGTGTCTCGGTTTACCACACTTCCAACAACCTTGATCCTTGGTCTGTTTTGCATACTTCATAGCCTTGTTCTTCTTGTTAGGCCCACTTTGAAACTTCCTTTTGTTGTTTCCCTTGCTAGAACTTTTAAAACTAGGACCACTTTCTTCAACCATGTTAACAGAAGACCCACCAACGTGTTTATCTTTGTTAACATTTTCCATGGCCCGACAAGACTCCTCAATTCGAAAACAACTTCCAAGTTCAACCAGATTCATTTCCTCCTTCTTATGTTTTAAAGTATGTTTAAAATCTTTCTATAAAGGAGGAAGTTTATCAATGATAGATGGAACAGAAATTGCTTCATCCATCTTCACACCATGTTGTTCAAATTGACCCAGAATTCTTAGACATTCATTGTATTGTTCCATGATGGGTCTACCATCAACCATTTTATAATTTATAAAATCACTGACTAAGAATTTCTTACTAGATGTGTCTTCAGCCATGTATTTGGCCTCTAGTAATTCCTACAGTTCTTTTGCAGATTCAACATTTTGATAAATATCGAAAAGAGAGTCACACATACCATTCAGAATATGCCCACGACAGATGTAATCAGCATTCAACCACTTTCCACGCTTCCTAGTTTGTTCCAGCTGTTCATCCACCACTTCCTCGGGCATCGGGGTACTCAGAACGTACACCACTTTCAAAGTCGTCAACAGAAAATGCATCTTCTTTTGCCAGCGACGAAAGTCTTGCCCTTCAAACTTGTCCAATTTCGCAAATTTGTTCGTCATAGCCATCGAAGATTCACCACCGCTTGTCATCTTCATTGTAATTGTTTGATCTTTGTTGGGAAAATCGAAATTTTCTTGGATAAATCTGAAGTCGTGTAATCACTTTCAGATGAAATAATTGGAGTGGCTACCAATCTTTGATCGGATAAAATCAGATTTGATTCTAGATTTCTATATAGGATTTTGATTGTGAGATTTTGGGGATTAGTCATGAATCAAAATTCGTTCAGGGTTTTTCTCTAAAAATTTGGGAGCGTATTTTCAGTTTTTCACAACTGCTTGCAGATTCAATTTTGAACAAAAACACTTTTAGTCCCTCAAGTTTTAAAATTGCACATTTAGCCCAAAATGAGTTTCTGTTGCATTTTTGATAAAGGAATTTTGTCCAAAATAAAAAATTCCCAAGCTGACCTGGCAGCTCGACCCCAGCCAGGGGCTCTGCCCCTTGGACCCCGCCGCCCTTTGGACCCTGCTCCTAGGGGCGCTGCCCCCTTGGATCCCCGTTAGTCCCGATGACATTCAAATAAGCGTACACTCTTATTTGACCGTCACACACAATCTCAAATTACACTAAAATATCCAACAATTTCATCCAGTATATCACATTATCACTTGCTATACCAATCACTTGAACCATTTCTATCATTGAGTTTTTTAAATAGACATAAAATAAAAAAAGAAAGTCAATAAAGTAATGCATTTTCATTAAATTTCAAAAATAACAAGTAAATTATAAAAAGTTACAAATAAAAAAACCTAAAAGATAATAAAACAATTTAAAAGTTTACAGGCCAACCCCACTTCATACAGATTACACGTTTGCGTTCCAGTAGAATCAACAACCACGATTCTTGAACACTTTTCATGTGTCTCTGTGACGAGTTTCATATCGCGGTTCTTCTCGTGTTCATGAAAGTGTTTGATATATGTCTCATATCTTCTTATTTCCGATTCTGCAAACGCCTTGCACCGCTCTTTATTGTCCGCTATTTCCACCATTTTTGTCGTCTTGAATTCGGAGACGACATCCGCCAAACCTTTCTTCCCATTGCTTGATGACGAGTCGACACTTTTCCTGTGTTTCGGGCTTGTCGGTGTTCTGTCGTTGTTTAAATTGATTTCGGGCATGTTGCTTGATAACCATTCGTGAGATTGTGTAATTTTCGGAATCATATATTTTTGTTCGTGTTTTGGTACTCCTACCCGTTGCGCCATAAAGATCCATCAATTGAGTTGACGCTCATTTGGGATGGGATTTCACAATCTCCAATGCCGACAGCCCTTTCAAGTGGGGGATTTCCTCATGTAAGTTTTGTGTAGCCTTTTAAAGCGACCCTGATGATAGAAGCCGATTCACTTTATGAATTGCAAGTCTACAGAAATTAAATTAAACAATTTTTAACATACAGTTCGATTATATATATATATATGGGGTAGGGTTCTAGAGTTAACACTAGGTTGGGAGTGAACTATGTGAACTAATTTAGGCCATTGGATTACATCATCTAGAGATTTTTAAACAATGACAAGATTGTAACTATAATGTTGTAACTTGCTTTTAAAATAATTTACAGAAGGGTATTTGCGTCTTTTGTGAATTGTATTTATTAAACAATATAATCAAAATCCCTAAAATCTCACTAGTTTTCGAATATACAAGATAAACAGTTGTTAGTATATACAAATGTGTACAGTCTCGCTAGTATTAGTTTATATAAGATACACATATGTTAGTTTATACATATGTATACAGTTTTGCTAACTATCAATTTATACAAGATACACAGTTGTTAGTTTATACACATGTATACAAAGTTTTATATATTTGTGTGTTATATTTAGAAATGGTTACACATGTGTATATTAACAACATATAGTATATAATGCATGGACACTAGTAGATTCATATAAAAATTATTAAATTAATGAAAACGAAACAAGTCACACGTATGCAAAAAATAAATAACTTCATCACATATTCAAAATAAAAGTTAATGCCCAAAAATAATTACAATTTCAATCTCAGAAAATTTTTCAATATTTATTGAAAATCATAAAAAGTTAAAAACAATATATTATAATATCTATATATACAGATAAAACAATAAAAACAATACTCAAGTTAAATTAAAACAAATCTATGGATAAAGTGATGAGTGTTTAAAAAAAATAATAGTTTTGTCTTTAACATCTTCTTAAGTGATAAGAATATCTACAATATTCATTGATCAACTTCAACATATGAGCTGAAGATATAGAATGATAATGTCGTAGTAATCCATGATGGTCTACCAAAATTTAAATCCCTTCGATTTTTTATTAATTAAAATAATGGATAAATAATTAAAAACATGTGTGAGAAAGAGAGAATTAAGAGATAGGAAAATTAAGATATTTTAATTAAACATACTTGACTAATGTCAATCTTACCTTTTTAATTTAAAAAATATCAACAGTCAATATTAGTTCACTCTCAAAAAGTTGTTTACTCTTGAACCTAATCATATATAATATATATATATATATATATATATATAATTATAATGATTCACATGAAACAAGAGTCAGGCAAGGGTAGGTTTGGTCAGAAGTTGACACATGTCAAAATGAGGTTTAAAGTTTAATAAATGACAGAAAAGATGTTGACGTATTAAAATAGATAGATGGATAAGATTAAACATAAGATTAAAACGAGTGACATATGGAACGAAAATTTATAAGAGATGAAAAGATCAAACTAGATGTGAACAAGTAAGAATTAAACCTATTGTTGTGTTGAAAACTTGAAGATAGATTCATTTTTGTTGTACATTTTTTTTCGATCAAAACTTGTGACATATGGAATGAAAATTTTATAAGAGATGAAAAGATCAAACTAGATGTTAAAAAGTAGAGAATTAAACCTATTTTTATGTTGATACTTGAAGGATAGGTTGCATTTTTGTTGTATATTTTTATTTGTTCAATCAAAACGTGTGACATATGGAATGAAAATTTTATAAGAGATGAAAAGATCAAACTAGATGCTAAACAAATAGAGAAATAAACCTATTTTATGTTGATACTTGAATGATGCGTTACATTTTTGTTGTACAATTTTATTTTTCCCATGCTATTTTTGAGACGGTAAAAGTACTATTCCAAATAAATCATAAAAAACTCACTCCAAAACATGTCTTTTATCCTATAAAAAAATGCAACTATAATTTAAAGCAAACATGTTGGATCCATTTTGTTTTGTGTTTCTTTCTTAATATTTTGTCTGACTCATTTTAATATTACAAAGTTATATGATATGCCTGGTTATCTTAACTAATTTTATAATACCGGCTTGTAACACATATATGATGTGCTGAATTACCTTCAACTATTCTTTTAAGGCTATGTTATATATATATATATATAAGGGAGGATAGAAAGAAAACTCACTTGAGTTAATAAAACCCAAGAAAACCTCATGTAACAAAACTTTTTTTTGTAAAAATATTATGGAATGTAAATAACATGTTATCGAACGTTTTGTAACAAAAAAAATGCCAGAATGATTTTTTTATAGAAAAATTTTAAAAATTCAGTTTTTAGCAATATATATATATATACATTATGTGTGTGTGTGTGTTAAAAACTCACTGATTTTTTAAATTTTTTATAAAAAATCCCTTCGACGCTTTTTTTTCTTACATAACATTCAGTAACATGTAACTTACATTCCCTAATTTTTTTACAAAAAAAAATGTTACATAAGGTTTTCTTGAGTTTTTGTAACTTAAATGAGTTTTTTCTCTATAATTCCCCTATCTATATAGATATAGGGAGAGTATCATGAGAAAACTATATATAAATGAAAAACAAAAAATTAACTAAAAAGGCTTAAAAAACATACCAATTTTTTTATAATTCTTTTATAAAAAATTGCTACTTTTTATGTATAAAAAACTTTTTCAAAAAAAAAAAAACTGTACTGCACATGTGTATTATATATGTACTACACATGTGCATTATATATATGTTCTACACATGTGCATTATATGCTTAGATTTAGCTTTTAAGTTAAGTTTAGCTTTTAGGGTTAGGTTTTTTGAGGGTTTAGGATTAAGATTAGGTTTTCGGGTGTGGGGGGGGGGGGGGGGGGGTTAGGTTTTTTGAGGAGTGTGGGTTGAGGGTTTAGGTTTTTTTGAGGTTTATGTTTAGGGTTTTGTTTTAGGTTTTTTTTTTAGTGAGGGTGGGGTTTTTAGGTTTTTTGGAGGTGGGGGGTTTAGGCTTTTTAATATTGATGCACATGTGAGTACAACATTTTTTTTGAAATTTTTTATATATTATATATAGCGATTTTTATAAAAGAAATTAAAAAAAATGATATGTTTTTTAGGTTTTTTTAGTTAGTTTTTTGGTTTTCTCATTTAAACTAGTTTTCTTATGATCCATCCCTTATATATCTATATATATATATATATAATATATATATATATATATATACATACATACATACATATGATGTGCCTGGTTACTTTAAACCAATTCTCTAAGGCTATGTGTTATGGAAAGACTCTATTAAGGTTCTAGTGGAAAAAATTTGCAGTCACTTAGACGCTATTTTCACCATTCACACACTAAAGTGTGTTATGGGAGTCTTTATGGGTTTTAGTGAAGTTTGGTATTAGGTTGAGTGATAATAAACATGCCTCACGCCTGCTGTTAGCACCAAGCCCATGGGATATCTCCCCTTTCGTGCCCCTCAATATTTAGGTGACCCATCTCATGCCCCTCCACTTACGCCCCATAACCTATGAACTAATACCAAATGTATAATACACTCGTTTCAGTAAATGTTGCCTTCAAAACAATTCCATAAAGAAATCAAGCACCCACAAAATCTTCGATCAAACATTTTCTCAATTAAGATTCCTTGATAAAAAAACCACAAGTTTTCAATGTCACTAAATTAGTGTCATAAATAAAGCATATAAGTGTTTAGTACTATGATCTCTATCTTAGCTCTTTCTTAACACTATCGTGGTCTCCCACCACATGCATTTATCAGATATATTTTATAGTACATTTTATTGTATCATTTGTTACACTTGTTTGGTACATAAAATTTCTATTTATTTCATCTTTTATTTGGTACATAATTTCTATTTATTTCATCTTTTATTTGGTACTTGTTCATTTTCATCATGTGGGAATAGTGTATTGGCCATATAAATAATACAAGGACCATTATTTATGTCAAATAACTATATGAATACGAGAGAAACCCACATTACCACCGACCTAAGCATTTAAGTTGTTTGGCTCATGTATCATTAGCATAAGAGTAAGTAAAGAGTGACCAAAATATCTTTATCTGGTCCGTCGCCGCATTGAAACAAACACACTAGAATTTGCCGTTTTCAGTAGAGTTGAACTATATCGTGAAAAATAAGCTTTATCATCATGTATCTTAGATATAACACGTCATGAAAATCAAGACTGATATAACTAAAAACCAAAAAAAACATGATAACTTGGCTTTTGAGTCTATCGTAACTAGGAAATGAAACAATTTTGTTTGAGACCACGCTAAACATGAGTATGTCATCATGAATAAAATTGTGAATCGTTGTTGAGTGTTGGACTAAGTTATGACTTATCAGCAAGAAGAAGAAACAAAAAAGGAAGTTCAAGAGAGTATTTTGTATTCTAAGATCAACAATAACCATACCTCGTAAAAGATTTTATATATAGAGAGAACAATTATAGAAAGAAAATTCATATTAGTTAAGAAAACTAAGAAACCCAGATGAAAGAATGCAAAAGTTGTTACACGTAACACGTGGCAACCTCTGATTGTTATACGTAACACAATATGCAAAAAGATGTAACATGTGACAAAATGAGATCCATTCATTTAGGTTTCTTAATTTTCTTAACTAATATGGGTTTTCTTTATACCTCTACCATATATATATAGGATCAAGATCAAGAGAATACTCCATTGAATTGTGAGAAATTAGAAAACTCTGACTTCTCATGCGAGTTTTGCCCCTATTTTTTTCCACACACCTAGATTAAAATGTTACAAACACGACTATAAAAATAATAATAAAAAAATCAAAGTGGCGTTTTCGGCCTCTTTCAACTGTCGTAAAAAGTTGCTGAGATCAGCATAAATCAACATTTACAAACCCCCTGTAAACGTTTTTTTACGAGTAGTGTAAACTAACAAAAACAATTTTTTTTCTTTAGAAAAGTTGATTTTTTTCAGGATTTTTGGTAAAAAAAAACTCTTTTTGAATAAACGTTTTGTTAGGTTGAGTTCTCTAAGTTATTATAATTCGTTAAGTTTTTATTTTACCCGAAACTTATATATATTTATATATATGTGTGTGTATACGTGTGTGTTAGTGCTTTATTGGTGTTGTGCATGTGTGAATTGCCCGTGAATAACTTATGTGTGTAAATAACCCATTTAATATACGACTCATAGGCCAGCATGTAATTCAAATTTCTTGTGTCTAATCCATAAATGGAACATAATGCTATACATCTATATATTACTTAAAGTAAGTTAGATGCACACTTTAACAAAATATATTATAAATTCTTACTTTAATAAAGTGTCTATGCACAATAATATTATTGCGTAAGTTTCTCTTACTTTAGACAATGCCATGCATTTCTTTATCTGATTTTAATTTCCATCCAACAACAATTATTATTTACTTTAGACAATGCATTTCTTTATTTCATATACAATATTATCTGATTTTAATTTCCATCCACAACAATTATTATATATTTTACCCTTATATTTAATCACATGTTATGGTGTAAGAAAATGGCCGAAGTTTTTGTTCATATCATTAATATTAAATTATGTTAATAATAATACATGGTAAAAATTTATTTTCACATGGTGTATACGGGCCGTATATTATTTTCACATGGTGTATACGGGCCGTATAACATTATACGGCATATATAGAATAAAATAACTAACAAAAGTAGTGCCAGCAGCCTTTGTTAGTTTATTTTATTCTATACGGCACGTATACACCATGTGAAAATACGTTACTTGGTCGTATATAATGTATACGATATCTTATATGGGCCGTATAAAGTTATACGGCCCGTATACCTCGGATTTTTTTTGTTTTTTAGTTAATATTCACAAATTAGGGTTTCGATTCGTACTTTATTAAGATTCACGTACATGCATTTATTCCAAACCATCATTACAAAAAGTAAGAAATGAAATTTTGTATTTTTTAAGATTCGTTGTTCGTATGTTTCATGTTTTGATAATTTGTAATGATGTATTGATATGATTGAATTAAATGCATGTATGGACTCAAGATAAAGTAGTTGGTATGTGTTCCGAGCGAATATGTCCATACATGCATTTAATTCACTCACATCATTTACAAATTGTTAGAACATGAAATATATAGTGTTGGACTCAATTTGTTACTTTTTGTAATGATGCTTGGGAATTAAATGCATGTACGTGAATTTACAAAGTACGAAACCGAAACCCTAATTTGTGACTATTAACTCCAAAAAAATATGGTGACTAAACCCTTAAATATATTACTAAACCCTTAAAACTCACTAGTAGAAGAACCTGACATGTCTTTTTGTTTCTCATTAAGCAAAGCAGATGCTGCATAAAAAACATGAAGCCCGGTAAATAACCAACAATATTAATCTTTGTTATATATTAACGACTAAACGTTGAATCCCAACGCTTCTCCTTACAATATATCCGGAGTTTGTTGGGTTGTTTGCAGCTAGAGTTTAGAATGCTTGAAATAAGATCAAACCATGGCGTCTAAACCCTTGAATCCCGAATTCCAATGTCGTACAACTACAATCCTACATTATTGAAAATCATTATATCACCAACATTTATCTTCTTCCATACATCTTCCTCCTTTTATTTTTATTATGACTATAACAAAACGGAACATAATCCGATTTTCTAAAGGAGCGTTTTCTTCATGTGTCATATGTTTGGACGATTATAGTTCAACTAGAGGAGACGGGTAAAGAAAAGCAACTAAGGACGGAAGCTATCAACGCGGTGATGGATATAGAAAAAGGAAAATAAATGAGATTTGTTTCAAAGTAAAAAAAATTACTGACGTCGGTATGTCAAAGTTAACTTTCAGAATTCAGTAATCCATTTATCTTCTACAATACGTCTTTCTTCTTTCAAATTTAAATCAAACCTACCGATCACATAATCCTACTAACGAACCTTATTCTCATAAACAACTTCACCATTGTTAAACTCAATGGACTTCACTTTCCGAACAATTTATAAGCAACAGCACCACCGCCACTTTTCCAACCACCCCATCATTGGCATGCGATCACTAACTTTACTTTCTTATCACAGGCACCTGAATTCTTACACGAATGACATCAGCAATGTTTTTACTTTGAAATAAATCTCATTTTTTCCTTTTACAGACACATAAAACATCCAAGCTGCTTCTAAAGCAGTGAAACCGAAATCTCCCAAAAAGACACCGCGTAAAGATTTTGGGAGAAGCGTTGGGATTCAAGGTTTAGACGCCATGGTTTGAGTAGTTATGGAAACGGTGAAATTGCAGATGTGGTTTCTGTTGAAGATGTCATTGAGTTCATTATGAACAATTTCCTGAATTTAGTTCATTAAGAAGTAATGACTACTGACTAATTGCAAGACTGTTTGTCGGGCTTCCAATGCTCACACAGGGTGATAAACTATACATGTATGGAAATATTCGCTTGAACACATACCAACTGCTTTATCTTAAGTCCATACATGCATTTAATTCAATCATATCAATACATCATTACAAATTATCACAAGTACCTGAATTCTATCACTTCGAACTTCCGATTCCAATACTCGCCGGCGTTCCAGTTCCTTCGCCAATATCTCGTTCCGTATTTTCTCCTTTTCTAGTTCTCGAAGAATCTAGTTCCGCATTCTCTGTTTCTCTTAAATCGTCTGCAAAATAATAAAAAAAGTTGGTGATTTTGATTTGAATTTTGAAAGAAGGAAGACGTATTGCAGAAGATACACGGTGGTGATACAGTGATTTTCAATAATGTAAGGTTGTAGTTGTAGGACATTGGAATTTATGAGAGTAGGGTTCCGTAACCACGTTCCCATAGCCACCGTTTCTATGGCTAGTTACTGTACGAACAACCAAAATACCAAAATCAAAGAACTATTTAATTAATTTCAACTCGTATGTTAAAGAACTACTTGACCATCTCTTAGTGTCTTTTCTCTTTAATCTATTAGAACGATCCTTGACCATCTTTTAGTGCCTTTTCTCTTTAATCTTTAGAACGATCCTTGATCATCTCATCGGGCCCAATCACAAAGCAGCATAGTGATGCCATGAAATGATAGATGTCAATCAATTCAACTAATGTTCATCTAAGAAGTATGACTGCTGACTAATTGCAAGAATGTATGTCACCACATTTATTGTCACGTACATGGAAACAAAAAAAAACATTCCACTACAAACATCTTTGTGCAACAATATTTATAAGGACCGTATAACCTTATACGACTCGTATACAATAGAGGATGTGAAAATAAGATATAGGGGTGCATGAATAGAATTGCCAATTGTTAAGTGGGGAAATAATGTTGAAGTCATTTTCATAATGCAGCTTTGCCTTTTCCCTGCATATTTGATTTGAAAGTGACACTGAAATTATAAACCGATCAATATTAAATTATGCCAATAATTCAATAACGGTAACAAAATAGGATGATTGGTTTTGAGCAATTTGAAACTTTGGTGCATGATTATGATTAGAAAAAAAATTTAGATGGTTCAAAATTTGAAATTAACTTAAACTAAAATATAAATTTTTTTTGAACGACAACTAAAATATACTCTAAGTCCATGATTTAAGGTGTGAGACTAGTGAATTATATAATTAGGGTGGTAAAGGGAAATCAATTCCATGATTTAAGGTTTATGTTCAATTTCAACATAAATGGTTGCTTTTGATGAAGCCTGAAAGGTAATAGTGCGTAACCTCCAGGGCTATTTTTTAATCATAGTGACAAGTAATTAAATTGCTAATAATACATATTATTATATAAAAAACTATGGTGTAGCATCTAATAGCTTTTACTTTGTGTCTTTGTACATCAAAGACTATGTGTAGCGGGAGGGGAATGATTTTTGGATATTTTACGTCATGTAATGATACACCCAGCATGTGGGTATTGTGAGACATTATATTAAAAAGGGTGTTATGTGGGCATTATGGGGCATTATGTTAAAAAGAATGTAATAGAATTAAATAAAAAAATCATCAAAAAATATTATTGGCCAAACAAAAAAGAAGGCGTTAAAAAAGCACGCTCCTCCATTTTGTTCTCAAAAAACGCCCCCAGGGACGGTCAGGCGGCGTTTTTAGACTTTTTCTAAGGAAAAAACTCCAAAAAATTCCCCACTACGAGTGGTGAAATATATTTTTATATTCCTATACTTGAAACGTTATAAAATATTATAGTTCTTACAGTTTACTGATCAAGAAACACTTTTAGTTTATATAATTAATGATGCAAAATTTATGTGTTTTAGATTTAATTATTTAACTTTACATGTTAATAATCTATGTTATAGCTAAGGAATAAAATAAACACCATACAGATGATTTTATTATACAATTACTAATCGTTTGTTGTTTTAGTTCTTATATTACGTATTACATGGACATAAATTGCAATCACGTAATACCTCATCATAATAACTAAAAACTAAACCACATAGTTGTCATGTCATCAGTTTTACAAACATATTTACCATGCGCAAAACTAATAAATCGGAGCGCTTTCATATAAACAACTGCCAAAAATGGAAAAAGGGACAATTTTTTTTAAATCCGCATACTTGTGCTAGTATATGGATGTTTCTATATCTTTAAACCTTTGTATGTATATACGTTTAAGGGAAGTGATAATAAGAAAACTCATTTTAATGATAAAATTTATAAACTCTATATTACATATATAAAATATATCATATGTTAGATATATGTAATAATTATACATTCCATATTCCATATATGTAATATATGATAAATTGTATACATTACATATATGTAATATATATTAGAGATATTACATTTAAATAACCCCAACTTTTTCAATATACATTATGAATATTTGATTTAAATAACCATAACTTTTACCAATCAGGCGATAGCACTTCCAACTTCTAATTTTTTGGCTGATAGCACTCCTATACTAACTAAACCATAATCCGTGTTGCTTACATCAGTTGCCAATTAGCGGATCCGATTAAGACAACATAGTCTGGCTGATGGTCAAACAGAAGAAAGTCGTTGGTCCAAAAAAATTACTTACTTTAAGTAAACTTTAACCAATTAAACAAGATGAGCTAAAGAAAATAAATTGAAACTTATATATATATATATATATATATATATATATATACTATATTATAAAAAGATTATTAGTTAGAAATTACACTTTATCCGTTTATAAAAAGCTAACCCTCCCCCGATTTTTAAACTGTCATAACTTTTTGGTGCATTAATATTTTTCTAAAAAAATACACCATATAAACAAGTATTTTATTCTCTTTAATTTGAGTAAATTATTCTTATAGTTTTTTTTAAATTAAAAAAATTGATGTGTTACATGATTAACAGTGTTTAATGGCGAGTAATAATTGAATCCTTAATTGAAACCGAACCGAAATCAGGCAAAAACTGAATTAACTAAAAACTGATTAATCAAAACCCGAGTTAACAAAAAATGATTATCGATTTTTCTACCCTCAGTTAACCAAAATTAAGTGAACCGAACTATTTATATTTTCATACATTTCTAGCTTTTATACATTCAATTCATGTATTTCATATTTATACCCCCATTTTATGTATTTATACCTCCATTTCATGTACCTATACATCCATTTCATGTATTTCTAATCAAAAGTTTTAGCTAAAGTTCTGTTTTGGCTATTAACCAAATTAAATGAATCAAACCAAAAACCGTCAATCTAATTTAATAAACCAAACCAGTTAACTGAAAGCGGATTGGTTAATAAAATATACTAATCGATGACCTCAATTTGGTTGAGGATAATAATCTAACCAACCGAACAATGCAGACCGTGACAATGTTTGTGTTTCCCGCCGCATCACACGCGCACCTATCGGTTTTTAACCAAAACTGGTTATCAGTGAGCAATTACTAAATCGTTAACCTAAACCAAACCGAAAACAAACAAAACCGAACCAAAATCAACAAAAAAACTGAATTAACTGAAAACTGAATTAACCAAACACTGGTTATCAAGATTTTTTGTACTCTCGTTTAACTAAAATTAGATGAGCCGAACTGACATTCATATTTTCATATATTTCTAGCTTTTATACCTCCACTTCATATATTTCATCTTTATATCTTCATTTCATATATTTATACTTTAATTTCATGAATTTATACCTCAATTTCATATGTTTTTAAGCAAAAGTTTTAGCCCAACTTTGGTTTTTTCTATTAACTGAAATTAAATGAATCAAACCAAAAACCGCCAATCTAATCGAAAATCGATTATTTAATAAAATAGACCAACCGATGACTTTGTTTCGGTTTCGGTTGAGTATAATAACCGAATCGACTGACCCATGCACATCACAATGAAATGGAGTACCCGATTACTTTGCTTTTGATGTATAACTATCACAACAATAAATATTATATGAATAAGAAAACTACTAAACACGAGTATCGCAATGCGATGCGCTACCGCCACATCGCGCGGACATCCTACTACTGTGTGTGCGTGTATATATATATAAAATTTTTAACAGGGAATATTAAAATCTGCTCGGGTATTTATCATAAATTGAATTAAGCATCTTAAATGGGGTTACCCACAGTTTGGTGCGGATGGGTACTAGGAATATTGAAATCTGCCCAGTCTTCGGTCCTTGTTAACGAAGTGCCTACTTTTGAATTCCTATGTAACAAAAGTATGCGGCAAGGGGATCCATTATCTTCTTTTATTTTTCTTATAGTGATGGAAGCTTTGGCGTGTATGTTGAAGAAGGATGTGGAGATAGGTGCTTTCAAAGGCATCTAAAACCCGAATGGAGGCCTGCTCATATCCGATCTTATATACGCGGATGACACTATCATCTTAGGAGCTTGGTTAGTGGATAATGTTTTGAAAGTGGCTAGGATCCTTAGGTGTTTTCATTTGTTCCCTGGCCTTAAAATCAACCTTCAGAAGTCTAGTATTTTAGGATGTGGGGTGGAAGCTCATGCCTTTGAAGGTGTGGCGAAAATGTTGGGTGTAAGAGTGGGAGTGATCCTTTCACTTACTTGGGGTTAACCTCTGGAACGAATATGAATAATATATATAATTGGAAACAAGTAGTTGATATCTTTGAGGCACGTCTTTGGTGTGGAAGGCTAAAACTCTATCGATTGGCGGGCGTGTCACACTTATCTGATCGGTAATGGAGGCCCTTCCTAATTACTACTTTTCTCTATACAAAGCTCCGATGGGGATTGTTGAGATTTTTGAAGGTATGATGAGATGTTTCTTATGAGTGGGATGAATGTTATAAAAAATGCATTGGGTGGCTTGAGAGAGGGTAGCGCGGGCTAAGGTTAAGGGATTTTGTGTAATATCCGTCAAAAACGGGTTTACCAAACCCGCTCCGTTTATCAACCGAACAGTCAGTTAAAATTTTCTTTGCGAATTAAATGCCCAAAATAATTTTAAACGATACATAATCAATTATTATACGGGAATATATAATTAGTTTTTGGAAAACTGTTAAAAATCGCAAAATAAAAATACTTTGGTTCTGCCGGGTTTCGAACCCGGGTCAGTCGCCGGGTCAAACAACAACTTAACACACACGCACTAAACTACTGCGCCACGGATGCTATTTGTTAAATGTTAGGATCATTTAATTCATATCATGACTTTCCGAATTCAAAACCGGCGCCCAAAAGTTGCAGTCGTCGGAAATCCCGGTAATCTCGCGAAACTTAACGTTTCTTTCAGTTATAACGTAAGACATAAACGCTACATCGGTTATAACCGACGTCTGAGTCCGCGACCAAAGTTATAACCGCCGGAGTTTTTATAACCGACGAACCAAGTCGGAAATCGGACCAAATACATCGACGACTTGCCCAATAAATACCCCCTCGAACCTCTGCAAACATTTTCGCTCAAAACCGCACCCTTTCTCGGCGAAAACTCACTCGCCGGAATATTTCTGCTCATCGCCGGAAAACCGAGTTCTTAACTTCTAAGCCTTACTAAACCCTCTGAACTTATACCGAAGTCATCCACATACTTTGTAAGCTTTCTGAAGACTCTCTGCTGCAAGACACCCGACGCCGGAGCCTGTTGCTGTCGCCGGAGTTCTGCCGGAAAACAGAGGAAGGTAGTCGGTATACCTCACGCTTAATTTCCTTTCTTTTTACTTATATCTCATCTGTAATTAACCTAAAAACGCTAAGGAAACCTGATTAAAACTTCGAAACCAGTCAGTCATCATTCTGGTTATAACTCAACGAAGGAGACGAACTATCGGTAACATATAAGTATAATTAAAATCAAGTTATTACTCGGGTTAGACACACAGTCCAGCGGTGGACTGTGTGCACATTAAACACACAAAGGTCTCGAGTTCGAATCTTGTTCCACACGCGCTGCCTTAATAATTTTTTTTTTTCTGTTAACCGAACCGGAGTCACACTGGTATATGTTAAGTATATTAATAACCGGAATAATAACCAAGTTAGACACACAGTCCAGTGGTGGACTGTGTGTATGTTTAATTAAAGCACACGAGTTCGAGTCCGGTCTTCTGCATCGACCCGGACAATTATTTTACCTTTTTAAATAAGTCAGAAATGAAAACAAATAGTTTGTATTTAAGAATAATAAAAATTGGATTATATAACATGTTAAACACACAGTCCAGCGGTGGACTGTGTGTTACGCAACCCACAGATCCCGGGTTCGAGACCTGTGGAGCGCACCGGTCCGATTCAATTAAATTGTTTTTAAAATAAAAGGATTTTCTGTTTAACTTAATTAATATATAAATATAATTAAAAACAGATATATGACGGGTTAGACACGTAGCTCAGTTGGTAGAGCTGCGTGCACGCGTACGGGAGGTCTCGGGTTCGAGCCTCACTCAGCGCACAACAATACGCATACGAACCGGTCAACGGTCAAGTCAACGGTCAAATTCAAAGTCAACGGTCAAAAAAAGTCAAATTTTTTTATTATTTTTATTTAATTATTTTAATTAAAAACCAATTAAAAATAACATTTTTAAGGTTAGAAAATAGCCTTAAACTCACAAAAAATACACCCAACAATCCTACTAAAATAGATTAATAAAATCCGTTTACTTACCAAACCATAATGCGATTTATCTAGGTTAATCTCACTCGTGGTTAAAACCACTTCGCGTGCATTCAACATCATCAAACGAACGCACCCACTGTGAGTGAATCTTACAACTCCCCCTTTTAAATTACACGTTTTGGGGTGTGTCATGTGTCATAAAAATAATTAACTCGTTTATTTAAACTTGTGCCATACCATATCGTGATCTAAATTTAGATTGTTTATATTGTTGTGATTACCTATTTCATTTTGTCAAATTATATGGAATCCATTCATTAAGCCCATCAGTTCCTCGTGGGAGACGAGTTGAACAGCGCGTGCCTTAAAACCAATTCATTATTGTTCATGTGTGTATCATTGAGTTTATATTGTTTGTAGTTGTGTCATTCATATTATCATGTTTATGCAATTCATCCATTAGGCCCATCAGTTCCTCGTGAGAGACGAGTTGAGCAGCGCGTGCCTCTAAATTTTCCATTATTGTTCATGTGTGCTTTATTTAATGTCTTATGATTGTTGAATAAGTTTACATCTATTTTTACTCATGTTTGGTTGTGCACTCATTTCATAATCAATCAAATAAACTTGTTCAAATGTTTTCCATAGGATTCACTCGCCAACATTATGTTGATCCAAAAACCCTTTTACACATGATACAGGTGAACAGGTTGAAGCAAGGAAAACATAGAAAATGCCTTAGAAGAGAACAAAGAAGCTTAGATTGATAGTTAGAACATGTTGTAATATTTATTGTAAATTTCCATTAAATTGTATTTAATGAATATGAAACGCATAATAAATGTCATGAGCTTTGATGATAACCCAATCATGCCCCGATCACCTTTTCCGCTGCGGGTCGGGGTGTGACATTTTGAGGTACAAGTCTGAAAATAACAGTTTATGTGTCACACCCCGACCCGCAGCGAAAATGGTGATCGGGGCATGATTGGGTTTTCATTAAAGCTCATGACAATTACTATAAAGTTTCATATTTATTATTTCTTTTTAAGAATATTACAATCAACATACAAGTACAACATGTTCTATACATTTATCAAGACTTCATTATTTTTCTTCTAAGGCAATTTCCTACGTGTTCCTTGCTTCAACCTGTCCACCTGTATCATGTGTAAAAATAGGGTTTTGGGTCAACAAAAGTTGGCGAGTGAATCCTATTTAAACATTTGAAAGGATTAGTTATGTTGGTTATTTGAATAAAATTGTGCATAACCAAATATGAATAAACGTAAATGTAAATTTAATCACAAAACACATAATATTAATTAATACACACGCACACACTAAATGAATGATTTTGAGGCACGCGATGTTCAACTCGTCTCCCACGAAGAACTGATGGGCCTAATGAATGATTTTGAGGCACGCGATGTTCAAACCCGTCTCCAACGGGGAACTGATGGGCCTAATGAATTGATTTGCACGCAACTTGACTAAATGTAAACACACATTACAACAAACAATATTTACATTATAAGTTAGATCATATAATGGTAATAGCACGAGTTTGAATAAGCGAAATAATTAAAGCGACACATGATACACCCCAAAACATGAATAAAAAGGGGAATTTGTAAGAATTCACTCACATTGGGTGCGTTCTTTTGATGATGTTGGATGCGCACGAGTTTTGGGATTTGATCGACGAGGAAAACTAACCTAAAATAATAACGAAATGGTTCGGTAAATAAATGGATTTTATTTGAGACTAATACTTTTAATTAACAAACTTAATAGGATTTTTAGATTTATTTTTGTGAGTTTAAGGCCATTTCCTAACTTTAAAAATATTATTTTTAAGTATTTTTAATTGATTTTTAAATTAAATAAATAAATAAAAAGAAAATAAAATTTTTGACTTTTTGACCGTTGACCGGCCGTTGACCGGACCGTTGACCGGTCGGACTGTGGAAATGTTGTGCGCTGAGTGAGGTTCGAACCCGGGACCTCTCGTACGCGTGCACGCAGCTCTACCAACTGAGCTACGTGTCTAACCCGAAATATTCTATGTTTTAATTATATATATATATTACTTAAATGTTAATTTATTTGGTTTATATTAAAAAGGGTTTATATGTCGAACCAGTTGCAGGGACCCGGAGTCGAACTCGGGTCCTTCGGTTTGTAAGCGCACAGCCCAACCAGTTGGGCTGTGTGTCTAATCTGTTTAACTTATGGTTTATATTATTCTTATAAACTTACTGTGACTTGATCTGATTCAGTTTTAAAAATTTTGGTTTTAATTCGGAAAGTCGGTGCGTTGTAAGGTTCGAACTCGTGACGTGCGCTGTGTGATTGCACACAGTCCACCGCTGGACTGTGTGTCTAACCTGGTTTAATATCCTGTTTTAATTAAACTTATACACAATGTTCGACTTCGTCTTCTTCATTCATGAAGACACAGACAAAGATGTTCGACTGTTCTTGTTTAAATCGTTCGTCGAACATATAATTGATTGAAATGTAATGGATAAAGAGAGTTACGGATTCGAATGTACCCAACATCATGTTTTTCTCAGAACTCCGGCAGGGGTCGTCGGCTCTGATTTGTGAATTCCGTCTGAGCGGATCAATTAACAGTTTTGATCAATGAGTTGTGAAATTAAGTGACTAAACAAGAGATATCAGGGGGTTTAGATGATTGTACTGATTTACAGTGTGATTTCAGAATTTCTAGAGATTTTCCGGCGAGTGCAGAATTTCCGGCAACGTCGTCTGGAACCGATTCTGGTTGAAGGATTGAAGTTAGTATATGTCTAACAATGGATTGAAAACGAAAGAGTCGAGAAATTTACCGATTTGGTGTAAGTCTCGGTTTTCCGGTGAAAGTCCGGCGAGTGCTAAGACTTCGATAAATTGTGCGATTTTGAGCGAAAAGGTTACCAGAGACTTGGGTGTGTATTTATAGGGAAGAAACAGAATGAATCGAGTCCGAATTTGATCTTGATTCGTGGTCAAAACTTTTCCGGTGGTTATGACTGGGATTGCGGGATTAGACATCGATTATAACCGATGTCGAAGTTAATACACGCGTTCAGTCAAAGGAAACGGTCGAAGTCTCGCGAAATCGTCGATAATTCCGGCGACTGCGGATTGGGCGCGCTGATTACTGAATTTGATTTCGAGTTTTATTATAAATATTATTTGTTTTAATAGTTATCACAAACGAGTCAAGTGGCGGAGTGGTGAGATGTTTGTTTGTTTGATCCGGCTGACCTGGGTTCGAAACCCGGCAGCTTGATTTTATTTTTTTAGCACTTGTTTTTACCATTTAGTGATTATAGTTTTTAAATTCTAAATGTTTATTAATTATGTATTGTTTAAAATTAAAATGAACCATTTATACGCAACAAAAATTATAACTGACTATTCAATTAATAAACGAAGCGGGTTTTGGAAACCCGTTTTTCGACGGATGTTACATTATGGAAACAAGTTAACAAGGGATTATGTCATAACAAACTGCAAGCTTCTTTTATTCCGGCTGATTAGAAGCGACCAGGGGTCTGGAAAAACATTATTAGGGCTACTGGGAAAGCTATTTTCATGGGAGTTTTTATCCAGGATCTTATTAAAGCTAAAGTGCGGTTGGGCAATAGTATAAGCTTTTGGGTGGACATCTGGTCAGGTAATTCCCCTTTTATGATTTCCTTCCCTAATCTGTATAATTTAGAAAATAACAAATGGTGTAAAGTTCGTGATCAGGTCCGATGGAACAACACCGGGGTCGAATGGCAATGGGTATGGAAGCGAAACCCATCCACGGATATAGAGATAGAAGAATAGGAGAGTTGTTTTTAGGCTATTGTTGCAGCCGACAGTAAAAGGGACAAAGATTCTTGGATTTAGAAGGGAGATAACTCAAGTAAGTTTTCAGTTAGGTCGGTTAAAAACCTGTTGAGATTGAATAGTGACGTGAGCAACGTTTACGTGATTGATTAGTGCAAATGGGTTCCCCAAAAATGTTTATCTATATTTAAAGACCATGGATAGGATCCCGACTAGAGTAGCTCTTGACAAAAGTAATAACCAGGTTGAGTCGACTCTTTGCCCTTTGTATGATAGCGGCCAGGAATCTGTAGATCATATTTTTTAGCTTGTTCGATGGCTTGTGTGGTTTGGCAATTCATCAGCAGCTGGAGTAAAGCGAATCCCTAGTTTGTTTCTCACTGAAAGATGTGATTGAATGACACAATCATTGCGGGCTGAATAGTCGTGAAGAGGAAGTTATGCAGGGAATATTATTGTGTGTTAGAGGATTTGGAAAGCTAGGAATGAGAAAATTCATGATGGAAACAGATCAAGATCGAAGAGATTATTGGGGATATTAAGGTTTCAGCCTTTTTGTGGTACTCTAATAGATCTAAGTATAAGTCTATAGAGTGGTTAAGTTGATGTAAATTCAGGTGTGTATTGTAAGACCCTGCCTTATTATATTGAAATTTCTATAAAAAATTCACATTTAAACGAGTAATGCGAATATACATTACTACAGATTTTCGAGTTTATTAAAACTTTATCAACAATAACATTTTGACAAGTCATTACTGATTAGTTTCATATCCTTGAAAACCAAATGCGGAAGCTTGGTCTTTGATCGTATTCGGTTCTTCATTGGCCTTGATCGTCATCCGGAAGTGCTTGCGATTACCCTAAACTGGAATTTGCACTATATTAGTATTATAGCAAATTACCGAAAAACACAACTTAACGAACCAGCCAAATAAATCAAAACAGAAATTTAAATTTTTAAGGTGGCGTCGGCGACGGCACCATGCCGCGTCGGCGACGCCCCTTGATAACCAGCGTCGGAGCTTTACTACCATAGACAGTAGTTTAATGCGTCGGGTCTACATGTGGCGTCGGCGACTGCCGACTGTACTGTCGGGGACGGTACCTTCTGCAGCAGATTTGCTGCAGATTTGATTATTTGACCGTTTGACCCGTTTCAAGTCCCGGACATTTAAATCACGACTTGGGACTTATGGTGACATGCCCGTAAAATATTATTTCCTATTTTCATTCATCAGTTGCCCACCGTAGGCTACGGCTTGCCGCTGTAGTTTAAAGTGATATATCACAAGAATTTACGTCTTGCCGTTTTTATTACGAAAATCTTCGTAACTTGTTAAATTTATATTCGTTTATCGTGAAACTTGTTTCTAAATGTCCGTAAAATGTTTTCTTACATATTTAACCCAAAATCCTTGACCCGGATTCTTATTTCACATGAATTATGCATTTATTCCCGGTTTATGCTCATATTTTCCGATTTTACCCTTTAACCGCATTTAAACCAGCTAAGTATTTACGCATCCATTTCGGTATGCATTATAACACCACATTTTCCACCACAACATCATTTGTGGTGGATTTATTATCGTAAACTTCTTTTTATCAATTTTCTGCCATTTGGTTCGACAATTTACGGAAAAGACCCAATATGAGGCATTAAGCCAAAACGGCTTATGCCATTTGCTATTACACTACCGCAAGGGTGAACTTTCTTATAAAACTCATTTTTAAACTACCCTCAAGGTCTAGGTCATATATTAATTCTCTTTCTCAAAAAATACAGAAGAAATGAGTATGCGCCCCAATATCTGCCATAAAAGGGCCAAGCCATAACAAATGCGAAGCTATACGACTTAACTCCAACATAACGACTCTTATATAACTGGCCCTTTTAGGGACTTGAATATTGCCTAATTGCTCTGGCGCATTTACAGTTATTGCTTCTGTGAACATAGTAGCTAAATAATCCCAACGTGTTACATAAGGCAAATATTGTATAATTGTTCGATTTTCCGCAATTTTTTCCATACCTCTGTGTAAATAACCCAATATTGGTTCACAGTCAATAACATCTTCAACATCTAAAGTAACAATGAGTCGAAGAACACCATCATTACTTGTTTTATTACTAATAGGACATTTTGGTCAACTTAGACCCCTCTTTTACGACGAAAGACTTTCAATCGCATAATTTGACCAAAAGAGCACTTTTAAATCGTAATCTTATTTAAAATCATTAGGTTTCTATGAACCTGATGTCTACCATTTAGATTAGGATATTTACCTTGCTTTAGGTAACCCAATATTCATTCATGATTCGTTTAACTCTCATTGGACCTTAAATTCCTAAATGAGAATTTGACCCATTAGACATACCTGGCTCGAGTCATGGCATTGACCCATTTAAATACCTTGCACTATTAATTACTAACAAATAGCAACGCGAACCATGCGTTATTTCCCTGTGATCACAAAACTCGACAAGCGTTCATTAGATATTAATGTCAAATGGTGATGGCTACACCATT
Source organism: Scalesia atractyloides (assembly GCA_947069175.1). Classification (NCBI taxonomy): domain Eukaryota; kingdom Viridiplantae; phylum Streptophyta; class Magnoliopsida; order Asterales; family Asteraceae; genus Scalesia; species Scalesia atractyloides. Next base: position 91,060,802 of record CAMTDV010000012.1, read on the forward strand.
TGACCCATTTGGTCTAAATGACCATTTTATCGTTATAAGATGATATTTATTTACCATCTCACCATTTAATCCATTTCGGTTACGCCTTGAGCTTATATTTCTTAATTCGCTTAACCCATTACAGTTTACGCCATAGAATACCCTTATTTTAGAGTTTAATATTTATTCATCAAACTCTTGACTGAATTACCATATTACCCCCTTCTTATTCCTTATGGTGGTTTACACCATAAGGTAACTTTTCAAAATTCCTTGTTTATTTGTCAACACATGACAATATTACTATTCTCCCCCTTTTTACCATTAAATATGATTTAATACCATATTTGCTTATTCCGACCCGTATCAATACACGTCGGAACATTGTATTTCGAAATCTCGTTCCGAATACCAAATCACTTATTCATATTCAAATACATAATACATTTATTATTTTAAGGATGTAAGCTTTACTTACCTTGAAATCCAATTATGCTCTTTGCGCGTACTTGATCCGTTTGATCCGCTTCTTCCCAAGCCTCCACCTAGCTTGTCAAGCGTCAAACTATCATTTATCATTCGCAAGATGGTTAGGTTAGTCATCATTTAACACGACTATTCCACCTTACGGATTTTACATCAAATTTATCATTCGATCCTATTACGGGTCAGTTTGACTTTTAAAAGTCAACTCCCTAATTACACATACAAACTCACGAATAAATTTAACAACTTATTTAGGCATTTCGTTAATTACCCGGTAAGTGCTATTCTTAGACCACCATTATAGCTACGTTTCCCAAACTAAGTTCATGTCGTTTCTTTCACTTAAACAAATTCAAGCGATTGTTAACATCAAGTTAACTTAGCTTTTGATTAACAAATGCTAATTTATCCATTACCTAGGTTTTCATCTTTATGTAGCAACCCATTTCATCATTTTATTAGTCATTCATCTGAATACCTAATATAATCAAATTTTACGCACTAATTAGTAAACAATATGATCTCAAATACCTATTAACATCGACATAGCATTAATTTCATCATGTTATGCAAAAAAACCCATTTCAAGTTACGTACGAACACTTATTCGAACCTCTAATTTGTTCAAATATCTTACACATACATACAAGTATGATGATTATGAACACTTATGTATCATCTATGTCATCATATAATCAAAACTCACTTCAACATCTACTTGTAAATAACCTACAAGTAATCTTACATCAAATAGTGCAAATTTCCTTAAGTTTAACGAAATCAAGCATATACATACACTTAATTTCATCTTTGGATGATAATCCAACAACCTTATTACAAGTATTCTACTTGTCTCAAATTATAACTTTCATCAATCAAGGTTTTGAGACATACCTCATGATCCCCTCGTTTGGGTGATTGTTTATATGTGTTCATGCATTGATTTGAAGTTAGAATTGACTTTCAATTTGTTGATTCTTGATTGAAATAGGGTTTCCCCTTGTTCTTCTCCTGATCATCGACATATACACACACTAAGTGTGTGTATTATGTGTTAATTTTGTGTTTTAATAAAACAAGTTTTCTTTCTTGGCAGCTTTGGTCCCTCAAGTTTAGTTTTGATTATAAATAAGACTACAACTCATTGTCTTGTTATTTATATACATGTTATTAACTAGGTTAATTTGTTCCTAGTTATTTTGTTTACGGGTTAACTTTTACCACTAACGGTCTTTTACCCGTTCTTTAATATTAACGTGTTTTGATTATCAAACTCGTTTTTGGGGTGTTACATGTATAGTCTGTTTGGGGTTGTTAGTCTCGTGTTTGAAGATGTAGTAGTCTGCTGTTGCTTAATAAAGTTCAACTTTCAGAAAAAGAAAATAAATAAATAAAACATAATCTTAAGTGCTTAACCAAAAGTTTTATCAATGAACAGTTAAAGAAGTTATGAGTAAACGTTTGTAGACTTAGCAAGAAAATCTAACTAAATCATACTTGTCTAATATAATAACAAAAAGACATTTTGTGGTGCCAAGACATGTTACTTTATAAGACAAACACAAACCTCTCTATAATTAGTTTAAATTATACTGAAAGGACAAAAGGTAATGCAAATTGCAAAGTCCCAATATAAACATGCCGTAGCAATTAATTATTAATTATACCATGAATCATACCATCCTTATCAGCATATTCTGGATTTGGAGTATCTATGCTTTTTATATTTATGTATTTAAATAATAGAAATAGAATTTGTAATTATTCTTTTTGTCTTACATAGATAACTTTAATAATTTCTTTCAGTTTCTCCTAATAATCTAAGAAACATTAACGTCTCTAAATTCTAATATCTCATACGAGAATTTTCTTTTTTGTCCGACTATTTTATGTGATAAGTTTACTAATAAAGATTATATACAAATTAATAATTTACATTATATGTGATATTTAACTCGTGTAATACACATGTTTATAAACTAGAATAAATTAAATAAATACTCGTTTTTACTAAAATAGAGATGCTTAATTCATAACCAACAAATTTCAAAAATTTATAACTTGCATAAATTGCACTTTAGGTGTAATCGGTAAATAAGACATTTATGATAATCTCAATCAATAAACGCTCGTTCCACCATTTGGGTTATAGCCCACTGGCAAGAAGCAAAGCTTCTTTTGAGAAGATCCAGGTTCTAATCTTAGGCAAGGTGTGATTCAGAAGTAGTGTGATGAGTGTGTATTTTTGGCCTTTAAAAAATAATAAATTCTCGTTCCACCAGCCTTCACCATTGGTAATCTGATTTTCAATTTCTAGAATCGTCAAGGCCACTGCGTCAGTGTACAAGGAAATGGCATATGGATATGGGTGTGTGTGAAGGGTGTTGTGAGTCAACAAATGTGAGAGACTACTCTCCCCCAAGTTCACCAACTCGCATATACTACTTGTACCTCCAAGCTACTGTGGTAGGTTACGACAGTGTACCCACCCTACCCAAAACAACTTGGAACACCTCGGGGCCTTGCGGGTTAGACGCACCCTAAAAACGTTACACATAATCTCATGTAAAGATGAGCATGGTACCAGCCTGGTACCGAACTGGTATTAGCAGCGAAAAATGGGTACCGACCGGTAAATCACGGTACTGAAAAATAGAAAAAAAAATAGATGTTGATATGATATTGGTACCTGATATCAAATGCTCCCTCATAAATACTAGTTTGTTTAGACTTAAGTGTGAATATGCTCGGTCTTCTTTGACTCCAAATTTCCGAGTGTGCATGAATAGCGTGATTTACGGTAATTTTGACTTTCACAGTTTTCCTCACGTACGAATCTTTGAATCTGTCCAAAAACAGGCCTTAGTGCTCCAAATCAACATTTCATTAACCTGGAATAATATTTTACATATAGATATTAAAGTCCTGTTTACTAAAATTACTTTTGGTTAAAAAGGTAACATTATTATTTTTCATGTTCAAATGATTTATTTATTATTATAATTCAAGCATCGTGTTATGATCATCCTAAAGACGGTGATCATTAATTATTTAAGTTTAATCTGTTATATTTTAACATTAAGGCTACATATAACAGCTTTCTAATAAAAATATATTATTTAACATATAATTTAACAAATTTTGAATTTTAAAATCTTCAATATATTTGACAAGGTGAACACGGAAGAATATTGTGAGTTAACATGTTAACATCACATTGCTTAAGCAACATCCAAAAAAGTAGTATCTTTAACCACAATACACATACAAATATACCATCTTTAATCGTAATACACACACAAATATACAATGTCTAACCGCAATCTCTATCTTTAAACTATAAAATAAAAGAAAAAAAAAATCACGAATCCAATCATTGTAAAAAGATTTATCTACATTTATAAATTTTATACCAATATTGGTTTAGATGTGAGATTACAAAAAGGTTAACATATTTATAGTATAACACACTCTTAATTTTGTAAAAATATTGGTTTAAATGCGATACAATCATGGATCCAACCATTGAAATAAAATCTATGATACATCATATGTAACCACAAAGGTTGATACATGATACAGTTGCGTATATATGTAATACGATAGAAAATATATGTTTTAAGAGTTTCGAGAGAGAAATGGGAAACGTGACAAGAGAGTGTGTACCTAGTGCATTTAAGAGCGTTGTAATTGAATATAATTAGGCACACCATAGAAAAAGTACATACACAACACTTTTCTCACATAATTTTCAACTATAACATCAAATTATTTATAAAATTATAATAAAATCCGTTAAAAAGAGTTATAATAAGATAATCTCATCTCTAATTTAGTGAGATCAAGCAACCACTTCTTAAATCGAATTCTTGATATAATCGTATTTTCCTCTTCTTGAGATCACACAATGGCTAGAAAAGATCATCTTGTTATTAGGCCAGTAGTTATGAGGTGGTGTCACATGACACCTCACCTAAAATCGGCATTGAACATCGAAACGGCGGCACTAAAAAGGGGCGTCAAGGCACCTCCGCCAGCCAATAGAGGGCGTGAGAGAGAAGAGAGATGGTCCCATATTTTAACAACTAATCACCAATTTTCTTTTATTATTATTTTATTTTTAGTTAAATCATAATAACAATGTGAAAAATGAGTTAGTTAAAACCTAACTGCATGCGTGGTAGTGACATGACACACTTCTAATTAACCCACAACGTATAGCTTTAAAAATTTTGCATTGTGGTAAACATTAGCGAGGTTGTTAGCGAGAGAAAAAAACAAAGGACAATACAATTAGCGACTGAAAATAATTGGGTAGTAAAACCCGATTGCAAATTAAAAGGACAAATAAATCACATAAACAATCAAGCTACAAAAATAATATTGTTGCAACGTATGCTTCTCGCAATGTTGATCACATATATTCCCTATTGCAATGTTGGTCGCTAGCGTTTACACGGAAATTCCAATTGCTAAAGTCGTAACAAATGGTTGTAGATTCGTTTTTTTTTGTTATAGAACTAGTAGCCGATAGCCTCTTGCCTTAGTGATAACATGTGTTTATAACAATTAAAGTGGTGTGGGTTTAAGTTAAACAAAGTGGACAATACGTGAATTTTAGAAGGTGTGTTTGTCGTTAAAAAAGTCCTAATATATACTTATTTTATGTTTTTAAATATCTTGTATCTTATGTATTATTTAAGTGTTTTAACAACAACCAATAATAATAGTATTTTATAATTATGTACAAGTTATATAAAAGAGAGAAGCATAAAATATAAATTTAATAAACAAATGAGTTAAAATTGTAAATTGAGTTTTATAAAAGTGTATAACGTTTTTTTACATGCAAAAATTGGTTTCCTTAATTTCTTAGGAATACTATTTCTCCTTCATATGAATTCTGTATGGCAATTATTGATCTGCAAAACTTTTATTTTAATTTAATTTTTTTAGTTATTCATAAAAGGCGGAATTACAAAAAGCTAATAAGATCATTTTAATGTCTTAAAGAAATCACAAAAGGATATGTCCGTTATATTCAAAAAGCATCTTGTCGTTCCACGTCCAAAGGCAACAAAAAACACAAAAAAGGAAGAAAAACAATAAGAGAAATATATGAAAGTTGCTATTTTTTATATATTTATGCTAGAATTATTTTATGACAAAGATGAATATGAATATTTTGTGTATCTGTTTTAAGTCACATAACCTCTAAACATTTTCATTATATACAGAAATAAATGCGAATTTGTAGGTGAATAACAATGAGTCATGTATTATATTAGTTTAACTAATTATTTATAGGAAAATGTCTAACAATCGAGTAAATGAGCGATTTTATACATCACTATATTCCTATTTTTTTCATGGAAAGTTAGGTTTGATAACTATCTTTATAAAAATGTACAAATAGCATAAATATACATTACCAGAAATTTTGACTTTTTTTTTTACCAGTTATACCAAACCCAAATATAATTTTTACTAAAAGTTACAAACTAACAATAAGTAACAAAAGAATTAAATTATTACCGACATATATTTTCTTCGTTTACTCTATTTTCAATCAACGAGTCGATAAAAAACAACAAATTACTTTTAGAAAACTTTAATTTATCTACATAAAAATAAAATTTAGCGAAAAACTAAAATATAATTCTAGAAGACCTTTTTTTAACCTAAAATATAAAAAAGATTGAATTAAAAAAATGGGAAGAAAGTAAATAACTTAATAGCTAAAAAATATAAAGCCTTTTATATTTTTACTATTTTTAAAATCACTTTTAGTAAAAATAATAAATAGAATGAAGGTAAAGTAAGGAAGACAATGTTACATTTATAACACAAAACATACCATTTCATATGCACATAACACAAGTAAATAAAGCAATATATATTAATACATGATCTGGTTTTTCTTTACAAAGAATCTTAGCTGGAATCACTCTTCAATGGTCAGAACACTCACATCACTATCAATGCAATCACTGTGAAATCTTGGGACAATAATGTAATTTCACAATTGTTTTACAATCTTACAACATCATCAAACATTGAAACCCTTCTTTGTTGATCCTCAATCATGGTCACTCTTGTGAATCTACTCATGAAAATGCACATTTTTTTCTTCTTTTTTATGCTAACATGCGCCTCCGCCACCACCACCGCCGTCCACCTCCGCCGTACACTCCACCAACCATTCTTCCCGCAGCCACAGGACCACCCAACCCCCCCTCCGTCACAACCTCCGACCCAACCACCACCGTTGTTAACACCATCCTCACCACCGTTGCCACCACCACCGTCGCTAAACGTCCCGTTTTTATCCACCCCAGCTCCCGCCACAACGCCAACAGACGACCAACCATTCTTCCAGTCATTCCCATCACCACCACCACCTCCGGCGACACCCTCCACCGCCTCCGGCGTCTCTCTCCCGGCCAACATTTCCTCCCTCAGCCTCCCCACATCCCCAAAACCCAAACGACCGTCATCTAAACTCGTCCCCGTCGCTATAACTCTCGTCGCAGCCGCCCTCCTCATCCTTCTAGTTCTCATAATACTAAAGATACGATACGGGAAAAGAAATCCCGACGATTCTAACACCTTTAGTGACGAAAAGCTACCTAACAACACTTCAGTGTTCACTACTGCCATCAACAACAATGCAGCAGCCAATAGTTACAACCGTATACCAAAACTCACACGCCCGTCGCAAACAAGCTCCGAGTTTCTTTATCTCGGGACTATTGTAAACTCCCATGCTAATATCGATAGTTCTAGCAAACATAATAATAACAACAGTGACGGAGAACCGGCTTTGCAGAAAGTTGGTTCTCCTGAGCTACGGCCACTACCGCCTTTAAGCGGTAGCATTGGTGGAGCTGGAAGAACTCATACGGTTCTTCATTATGAAACCTCTAGAGATGGTGATTCTGAAGCCTTTTATTCTCCTAGGGTTTCTGATGGTGGTGATGTAGGTCGTAGAACATCGGTGACGGGTAACCGTCAGGCGAAGAGAAGTGTCGGGTCGGGTTCGTTGTCGTCTTACTCGTCTTCAAGTTCGGGGTCTCCTGCAAGGTCTATTTCGTTGAGTATATCTCCGCCGGTTAGTTTGAGTCCGATAACTTCGAGAATGAAGTCGCCGGACCTTGTGACCATTCCCACCGCTCCTCCGCCGTCGCGACCACCTCCGCCACCGCCGTTGCAGGTTTTCACGGTTAAGTCTCCGGAAGTTGGGTTGAGTAAAGATAGTTTTGAGTCATCGCCTAGATTGTCGAATTCGTCTAATGATCAGAGCTTTCCTCCGGTGAAAATCCCGCCGCCGCCTCCGCCTCCGCCACCGGTGAATGTACCGGAAGTTACAACTCCGGTGACTCGGTTGAATCCACCGGTTTTGATTAGACCGTCAAGACCGCTTCCGGTGAGTACTCAGCAGGCTTATGTGTATACAATGCAGGAAAGTCAACAACATATGGAAACAAATGAGAAAACCGCGAAACCGAAATTGAAACCGCTGCATTGGGATAAAGTGAGAGCGAGTTCTGATCGAGAAATGGTGTGGGATCATCTCAAATCCAGCTCCTTTAAGTGAGAAATCATTCAGTACACTTGTCATTATGTGTTATTGTGTTTGTTTTTAGTGTAATTTAGTCATTCACTCATGTTTTGATTTGGGGTTATTGATTATAGATTAAATGAAGAGATGATTGAGACGTTATTCGTTGTAAAACCACCAAATCCGAGTAATTTAAATGAAAAATCGCCGGTTAAACGGGCGATTTTTCCTTCGGCGATCGACCATGAAAACCAAGTTCTTGATCCGAAAAAGTCCCAAAACATCTCAATCGCGTTGCGGGCGCTTAATGTGACTACCGAAGAAGTTTGTGATGCACTTTTGGATGGTACGTTTCTTTGTTTTAATGAACGTTTAGTGTTTGTTATAATGCTGCAGATAATAACTAGTTTCGTGTTAAATTATGTTTGTCAATAGGTAATGTAGATGCGCTTAGAACCGAGCTTCTTGAAAGTTTGTTAAAGATGGTACCAACGAATGAAGAAGAGCGTAAATTGAAAGAGTATCGAGATGAGTCGCCTTATAAGCTTGGTCCGGCTGAGAAGTTCCTGAAAGCGGTGCTTGATGTGCCTTTTGCGTTTAAAAGAATCGGTGCAATGCTTTATGTTTCCAATTTTGATTCCGAGGTTGAGTACCTTAAAAGTTCGTTTCAAACTCTTCAGGTAAATACCATTGCTCTAGCTTATTTCTGTCTTATTTCAAATAGGGCTGTAAACGAAATCAACGAACATGGATGGGGCTTGTTTGTGTTTGTTGGTTAACTTAACCGAATAAAGGAACGGATGCAAACGCTTAAAAGAACGGATTTTTTTGTTCAATATCGTTCGTCAAGATAACGATCATGTTCGTTTATGTTCGTTCATTATTATTCTAAACCAACATAAATGACATAAACAAATACATAAACACAAACTAACTAAAATGAACACAAATGAACACGAGTTACAAGTAAAAATCCATCTCGCGTCGTCAAATGATTAAGAATATCCAACAATTTATATATAAACATCAATATCCAAATTAAATTCTACGAACCATCGGTTGTGTTAATGAGGGAAGCTGCTAATTAGAGAAGACCAAAATGGGTTGATGGGTTCTGGGCCAATGGTTTTATAATGGGCTGTACTCAACTTCTTTGAATGAATATGTAAAGCCCGTAATGAACCTTAATGAAAGAACGAACATAAACGAACGGGGCATGTGTTCATGTTCATTCGTTCCATTAAATGAACGATTTTTCTTGAACACAAATTCCGGCGAAAGTTTCACAAACGATTCACTAAACGTTGAGTTCCGCATGTTATGTTGTGTCATCGTAATTTATTGTTGATGGTTCCCAACTGTTGAATGTAAATCAGGCAGCTTGTGAAGAACTTAGAAACAACCGAATGTTTCTAAAACTTCTAGAAGCCGTTCTCAAAACCGGAAACCGCATGAATGTTGGCACAAACCGTGGCGATGCACAGGCATTCAAGCTCGACACCCTCCTCAAACTTATTGATGTAAAGGGCGCTGATGGGAAAACAACTCTTCTACATTTTGTGGTTCAAGAAATAGCAAGAACCGAAGGTGCGCGAGTCAGCAACCCCATCTCTAACCAACCAGCAAACGGTCTTCAAATCATCTCAAATCTCTCTTCAGACCTTTCAAATGTTAAGAAAGCCGCAGCCATGGATTCCGAGGTTCTTAAAGGGGACGTCGCGAGACTCTCAAACGGGATTGCTAATACTAACGATGCTGTTAAACTGATGGAAAGCACAAAGTTTTCTGATTCATTGAGCAGATTCTTGAAGGTTGCACAAGGGGAGGTGATGAAGATTCAAGTTCAAGAAAGTGAAACTCTTTGTTCAGTGAAACAAATCACTGAATATTTTCATGGGAACTCTGCCAAAGAAGAAGCTCACCCGTTAAGAATATTTATGGTGGTGCGGGATTTCTTGACGGTTCTAGATGTGGTCTGCAAAGAAGTCGGGATGTTAAATGACCGAATGACGGTCAATTCGGTTCATAAGTTTCCGGTACCAACAATCCCGGCTCCAGTTTTTGATGGATTTCATGTAAGGGGACAGTATAGTTCTTCTGATGATGAAAGCTCTTCTTCTTTGTAGGTATTTTATAAAGTTAAATGTTTAGATGATTTCGGGTAGATTCTGATGTGGAAAGAACAAGATGTAATCCTTGTAAAAAAAGTTTGGATCTGAATGAATTAAGCTGGTCAGTTATGAAGAACTAATATTTGTATACCAAGGGAGTAAGGGTGGCAATCATGAAGTGTTTAAGGTTGACAGATTGATTTTTTTTTAACTGGAACATGACGTATGTATTTGTGTCAAACATTCTTGAAACCTGTTGTGTTATGGGCCGACTAATTTAATGTTCATTTGTAAAATATAAGTAGTATAAGTGATACATAGTGACTTGGTAATAATTTATATGTTTTTTAAAAAACCTTTAAATGGGCTATCCTATTTACTAACCCTATCAAAATGTGCGTGGTGGGTTGGGGTTTTCAACCCTAAAATTTGTTCTTAACCCGAACTAGTTAGGGCCAAAATGGTTTGAGACCAAACTAAAAAAGGGACTGGTTTATACTAATTCAAACTGGCCCCACATATTAGGCCACTCGGTGTGGGGGGTCGTCCAGGCCCGGCGACGCCCCCAACACCGCCCCGGGGGTGGTTGGTCGTCATCATGGGCATACAGGTGCCAAAATAAATCAAACATGCATACTAATTCAAACTTGCTATACAGGTGCCAAAATAAATCAAACTCCTGCTGGCATATTTAATTATTCCACTTGACTCGTACTCGACTCGGACCATCAAGATTATCCAACAGTGGTGTCATAGAGAATTCTTTTCTTGTGGGATTGCTAACAACTATTTGTTTTGCAGGATCAGTCTAGTAGACTTCGCTATAAGTATTCAGAACTCAATCCAAGACAAGTATTTTTTTTCCCAGAATACTATTGAGAAGGGTGAATGAAAATACTTGTATCTTTCTCAAAAGAACTTTTTTCCCAGAATACTTGAAAAGTGAGAAGAAGAGGATACAAAGATACTATGGGCATCCAAGTTACTTCACTTTGAAGGAACTCATGAAATAATGGAAGCTTAGGAGATAGAACTTGATTGGAAAATTAACTCTTCCTATGTGCATCCAAGGGTTCAAAATTTATCTCAACGACGAATATGGTGACACTCCGCATTTTCAGGTTAATACCATAAACACAAACTCCGTTATCTCAAACATCCATTCATGCATTTCATTTGATTAGGGTTAATTAAGCGTGCCGGTTATTGCACAAACACTCACGTAGCGGTAATGCAGAGAATTATGGAATCACACACGAGTCTGTCCTCGAAAGTAGGTGAATATTCGGAATAATATTCTCGAACAATTAAATGAATATAAATTATGTGAATTTATATGTTATGTGACCTATGTGTTTGTTTTGTGAATTGTTAAGCCGCGTATATGTACGCGTAACAACATGTTAGCAATTTTTAGAAACTTTTATAAAATGAACCTTAAGATTTGTTTTAATATTATTCTAAATACTAGTGGCCTACGACGCATAAAACCTGTAGCTTAACTGAAAAGTCGGGCCAAGTGTTTTTAATTTAACATGTATACACACACATACACACACACATATATGAGGTAGGGTAGAAGCACATTTATCATGAGAACCACTTATGAACACAACCAAAATAAACGCAAAACAATCAATGAACCCTCCACCCCACCATCAGCCAAAAACCTCAACTCCCACCCCCACAAAAATATAATGTACCCCACTAAAAAATCTAAACCCCCCACCCTCACCCCCAAAAACATAAAAAAAAACCTAAACTCCCACCCTCACCTCCTAAAAACCTAAACCCCAACCCACCCCAAAAACCTAAAAAAAAAACTAAACCCTCCACCCCTAAAAACCTAAACCCCCCACCCACTCCACCCCCCACTAAAGCTAAACCCTAAAATTACATCCTATAAAAATTTATTATTATTATTTTTTAAATTTTTTACATTTAATCATGACATTTTATAAATAAAAATATTAATAAAAAGTTACGATTTTAATGGCGAAGACTTAAAAAAATTGCGTGTTTTTAAGCTTTTAAGGTAGTTTTATTTGTGTTCACAAGTGCACTTCGCAATGAATGGTGGTTCCTAAATGATCCTCACCCTATACACTCACACACATATTGCAGATATTTGTTTTTAATAGGTTAATATACATATAAACACTCAGTAAATATATTTAGAGTTTAATTGAGAAATTAGTAAAACGAGACATGCAATAATAATCAGGTTTATATATGCGATGTGCACCCACGTACACCGAAACCCTAGTATATAACCAATTCATTCTCTCATTCCCCATCATTTGTTTTAAACCCTAGCCCCCCCCCCCCCCAAACCTACACACACTAATCTTTAGAGGACACATACACTTACACATGCTAGAGAGAGAGAGAGAGAAAGAGAGAGAAAGAGAGAAAGAGAGAGAAAGGGTGGGTGTGAGAGAGAACACTTCTTATGACCCATATCCCGTTTTTTGTTAACCTAGCTGTAAAAAAAGTGATGATTTACAAATATATAACCGTTGGATCTTTCTAAAATTTGACTGAAGCTTCAAAGAACATAGGCGATCAAATCTAACATCGGGTTTTTGAATTTGAGGTCTGGAAGTGGGGTTTCTACTGCCCAGAAGACTACTGCTCGAAATTGAGTTTTCCGGCCACTACTGGTCTCAGGTTTGGATCTCCACTCATATTTGTTCGGGTAATGGTCAAACGAGTCAAACCGGGTTTATCATAGGTCAAACAGTCAACTACGGTTAAGGGGTTAGATCTTATAAACACTTTGTTGATCCTAGATTAACAATGCTCCTTTAACTTAATATGGCAAGTGATTTCAACAAATGTGAAAATAATGTGCGGAAGTAGAAATTGAACTTTTAAGAAACACAACTTACAGAATTTTCAAGTTTATATCCCTTTGGAACAAAATGGTTTACAAAGTAATTGTGAGGTTATTGACTATTACAAACGAATACTTTGATAATTCTATGGTGAAAGAGCAATGGAGTTTTGTTGTATGTATTAAATGCTTGGCTTGACATTTATAGAGAATTGTTAGCATGAACGAACATTTGTTTATTCATGCCCTTGTCCTGCATAAAGTAGCTTTTTGGCATATTCATTGAATCTACTAAGATCAACTTGCTACTTTATAAATATGACAATCTTATATTTCAGACAAGTTGGCTCATCAGAAGTCTTGATGGCCATCTCATTAGAAAATCTGTTGAACAGATCATCAGAAATGTGATGATTAGAATTTACCAGAGATTCTGATGATACTTATCAGAAATATCATCGGATCTATCAAAATGATCTTTTCTGATCGTCCTCTAATACTTGTGATCAGTTTTTGATGAGTGTTGAAGATTTATATACCTTCTTCTTTTGTCCTGATTGCCTTGTATCTTCTTTCTACTTGACCTTCATGACATTATCTTTAGCACATGATCAGTTTGATCATATTTTTCTTCAATACTTATAAAAAGTTTCCTAACACACTTAGTTCGAGGTGAATACAGGTTAGTGCGTGAGCGTGGGATACGGTACGGTAACGCTATGAACCAAACACTTTTATTGTTATATATTGTTATTTTACATATATTAATGAGTGGGGACCGATCCGAGCTCTAGCGGACCCGACCCGATTTGTGTTATCAATGATCAATAGGTTAATCTGACTTTAAAACACGCGGCACTTGGGATGTAGGACTTCAAAAAAATTATGTATATGAATATAGATATATTTAGATATACGGTGAGACATTTAACTTGAAATGGGGCATATAATGAACTTGGAAGTTGATACTTTGTGTATAAAATACGTTGTTAAATGTCAGACAATTGTTTATTGGGATCTGGTGACAACTTGTGTCGTTGGGTTGGTCTGAAAACAAAATGCAAAAGTGTTGGGACTTAGATAGTTTTATTAAGTGATGATATAAAATGAAAATATTATATTTTATATTTTTCCGCGCAATATGATAGTGTTTTTTATAATGTATAATCTTAGTATAAATATAAATATGTATTCATACATATAAAATTATATACATGTTCTTGTATATTCTTGTACACGCTCAGTAGTATGTTCTTGTATATTTTTGTACACACTCACAAGGTTATCTTAGCTTTCGGGGTAACGGTTATACCATCGGGTTACATGTTTAGTGATTCGGTAGAGCTCGACCACACCTGAAACGACTTTACCCTAGTATTGGTTACTTATGACGTGCTAAAAATTATTAGGGGTGTCTTGATGAATATTTGCATGCTATGCCAGTTTGTGTCGCTGACACATAGTACACTTCGATATAACATGCACCCTATGGTGAGTTTCACTACTACTTTTACTTATACGTTTTCTTGGAAAAATACGAACACTACTTAGATAATGTATTTCTTTTCTATCACTTTAATACTAAACACACAAAGTCTTTACACACCGATCTGTAAAATATGGGATGACGAGGTAATATTTGGTAGTACCCATGGGTTTGACAAACATAACACCGTGCTGGGAGCCGAGCGGAAACATTGACCTAACTCAAGTAACACGTTCGTGATATATGTGGTGGAAGGCACCAAAACGCAACAGTCAGCTTCGATTCATTTGTTTAGTAACTTGTAATAGGCTAGCTACCTAGGATATAATTGGAATTTACATTATCTGCAACACTTTAATTACTTTTGAAACTAATGAACTCACCAGCATTGTGTTAGACACTTCCGCAGCTCAAATATATTAATAGTATTTTCTAATGTATAAGCAAACATGAAAATTTTTAAACTTATATAGTGATTGTTCAACATGACTAATGACTATGATTCTGGTTTATCAAACGAATCGCGGTAAAACTCCACAGGTGAGTTAGAGGGTTAGACAGATATGGAACTTGTTAGAACTAGTCACGTGCAAGACTTCTGGGAAGAATCTACTTTGACAAAAACAATTGATGTTTGAACTCACTATTTCAAGTGACTCAAGTCCAATCCTCTATTTAGACTTTGAAGACATTCCTAAATTTCCATGATTTTATTTTATTTCATTTTAACTCTAAAAATCTGAATCATAGATATTATCATTTCACGTGTTTTTAACTTGTTAATGTGATATCTGTTATGTCATTTCTTTAAAAACAAATTAATATGCCAAATTTATATGTTCGAAGGGGTGTCTCATGTCTTAATGTGTAAGAATGATGCCAGGATTTCGGGCTGATATGTTGAATAAGACTTTTCGGTGTGGGGACGTCCCCAGGCTTGCTTGGTGTGGCGATGGGCCAGCACACCGTCCCCGTCCTCTCCATCTCCCCCTTGAAGTTGAAGCTGGGCCTCTTTTTCAAAGGATATATTCAACGGCTAATTCAATAAAAAGAGTTATTTTTTATATAGATTTATACTATTCATCTAATTTTTCAAACCAAATCAACCTAATCTCTCTAACTTTTTCATACACTTTTTAAGATTTTATAAAGTTTTACCATGTCCTTCTTAACGTGGTGTTCGTCATCTTCGGGTGAACATGTAACAATGTATATATATGTAGGAACTAGGTTTACTTTTTATAAAATATAATTACAAAATATATAATAACGAGACTCTCGTTATTCATAGGAAATATCATAGTACAATATCAGTTGCAATAACTAAATAAACAGAATATAAAATTTAATTATATATACCAATCTTGATTCAAGCCGCATCTCTGGTGGGTCCTTCACCCGCACTTGATAGCATCCTAGACTGCAACAAAGAGCACACTAAAACGTTGATGGTTTTGGTTGAGGCACGTGTTCAACATGCTTCCCTTAAAACAGATTTCGCGCCTCTACTAAAGACGACGCGACTGTTTCCCATGGTACAACAGCCGAAGCAGTATGTACTGCCGAAGATGGCTCACGCGCCCGAGGTTACACCGGTAATTGTAGTGTTTGAACTTATGGAACAAATAAGTATGTGATGGTGGTAAAAACAAGTAGAGAGTACTCCTCTCTCTAGTTGGTCTTCAAGTGTTCATCCTCCTTCTAGTATTCTTCTTGTATCAAGCAATACCGTATTCTTATATTCATAAAAAGAAGCATATAGCCTACTAATTTTACAAGAGTTAAGGATTAGTGAAATGTTTCACTTAATTAGTCACTTAATTAGAGACTTAAAAACTCTAATAAAACTAATTAAATGTCATAAGAAACTTTACTCAAGAGTTTCTCTTTTATTCATCACATAAGATTTTAATTAATATTTACAATTTCATTAAATTATAAATATATTAAATATCCATTCACCAAATTTCCAACAATCCCTCTCATGAATGGAAATCGTTCAAAACACATAAAATTTTCAATGGAACCTTGACAGTTGAGTTTTGCATACGATAGATAGGTGTTACCCTTTGAACCTTCGCTCATGAAATGCACTTAGCCCACTAGCTCTGAGTAGACATCGATGTCTTTGAACTCGTATGCCGTTTATGTAGACGACAATACACTTCACACAAGACTCTCCTTAGCCGGGTCATCTCCTCATAGTCGTGTCCAATAATGGTCGTGGAACACTTTCCTGGTTCTGCAGAGCTCTAAGAATTGTGCCCTTAATTCCATTCGAAGCGACCCCACTTCTCTCTAACATAGGTGATTCTCCTTAGATCATTAAAAGCATTGTGATTATCGTGATTTATCCAAATCATTTACCACATATTATGCTTAGCCTCACTCTTTGTCACTGAATATCATAGGAATAGACTAGGACGTATTAAACACCCTTTATACTTTGGGGGTATGTATAACCATATATACTAGCTTATGCATATCATTATGCCCCCACAGTGACCACCCTTAGGCATATGAGTTAGTTGTCCTATTGAACTTAGATCTTGGGATCTCAAATCAACTAAGTTAGGTTTCCTTCACATACCCTTTTTCATGGGCTTTAGTCTCATTCTACAACTTGATCTCTAATAAACCTTCAGGTTGTTGGATCCATAACATTATCTTTGACTTTGTCGAGTCACTACAAATAACTTTACTTATTTGAGATCAGCTGTCATGATGTGTTCTTAACTCGCAAGTTAATTTGTCTATTGTCAACTTCTAATACTATAACCTTAGTGGCCATCTGAATCTGGTTATGATATATGTCTTTCTAAGATAAACGTATCATTTAAGGCAAACGCATCTCCATTATGCACTACGACCATTGTGTCCTCACTTAGTCGTCTGTTTACAATGTTAGACTTGGATTACAAAATCCTTATTGCCAAACTTTTATGATACAAATGCAAGAAACCCCCACATTTAAGTGTTATAGGATATCATCCAGATAGGATAATGAAAACCATTTCTACATACCCTTATAGGTTCGTTTCTAAATGGATCCTCCCCCACATTTCTTGCCATTTAATCAACATTTCCGTAACTTCACTTATGACGACATTTATACACCATGATTGAACAAGATCAACCTCATTGTATCAGTGAATTCAACTCATATTGCATTAGCTTACATAAGCTTCCGAGCTGATCAAAGCAACATATGCCATTGTCATAAGTTTTTCACCAACTTAGAATAATTCTAATTTAACATCTAGAATAAGCCTAGACAATGAGTTCTCGTCATTAGCTTTTCGAACAAACTTTTCAAAAGTTTCATGTCTTTTCCTTATAATGAATGAAAATTCTCTCTCAACATTGTCTGTGCACAAATTCTTTTTGTGTTCATAAACATTTGAATGTTAGAGTTAATTAGTCTCCGTCAAGACCCATAATTAACCAAGTACTAGTCTAGTATGCTTTAGACTACAATATTTTAGCATGTGAACAGAAGATGCATCATTCTGATTCTTCACAGTCTTAAGGATATCATAATATCCCTTTGTAACATTCATCCCTTGTTAAGAGAAAATAACGAGACTTATTCATAATACTAAAACATCAATATTTAGGAAGGTCTCACAAATTATTGTATATAACACATAGCTAATTTTTTATCATTCAATTAAGGAACATAATTTGTTTACCTTTGATCCCCAACGCTTTACCATTGACTCATAAGGACTTAAACATAAGTCTTAATCCAAGTCACTTGGTGAGCACATTAATCACCGACAAGATGAATGTTCCTCGTAAATCACTATTATGTGTGAGATAGAGTCAATTAGATCGACACTCAACAACATGGCATTCATAAGTTTGCCATAAGTGATTTGTACACATCTATTGTTATTCATTAGGATAATATATATATATATTTAGGATGCTCTTCCAAACGAATATAAAATCTCCATATAGTTCTAACAAGAATCAAGTGGTAGACGTATCTATGTATAGATCACAAATCTTGCAAGATTTATCAAATGTATACAATAACATATAGTACTTTTTCTTTCATATGTTAGAATTCACATTGTGAATTTTCCAATCACTTCTAACGAAGTATGTCGACATGGATCACGTTTGTGTATTTCATCTCAATACACTGAATACGTTCTTTCATTATTCTCTCATGATGTGGTTATACATTTGATGTTTCGTCTTTGACTTTCAGTCAACGCAACAACCCTCAAGTTGTTTATGTCCAAATACATTCATGTACTATCCGTTTAAAATCATATTGTTTTAAACAATGTATAGTTGATGTTATAATTACTTTCCACAAAAATAATTTATACGTCACAAACATTAGTGATTTATTTCTTTGTAAAAAAATGCATGTGTTATCTGAAGATATTGAACACAAAACAATAAAATACATTGGAAACTAAATCATAAGTGTCAAACACTTTTGAAATTTAAATGAAAGCATAGACGATATGTAGACATCAAATATCAAAGTGCTTATATCTTCAACACTTTATAATCTGACTGAAATCTTCTCAAAATCGTCCCATGGCATGTCTTGAGGTACACCCTTAATAAGACTCCATGCACTTGTAAGTACAAGTTCCCAATTTCATCATGAAACTTTAAACTTGGACAATTTTGCTCAAAACAACACCGAGTTGTTATAAAGACTACATTTAAGTAGTAAACTTGAACAATTAAATTTGTTCACAACAACACCAAGTTGTTTTCTATCAAATAATATTCACGAGATTGTTACTTTGTTCAACATATGCTACTTCTAGCAAGAGTAGCAAACCATTTGAATTCTCAAAACTGAGCTAAACTTTGTTTTAAAATCATTTTAAAATATTTCCTTAGTTTTGCAATGTACGCTATTCATAATATCAATTAGAGTTTATGATAACATAAATAAAAACCCAAAAATCAAACGGCTTGATATTGTTTAGTCTTACTACGCATGTACTAAACATTTTCTAACACGCATGTTAGAAAAAAATTGTTATAACGGGCACATTGTAGAATCGAACGTACATAAAACGTTTTCCAAGGATCAAGTTTATAAAATAAACAATTTCTCATCATTTTTAATGCACACATAGGCAATTAAATGTTTACATAAAACATTTCCATTCATTATGGCTTATACAATGTACAATATCTAACATTGTATTTGTGATACACATTTTCTAACACACATGTTAATTTAAGTCATTTTTTATATATAAAACATGACCATTTGGATTTAGAAATCATAAATTAAAGTTGGTGATAAATCCCACACAACTACACCATCACTTTATGGTGATCAAATTCTTGTATTCTTACTCTTGTAGTTTTCCATCTCATCAAGTTAGACACATAACCTACTTTTAATACAAGATACATGGGTGAAAAGAGTCTCATTTAATTAGAGATTTTATTAGAGACATAAACTCTAATAAAACTAATAAATTGACATAAAACTCTACTTAAGAGTTTATCTTCCATATAAAGAGTTTAGTAAATAATTATAATTTCATTAAATTTATATAAATAACAAACCATCACTTTATGGTGATTTAATTCTTGAAGTCAATCAAACATCAACTTCAATATATGAACTTTATTTCTAAACCATACAAAGCATAATATAAATATTTATATTCATTAAAATCAATGTTATAACAAATTACTTATATAAAATGTTTACATAAAACATTTCAAAGCATTTGTATTTCAACCATTTTTTAACTATCATGTTAAAATGAAAAAAATTCTAACACGCACGTTAGAAATGTTAACATTTCCACAAAATGTTAAGTCGACTTACTATAAACACATATATGGTTCAAATAAATAAGTCATTTCCGATACACACGTTAGAAATGAACAACTAAAAAAAATTGCTTCCAAACTAACACTTTTCATAAACGTTTCTAACCCACATGTTTGAAATAAATGATTACAAAAATCATTATAAGGCTTGTTAGTTTATATAAAATAGACTTATTTTTAACATTCAATTTTTTTTCTGAACCATATTATATAAATAATATGATCATTTCTAATAAGTATGTTAGAACATGAAACGTTTACAAAAACATATGGTTTACACTAATAAACCCGATCTAACACAAAAGTTAGAAAATATTAACGATTCCAAAATCATTTCAAAACCAAACAATTGAACCAAAACTATTCGTTTTGTATCACGGTATACGGATTTAAGATTGTATCTCAATCTCAAGAAATGCAAACACAACAAGTTGTACTACATACATGTTTCCCAAAAAAATTATTTATAAGATCATGATATCTAAAAATAATTTATTTATTTCTTATAAATCTTTTCATGAACCCAAAATCCTTATAAATAAGGTTTTAAGATTGTAGCAACAATCTCTTGAAATTTGTTTTAAGTTTAGTAGGAACTAGATTCACTTTTTATAAAATATAATTACAAACTATATAATAACGAGACTATCGTTATTGATAGGAAATATCATAGTACAATATCGATTGCAATAACTAAATAAATAGAATGTAAAATATAATTATATATACCAATCTTGATTCAAGCCGCATCTCTGGTGGGTCCTTCACCCGCACTTGATAGCATCCTAGATTGCAACAAAGAGCACACTAAAACGTTGATGGTTTTGGTTGAGGCACGTGTTCAACATGCTTCCCTTAAAACAGATTTCGCGCCTCTACTAAAGACGACGCGACTGTTTCCCATGGTACAACAGCCGAAGCAGTATGTACTGCCGAAGATGGCTCACGCGCCCGAGGTTACACCGGTAATTGTAGTGTTTGAACTTATGGAACAAATAAGTATGTGATGGTGGTGAAAACAAGTAGAGAGTACTCCTCTCTCTAGTTGGTCTTCAAGTGTTCATCCTCCTTCTAGCATTCTTCTTATATCAAGCAATACCGTATTCTTATATTCATAAAAAGAAGCATATAGCCTACTAATTTTACAAGAGTTAAGAATTAGTGAAAGGTTTCACTTAATTAGTCACTTAATTAGAGACTTAAAAACTCTAATAAAACTAATTAAATGTCATAAGAAACTCTATTCAAGAGTTTCTCTTTTATTCACACATAAAGATTCTAGTTAGTATTTATAGTTTCATTAAATTATAAATATATTAAATATCTATTAACCAAATTTTCAACAATATAGTCTTTTCAGCCAACCTTGTCTACAACCAACTGCTGCCTTCTGTATCATCCCAACGCGATTTAATCATCATCAACGATCCACTCTCCTGTAAAAGTAACAAGTGAAGTTAGGTCACATAACAGCAAAACAATATTATTAATTAATTAGGATATGCAATTTTCATACGTCACGTTCCGCTGCAATATAATCGTTAATATTGCTATAGGGTTTGTGCTTAGATTCGAGGTTGGGCATATGATTCTCTCCTAGCTCCATCTCTTCATGCTAGAACACTGAAACAGTTGAATAATCTTCAAAGAAGGATATTTAATGGTAGAATGGCCAGAGTAAAAGCTCTCAAGGTTCGACAGTCCAATAAATGCAATACTGGTAAGTTGAGGGAAGACTATATATGTATCTGATTTTTCCAATTCAGTTTTACTTCCACTTGTTTCCTTTATTTCACTTCTACCTGTTTCCTCAATTTCACTTCCAGATGTTTGCTCATCTTCATCAAATATAACAGCCACCAAACTGTAACATATATAAATTCTTATTTCTACCAAATTGACAAGCTCTTGTGCTACACTTAGAGGGAATAACTTTAGTAAGGAGGGGCATTGATCAATATGGATTGTCCGTAGGTTACAAAAGCTTATATATTGATGTGGGCTGTTACATAAAACCTCCAAGCGATCCATAGTTATCAATACGATTTCTTCACCTTGGGAAAAGTATATTCCCATTGGATGAAATTCATTTGAGGTTTGCATTGCATCCAGCTCAGATGTCTTCACCAAACTTATAACATTGTCACAGTCCGACAAGCTAATATACTTTAAATTATCGAAACCTTCTGGATAAAGCGCTGGTATGCTTTCCAAATCTAGTATACGCCACAAATGTAAATTGTCACTTAGCTGAATCAGTTTCATAATACGCTTGGGGAATGGGAAGCGATGTTGTGCAATTTGTAGGATGCGTTTACAGCCATGTGTTGACGGTTCTCCGGAGTTAATTCTCTCTATGATATAAAACTGTTAAATTTTCAAAGTGAAAATCTTCGGGAATATAATTCAATCCAGGAACTAGTATATGCAGAATTTTGAGCAACTTCAATTCAGTTAGTTCCAAAAGAAACTTACAATCCCCCTCCTTGAAGCCAACATACAACTCTTCCAACCAAATTAGCTTGGATATGACACCAGGTGCTATATATGATAGATCTTCACAGAAATAAACATCTAGCAGCCTCAAGTTGATCAATTGTCCAATCTCTTGAGGAATATTTGTGATTCCAGTACTTCTACGCTTTAGAATCTCAAGGCAAGTTAACACTGCAAGAATAGAGATTTCACGGAGAGAATTGTTTCCACTTAGATCTAGCAAACAGAGCATTGTGAGCTTCTTTAGTGATTCTGGGAGAGATGAAATTTTGTTACCGACATATCTAAAACTTTAAGTTTTCCCATGCCTCCAAAGAATTCATCAGGAACAAATGAAACTTCATTATCTTGTATAAGCAAGGTATCAAGGTCTGGAATAAGAAGTTCATGACCTGGAAGTGTACAAATTTTATTTCTCAAGAGTGATATCTTGTTGTAGGTTTTTAAGTCTTTTTTGGTGGCCATGTTGTTAAACTAGTTCCTGACTTCACCCAAAACTTTTCATTATCCTCGTCATCATTACCTATAGAAGTAATGAGCATTGCCATATCACGAACAAGATCATGCATTTTGAATAATTCTTTTTTTTTTTTTTTTCTGGCAATAATGAGAAAAATGATTTTCTCGTTTCTGTTTCGGGCAATAACAAGAAAGATGACTTAAGAGTGGTCAACGGCAAGACGAACTCTAGCTTTTGCAGCCTCAATCGTGATATCGGGATTTTCAAATATCCCTAAACCCAGCCCATAATATGCCAGCCTCTCATAGCTAATGGGTGCATCTTCTGGGAACATAGTACACAATAGGAAACACGATTTAGCTACTTTATCTTGAAGATATTTGTAGCTTGTCTTCAATTGCAGTACTCCCGCTTTTTGGTACTCAACATCCGCATGGAGTGGAGCTTTTAGGTCGCTACACACAGACTCCCAAATTTCAAATTCTTTGTCTTTCAAAGCCTTTGCTACAGCTTGAAGAAACAATGGCAGTCCGCCACATTCTTCAACAATCTCAAATGCAACTTGTTTCCATTTATTGTCCATTCAGTTTTACCAACACCACGCTCAAAAAGGGTCCATGCTTCTTCCTTTCTCAATGGGCTTACTGTTATAATATGTTCAGCATTCATCTTCACACAAACATCTTTCAATCGAGATGTAAGCAAAATCTTGCAATTCATGTAGTGTCTCCCACATGGAATGCCCAGTTCATTTAGCTTCAATTTCCCCCCACACGTCATCGATGATGATTAGTACCTTCTCTTTATTTTTTATTTTTTTTTGATGCAACTTCATCAACCTTTTCTTTATTCTTTTTAGTATCAATAATTTCAATATGATAATCAAAGGTATTCTTCATTGCTACAGCAACTTTATATGCTAGTGTAGTTTTACCAACACCTCCTATGCCCGTGATTCCAACTATTTGTACATGGTCATCTTCCATAACTCGAATGATCACCTCCATATTCGACTTTTGGCTATAGAAGCTTTCGAGATCTATTTGTTGGTGGAGGTCTATGTCTCGTGGGGTGGGAAGAGGATTGAAGACATAATTTTCATATTGCTTGCCGTCATTCAGGGTCTTTTGAAGAGAATCACTTATTTTTGTTGCCTTCTTACCGTAATGATAGAGGGTGCCCAAATTGACACAGAAACGTAAGTTGCAGCACGTCTTCTTGGATTCCGCTTCTTCATCAATAAACATTTTGGCTTCGGATATTTCAGCATCTGCTTTCTTCATCCAGTTTTTCAGATCTTCTCCAGGAACCTCTGCTTTACAGTTAGCTTTCTGTATTCGTTCTTGAAGCGTATTTATCCTAGTATTGAGGGCATCAATTTTTTCATTTAGATTTTTAACATTCTCAGAGCAATTCCACATGTAGCCGGTCTCCTTTATAGCCACACCAAACAATAAGTCCATTACTTTTCCAACCACTATGGAACTATTGCCCTCCATGGTTTGGACTTTGGATGGAAAATAGTTCAAAGTGATAGTATGTAGATCTATAAACAAGAAACAATCATACGATCAAGCAAAAAACAAGAATGAAAATGGTAAAATGAAAGAAATAATTATAAGGAAATTGGGAAAAAGATTATGAGGTGAACAAGCGAGGGACACTATGACACCAATTGTTGGTTGAGGGAAGAAAAATATACTCTTTTAGACTAGTGGGTGTGGGCTTGGGGAGGTGGTCGGGAAGCTGACGTAGAGGCTTTCCTCGTCGGGGAACACCACCCCTCCCGTGCCGTCTTATATTTGATGTAAGAACGTCAGTTATGGAGGTGATGTGAGTGTGGGGGAGAGAAGGGAAAAGAGGAACGTGAAAAAGAAGGTGGTGAGGTGAAGGTGATGTGAAGGTAGAGAAAGAAGACAATACCCCATAGTCTTATATATGATGTAAAAACGTATATTGCATTTGATAATAAAAAGGAAGTTAATTGACTTACAGAAGCAAGGCCGGGCCTTACAAAGGAAAAAGTGAGCGACTACCCACAGCTCAGTTTTCTAAGGTTGAACATACCGTTAATGTAAATTTAACTTAAAATATATTATGTTTTAAAATTGTTTTGACGTACTTATTTTTGTCGACTGTTGATGTGAATTTTATCCAACATCAAGATGTTAATTATAATGTACAATTTATTCACGCATGCATTCATGTACAAGTTTTTTGACGTATTATAATGTTTAAGTCAATCTGACGGTTATGATGTACAAGTTATTAACACATTAATTTACAAGTCCTTTAAAGCACTTTTATGATTCAATTCAAATTAGCTAAACATTTTAAAACATATAGAATCATAAGTGTTCCCTCCAACTTTGCAATTAATTTGAAACTTATAGTTTTCTCTCCTTATCTTTTTTTTTTAATTTTTCTCCCCTTTAACTTTTTAGTTAGCTTAAAAATTATAGTTTTCTCCATTTATCTTTACCCATGTATTCCTGAAATTATATTTCTCATCTTTGTTTTCTCTTGTATATTAAAATATATTATGTTTTAAAATTTTTTGAATATACCGTTAAAACATACTTATTTTTGTCGGCTGTTGTTGTAAATTTTATCCAACATCAAGATGTTAATTATAATGTACAGTTTATTCACGCATGCATTCATGTACAAGTTTTTTGATGTATTACAATGTTTAAGACAATCTGACGGTTATGATGTACAAGTTATTAACACATTAATTTACAAATCCTTTAAGCACTTTTAAGATTCAATTCAAATTAACTAAACATTTTAAAACATATATAATCATAAGTGTTCTCTCCAACTTTGCAGTTAATTTAAAACTTATAGTTTTCTTCCCTAATCTTTTTATTTTATTTTTCTTTGATATCTTTCAGTTTATTATGGTTTAAAAAATTATTAATATCAAAATACTATTATACATGCTTATTTTTATTGATGTGTCGATGTAAAAAAATTTAATATCAATATCTGAATTATAATGTACTAGTTATTCATGCTTTATGTACAAGTGTTTTGAAGCATTATAATGTACAAGTTAAGTAGACGACTATAATATATAAGATACTAGTGAAGCAATGTACAAGTCTTCTAAGCACTTTTATGATTTAATTCAAATTAAATATTTCTTTAAACATGATAATCGTAACCGTTCCCTCCAACTCTAGAGTTAGTTTAAAACTTAAAGTTTTTTCTCCTTATCTTTACCCATGTATTTCTTAATTTTTTTCTTTGATTTTCTCTTATATACTTCAACTTATTATGTTTTAAATTTTTTTTGAACATACCGTTAAAACATGGTTATTGTTGTCAACATGTCGTAAAATTTTATTCAATATGAAGATGTGAATTATAATGTACAAGTTATTCATGCATTCATGTACCTTTGATACATTACAATATACAAGTCTTTGACAGTTATGATGTACAAGTCCTTTAAGCACTTTTTATAACTTAATTCGAATTAACTAAAATATTTAGAACATGTAGTTTAATCGAACCGTTCCCTCCAACTTTGCCCAAGTAGTTTAAAACTTAGAGTTTTCCCTTTTATCTTTACCAATGTATTTCTCAATTTTATTTTTCTCTTATATCATACAATATATTATGTGTTTAAAAATTTTTGAACATACCTTAAAATGTGCTTATTTTGTTGACGTGTCGATGTCAGTTGCACAGAACATTACATTACCAATTTATTCTTGCATTCAAGAAATACGTCCTTGTGATTTTAAAGATAACAACTTAAAGGAATTATGGGTACTTGATTACGTATTGTTACATATATAAATTATATAAATATTAGGTTAAATGACTCTTGTTTTCGAATTTGTGTGTATGCTTATTGAGATGCAATAATGGTTTTCATATGTACTTGATACTTTTTATGTTTGATTATTCTTTTTATTAATATGTGTAAGGCTAATGGTAGCACTAACGATTTAAGTGAACCTTCAAGTCATCCGGTTAGATCTTCCCGTAGGTTATGAAAATATTGCTTAAGTGTTGTGTTTATGCCGCAACGCGCAAACACCCTACTAGTATTTTGTATATATACTTTTCAAAACAAAGTCTATAAAAGTTAAAATCCAGTAATCTATAACTCAATATGATTCATAAACTTAATAACCTATTTAGTTTTATTTATTGTTATCAAAATTATCATTTTATTGTTGACTTTTTTATATGTGTTAAGTTTATATTTTATGGGCCTATTTATAGGTGCATTGTCTTTAAATTTTCAGGGGTGACTCTAAGAAGAAACATATTATTACTAAGAGCTGGAGTGAAAATATGAAAAAGAAAAAAAAATGGGCTGGTATTTTACAATACTACACACATACTTGATTATATATTAGTAAAGCTATATTATCATATTCTAACACCCCAAATATAAAATTTTATTATCATGTTATTATAATATTTTAACATGAATAGATATAATTAGGGATATCTAACCTAGTTAAATATGTGTTATCGATTAATAGAATAAGTGGGTTATGGTCAAACTAGATAACAACCACAACATATGGCGTTAAAATTTAACAAGTTGGAAAAGTTGATGATTAAAAAAAAAGAAGAAAGAGGGCAGTGTGTATGTATGTGTGTCGAGATATAGAGAGAAAAGAGGGAGAAACCCTCTCTTTGACAATAACACAAAATTCTACCAAATCACAAGGAACCCAGAGTGAAATCCTTGCATGTTCAAGAAATTCTTATCATCTAGACACAACAAACTTAAGGTATATTGTGAAATTCCTTTTGGTGGGTTTTCTAGTTTAGAGAATCAATGAATTAGGAAGGTCTAGTGATATAGTAAACATAAAAATGTTATTGATGTTGTATGCTTGCTAGAATTTGTGAAGTATTTGACTAATTGAGATGTTTGGATGATTGGTTCATGTATGTGATGAAGTGAGTTTTAACGTAAGTATGAAAAGCCCTAAATTCTTGTATGATGGTTTGACGTAATACCTTTGATGACTAAATTACATGTTAATCGATTGCTAATGAATATATGAACTGGTTGAGTTGAGATAAAGTGGTAAGTAGTTGGAAAATTAATCTAAAAGAATAGGTTGAAAATAATGCCTACCAACTCTTTGATGAAATTCCTAAGTGAAAACTTATTGTTAATAACTCATGAAAAACCTTGTGAAAATCCCATAAATGATTGTTAGCAAGCATTAATGAAAAGGCCATGATCGATTATGTGTTCTAATGACCACATTGGTTGAAAACTATAGACAACTCAAGTGAGGCTTTGGAAAGCAAAGCCGAAAAGGACGTCCGTCTCAAAGAAAAGCTCTAAATTACATAGCTATATTGTTACTAATTGATCTATTGTTGATAATGCTAAAATGAAACATTAATAAAAGTTGATATAATGACCCCTTTTGAGTTAAGTGGAAGATTTGTTTTAAATGAATCGTATCAAATGACATGTAAAGCCAAAGTATAAATGGACTGCGGGGTCATAGAAGCGGAGGTGTTGCCTAACGGAAATAAACATGGTCATAGACCATGTTGAGAATTAAAAAAAGGGATGGTTGTCACTCGTGATTAATGAGAACCACAAGTGGCAAACCAAACGGGTCGTTTGTGGTTTATAGGCCCATAAACTAAATAACTGACATCTAAAACTAAGATATAAGCGACCCGTGGGGTCATAGAAGTCGAGGTATTAATCCAAGTTACCAACCTTATGAAATAGTGAGGAAACATGATAAAAAGTGTAGAAGACTTGAGCTAAATAGCTCAAAGTCTCCTAACGTGTCAATTTGTGACGCCAATTGTGATGCTATGGTTATGTCTAAAAAAACCAAACATAACTTTAGTTAGTTGTGGCTTGAAGAAAATGAGGAAAACCTCGACAAGGAAAATGGAAGGCATGAACTAGTATTCATGATGTCTCTTAACGGTTCAATTTGGGTAATAAACATCAAACCGAACAATAGAAATGAAAACTCAATGAATCCGGGTCTGGATAGTGGATCATGGATTAAAAGTGTTAAAGGAAAAGTCCGAAGCAAAATAATTTGAGTTTGGGCCGATTATCATATTAAAAATCTTCATCACTTTTTCGAAATAGCTATACAAAGTTTTAAAGGGTCCGAATAACTACAAACCATAAAACACGTCCATGTGTCACCCTTCGGTTGATTATCCAACTTATTATTATTGTAATAAAAAATCAATTCAATTATATTTTGTATGTTACCTTGTATATATACAATATAATCATGCTTACATTGAAGGCCCGTAACTTTTGGTAAATGGTAAACGGTTTGGATGGGTGCACATGAAGAATCAAGATGTTGTATGAACTCATGTGATGGCTCTCGTGACGGTTACATTGAAGGGTCGTGACTTTTTGCAAAGGGTATAACAGTTTGGATGGGTGCACATGAAAAATTAACATGTCGCATGAACCAATGTGATGGTTCGCATGACGGTTATATTGAAGGGTCATGACTTTTTGCAAAGGGTATAACGATTTGGATAATTGCCAAGTTGTTAATTATATCTATTACTACATTAGACTGTGGGGTGTAGGGCGTTGGTTGGGGGCAGGGGATGCCAAGCAATGTCGGGCCAGCGTTGGCCACGGCGCTGCCCCTCTGGCGTGGGCAAGGGGGAGATGAGGTGGCTGGCTTGGATTGGTTGGGGAGAGATGATCGTTTGGGCTAGCCGTTGCCCAACGGCTACTTTATTAAAAAATATTTCTTTTTTAAACATTATAAATATTCACACTTTTTTACATTTTTTTACCACTACTCCACTTCTCACGTTCTTCTATCTCGATCCAACTAACCCATTTGTTTTTTTTAATTTTATGTAGTTTTTTAATTTTATTTGTAGTTTTTAAAATATTATATGCAATCTTTTATTTTAGTTAGTGTGTTAATTTAATTAATGAAATTTTAATAGTTTAACAAAAAAAATCCACATGGCTGGCCACGCTAGTCGAAGCCATGCCTGTGACATCCCACAGTTTCAAGTAATTACCATAAGTTTTACACATTCCATATTCCTTTTGAATTATCTAATAATTATAACACACGACGTGGTTTCGTGGCAACGTCTGAAATTACCGAAACACGGGGGTTTATCTCGTGATTACGGAATGTTAACTTGTTAACTTCTACACAATAATTGAAAACCTAAAAACATGAGGGACTTGTTTGGTCACTCACACAACGTTACTTGATGTAACTTTCTACACAACTTTGTAACTTGAAAACTTGAGGGACCATTTATGCATTAGTTGAAAGTTTTTTTTAAATAATAATAAATCCCAACCCTAGCCTCCAATCAATCACATACGCACCCATTATCTCCCACCCTCTAGGTGATTTCAAGAAACAAGAAACCCTAATCGTGTTTGATCTCCTTCTTCGTCTATAGGCTCTCTTCTGGCTTTCGGTCGTCGTTGACCACATCAACTTATAAAGCATTTGAGTCTTACCGAGCAAAACTAAGATTAGTAGGTACAACTTTGACGAGCGTTGCAATCGGCTGGAGTGTGTGGTTCGTAAAGCCTTACATTTTGTATATTTATTAAACTTGTGGTTTTTAAGGTCTGGTGTGTTTTACTTTATTTTCCGCTAAAACATAAACTGTATTTTGGACTTTTAAACATTGATCACTAATCGTGTTGATTGTGATGATTTTACAACTTCAATAATTAGTTCAACAAGATTAGTGGTTGTATCTTGGTCAGTCGCATCCCTCGCGGTAAAACTCCACATATGTATTTTGAGGGTGTGAAAATGCCACTACAGACCCTTAATTATAAGAATTACCATGCGAATTCCATCTTCGCCACGTATCACATCATGCCCCCAACCTAAACCTATCTGCACCCCATGGTCTTGTAATGTAAATAAGCTCTTTGAATCCAAAAGGGAAAAATCCTTCCAGAATCGACATACATGCTTTTTGATATATAAAATTCATCTATTCAACCCTTACAATACACGTGATTCTTACTTTTTTTATTATTTTATATTTAAATATCATTTATTCAACCCGTGTAATACACGAAGCTTTTTAAAGATGTATTTTTTATTATTATTTGCTATACAAAATTACATTTATTCAATCCTTGTAATATATGTTGTTTTTCAAGATATGACATTTTTATTATTTGGTATATAAAATTAGATTATTCAACATGTACAATACATGGGGTTTTTTTAATGATATAACTTTTTATTATTTAATTTACAAATTACATTTATTCAACCTGTATAATACATATGGTTTTTAAAGATATAACTTTTTTATTATTTGGTATATAAAATTACGTTTATTCAACCCGTAAAATACACGTGGTTATATAATAAAAGAAATAAAATGGGGACATTTTCTATTGGGTTGAGAAGCATCAATTGATACCAAGACTTTTTTTTTCAATAAGTAACGCACACAAAGTAATAAAAGTGAGTAAAAAAGAATCAAAATGGTTGCATGTTTCTTTAAGGAATATTGGATTTCAATAATCCTAACTATTCGTTGTTGGACACTATTAACATTGACAATCCCAACTATTAACATGTCGGTCTCCAATGGACCCTGACTAATAGAACCCTACGTCGTTAGTCGTCGGAAAAGCGTTTTTGGCCGAAAAACTCAACTTTTTTTTGTCTCAAACCTCTTTGTAACCTTATTACGGACTTCAGGAATCTTTTTCTACTAAAAGCCCCAATTATTGAGGTCGCTGTAAACTCTTTAATCGCCGGAAAACTTATTTTTGCTTGGAAAACTCAAGTTTTGACGGAAAACTCAAGTTTTGGTAGGAAAACTCTTTGTAACCTTAGATTGGACCTTTAGGAACTTTTTTCCGGCTAAAAACGTTTTTCCGGCAATCGGAGACTAACAACGTTAGGGTTTTGTTAGTTAGGGTCCATTGGAAGCCAATATTTTAATAGTTGAGACAATCGGTGGTTATTTTTGAAGTTGTGACTGTTAGCTGCCAACGATGGATAGTTGGGATTATTACAATCAAATATTTCTTTCTTTAATTCAACTTTTCTCAAGTTTAAGTTTTGTTGGTGTGAATTTTGATGACTTTATTTTATTTTATAATTTTTAGGAGGTTTGTCCCATGAAATTCAATGTTATTAGAGGTTTATCCCATGAAATTCAATGTTATTAATGACAACTTATGAATTTATCATGTATGTTCAATCAAAACGATCAAGATTAGATTAAAAGTAATAAGTAATTTCAAATAATAAATTATATCGTTTTCATTAATCAACCCGTGTAACCCACGGGGCCATAACCTAATATATTAATATATGAAATCAATGAAACATAATATAAGAAAATAAATTTGAGCTTTGATATATTTTTCTTATTTGTGGTAATTTCTAAATAATATATATTTTTCATGTTGGTTCGTTTATCCGAGTGGTATGACGTATTTCCCCAGGTTTAAGGCTAGAATGTATGACGTATGAGGTCGGTAGATGCAGTTACCACTTAGCGAGTATAATGCAATTCGCTGTTTAGAGTGTAACAGATATATCGTGTACTAGTAAGAGTGTAAGGCGTGTCATAATTCGAGCGATGGCGTTGTAGATGTGTGTCACTGAGTTATGTGTGTCTTTACATGATGATTTGAGTAATGAGTAGTATGCCCTGAAGTTACACAGAATACCATTAGTTGCGAACTATATAAAGATAAGAAGCAAAGTGTTATGTCGCGTATTCAATTTTTTGATGGTACGCCTTTACATGGTGCATTCATGTCACGGATGTCGGTGTGAAACATATTTTTTGCTTGTATGTGTGAGGTTAACAATGCAACCATGATGGAAATGTAGTGGTGCTAAGGGATTCAATGCCGAGCGAAGATGTGATGTGACGAGACGGGTGTGTTAGGATTCCGACCTAGATAATGCACAATAATACGCGTTAACAAACATACCTCCTACTCTGACCAGATCTAGTGAACAAGACATTAAGAGGTAAGTTGATCATAAGCACCCCTTCTTCTATCATTGATTCTTACCTTTTTTTTCTACTTGAGCCATTTATTTTTTTCTTTTTCTTTTTATTTATTTATTTTAACAAACCCAACTTTTGGATTTGGTTAGTCGTTATCGACGAATCCGTACTAAAACTCTTGTATCATTGGACGACCTCGATATCTTACCATCATTATGTCACTCCAACGGTAGGTGTGCTTGCCCAACGTGTGTTGTAGTGTGATCGGTTTTATCATGTTTTTATATATATTAAAACTTGAACTAGTGCATAAACCAACCTAAAATTACTCATCTTTTATAAGCACACCGCATCACGACTACGACCGATGGCGTCAGTAGTATAGGTTGAAAGTGTTCGTCAACGTGGTCGTGTGGGTATATTATATGCCCAAACGGAGTACGTATGCTAGGTTTTCGAGTTGTGTGAAGACATAAGCACAAAATCCACGATTTCGGCTAGTGTTTCACTTTCCATACATGGAAGTGGTATTTTTCTACTACAGTGACTAGTGGTTCTAAAAGTGTTCATCGATACGAACGCCTTGATATAATATTCATCTAAATCAGAGTTTGTTTGTGTCGGTTTGGTCTACTCGAATGTTGACGCGTAAAACCGAACGCACAGAGAGTCGGAATCGTGTTCTGGCAGTGGCGGTGGACTTGTCAGTCAATCATTTTCAGAGGCGCGGCATGTCGAGACGAATGGATGCATATGTGGATCCCGGGAAACGAAATTCGTATGGTCAAGTTATGTGAGAAACAAGTTTCTATTCACACTTTGTTACAAAAGTTCTGACATACGCACCAAGGATGGCACGTACGCAAAGGTATGATCCCATAGAACTTTATATTCATTTTTCAGGACTATTTTGGGATGTGTTAAAATTGCCAGGGATGGCTTTCGGAAACGTTTTTCGCTAATGTTAAATTTGTGATTTTATGTACGCGATGGGTTGCAGCAGTTATATGGTTTGGGACGGTTTAAACCGAGCTTGTTGCCCACTTATCTAGAATAAATGGATTGATGATTTTGAGATTTAGGGATTGATCGAGATGATTTGTGCAACGACAAGTTTGCGTTTGGCGACGTATTTGCGAGACGATTTGCTTGTGTTAGGAAAGCTTCGCAACCACTTAGTTCTAACCCCCTTTTTATGTAGTTATTTTGGGACTAGCATACATGCGTGATTACGAGTATTTACGTATAATTTTACATGTGTTGGCATGCTAAATCAAATATCGAGTTTTGATATCAAAATGTTTACTAAACATTTTTTCTTGGTCAAGTATCTTTATAATGTATGAGTCAATGAGGGGTTTTTTTAGCCTTGCTTAGGTGTTTGTTCTTGATGTTGATACTATGGTCAAGTCCTTACACGATGATTTTGAGTAACGGGTAGTATGCCCTTTTGCAGAGAATACCAATAGTGACGAACTATATAGAGATAAAACGCAAGGTCTTGTGTGCTTATTCATGTTCTTGATGGTATGCTCTTATGCGGTGCATACGCGTGTTACTTAGTCTATAAGATGTGTGGTTCTAATTCAAGTCATAGATGTCGGTGCGAAAAACATCTTTTGCTTGCACGTGGGGTTCACTATGTGACCATGATGGATCTGTAGCAGGGCTAAGGGATTCAGCGCCGAGTGATGACGTAATGCGACGACTTGTGACGGAAGGGCTTCGTGTAGAAGACTTAGTAATGCATAATTATGTGGATTTGAGCTGTTGAGATTGCTTGATGGAGTCAAGACCACTGATGTTTTAGGTGGACGTTGAAAGCTAAACCCCATTGAAAAAATGAGGATAATTATTATGTCTTGTTGATACACACGTGTCAGGTTGTGGATGGAGGGGTGCTCTATGTTGATAGACGTTTGGTAGATGATGCATGAGTTTCTAACAACCATTGGACTTTGATGATTGTAAGGTTTATTGTGGATATGGTATGCTCTACTTTTGTAGATTATAGGCAATGATGCGGGTCAGGAAACATTCAGGTTCGGAGGTCACATGGAAGTTTTTTGTTACCTATGACCGTTTGATCAACGGAGTTATGGAGTACTGGTGGAACATAGCAAGTGTGTCGATGAGCAGATGATAGCTACAACACTTGACTGTATTGACCACATTATGAATGATAAAGTAGATGACGTCGTTAGTTACAATATCGTCCATTGTAAGAAGATTATTTTCTATCGATAGAACCTTCATGTGAAAGTCAGCTCGTTAGGAATTGTGAAATGTCACACTATAGTGAGACACAAGTAGATATGTGAATCACGTGATGAGGATGCCTATTGGATTGGGTGTCAAAATGATGAGTTTACTAGCCCTAAAGTTGAAAGAGGGCAGTGGAGAAGACTTCTTGACTGCCATGATTAGTGGTCATATTGTGGTGACGCGAATAGGTGTCGATGGTATGTGGCAGGGTTGAATGAGGAGATGATGACGATAAGATTCGTGTACTCTAGTGGTGACCTGTGTGTCACCCTGAGGTGTAAATGTGCAATAGATGAGATTGTGGTCATGTTTAATCTACAACTGACATGGTTCGAGGACGAATCCTTCTTTAAGAGGGGTAAACTTGCAAATCTTAGGAATTATGGAAGGTTACATTATAGTGACATACGAGTAGAGATATGAATCACAAGATGAGGATGCCTATTGGAATAGGTGTCAAAATGACGAGTTTACTTGTCTTAAAGTTCAAAGTGATTGGTGGATAAGACTTATTGACCACCATGGTTAATGGTCAGATTATGGTGACGCGTGTAGATGTCAACGGTTCATGGCATAGTTAGAATGACAAGACGGAGACGATAAGATTACGGTGTACTCTAGCGGTATCATGGGTATCACCCTAAAAGCGTAAATGTGCAAGGGATGAAAATTTGAACATGTTTAATCTATCAGTGGCGGATTCGAGGACAAGTCCTCCTTTAAGAGGGATAGACTTGTAACATCCTGGTTTTCGTCACAAGAAATTTTAACCAATATAATTTGATGGTGTTTAACTATGAGACGGTGAAGGGGTTAATAATCGATGATTATGGTTTAACTGAAAAGTGAAGGCTTGGTTATTGTTTGGTTGGAGATTTATTGGTAAGTTTCAGGTTCTTGACACACGAAAACAAACTACGGAACCCGGGTGGAACTTTGAGAGTTAAAAACCACCTGAGAGGAAACCCTAGGTCATAATCGGCCTAGGTGTCTGTGCGTCTGGTGGGAAACGGACGACATGGAGTGATAAAGGTA
The DNA here is from genome assembly GCA_947069175.1 of Scalesia atractyloides. NCBI lineage: Eukaryota > Viridiplantae > Streptophyta > Magnoliopsida > Asterales > Asteraceae > Scalesia > Scalesia atractyloides. Next base: position 91,097,327 of record CAMTDV010000012.1, read on the forward strand.
GAATCGATTGTAGTTTATGAATTTTGGCGGCTTTAGATCTGAAATTGAGATAATCTCCTATATATATTAACATTAATCAAGTCCAGGTAATCAGTTGGGGTTGGTTTGATGTTAGGGTTGTTTGATTTTCTATTTTGAGGCCATAGATGGAAGATTGGAGTGGTGGTGGTGAAGAAGTTCATCGAAAAAAAAAGGATTCCAACGAAAGTGTTAGTTTGGATTCCGGCTACGATGGCGGCGATGACAACAATATGGGCTGAAAGTGCTTGTCGATGTGGTCGTGTGGATATATTATTTGTCCAAATTGGAGTTTATATGATAGGGTTTCGAGTTGCTAAGAGACAAATGCGTAATAGGGTTGATTTCATAGTTTGGTTTCATGCATGCAAGTATGGGTTGGAATTCATGATTAGTGTGCATGCCATAGTACCATAGTACCTGAGTATGATTTAATAGGTTTGATTTCATGATGTATGTATTTGAATTCCTGGTTTTCTTTTCATGCCTGTATGGTTTGGTTTCATGCATATAAGTATTGGTTGGAATTCATGGCTAGTATGTTTATTCATTAGTATACAGTTTAAATCGTTAAAACAGTCATATTGGTTCAAATGGTTTGGTTTCATGCATCTAAAGGTTGGCATTTCATGTTGGGAATGGTTAGTCGATTCATTTTGGCTTTGCAAGGAGTGGCTTTGTTAAGATGGGTGTGGATTTTGGAGGGAAAGGATATTTTGGGTTTGTTAAATAGTTGGAATAACATTGAAAGCACATGCACACATATTGCAAAAATAACAGTTGTAGTTTCTTCTTTTGGAAACTTTTTTAAATTAAAACTAACGTTCAATAGATGGAGGGACGTGTAATGTTAGATTTTTAAACCACAAGGACTCATGTAGCAAAAAAAAACTTTAGGAGTTTCCTATTGATCCCGCCACCAAAACATATGATTTTGAATGATGCCTTAATAGAACTTCATGGTAGGGCCTTACCTAATTTGGATTTCATTGGTCTTAACCATTTCCAGAAGCTAAAAATTATAACCCATAAAACTCCTTTTAATTCATGCACGGTTTAGGTATATTGTGAGAAGGTGTGATTGCATGTATGGGAAAGCTTAAAAGTCTGGTAAGTTCAATTAGATGTCTTGTATTTAAAATATATATATATTATTATGTGTGCTATTTTAGTTAGGTATGACTTTGGACCTTAACCAACAATTAGTATTAATTAGTGAGGTGTGTATGTTAAGGATGGTTAAATAGTTGCATGAGAGCTTTGCTTTACGTAGTAGTAACAAAAACAATAATAACAACAATAAAACAATACACAAATATAATCAGTGTTTAAGGCATGTACAGTTACATGACGCTTTCCAAAGAGCCTCTGTGATACTTGCGCATAGCGTGGGCCAACCCACTTATATTATAAAACATTTTAGATGTACAACTTGGTAATTTCACATAATATTCGGGACGTTCGCTACAAATTTAGAAACTTAGGGCACAAGTGCTCTGTGTAATAGTTACTAAGTTGCCTCAGTTTAATATACTTTTCCTAATTAATATATTATTTAATGCATACGAGATTATTTAATTCAGTACATTAATTATTATGTTATTTATAATAGTTAAAATTACAATTCAAAATTACATTTAGTGTTTATATTTTTATAACTAAATACTATTTAGATTAAGTATTATCTTATTTACATACTTAAGTAGGGTAGGGTTCATTTGAGAACCACTCTTATTGCGAGACCACGAGAACTAATGTGAACACAAAAAAATAGCTAAAAAACACACAAAATTTTGTTTTTTTAAATATTTTTTTAAAATCGCTATGTTTTGTCACTAATTTTTTTCGAGTAACAATTATCGATGCACATGTGCATATGTATCATTTCTTTGACATTTCCGTAATACATTACCAGTATTATACAATTGAACTTTCATTTACACTACCATTAGTAATACACTACTTTTTTCATTACCATATTAAAAATGCACATATGCATCATTATGTATAACCATGATATAAGTGTTTTGGTATAAAAAGTTTGTGATTTTGAATGATGAAGTAGGCCCATATACATGTTTTTGGTCAGTTATATCTAGTGATTGATGGTTTAGTTATATTTGTCACATTATGATGTAATATGCTGTTTGGATGGTATGAAGGGCGTTGATGTACATGTGCATAAAGTGAAAATATTATATATATTAGTAATGGTATTGTATATGCATGATAGGAGGTAATGATATTGTATTATGGATGGTATGAGGTAATGGTAGTGTATTATGAATGGTATGATAGATGAAAGAGAAAGTGTATTCAAAGTAGCGTACGAAAACACGTTATATCATGTTCATACATATAGATGCACTTGTGCATTTCTAATATTGGTAATGTAAAAAGTAGTGCATTACGGATGGTAGTGTAAATGAAGGTGCAATTGTCTAATATTGGTAATATTACGGAATTTGTCAAAGGAATGATACATATGCACATGTGCATCGATAATTGTTACTCGAATTTTTTCAGTGGAAATATAGTGATTTTAAAAAAAATAATTTAAAAAAAATTCGTGTGTTTTTTAGATTTATTTAGGTATTTTTGGTTGTGTTCATATTTGTTTTCGCGGTTCTCGTAATAAAGGGTGGTTTCTAAGGGATCCTTATCCTACTTAAGTATACAATTACTTATATATAATGATATAATAATAATAATAATATAAAATACAAAAAAAAATAATAATAATAATAATAATAATTCCCAAATATGATTAGTGTTTAAGTCAGGTCGGGTTGATGCACTCTCTAAAAGAGTCTCGGTGACACCCGTCATATTATGCGAGACAACCCACTATGTTAAATTAAATATAATCTAATTTTAATACTTAAGTATATAAGTACTAAATATTTACCATAATACTAATACCCAAATATAATTAAATATTATCTTATTTAAATGCTTGAGTATATAATTACTAAATATTTGAAATAATAATAATAAATAATAACAATACTTACCAAATATAAATAGTGTTTAAGGCATGGCGGGTTAGATTGCACTCTCCAAAAGAACATCGATGACACCTACCGCATCGCGTAGGACTATCTTATTTAAATACGTAAGTATATAATTACTAAATATTTACATAGTCACAACAACAACAACAACAGCAACAAACACACACACGATAATTAGTGTTTAAATCATGTCAGGTTAGATTGCGTTCTCCAAAAGAGCCTTATTGAGACGAGCAGCATTGCACAAGCCAACCCACTATTATTTATTGTGTTCATTAAGTATCGTGTTATTAAATATTACGTTTATTGAATATTTCGTTATATCATAATTGGGATAAATGATAAGTTCTTTATGTATCAAGACTTGTGTAAATGCACTATAAAGTTTATTTCTCTTAAAATTGAATTTAATTACAAATCTACCTTAAAGAGATGATTTATTAGGTAATAGATCTTTTAAGTAGAAAACTTAAGATGAGAGATAGAACAAAGGGAATAATGATATAACACTAAATAATTTATAATTTCTCTATTAATTATTTTCTCACTAATTAATTTGGCTAAACCACTTTAACTTACACATTTGAAAATTATCTTTCATATATCCTACAGTTATCGAAAGTTATCATGCATTTATCATATATTTCGTCTTACACATATCAAAATTTATTTTTCACCAAAAAATAAGTTTGTTTTGAGTGTATATATATTTAAAAAATGAGTTATTAGTTTAACTTAATGCTAATTAGAGTAATACAATTAACTAATCAATTTTGTTGATTTATCCGTATGCACTTATAATAGCGTTAAATACACATGTCAATTGAAACATTTCTATTAATTTAAACCTATTCATTCTATTCTTACAAAATATTTTCTTCTCCATTATATATACACACTAGAAAGATGCAAGTTCAATTCTACAGAGAACATAGACACCGATAGACACATAATTTATTATTTTAAAATTTTAAATTAATTATATAGCAATTCCGTATTAAAATTAAATAGATTAAAGTACTCATGTTTATGATGTAAATTTTTTTAAAAATATTAAATATATGAAAATAATTTGGCCACTAATAAATCATGAGAGAGGGAGTTGATTTAAAAGTTAACAGATAGTATCAAACTTTTTAAAAGATGTATTAATTACATTTTTAAACCATGTAATATTATATTTTTTTCGACCTTACGTGTATTCTAACTAGTATTTGACCCGTGCTTCGTTGTGGGGTCATAGGAGAATGTGGGTGAGGATGTATTTTAAGTATTTGTTATCCATGGATTATTATTAGATCGTTTAGGCTTTAATCTAAACAACAATAAAAATAAGCAAGCAACAGGGTTTAGTAAACATGTCTAGAACTAAAAGTTAGTTTTTATTATAATAGGTTGAATAAAAAAATGTTACATGGTATATTAAAAGGTTAATATAGACCATGCAAACTTTAATCTAAACGGATTTGCAACAGAGAGTTTGGTTGGTGTCACATACTATGACATAGGATAAAGAAAACAATAAAAGAAGTCATAACATTAAACAAAATAACATCTACATGTGCTCTAGTCCGTTATAGCTACAGCTCGGCTCTAAACATTAAAAGTAAAAGTACGTCGTAATTTTAAAAAATCGTGATCGTACACAGGTATCAACGTGTAAAAAAAATTCACGTTAAAATGGTAAGAAAAATAAGCATGTTATTTATTACCTGTCATAACTTTAGAAATTAATTGGGGAAAATATATTTTAGTGGATAAATTAAAAGTAAGAAAAAAGTGATATTCTGTTCACCAATTGGTTTGTTTTATATATATAAGTATATTAATTATTTAAATTAAAAAAAACTATAATAATACCATAGTTAAATTAAATATTATAAAATACTTATTTTTATAATGTATTTTTTTCTAAATATCAAAGTAAAATACTATAAAATGCTTATTTTTATAATATATTTTTTTTAAATATTAACGTATGAAAAAGTTAGTGTAATTTAAAAATCATGAACATAGTTGATTTAAGACTTAACAATTTAAAATAAAAGTTTATGTTATATAAACTCTTACAATTATATAAAATTACATTTTATCATCCTACATGTATATAGAAATATAGATGTATAGGGTCAGCCTGGGTTATTTCAGGAGTAGGCAACCGCACAACGCCCAATTTCCTTGGGAGGCCATAATTTAGAATTTTAATTATATATTTTATATGTAATATTTTTTTCAAAATAAAGAAACAAAATCCCGTAATTATCTTAAAACTCAACCACAAAATATAGTAAAAGAAAAAACTACTTAGTTTTGGTACATTTAAAGAATAATAATATGTTAACCCTGCCAAATAGAAATTAGAAACAATATTAGGCGGCAAAGGGGCAAACTGTCTGGTCGGGAGGGTGGAAGATTAGAATCGAAATCAAAACAAACTGAATGTAATAAGTTACAAACTTGGCTTCACCTTCTACCGATTAGGATGCTTCATAGGAGTGTTTTGCTGCCGAGTTTTGAGAGAAGAACATGGAGATAATTAATGAAAGAGCAGAAGATTGAAAGGGGTGTTGGTGTTTTTTTTAGACTTTGCAAGTTACGTATGGGATGGATCGTCTGGCACCGATATATGAAGGATCGTGGGCACAGATATTTTAGGCTTTAGGTGTGGTGTTATTGGATAATAGGATTTATAAGGATTCAATGGAGCTTTTTTTTACTAGGATATTACTTGCAATAAATTAATTAATTAATTAAATTTTAATTTTCGCGGTTGTGGCGACGGGATTCCAAGATAATAAAGGGGGTAGATATAATTTCTAGGTAGGGGATTTAACTGGGATCTGTTGGTTTTAAAAATCCAAATAAGCTTATTTTTAAGCTCGGGTTCTTTTAAGTTCCGCTTGTTTTAAACTTTTTTTATTCGATCTTAAATAGCTCAGTTTGTTTACACCCATATTATTAAAAACTCAGTTTAGTAGGGTTGGGTGGTAGACTCTACTAGTTTTATAACATAATCTGCAAAATCTATTACAGTGGAATGTCATCTTCTTCCTGTTCGGATTTAACGATACAAGTTGCGGGAACTCTTTTTCCAACAACTGAACCTAAAACTCGAACAACCTCAAGCAGTAAATGAACATATTATATGCATGAACGTAAAGCCATTTTAAAAAAATGCATGAACGTAAAACTAGGTTATTTTGTTTACCTGATTCGATAACAGTTCCAAAAGTAAAGTCACCAGTAAATCACGTAGAGGCAGAAAAAGGGAGGGGTCCTTGGAGATTTGTTTTGAGTTTGGTGAAATGTAAAGGAGGTGGTCGGACCGGAAATGTTGGGAGAAACGGGATTCGCAGGACGATCTTAGCAAGGGTCAGCCTCAGGTTTTAAAAGGCCGAGTGACAAACCCTATAACCAAACACATATTTTTCATTTAGTTATTAGTGGGAGCCTTTATTTATATATGAAGAGGGAAAAATATTAGAAGTTCAATATTTCCTATAGTATTACATATATTTTTTTCTCGTATCCTATAATTAGTCAGAAAAAAATTTATGGCTATGATATTAGGTGACATGTGACTCAATTATCTATTATGGCATACATATTTCTTTACTTAAAATATAAAAAAAATTTCATCTTTGTAATTTAACTTCATCAAATTTGATTTTTTTTTAACTTTTAACTCAAAACCTTTCATATTTTACAATTTAACCTCACATTTAACTTTGTTTCCTTATACTTTTCATTTTTTTGCAATTTTCCGTTCTGCGCCTCGTTCTAAATTTTACGGGTTAACACGGTGTGGTTCAACGTTTTTACGTTTCGTTCTAAATTTAACGAGTTGTTACGGCGCAACATTCATTTGTGGTTCAACGTTTTTAAGTCTCTTTTTTTTCATTTGACAGGTTCGTCGCAATGCGCTGGTCTTAGATCGACTTAGTTATTTTTTTATGTTTCACCTTTGGTCTAAATTATTTACGTTAAAACGCCACAATTTTAACGTTGGTGATCCATGACGATGATGTGACATAGGTGTTGTTTAGTACAGTTTACGCCCCGCCATAACATGCTGGAGAGGGAAGAGCTTATTCAAGCTCTTGTATTATATAATAAACAGACAGAAAACACTTGGCAAGAAAGTAGGTGCAACACCAGAACAATTACAGCGGGAAGTTTATGAATTAATTAAATTTACAAGAGACAACATGATAACTTATATTATTATATGCATGAATCACGTGTTATTTAATATATTTGCATTATATAAATATAATATGTTAGAAACACATTGATTAAAAAATAAATGATCATCTTAAGCACCCACACCTGTCTTTTGACCGGGTTTTTATTAATCATGGGTATATGCTAGTTTCGTGTTTTGACCGGGTTTTATTAATCATGGGGTATATAGTTTCGTGTAGGTACATTGGTGTCAATGTGCTTACAAAATTAATATTTCTTTTAATATTAATTAGTTTAATTTTAATTTCCAAGAATCATATGCCCTGCACAATCAAATGAGCGAAACCATATAAAAAAATAAAGGAAACAGAGCACAGATGGCGTGGGCGTGAGGATGTGTCCCATCAAACATGCCCCCGTGCCCTCCACACTATAAGAATATCTGAAAATGGTTTCTGTGTCCGCATGTCCACTCAAACACAACCCTACGTCAGCCTTGCACGCCCCGTGCCAGATGTACTATACCCCCATACTAGCCAAGTCTCAACAATACGGTTCCGACCAAGTTAGTGGAACTAGACTTTGTCTCAGTTGTGCCCAACTGGACAGAGATAGTGACGCACCTACTTTACAACTTATAAATTGAGGCCTAAATTTCGATTCAAGACACCACTCCTTAGACATCACCACCACTTTGTGATTTCATATTTTAGTAGTTTAAGTAATAGTTAGTAGTAGATTATCTTCCTTTGATCCAAGTTGTAAGAACAATCATTTACATTCAAGTCTTGTAAACTTTATTTATGAATATGTCATGTTTAATGTGTTTGATCTGTTTTTCATCATTGGCTAAGTTATTGATTCAATTGGGGAGGATGAACCTGATTTGATCTTTTGATTTTGGTTATGGGTTTTAAATTGGTTTGTGTTAGTGACTTTAACTGATGAACTTTCTTCATTAAAAGTGATCTCTTTAAAACCTTTAATCAAGTCACTAACTTTGTGTTTATTGATTTAAACATTCATGTTATTTATATCAATGTAGAAGTTAATATGTTAACTACTTGGAAGAGAGTCCAGTTGTGATTTGTGGATTTAGTTTCGAAAGCTATTAATTTACAAGAGATGTGATATACTTGAATTGTGAATACTTGCTTTACTACATTATCACTATTCTTAGGGAGATAACGTCAACCAAGGGATCATAGCGATTAGTGGTTTAAACACCTTATTAAAATTTATCATTCAACATTATAACTCTTAACATTCTGGTGGTAGCCATGTGATATGATCGTGGCAAATTTCCAATATTTTTGTGGGGATTAATACCCGTAACAATTGGAGTTATATACAAATATTACACAAATAAACTATTAATATACGGTTCGTTAATACATCCCTACATTCAAAGCAGTACCCAACCAAATGCAAAGATTAGAGTTGCTTCTTCCGAAGAGTTAGTGCGAAGGCCTTTGGTCAAGATATATCCATCCTGATAATCAGCAGGAACATGTAAAACTCTAAAGGCACCAAGGCAGCGTACATTATGGAAGGGTTTTGGAACGAGGTTTAACGAGTCTAAATGTTAATGATTATGCATTTTTTATGTGGATAATAACGTTGGATTGTTTGACTAAGAGTCTTTGTGGTATTGCAGGTTAAAGGCGTTATTGGGAAGCAATCACGAAGAAACAAGGAGGTTTGAAGAACGAAAACAATAAGAAAATTAGCATGGATAATTGTTGGAGCCGTACCTTACGACCCAAGCTATAGGTTACTGATGAAATTGAACCAACATTTAGGTGTATGGCATGGACCATATGTGAACGTTGGAGAATATGCGAATATGTCAAGAGCTCTCAAGAATATCGTTGGTGCATTGCAAGTTTTTGAATAAGTCCTTATCTGTCGAGTCAGTTAGAAGGTCCTAGTTTTCGCGTGTTTACTTGTTAGCATTCTCATTTAAGTCTTTCTAATCATTTGTTTATTTTTATCAGTTCACCAACAATAAATAAAAATATGTGAAGAGTTTTTTACTTCATTGTGTGTGTTATTTATTTGAGTTCTAACCCATGAATGGTACCAGAGCTTCCTGAGTGAAAATATTCAAAGTTACAAGGTAACTTCATTGTTTCAATGGTCAATCAAACAAGCACTTTACCTACAACGCCTACCCCCATTCTGCTAGTTGATGATTTCTCTAGGATGTGTTGGATTTATTTTCTAGCACATAAGTAATAAACATTCGCTAAATTTAAAGTGTTCAAAGCCATGATAGAAAAGCAAAGAGATCATGCAATTAAAGTTCTAATAAACATTTTATAATACATATATTTAATGTATCAATTAAAGAAATGTTTAGTATTTGTAATTAAATTAAATTGTCAGTTTGTCCCTGTGTAGGATCAGAATTGTCACTTCAGTCCAAAAAGTTTTTTTATACAATTTGAGTTTTGAAACTCTTAACTAGCGGATGGTGTTACTTGTGATAGTGGTTAAGGCATTCGTTGTCATTTGAATTGTTGATGTTTGGGGGTTAATTAATTAAGTTTCACCTTTTTTATATTTAAATTTTGTTGCATGTTTTTAGAAAATTGTATAAACCTTAGACTATACCCTGTAATGAGATCCGACTGTAGGAAGCCCAGTGTCGGGGACATACATATCACGTTAATGCCATGGAATAGCTGGAACTAAAGAAATGAGTCAACAACTTATCATCTACATCGTGTTGATAAGGCACGTGAGTATGGGTAAAGAAATTAGCATTCCCAACAACACCTTGGGAAAGGGCATAAAGGGTTCAACAACTCTCAGTTGCTATTGTGGAGGATAGTTTTGAGGGGTTTACGTGAATCCCTGGGGCAGTTGCCTTGGCACCTTATTCAGTGCTATCAATTTTGAAATGTTGCATAAGGGTAACCATCTGTAACACCCAAAATCCTTATATATGTGACTATGTTAAAATAAGAATGTAAATAAGATTTTAACTTAAAAAGAAAAGGTTTAGGCCAAGAATAAGATAAACACCATAATTGAGGGACTAGATATGTACAAGTCGAAAGATTAGTTCATAAAACACAATTAAAACACAAACACACACACATCAGAGGTGTGTGTGTTGACCAAACAGGAGAAGAAAAAGGGAAAAACCCTTGTTCAACACAAATTAGCAAAATTGATAAAGGAATTGAAGTTCTAATTGATGCATGAACCAAGATTTATGATCATCTAAGTATTCTTATCATCAAGTAAGTTAAATTTCAAGATTTTGTGAATTTGATGAAGTGTGTTATGTATAATCTGTGAATGTTTAACGAAATTGAGCATGAATGCTAGGTATTTCAACATGTAGAATCTGTATTGTGCTTTAATTTAGGTCATATTGATGAATCGGGGTAAAACCCACTTGCATGTTGTAGAATGATGAAGATGGAGAAGATTATGTGTAAATTAGTATAATGATAATGTTTGAAATTACCTATGATAAGTAATTTTGTTGGATAACTTGATGTAAAACAAAAGTTACATGGTTATGATGTTAATTTGTGAAGATTTAATGATTATGTTAATCAATGCATGAACTAGGGAGAATGTGCATAATTTACTTGTACATTATGCTTTACTAATGATACGCACACAACATGTTCGATGAAATACCTTGATTGATTTAGTTATGTTTTGAGATGAACCCTTGTGGATTTAATGTATTTGAATGAAAATGGAAGTGAATGTAGTTATTAGCTCCATATTGAATAAAGGAGAATGCATAAGTGATGAATTTATATGAAAGCTAAAAGCGTAAAGTTGTAACATATAGGAGCGAAGAAGGAGGAAGGCACGAACCAATCCAAGACACAAGTAAGCTAGATCACGGTAAGTTCATACGAACTTCATTTCTTTTAAATTATTACTAGTTTGTTAGTTATAGTTTTAGGATTAATTGGAAGTGATGAACGTAGAAGGAACTTGTTAGACAATAAAATTGTGAAGTATGTGCATTGTCCCATTACAAACGGGTCAAAATGAATGGCTAGAAAGATAATTAGAATTATGAACATAATGACTTGTTGTTAACATGTCAATAAGGATGAATTTTCTTTGTAAGGACCGTATCATTAGGTTGGATGATTTATATATTTGATGTTGTAAGAATGAAAACTACAATTTCGTTGTAGGGAAATTGTTACAAGTAAAGAATGTAAATAGAAAGGACGTTACAACATCATATCCTTGTTACGGATCAACTAAGGAAGTAAAGGAAGTATAAAATTATTATGTTAACGAGTCATGCTAACAATCACTTCTGTGTTGTGTATGGTAGGGAAATCGAAATCTTGAAAAGGCGTGCTTGGATCGAACACATCGCAACCCCTTTACGTGCTTCCGACTCAAGTTCTAGAGTTAATGGGTCAAATAAATATTTTTTGGAATGTAAATGCTGTTTTAAAACACTTCAGCTTCGTGTGTAAACTTAAAGTTCGAACTTTTATGTGGTAGTTTGGGTTCTTGCCCATAAGTATTTAAATGTCACTTTTGGCTTGTATAAATTATATAACTATTTGACCTTTAACGATTCATTAGTGGTAGTTTGGGCATTTCAAGTTGGTATCAGAGCCTAGGTTTGAAGGATTCGAGAGCGTGTTAAAGTGCTCGAACTCAAACCGAATGCTCATAAGAAGGTGTGTGTTTGCTCCAAGGCAAAGAAGAGGTAAATTTTTTTTTAGAATTCTTAATTAAACTATGATACAAATGGATGATGTTATAGGAAGTTTAGTTAGGTGAAAACAGATAAACATTAAGGAAAAATGGGTTTGAAACCACGGTGACTGGAATAATCGAACAGATTCGAAGCCGGTCAAAAGAACGTAAGAACAGAGCTACAGATGATAACCGTAAGCTACGGTAAGCCCACCTACGGTGAGTTCTAAAGGATCAAAAAATTACAGCAGTTACTAATCATAACCTACGGTTACTAACCGTAAATTACGGTGATAAGCCTCTGTTTCAATTTATCATTACGGTAAGCTATGGTAGGCATACCGTAGCTTACGGCGAGGACTAAATTTCCAAATGAAGAGTCCCGTAGGCTACGGTAGGTGACCGTAACCTACGGCCAACGATCTCTAGCTACAGTGAGTAAACCGTAGCTTACGGCGAGGATGATGAGCAAGTAAAGATTTTAAAAATTTTGATAAAATGCTATGTTTAGAAACCTCGTATTCCTTACAACTTGTACATAGACCACAGTAAAGTCCCGAGCGGTTAGTATTATCTATAATAATGTTGGAGAAACCAAATATGTCTCATGGTTCCATTTAGGGAATGTTTAATGTGAAAATGCAAACAATAAGACTTGGGGATTATGATTTATTACAATCGAATGTTGTGTATTGTATGGTCCATCATGACCAATGATAATGGTAATAAATGAGAAAAGAAAGTCAATAGAATGAAGTAACAAGGGCATGAGTTAACGTGTAGTGAAGTTAAAAATAAAAATTAACAAATGTGATAAATGTTTATGTAGATGGCCGATGAAATTAATGTGAACAATAATAAAGCAGCACAGCAAGAAGCAATGAATGAGAGAATCTCGAATGAAGTAGGGAAAGCTATCCAAGCCAACCTTCCTCAAATGGATCAAGAAGTAGAAAGACGTGTTCTAGAAGCAGTTGAAGCTATGTTGGAAAGTAAGATGGAAGAATTGAAGAATATGATATGTGAATCCCAAAGAAAGAAGGGAACTCATAGGTGTACATATGGGGATTTTATGGCGTGCAACCCCGCGTCATATAATGGTTAAATCGATCCAATAAAATGCCAAAGATGGATCGCTTACATGGAGGCTGTCTTTGTCCGTAGCCAATGCGAAAAGGAAGATCAAGTAATGTTTGCTACGGGCCAACTTCAACTTCATGCCAAGGATTGGTGGGATGCCATTGTAAGGAGTTGGGTGAGGATAAACTTCAAACCTTAACTTGGCAAGATTTCAAAGAGCCGTTCTTAAAGTATCATCGTCCACAGTCAGGGGTTGATAGAATTCAAAAAGACTTCCTGCGTCTTCGGCAAAAGGAGGAATCGGTTGATGAGATTACAAATATATTTCTTGACAAGTTGAAGTTTTGTCAAGATCTAGTGAAGTAAAAAGACTGAAAATAATTCGCTACCACGACATGTTGAAGGCTGAGTTTAGAGAATTCATCACCCCACCAAAATGTGAAACCATGAACGAGCTCATCAATTGGGCCCGGGATAGGGAGATCGAATTGAAACGACAAGTGGAAAGGGGTGAGAAGAGATATTCTGAGAAGTTCACAGTTCAAGTCCGTCAAAGAAACAGAAGTTCCAAGATCATGGTAAGAAGGATAAAACGGGGGGAAAGGTATTCCCAAATGCAAGACTTGCGAGAAGCTTCATACGAGGGAGTGTCTAATGGGTAAGAAGGTATGTTATAACTGTGGTCAAGAAGGACACCCGTACTACAATTGTCCTAATCCCTCGAGGACTTGCTTCAATTGTTTTCAACCGGGTCATATCAAGGCTAAATACCCAAAGCTTCAACAGAAGATGAGCAAGGAAGGAAAGAAGGAAGAAGTCCCAAAGGCTCGGGGCAGAATGTTTCAGATGTCATCTAAAGAAGCCAAGACTCTTCCGAATGACGTATCAGGTATATTTTTACTAAATTCAATGCCCATGTACGTAACTGGTGCTAGTAAGTCATTTGTGTCGAGTGATATTATATGCCACCCCTCATTCAGAATAGAAAAGATGCTGATACCTTTAGAAGTAGAAAAAGCCGATAGCAAAAGCTATCTATTACATGAGATATGTAGACGTTACAAGATAACAATAGAAGACGAAGAATTCGATATTGACCTCGTTCCCATGATCTTGGGAGAATTCAAGGTAGTGGTTGGTATGGATTGGTTGTCTCGACATCATGCTGAAATCCAATGTGTAAGCAAGACCATACACGTGACGACGCCCAGTGGTAAAAAGATATTGTACATGGGGAAAGAAATGTAAAACCGACGTTGTGCACCCTTATCCAAGCGGTCAAATACGTCTGAAATGGGAGTTAAGCATACTTGGCCTATGTGGTAGATACCCACCATGGGGCCCCAAGATTTGAAGAGGTAAGAATTGTGAATGAATATCCTGATGTGTTCCCGGACGATTTACCGGGGCTTCCACCCGAACGAGAAGTAGAATTTCGGATTGAGTTAAACCTGGGTGCAAAGCCGGTGGCTAAAGCACCCTATCGATTAGCTCCTACGAGATGCGAGAATTGATGACCCAATTACAAGAATTACTTGACAAGGGTTTCATACTCCCAAGTGTATCACCATGGGGTGCACCTGTGCTTTTCATGAAAAAGAAAGATGGCGCAATGCGAATGTACATCGATTACCGAGAATTAAACAAGTCGACGGTTAAGAACCATTATCCCTTGCCTAGAATTGATGACTTATTTGACCAGTTGCAAGGAGCGAGTTGGTTCTCGAAAATCGATTTACGATCGGGGTATCACCAACTTCGGGTACGTGAGGAAGATATAGCCAAGGCTGCGTTTAGGACCCGTTATAGGCATTACGAGTTTTTGGTAATGTCCATTGGATTGACTAATGCACCAGCTGCGTTCATGGATTTAATGAATCGAGTATGTCGGAATATGTTAGATAAGTCTGTGATAGTCTTCATAGATGATATATTGGTAGACTCCCGAAGTAAATCAGATCATGCCTGCCATTTGCGAGAAGTGTTAGAAACCCTTCATAAAGAAACGTTCTATGCTAAATTTTCCAAGTGTGCATTTTGGCTAAGAGAAGTGCAATTTCTCGGCCATGTGATAAATGAAGAAGGTGTTCAAGTAGACCCTTCTAAGGTAGAGGTGTAACACCCAGTAAAAATTGTGTCCAACAGAATAGTGACACGTGTTGTATTTTAAATATAGTCTGTTAAAGACCAATAAGGACTAAAGGCGTCAACATGCTCAAAACCGAGCCTCTGAGTGACGGTCTGATGTCAACATGCATAAATAACAGCCTCTGAGTGACTGATATGTCAACATGCTTAAATCATTAGCCTCTGAGTGACTGATATGTCAACATGCTTGAAATTTGGCCTCTGAATGACTGATATGTCAACATGCCCAGCCTCTGAGTGACATCGGAATCAATATGCTTATATATAAGCCTCTGAGTGATCCTTTGTGAAGTCCTAACTCTCATGCGTGCCATTTGTTGAACAAGAGGGTTTAATTTTGTAAATACATGAAAGTTGGATGATGGAGGGATTAAAAGTGTCAACATGTTAATTCTTACCTCTGGGTGACCTTTAAACAAACCGAGAGCTCGACAATGTCCGGGCATAATCCCGGATATGCTAAGTATTGGCTAAGGAGGGCTAAAAGTGCCAAAAATGTGTTTTAGAAGGCTTTTAGAAGCTATTTAAAGTTAAGGGGCTAAAGTGTCAAATTTTGAAACTAGCCATGGGGCGGTCGTGGGCCGCGAGATGTAACATTTGTCAAAAACGGGTTTTCCAAACCCGCTTCGTTTGTAATCGAATATCAAGTTATAAATTTTTCGTTGCGTATTTATGTTTATTTTAATTTTAAACGATGCATAATTAATTAACAAATTAGAATTTAAAAACTATAATTAATAAAAAGTGAAAAGAAAATAAATAAAAAAGAAAACCGGCTGCCGGGATTCGAACCCGGGTCAGCGGGTGAGTCTAAAGACTTAACACGCACACATATAACCACTCCGCCACTTGATGTTTTCTGTGAGTTCTAGGAAACAATTAAATGATAACTTCACTCAGGAATCAACCGGTTTACGCCAACTGTAACCGTAATCGGCTTCCAAACGTCCAAAACATTTGAGTGATCGCGATTTTCTGTTAATAACCGATACACCGACATTTTTAATCAATTCAGTCATGAATGGACTTGAATTCATGTGATGTTCGGTTTTTATAACCGAAAACATTCACTTCTGGAATTACTTCAACAAAAGCTTCATTTCGCGACTCAATTACATTCCCAAAACTTCTATTCTCACGTTTACTCCAATTTCTGATCGTCGGAATTGCTTTTTGAACTCGCCGGACTTTCGCCGGAAAACCGTGTCTTCCATCAAATCAGTAAGTTTCTCAATTCTTTCATCGTCTATCAGTTGTTAAGCTTTTGCTAACTCAAACCTTCAATCAGAATCAGTTTCAGACGACGATATCGGATAATTAACTCTCGCGGAAAACTTCTGAAAGTTCCCAATTCTCGCTGTGAAACGGTATAGCCTTTTAAACCTTCTAGTAATTCTTGTTTAGTGCTTCAATTCCGCATCTAGCTAATCAAAATTGTTAATTTGTCCGCTCAGACGAAATCCATAAAAACAGAGCCGACGACTTCGCCGGAATTCTGAGATAGATCGTTTCTCCGGTATGTTTACTTCCAAAATCTTCTCTGCCATTTCATTTTAGTCATTTGAATGTTTGTCAATCGAATTAAACAAGAAACAGTAGAGTAATCGTAGTCTGTGATATTGTAACGAAGAAGATGAAGTTAGTTTGTTTATAAGTTTAATATAAATTGGATATTATCTCCGGTTAGACACACAGTCCAGCGGTGGACTGTGTGCGCACATATATCACACGCCGCGAGTTCGATCCTTGACACACACGTATGCTCTGTAATAAAGATGTTTTCTTTTTCTAACTGAACGGATTAACTCACTGAAGTTGTTAAGTATAATAAAAATCGGTATATTAACCATGTTAGACACACAGTCCAGCGGTGGACTGTGTGCAACACTAACCCACAGGTCCCGGGTTCGAGACCTGTTGCACACTCCGGTTCAACGATTAAAACCCTTTTTGAAAATAAAAGAATTTTGAATAAACTAAAACAGTATATAAATATAATTAAAAACATAATTATTTCGGGTTAGACACGTAGCTCAGTTGGTAGAGCTGCGTGCACGCGTACGGGAGGTTCGGGTTCGAGCCTTACCCGGCGCACACTTACACTTTAGCGAACCGGTCAAACAGTCAACAGTCCGGTCAACGGTCAATGGTCAACGCAAAAGTCAACATTTTTTTTATATTTTTATTTATATTTAAAAATCAATTGAAAATACTTAAAAATAACGTTTTTAAAGATAGAAAATAGCCTTAAACTCACAAAAATATATCAAAAATCCTGTTAAAAATTAATGATAAAATCCACTCATTTACCATACTTTCCGTTATTATTTAGGTTAGTTAGTTCACGTCGATCAATCCTCCTAACTCGTGCGCATTTCATCATCTTCAACCGAACGCACCCAATGTGAGTGAATCTCTACAAATTCCCGTTTTAATCACGTTTTTGGGGTGTATCATGTGTCTTACCGTTTATTATATTTAAATCATTGTGCATCCATCATATCCATGAACAAATGTGTATTCAACATGTATCAACTGTTTGTGTGGTTATTGTTTAGATTAAATTATCATTTTCAGTACATACATTATCATAGGCCGCCGTTCCCATTACATTATGAGCGTTGAGCTGTTCCCCATTACATTATGAGTGTGAACCAGGCGTTGCCAACATACGATCGGCTCCGTTTGATTGAGCCTTGATCGCACAGACATTTATCATAGGCCGTCCGTTCCCATTACATTATGAGCGTGAACGTGACGTTGCCAACATATACAGTTTCATTCATGTTATATATTCATGCAAGTTGGTTTGTTATTGTATGTTATTGTTTGTTGTTGTTATGTTTATTGTATGATTTAATTACATTTGCTCACATATGATTATTGCACAATTTTTCATGATAAAGATAACAAGGAATCAATAATAAATGTTTTTCTAAAAAGGTTCACTCGCCAACTTATGTTGACCCCAAAACCCCATTTTTACACATGATACAGGTGATCCAGCTGCAGCAAGAAACACATAGGATGGCTTAGAAGAATAAACTGGTTTAGACTTTGGATTGTTTAGTTGATTATCTTTCTTTGTATTTGTATGAACATGTTTGGAATATTGAGGATGTAATTTTGACTTTAATAAATATGAAACATATTAGTAAATATCATGAGCTTTGGTGATAACCCAATTATGCCCCGACTCTTATTCCGCTGCGGGTCGGGGTGTGACACGAGAGACCTGGCCTGAGTCTCTCGCGCCCTCGAGAACAGGTCTGACGCAGAAAATTTGTTTGGAGACCAAGCAAAGCTCCAAAACCATTAAAACGAAACCATGGCCTCTCTAAACTGCTATGCCACATTTTGAGACACTTGTAAGCTTCTTCTTACACCCTAAACACCTGGCTTCACCTCCTTTGAGCTCTCCAAATATAAATAGGTGCATAAGTTCTCATTCCAACTTGCACCTTTCTCATTAAATCAATCTTCTCCCTCCTCTGGAAGTTCCTATCTAAAAGGAGCAATCCAACATAGTTCTTTTGCATCTAGGAATCACTGGTAAGTATTCCTTCCTTGTGCATTTTCTTTTATAGGCTTTTATAGCCAAAAGTTAAGCGTTTTACGGCAAATGCTTTGACTTTTGGTTAAGACATTATGGTCCATCCATTGTTCGAAATGAACATGGCTAGGTGATCATAATAGGGTAGGTGTTAGTCCTGTAAAGGGCACCTCCTGAAGATCACGTTTACTAGACCAATTGACGGGTCAAAGTTAAGTTATTAAAAAGTCAAACAGGCCATTTTTCGGAAAATCATAAATTGATATTATATATGTTATGAAACCTGTTTTGACACTTAAACAAGTTGGTCATAATTAATAGAACATGTATGAACATGTTCGGCTCGTCAATTTCAGTTCTAGGGTCGGTTCGCAACCGAAAGTCGCAAAGTTTGACTTCTGCTTTGACTTTCGATTCTGACCCGAATTAGATTAGTTACCTACTGATCTAAAGTTGCATTATGATCATAATATAATGTAGCATAACCCTCTGAGGTTATATTACATGATCATAATCAGAATCCAAGTTTATGCGCAAGTTCCATAATTATGCCATCTTTGACTAAAATGTCCTTTTTGCATAAAACAAGGTTTTAAATGGTAATGAGCTTGAAATGAGTTTCCTACTGATGTAATATTATAAGTAGGATTATTTGGGATGTTAAACCAAGTTATAAACTGAGTTTTCAAGAAGGTCCTTAAACTATGTCGATAATTGACGATTTAAGCCCATGTGGCTTATAAAATAGTTTAATCAAATCTTTTCAAGATAAATCATTTACCTACTGATATGTTATATTAAATAATATGTTTTAAACATTTTAATCTGACCTTAACATCAGTTTTCATAAACATCGCATAAAGACGTCATTTTACGACATAAGCGCAATTTTGGCTCATAGTATGGTTTTAAACCATATTATTGACCAAGCCTTGATACTACTGATTTTAAAACTTATTTTAAACATAATTACAGTAGGTAAATGTTATAAACTCAGAATCCCTAATAATTTATAAACTATGTGTAAAATGACCGAAATGCCCATTCGGTGCATAGTTTGGTCATAAAAGGTAAAGTACACATATAAATGATATCCTACTGATATTGTATCATAAATAAAGTATTTCTTTCAGAATACTTATAACCATAACATTAAATTATATTCAAGTTCCTTTTATACGGTATAAAATTACCGAAATGCCCTTATAAGGCATAGTTTCGTTTTAAAACCATAACGGGCATACAAGTTGATATCCCACTGATATTTAACTTATTTAAAGTATAATTGCATATATAACTTGTCCATGACTTATCCGGTTACCCGATATCTCTAATATGCGCATAGTTACGTATATGTAACTATTTTTTCGAAAATTAACCGAAACGGGTTTAACCTTGTCATTTAAGTCTCAAAATCCAGAATGTTTATAGTTTACCCATATTATACAAGTCAAGGTACTTGTCGGGTTTAAACTGCATTCTATCCAATCATCATTTAATCTAGCGTCATACATTTGATAAAGCACGCTAGTCCGTATAAGTCTACGACTTACATAAGACCGTTAGTATTTAATTGGTTAGCTTATGCCATAATCCAGACTAGAGACTTGCTGGTAAATGCTATCTGCACTTAGCTCATTTTGAATACGGCTGAGTTAATAAAAATTAAAAGAAGACTAGCTCAGGTAAATACTCTCGACTTATTTCCCCTATTCGGGCTTGGGTTACGGTAAATTATTACCGCTTGGTCGGAAATGGGATTAATTGAACGCCGGTTCGGAATAGAAATCCACGTATTTTGTTTTAATCAGTTTTGTTTGATAAATTAAACATCGGGGGTTAACTACCGTGTCCTGGATATCCTCGGCTCATTACAATAGAAATGGCCACGACCTTAGCGCGGGTGTAGGCATACACCCGATAGATGCTCAATTATGCATTCCCACAAGGTTGGGAGGAATTGACTCCTTCGTGAGTCCAAAGTGGTGTGTACGTTAATTGTGTCTCGGTCAAGGTACCTAGCCCCGCATGTATGACAAACAAGTAAATCTGTTAATAAGGTTGGACAGTCAATTAACCCAAGTTATAAAAAGATTTTGTGCTGATACGCACTTAAAACATTTTTGAAATGTTTTCAAAATGAGTCAGTTGAGTGTATTTACCAGCGAAAGCTGACGTATTTTCAAAACACTAAACTGCAGGTACCATACGAAAATAGGCCGGAGGCGCTCGGTAGTGATAGAGGATCTTGCAAATCCTAAATCTGTCCAAAGTCTGTTTTATATTCTTTACATGTACAATTTACGATCCGTCTATGGATCTTCTATTACGAGCCTATATATTATTTTGTATTTTCGAACATTCGGTTTGTAATAGTAATTTTACTCCAAGACTTCCGCTGTGCCGTGTTTAATTGACTATGATGATTATCAACTGACGTCACGATACTCCCCACCCGGGCCCACCGGTGTTTGGATTTCGGCTTGGAAATCTGGGGTGTGAGAAGAGGCCATAATGAAATGGGTTCCTCCAAAGAACCCAAGTGAAGTAAGAAGTTTCTTGGACTTAGAGGGTTACTATAGAAGGTTCATTCAGGATTTTCTAAGATAGCCTTACCCATGACTAAGCTAACGAAAAAGAATGAAAAGTTTGATTGGGGTGCAGATCAAGAAAAAGCCTTTCGAACCTTGAAGGAAAAACTTTCAAGTTCGCGGGTGCTAGTATTACCCAATGGTGCAAAAGATTTAGTTGTGTAAACGGATGCTTCGCATCAAGGTTTGGGATGTGTCTTGATGCAAAAGGGCAAGGTCATCACCTATGCCTCTAGAAACCTAAAACAACATGAATATAATTACCCGACTCACGATTTATAGTTGGCAGCGGTAGTATTCGCCCTGAAGATATGGAGGTATTACTTGTATGGAACGAAGTGCACGATATACTCTGATCATAAAAGCCTCAAGTACTTCTCCGAGCAAAAAGATCTTAATATGAGACAACGGAGATGGCTAGAGGTTATCAAGGATTACGATTGTGAGATCCACTATCATCCCGGTAAGGCTAACGTCGTGGCAGACGCTCTAAGTAGAAAGGAACACCCGCCCCCAATTCGGGTAAAATCAATGAGAATGATAGTTACACCTAATCTCCTCGAAAATATACGAGAAGCTCAAGTTAAGTCGTTAAATATAGATGATCCAAGGAAAGAAAGAATTAAAGGATTTGCGCACAAGATAGAAGAAAATGCGAAGGGGATTAAAACAAGGTATGTCCGAATCTGGATACCTTGGCGTTGTGATGTAAAGGAGTTACTCTTTGAGCAAGCTCATAAGTCACGGTACTCGGTTCACCCGGGAGCCACAAAAACGTATTGAGATTTAAGAAAGAATTATTGGTGGCCTGGAATGAAGCGTGATATTGTTAAGTATCGAAATGTTTAACTTGCTCTCAAGTAAAGGCGGAACATCAAAAACCGTACGGGAAGTTGCAACCTTTGGAAATCCCGGTGTGGAAGTGGGAGGACGTGACCATGGACCTCGTAACTAAGCTTCCGAAAACGAGGAAAGGGCACGATGCCATATGGGTCATTGTTGACCGTCTCACTAAAAGTGCTCATTTTCTACTATACGAGAAACATATCCCTCAGAAAGGATGGCGGAAATATTTGTGAATGAAATTATATCCCGTCACGGAGTGCCCGTATCCATTGTGTCGGACCGTGATACGCGATTTACCTACCGTTATTGGCAAAAGTTCCACGAGAGAATGGGTACTAAATTACATTTAAGTACCTCTTATCATCCTCAAACGGATGGTCAATCAGAAAGAACCATCCAAACGCTTGTAGATATGTTAAGAGCATGCGTTATGGATTTTGGAGAAAATTGGATGATCATCTACCATTAATGAAATTCTCGTAAAATAACAACTATCACCATAGCATCCAAATGGCACCATATGAGATGTTGTATGGACGAAATGTAGAACTCCTGCGTGCTGGGGAGAGGTTGGGCAAAGAGAGTTTGCACCGAAAGATGTAGTAACTAAAACAAATGAAAAGGTTAACCTTGTACGGGCTTGTTTGAAGGCGGCACAAGACCGGCAGAAATCATACGCGAACAATAGAAGGCGTCCAATTGAATTTCAAGTGGGAGACCATGTTTTTTTTAAAAGTCTCCCCTTGGAAGGGAATAATTTGTTTTCGCAAACGGGAAAGTTGGGACCACGTTATATAGGACCTTTAAAGGGTCCTAGAACGGGTCGGTAGAGTAGCGTACCCGATTGAATTGCCTCCTTCATTATTAAGATATTAGTATGTTTTTAAATTGATTTTTAAAATAGGAAAATGCCGCCACATGTACGAGGACAAAGTGGAAGAGGAAAAGTTCCAATGAGGGGAGGACCATCGGGGCGTATTCCTCCTCAACCTCATAATTCAGATGCTTATCAAGAATCAGGAGATTCGTCTCCTTGGCAACCAGCGAGACGTTCTGTCTCTAATAGACATTCACCTTCACATTCCCAAAATTCTTACCACTCACACCATTCTTACCATTCTCACCATTCCCATTCTAATTACTCCTACCATGAGGAATTTAACCCCAACCATTATCTTAACACGCCACCAACCAACCAAAATAAGTTGGACCAGCCACATCCTATGGACGACGACTCCGACCCGGAGATGCCGCCGTCGGGATCAAATATGCATCCCATTGAAATTTCGAGCGATTCAAACTCATACGCTGGATCGCCCTACCATGGTCCTAATGAGTGGGACCAATATTGGAATCAATTTACTTTCGCCCACACTCCTTCTGATCACTCTCAACCACCTCCGATTCAAGAAGATGTCCACATGGAACCGGTGGACCAACCTCAACCACCACCTGAACCACCAAGAAGAAAATGGGGAGCACGTATGTCGGTGTGTGCCGGAAAAAGGTCGGGATCGCTGCCACCTTTGCCTAACTTATACCCCACAAATCAAGAGGACCCACAAATGGGTGGACCCTCTAATGTTTCACCTATAGTGGAACCAACACCAACACCTGCTGTTCAACCACCACCATCGGGTTATACAAACCCAATCCCCACATGTCCAGAAACGTCTGGATATGATCCTTTTAACCCGTCTACACCGGTAGACTATCAAGCGTGGTCGCAAGACCCATATATGAAAGCAGTTATGCACAATGCACTTTACCCGTCTCCTTTCCCACCTACTTATCCACCAACTGGATATCCAACTTATGGGTACCAGTATCCGGCTATGTCACAGCCACAACCACAACCTCCGCCACCACTTGAGGCCATTAATGAGGCCTTAGAAAGAATGAAGGAATTACAACAACAGGCGGAGAAGACGAAAAAGAAGACAAATAAATTCTTCAAGAAACTCTCCAAATTGGTCAAAGGGAAGAAGGACGAGTGAAGTCTTTTTTAATTATACGTAGTCCCTGCGTGGACATTGTTATTTCTTTTAGTCCCTATGTGGAAATTGTTATTTCTTTTAGTCCCTATGTGGACATTGTTATTTCTTTAGTCCATGCGTGGACATTTTGTTTCTTTTAGTCTTTGCATGGACAATCAGTTTCATTTATTTGTTTCAAGTATTGTAATTTCTATTTGAAATTTTATGAAGTATTTTAGAATTATATATATGTATTCATCCTCTTGAAAGCGAGCGTCTCGATTTTACTCGAAAATTATGCTCTGCGATAATTCCAAAGAATCTTAATGGATTGATTATGCCAAGTGGCGTAGACCACATATTGGCCAAGAAATGATAGTTAAGTACGAAGGGGTCTTCTATCAGGATAGTTAAGGGAAGTTATCCTTCTATCCAGGGGTAAGGGACTAGGTCCAAACCTCCAAGGTCGTTAAGGTCGAAGGTGACCGGGACCATTAATCAATCATTAAGGTGCTCTTATGTTAACATTTAGTAATGTTCATACTCCTGGTAGTGTGGCTTGAGGAACCACACTAGCCGTCAGGCCAATGTGCCCAATTATCCGAAGGGATAGGCTGATATGCCATTATACATCTGTTATGATGTAGGCCAATGTGCCCAATTATCCGAAGGGATAGGCTGATATGCCATTATACATCTGTTATGATGTAGGCCAATGTGCCCAATTATCCGAAGGGATAGACTGATATGCCATTATACATCTGTTATGATGTAGGCCAATGTGCCTAAATTGTCCGAAGGGACATGCTGATATGCCATAAACATCTGTTATGATGTAGGCTAAGGTGCCCAATCTATGTCCATGGTGACAGGCCAATGTGCCAGGCTAATATGTCATATATCTATTATGTCCAATGTGACCGGTCAATGTGCCCAATTAATATGTCCGCTAAGGGACAAGCTTGTGACCTATGTATAAATGTCAGTACGACAATGACAGTCGTGATATTACGATCCACTGTCCAATGATATATGGATCACGTCCAAATTGTAAATTGCCTATGATGGTCCTATTAAGACCTAGGCCAAATATAGTTATGTTAAGCTAAGAGTTGTGATGTTATTCACATTAGTATAGGCAATGGATTGCTATATCCAATATTGAAAGCCGATATGGTTGATACGCCATGGCTAAATGAAGTTTTATTGGTATATAGAAACCAAGGCTTAGAGATGGCTAACTCAAATGAAGCACAAAATAGCCAGCGGGACAATGAACCCAGCAATGCTGAAAACAGAAATATTAATGATAATGATTTCCAAGCTCGCATTGATGTGGCTGTGGAATGGACCATGGGTAAGGCCATAGAAAAGCTAAGAGAGTCGAGTGCTACTCGCTCTAGAACCCTTATCTATTCCACCATCTTCAGCTCATAGGGAGAGCTCTGTTCACTCTTCAAATGCGAAGAGTGAACCAAGGAAAATAGATCTTACTGAAAAGTCCCGTTCTGTTAAGGACGGATGTACTCATAAGTATTTTGTCTCATGCAAACCCCGAGACTTTAACGGGAGAAAGGAGCCATGGGGGCTTGAAATGGCTTGATGAAATGGAGACAATAGTAGATATCAGTAACTGTGCTGATAAGGATGTGGTCAAGTACGTATCACAATCCTTCAAGGGCGATGCCCTAATATGTGGAAAGCCATGATCCAATCAACAGGTAAGGTACACCTGTACAACTTGGGATGGTCCAAGTTTGTTGAATTAGTAAAGGAAACATACTGCCCAACCCATGAGGTGGAGAAGCTAGAGACAGACTTCTTGTCTCTATCAATGAAAAACCTAGACTGTCGGAAGTATGTTTCCGATTTCAATTCCCTATCTGGATTAGTTTCCTATTTGATCACCCCAGAATCCAAACGCATTGCGAGTTTCATAAATGGGTTGGCGCCCGAAATAAAGGCATGGTAAAGGCTGCACAGCCTAGTACCTATAGGCCGCTGTAGACCTATCTCTTTCCCTTACCCTAGATCTGGTAAGACAAAAGTCAATTAGGACTGAAACTGACGGAAAGAGGAAACGGGAGGATAATAACTCCCAAAGATTTAAGAAGAAAGGAAATTTCGGGTTCATGAAGAACCAGCACATGTCTAATGACAAACCTCTGTGCAAAAACTGTAAATATAGGCACTGGGACAGTGTAGTATAAATTCACAAACCAAACCCTGTGGTATCTACAAAAGAAAAGGGCATAAGACCTTAGATTGCAAGGATCTTAAGGATGCAGTTTGCTATAACTGCAATAGAAAGGGCATATAACGTACAATTGCCCAAGAAACCCAAAAGCAATGATGCAAAGCCCGAAGAGGCCAAGAAGGGGAATACACGTGCCTTTCAAATAAATGCAAGAGAAGCTGTTAATGAGACAATGTCATAACAGGTACTTTCCCCATTAATGATATTTATGCTAGAGTTCTTTTTTATTCAGGTGCAGATAGATCTTTTGTTAATAATAAGTTTAGTAAACTATTAAACCTCCCATAGAACTCTAGATAAAATTATGAGATAGAACTTGTTGACGGAACGATAGAATCCACATCTTCCATTCTTGATGGATGCTCTATATCCATTAAGAATCATTCCATCCCTATCTCTCTTTTGCCAATGAAATTGGCGGGGTTTGATGTTGTCTTAGGCATGGATGGTTATCTCATAACCAAGCCCGCATTGCCTGCGATAAGAAATCATCGAAATTAAAACCCCATCTGGTGAAATGATCACCATCCCTGGAGACTCACACTATGGACTGTCAGACAAGTGTCATTATTTAAGGCATCCAAGTGTTTGAGAAGAGGTTGTGTCATCTACATGGCACAAGTCAACTATAAATGAACCAAAGCCAAACCTTGAAGATCAACCAGTTATCTCAGAGTATCCCGATTTTTCCCTGAAGAATTACCAGGCCTACCTCCGGATAGGCAAGTGGAGTTCATAATTGATATCATACCAGGATCAGCACTCGTAGTTAGAGCTCTATATAGGCTAGCACCTACTGAAATGAAGGAATTAAGGACGCAGCTAGACGAACTCCTAGAGAAAGGCTTTATAAGCCTAGTTCCTCGCCTTGGGGAGCTCCTATTCTGTTTGTAAAGAAGAAAGACGGTTCAATGCGAATGTGCATCGACTACCGAGAACTGAACAAGTTAACAATCAAGAATAGATATCCTCTGCCCAGTATCGACGATTTATTCGACCAACTTCAAGGGGCTAGCTACTTCTCCAAGATTATTTGAGATCTGGATATCACCAGTGAAGGTTAGGAGTGAGGACGTTCCTAAGACAGCCTTCAGGACCCGCTATGGTCATTTTGAATTTTTGGTGATGCCTTTTGGGTTCACAAATGCACCAGCAGCATTCATGGATCTCATGAATAGAGTTGCAAGCCATATCTGATAAGTTTGTCATTGTCTTCATAGACGACATACTTATTTATTCTCGTAATCAAGTTGATCACGAGAAACATCTTAGGTGCATCCTAGAACTTTTAAGACAAGAGAAACTTTATGCGAAGTTCTCTGAATGTGAGTTTTGGCTTAGGGAAGTCCAATTCTTGAACATATGGTAAGTGAGCGTGGTATCCAAGTGGATCCTGCCAAAATTGAGGCCATAATAAATTGGGAAGTGCCCAAGACCCCAACGGAGGTTTCGTAGTTTCTTAGGATTGGCTGGTTACTATAGAAGGTTCATTGAGAACTTTTCAAGAATAGCCACTCCTTTAACTTCCTTGACCCGTAAGAATGTTAAGTATAATTGGGGCCCAAAACAACAAGAATCTTTTGAGGTTCTTAAACACAAGTTAAGCAACGCTCCTGTGTTATCTCTACCTAAGGGTATTAAGAACTTTGTTGTCTATTGTGATGCTTCACACACTGGTATGGGCTGCGTGCTAATGCAAAATGGCAAGGTAATTGTCTATGCATCACGACAACTAAAGGTGCACGAAAAGAATTACACCACCCATGATTTGTAGCTGGGTGCCATTGTATTTGCAATAAAACTGTGGAGACATTACTTGTATGGCACAAAGTGTGTTATATACACTGACCATAAAAGTCTCCAGCATCTGTTCAATCAAAAGGAATTGAACATGCGACAACGTCGGTGGATGGAAACACTTAACAATTATGATTGTGAGATTCACTACCACCCAGGCAAGGAAAATGTAATTGTCCGATGCCTTAAGTCGCAAGGAAAAGGTTAAACCTATAAGGATTAACGCTTAGAGCATTGAGCTCAGAAATAGTTTAAGCGGGAAGCTACTAAATGCGCAAAAGCAAGCCTTATTAGAGGCAAATATCCCTAAAGAGGGATTAGGTGGAACTGTTGATCAGTTAGCGCCTGGAAAGGATGGAATCCTTAGATTCAATGATAGAATTTGGGTTCCAATCTTTGGAGGACTTAGAGATCTAATCCTCCAAGAAGCGCATAGTTCGAAATACTCAGTTCATCCGGGGGTTGACAAGATGTATCAAGACCTAAAGAAGAATTATTGGTGGATGGGTTTAAAGAAATCCATAGCCACTTATGTAGCTAAGTGTCTGACGTGTTCGCAAGTTAAGGCCAAACATCAGAAACCGTAAAGGGACTACTACAACAATTAGAGATTCCCACTTGGAAATGGGAAATGGTAACCATGGATTTGATTACCAAGTTACCTAAGACTAAAAGTGGTAATGATACCATTTGGGTCATTGTGGATAGGCTGACTAGGTCAGCATATTTCTTGCCAATCAAAGAAACTTATAATTCTGACAAATTGGCTAAGTTGTACGTGGACAAGATTGTGTCCCTACACGGTGTGCCAGTATTATTGTATCTAATAGGGATACTAGATACACATCTCACTTTTGGAAAAGTTTCCAACAATCTTTATGCACACGATTGAACTTTAGTACGGCTTACCATCCGCAGACTGATGGTCAAAGTGAGCTTACTATCCATACATTGGAAGACATGCTTAGGGCATGTGTAATTGATTTAGGTGGAAGTTGGGATGACCACTTACCCTTAATAGAATTCTGCTACAATAATAGCTATCATACTAGCATCAAGGCTGCTCCTTTTGAGGCCTTGTATGGGAGAAAATGAAGAACGCCCGTATGCTGGCAGAAGTTGGGGAAGCCCAACTATCAGGACCAGAGATTGTCCTGGAGACCACGGAAAAGATTGTGCAAATCTGTGATCATCTCAAAGCTGCCAGGGATAGGCAGAAAAGTTATGCTGACAAGAAGCGTAAACCTCTCCAGTTCTAAATAGGGGACAAAGTCATGCTGAAAGTATCACCTTGGAAAGTTGTCATGCGTTTTAGAAAGAAGGGCAAGTTGAGCCCAAGATATATAAGACCATTCGAGATAATCGAACGTGTCGGCGCTGTAGCTTATAAGTCAGGTTGCCAGAGGAGCATAGTGGAATTCATGATGTATTCCACGTATCAAATGTTAAGAAATGTCTAGCCGATGAGTCGCTAGCAATGTCGCACGAAGATGTGCAGATAGATGAAAACCTGAGGTTTGTTGAGAAATCAATTTCGATCGAGGATCGACAGGTTAAGAAGCTCCGAAGAAATATGATACCTATAGTAAAGGTTAAGTGGGACGCTTTTAGAGGTCCCGAATATACATGGGAGGTTGAGTCCACTATGCGACATAAGTACCCCCCATCTTTTTTGAATAAAATCTCGAGGTCGAGATTTCTTTTAAGGGGGTGAGGATATAACACCCTGTAAAATCGTGTCCAATAGAATAGTGACACGTGTTGTATTTTAAATATAGTCTGTTAAAGACCAATAAGGACTAAAGGCGTTAACATGCTCAAAACCGAGCCTCTGAGTGATGGTCCGATGTCAACATGCATAAATAACAGCCTCTGAGTGACTGATATGTCAACATGCTTAAATCATTAGCCTCTGAGTGACTGATATGTCAACATGCTTGAAATTTGGCCTCTGAATGACTGATATGTCAACATGCCCAGCTCTGAGTGACATCGGAATCAATATGCTTATAAATAAGCCTCTGAGTGATCCTTTGTGAAGTCCTAACTCTCATGCGTGCCATTTGTTGGACGAGAGGGTTCATTTTGTAAATACACTGAAAGTTGGATGATGGAGGGATTAAAAGTGTCAACATGTTAATTCTTACCTCTGCGTGACCTTTAAACAAACCGAGAGCTCGACAATGTCTGGGCATAATCCCGGATATGCCAAGTATTGGCTACGGAGGGCTAAAAGTGCCAAAAAGGTGTTTTAGAAGGCTTTTAGAAGCTACTTAAAGTTAAGGGGCTAAAGTTCAAATTTTGAAACTAGCCATGGGGGCGGTCGCGGGCCGCGAGAGACCTGGCCTGAGTCTCTCGCGCCCCGCGAGAATAGGTCTGATGCAGAAAATTTGTTTGGAGACCAAGCAAAGCTCCAAAACGTTAAAACGAAACCATGGCCTCTCTAAACTACTATGACACGTTTTGGGACACCTGTAAACTTATTCTTACACCCCTAAACACCTGGCTTCACTTCCTTTGAACTCTCAACTATAAATAGGTGCATAAGTTCTCATTCCAACCTGCACCTTTCTCATTAAATCACTCTTCTCCTCCTCTGGAAGTTCCTATCTAAAAGGAGCAATCCAACATAGTTCTTTTGCATCTAGGAATCACTTGTAAGTTTTCCTTCCTTGTGCATTTTCGTTTATAGGCTTTTATAGCCAAAAGTCAAGCGTTTTACGGCAAACGCTTTGACTTTGGTTAAGACCATTATGGTCCAGCCATTGTTGAAATGAACATGGCTAGGTGATCATAATAAGGTAGGTGTTAGTCCCTATAAAGGGCACCTCCTGAAGATCACGTTTAATAGACCAATTGACGGGTCAAAGTTAAGTTATTAAAAAGTCAAACAGACCATTATTCAGAAAAATCATAAATTGATATTATATATGTTATGAAACCTGTTTTGACACTTAAACAAGTTGGTAATAATTAATAGAACATGTATGAACATGTTGGCTGTCAATTTCAGTTCTAGGGTCGGTTCGCAACCGAAAGTCGCAAAGTTTGACTTCTGCTTTGACTTTCGATTCTGACCCGAATTAGATTAGTTACCTAATGATCTAAAGTTTCATTATGATCGTAATATAATGTAGCATCACCCTCTGAGGTTATATTACATGATCATAATCAGAATCCAATTTTATGCGCAAGTTCCATAATTATGCCATATTTGACAAAAATTTGTCCTTTTTGCATAAAACAAGGTTTTAAATGGTAATGAACTTGAAAATGAGTTTCCTACTGATGTAATATTATAAATAGGATTATTTGGGATGTTAAACCAAGTTATAAACTGTGTTTTCAAGAAGGACCTTAAACTATGTCAATAATTGACGAATTTTAGCCCATGTGGCTTATAAAATAGTTTTAATCAAATCTTTTCAAGATAAATCATTTACCTACTGATATGTTATATTAAATAACATATTTTAAACATTTTAATTTGACCTTAACATCAGTTTTTATAAACATCGCATAAAGAATCATTTTACGACATAAGCGCCATTTTGGCGCATAGTATGGTTTTAAACCATATTATTGACCAAGGCTTGATACCTACTGATTTTAAAAATTAGTTTAAACATAATTACAGTAGGTACATGTTATAAACTCAGAATCCCTAATAATTTATAAACTATGTGTAAAATGACCAAAATGCCCTTCGGTGCATAGTTTGGTCATAAAAGGTAAAGTACACATAAAATGATATCCTACTGATATTATATCATAAATAAAGTCTTTCTTTCATAATACTTATAAACATAACATTAAATTATTCAAGTTCCTTTTATACGGTATAAAATTACCGAAATGCCCTTATAAGGCATAGTTTCGTTTTAAAACCATAACGGGCATACAAGTTGATATCCCACTGATATTTTAACTTATTTAAAGTATAATGGCATATATAACTTGTCCATGACTTATCCGGTTACCCCGATATAGCTAATATGCGCATAGTTACGTATATGTAACTATTTTTTTCGAAACTAACCGAAATGGGTTTAACCTTGTCATTTAAGGTCTCAAAATCCAGAATGTTTATAGTTTACTCCATATTATACAAGTCAAGGTACTTGTCGGGTTTAAACTGCATTCTATCCAATCATCGTTTAATCTAGCGTCATAAGTTTTGATAAAGTATGCTAGTCGGTCTAAGTCTACGACTTAAATAAGACGTTAGTATTTAATTGGTTAGCTTATACCATAATCCAGACTAGAGACTTGTCGGTAAATGCTATCTGCACTTAGCTCATTTTGAATACGGCTGAGTTAATAAAAATTAAAAGAAGACTAGCTCAGGTAAATACTCTCGACTTATTTCCCCTATATGGGCTTGGGTTACGGTAAATTATTACCGCTTGGTCGGAAATGGAATTAATCGTACGCTGGTTCGGAATAGAATTCCGCATATTCTATTTAATCTGTTTTGTTTGATAAATTAAACATCGGGGTTAACTACCGTGTCCTGGATATTCTCGGCTCATTACAATAGAAATGGCCACGACCTTAGCGCGGGTGTAGGCATACACCCGATAGACGCTCAATTATGCATTCCCACAAGGTTGGGAGGAATTGACTCCTTCGTGAGTCCAAAGTGGTGTGTACGTTAATTGTGTCTCGGTCAAGGTACCTAGCCCCGCATGTATGACAAACAAGTAAATTTGTTAACAAGGTTGGACAGTCAATTAACCCAAGTTATAAAAAGATTTTGTGCTGATACGCACTTAAAACATTTTTGAAATGTTTCAAAATGAGTCGGTTGGGTGTATTTACCAGCGAAAGTGACGTAATTTCAAAACACTAAACTGCAGGTACCATACGAAAATAGGCCGGAGGCGCTCGGTAGTATAGAGGATCTTGCAAATCCTAAATCTGCCCAAAAGTCTGTTTTATATTCTTTACATGTACAATTTACGATCCGTCTATGGATCTTCTATTACGAGCCTATATATTATTTTGTATTTTCGAACATTCGGTTTGTAATAGTAATTTTACTCCAAGACTTCCCTGTGCTGTGTTTAATTAGACTATGATGATTATCAACTGACGTTACGATACTCCCCACCCGGGCCCACGGTGTTTGGATTTCGGGTTGGAAATCCGGGGTGTGACAAGAGGCCATAATGGAATGGGTTCCTCCAAAGAACCCAAGTGAAGTAAGAAGTTTCTTGGACTTAGCGGGTTACTATAGAAGGTTCATTCAAGATTTTTCTAAGATAGCCTTACCCATGACTAAGCTAACGAAATAGAATGAAAAGTTTGATTGGGGTGTAGATCAAGAGAAAGCCTTTCGGACCTTGAAGGAAAAACTTTCAAGTTCGCCGGTGCTAGTATTACCCAATGGTGCAAAAGATTTAGTTGTGTAAACGGATGCTTCGCATCAAGGTTTGGGATGTGTCTTGATGCAAAAGGGCAAGGTCATCGCCTATGCCTCTAGACAACTAAAACAACATGAATATAATTACCCGACTCACGATTTGGAGTTGACATCGGTAGTATTCGCCCTGAAGATATGGAGGTATTACTTGTATGGAACGAAGTGCACGATATACTCTGATCATAAAAGCCTCAAGTACTTCTCCGAGCAAAAAGATCTTAATATGAGACGACGGAGATGGCTGGAGCTTATCAAGGATTATGATTGTGAGATCCACTATCATCTCGGTAAGGCTAACGTCGTGGCAGACGCTCTATGTAGAAAGGAACACCCGCCACCAATTCGGGTAAAATCAATGAGAATGATAGTTACACCTAATCTCCTCGAAAGTATACGAGAAGCTCAAGTTAAGTCGTTAAATATAGATGATCCAAGGAAAGAAAGAATTAAACGATTTGCGCATAAGCTAGAAGAAAATGCGAAGGGGATTAAAACAAGGTATGTCCGAATCTGGATACCTTGGCGTTGTGATGTAAAGGAGTTACTCTTTGAGCAAGCTCATAAGTCACGGTACTCAGTTCACCCGGGAGCCACAAAAATGTATTGAGATTTAAGAAAGAATTATTGGTGGCCTGGAATGAAGCGTGATATTGTTAAGTATGTCGCGAAATTTTTAACTAGCTCTCAAGTAAAGGCGGAACATCAAAAACCGTACGGGAAGTTGCAACCTTTGGAGATCCCGGTGTGGAAGTGGGAGGACGTGACTATGGACCTCGTAACTAAGCTTCCGAAAACGAGGAAGGGGCACGATGCCATATGGGTCATTATTGACCGTCTCACTAAAAGTGCTCTTTTTCTACTATACGAGAAACATATCCCTCAGAAAGGATGGCGGAAATATTTGTGAATGAAATTATATCCTCTCATGGAGTGCCCATATCCATTGTGTCGGATCGTGATACGCGATTTACCTCCCGTTATTGGCAAAAGTTTCATGAGAGAATGGGTACTAAATTACATTTAAGTACCTCTTATCATCCTCAAACGGATGGTCAATCAGAAAGGACCATCCAAACGCTTGTAGATATTTTAAGAGCATGCGTTATGGATTTTGGAGGAAATTGGGATGATCATCTACCATTAGTGAAATTCTCGTACAACAACAACTATCACCATAGCATCCAAATGGCACCATATGAGATGTTGTACGGACGAAAATGTAGAACTCCTGCGTGCTGGGGAGAGGTTGGGCAAAGAGAGTTTGCACCAAAAGATGTAGTAACTAAAACAAATGAAAAGGTTGACCTTGTACGGGCTCGTTTGAAGGTGGCACAAGACCGGCAGAAATCATACGCGGACAATAGAAGGCGTCCAATTGAATTTCAAGTGGGAGACCATGTTTTTTCTAAAAGTCTCCCCTTGGAAGGGAATAATTCGTTTTCACAAACGGGGAAAGTTGGGACCACGTTATATAGGACATTTCAAGGTCCTAGCACGGGTCGGTAGAGTAGCTTACCGGATTGAATTGCCTCCTTCATTAAGTGGAATACACAACACGTTTCACGTGTCTCAATTGAGAAAGTGTCTTGCGGACGAAATGGCTCATGTACTTTTAGATGATGTTGAGGTAGACAAACAAATGAATTACACAGAGAAGCCGATAGCCACTAAAGACTACATGGTGAAGTACCTACGTAACAAAGCTAGTAAGCAAGTGTTAGTACAATGGCAGCATAGAAATGGATCCGACCTTACATGGGAGTTAGAGGAAGAAATGCAAGAGCATTACCCGTCATTATTTGGTACGTATTCAGGTTTCGGGACGAAACCTTCTTTAAGGGGGTTAGATTTGTAACACCCCAAAATCCTTATATATGTGAGTATGTTAAAATAAGAATGTAAATAAGATTTTAACTTAAAAAGATAAGGTTTAGGCCAAGAATAATATAAATACCATAATTGAGGGACAAGATATGTATAAGTCGAAAGATTAGTTCATAAAACACAATTAAAACACAAACACCCACACATCAGAGGTGTGTGAGTCGATCAAGCAGGAGAAGAAAAAGTGAAAAACTCTTGTTCAACACAAATTAGCAAAACTGATAAGGGAATTGAAGTTCTAATTGATGCATGAGCCAAGATTTAAGATCATCTAAGTATTCTTATCACCAAGTAAGTTAAATTTCAATATTTGGTGAATTTGATAAAGTGGGTTATGTATAATCTGTGAATGTTTAACGAAATTTAGCATGAATGCTAGTTATTTTCAACATGTAGAATCTGTATTGTGTTTAATTTAGATCATATTGATAAATCGGGGTAAAACCCACTTGCATGCTGTAGAATGATGAAGATGGAGAAGATTATGTGTAAATTAATATAATGATAATGTTTGAAATTACCTATGATAAGTAATTTTGTTGGATAAATTGATGTAAAACAAAAGTTACGTGGTTATAATGTTAATTTGTGAAGATTTAATGATTATGTTAATCAATGCATGAACTAGGGAGAATGTGCTTAATTTACTTGTACATTATGCTTTACTAATGATACGCACACAACATGTTCGATGAAATGCCTTGATTGATTTAGTTATGTTTTGAGATGAACCCTTGTGGATTTAATGTATTTGAATGAAAATAAAAGTGAATGTAGTTATTAGCTCCATAATGAATAAAGGAGAGTGCATAAGTGATGAATCTATATGAAAGCTAAAAGTGTGAAGTTGTAATATAGAGGAGCGAAGAAGGAGGAAGGCACGAGTCAATCTAATACACAAGTAACGTTAGATCACAGTAAGTTCATATGAACTTCATTTCTTTTAAATTATTACTAGTTTGTTAGTTATAGGTTTAGGAATGCAATTGCGAAGTGATGAACGTAGAAGGAACTTGTTAGACAATAAAATTGTGAAGTATATGCATTGTCCCATTACAAACGGGTCAAAAGGAATGGCTAGAAAGATTATTATAATTATGAACATAATGACTTGTTGTTAACATGTCAATAAGGATGAATGTTCTTTGTAAGGGCCCGTATCATTGGGTTGGATGATTTATATATTGATGTTGTAAGAATGAAAACTACGATTTCGTTGTAGACGAAATTGTTACAAGTAAAGAATGTAAATAGAAAAGACGTTACAACATCATATCCTTGTTACGGATCAACTAAGGAAGTAAAGGAAGTATAAAATTATTATGTTAACGAGTCATGCTAACAATCACTTCTGTGTTGTGTATGGTAGGGAAATCGAAATCTTGAAAATGGCGAGCTTGGATCGAACACATCGCATCGCCCCCTTTACGCGCTTCCGACTCAATTCTGGAGTTAATGGGTCAAATAAATATTTTTTGGAATGTAAATGCTGTTTTAAAACACTTTAGCTTCGTGTGTAAACTTAAAGTTTGAACTTTTATGTGTTAGTTTGGGTTCTTGCCCTTAAGTATTTAAATGTCGTTTTTTGCTTGTATAAATTATATAACTATTTGACCTTTGACGAAATAGGCGTTTCACCATGTTAGGGGTACATGTCTGATTTGCGGGCTCAACGGGGTCCTAAATGGATTGGTGTGTTTTTTTATATGATGTGACACAAGGGGTTAGATCTAGGTCGGGTGAGTCAAAGGAAGATTTGGGTAAAGTTGGTGGATGTTTATGGAGTGTTATGCAGGATCCCGTTAACCTGGTCGGCTTATTGGTGGCATATAAAGTGGTTGACTCGGAGGGAGTATGGACCTATAACTAATTGCGGGTATTCTAGTACCATTGTTGAAAGAACTTTTTTTATCGCTAAGTTATATCATCCAAACAATATCAGTAGAAATACTAATATTCGTTTTTATCTCTTTGTGATGTTAAACCGAGTGTCAATACTAATAAACCGAACTAATACCGACCGAATTCACGTAACAACGCACAAGGAAGTTTACTACTTACTATCAATGAAGAAAGAGTAGACTTTAGTTGATGGACCCTTCGCTATTGTTTTCAGTATCTTATTTTCCTTTGGTTTTAATTGTATACGATAACATATTTAATCGAAATGAAGACTATATGATAGATGTACATCGAATTGAAGACTATATGGTAGGTATACTACTCGTAGTATTTGTTTAAATGTACAAGATAACATATTTAATAGAAATGAAGACTTTGATTTTAAATGTATAGGTATAAGATAACATATTTAATCGAAACGAAGACTAAATGATTCAACATCAATTGTTAAGCATTTATTATTTTCATTCCACCTTTGGCTGATTAGTAGAGGATATTGTCTTCTAAACAAAAAAAAAAAGACTATAGATCAAATCATATAAGCCAGTAGTAGGAATTGTAACCTTTGTCATTCAAAAAAATATATTTATTATTATGTATTATTATATTATATATTAAGTTGATTTTGTATTTTATAGATTTCAAGAGATCGTAGCTACATCATAGCTAAAATTTTGAATTTGTATTATAAAAATAATAAAGTCAATAACGATTGATGAAAGAAAATTGTTGATCAAAAACTCAAATGCTAAAGATCCTTGAGCCAAGGAAAAAACAAAGATATGGTGTAGTTAAAATGTAGAAACTCAACTGTGTAGTTGGTAACGGGGATTTATGGTGAACTTAATTTTATTAATTTTAAGTTAGAAAATATATAATGCAAAGATCAAATAAGAAGAAAAAATATAAGTATATTATAAGAAAAGAGAACATAAGTTCAGACCAATGAAAAGGCCATATTTGATATTTGTTTAACAAGTATTTTAGTCTGGGGATTGTGGTGGTATCAATACATTATTAACACATGGTATAGTTGTAAAAGAGGATAAAAATGATTGTATTACAACTTATGACTTGTATGATAACTTTATGAAAATTTAAAAGTAGAAAATTAAATTGGCAAAAAACAAGAAAAGAAAATAGACTATTAAAAATGTAGATTAAAAATGTAAGGTGTGTAAATAAAAATTCACATTAAAAAACACAAGATATGTAATAGAAAAAAACATTAGATTGATCCATAGTTTTGTGAACAAAAGTTGTGAATGTGTTGACTTTTTGCTAAATGTAAAATGTTGTAGTGATGAACCCCCTCACTATCCTTTTCACTATCTTATTTTTCTTTGGTTTTAATTTTAACTAGGTGGATTTGCTTGCGCGATGCGCCGGGAACTCGGTCGGTTCGTTATAAAAAGGAATTCGGTTGTTAGATTTATTACGGTATCCGTATGGTACTGACACTTGATTTAAAGTAATGATATGTCCAAAATAATATGTTTTACATTTAAGACCACAAAAATGAATATCGGTGTCAGTTCCAAATAAATGTATCGGTACCGATTTCGGCATTAGTAAGGTTTGTTACAGTGCTAATAATAAAGAACAATCTTTTTTTAACAAAGTCAATAAAGAATGATGAGAGAAAAAAATGTTAAATAAAGTCACATGTTCAATTTTATAAAAAAGGGTAAAACGTGAGTCACCGGAGGAAAATCAAATTAGATACAAACTAAATGGGTTAAAAGCTTATATATTTTTAAGTATATATCGATATCGGTTCCAATAATAATGATACCGTTAACGAAGTTGTGCGGTCGGTATTCATTTTGTTCGTCATGACACTGCTATGACGTTGATACTTGATCTAGCTTACTTCACCAAAACACAACTTCGCTTTCAATAAAATTTATTTAGGAACAGGAAATTAAATCAAACACAGCTAGGTCTTTAGTTTTTTTTAGCCAACGAATGCAAGTTATCAGAGAAAATTTAAATTAGCAAAAAGAATTAAACGGTTAAAGTGTGTATTATATCTGATAAAAAATTGATTTTACTTATAATGATATAACATAATAATAAATTAAATTAAATTAAATTATATATTAACGTTCATCTTGGTTTTTAACAATGAGATCCATTATTAATACTTTGTTTTGGTTTTTGGTTTGAAGTAAAAAAATATTATTTAGAGCACCATTCATCAGCTTTTACATTCATATGTATAATTTTAATTTTTTTAAAGGAAACTTTTATTCACAAATCCAAAACCCAAAATAAGGGCGGCACAACAACAACACAAGACTACACACGACTACATAAGATCAAATTTACACCAGCTATCCCACGACACCGACCTGTTTTTAGATCGATTCTTATACCATAAAAAGGCGAGCGACTTGACACTTTGAAAAATCTACTCAGCCTTAGCTTCCACACTTGAAACCGTTTCTTATTTCTAACCAATCAAATGCACCAACTCGTAACTATCATAATACCTTGAATCGCTTCTCTAGCTTTACTCCTGACATTACAAAACTCATAAGCCTCCATTATATCTCTGACAAAAAAACAAGAACGGACTCGCCTTGCACCAAACATTAACCTTGCTCCAGACTATCATCGAAATGTATAAGATAACGTATCATCGAAGTGAAGACTAAATGATCCAACATAAACGGAAAAATCATGTACTAGGTGTACTACTGGGTGTATTTATATACATATCAATTATTAAGTATTTATTAATGATTATTATATTGCATTATTATTATTATTATAAAACATAATATATATATATATATATATATATATATATATATATATATATATATATATATATATATATATATATATATATATATATTTAAAGATCATCATGATAGCTACATGAAACTTTTTTGTTTTTACATATTTACCACAACACTTTTATATTTTTCACTATCATTTAGTATTAAGGGTAGAAATCATTATATATGTCCATGTAACTTTTTTTGTTTTTACATATTTACAACAAAACTTTTATATTTTTCACTATTATTTAGTATTAAGGGTAGAAATTATTATTATTATATATATATATATATATATATATATATATATTAAATTATATCATCATAATTTTATTTCACTATTATTTACGTTGATTGGCTATAGTGTTTTTTTTTACTTTTAAAATTTTATATTATTTACATTATAAATAATATATGTCTTTAATCCAATAATTTTAGCTTTCTTTTATAACTTTTGTTAATTATTTTCTTTTACAAAAACTAAATACGCCATATAGTTTTTTTAACACACAGACCCGGTCCCCACAGAAAAAATTTATTATTATTTTGTTACGAAAACAAATACATTGTCGATCACAACTGCAAGTGGTGGTTGTTGCAGGTTGGTAAGATCCAACATGTCAGGTCGCAACACCACATCACCATATTTTCTTTTATTTGCTATGTTTTTTTTTTCGTTTTTGTTTGTTTTACACATTTATATTTTACAACTTTATACCGGTCTTTTTGTTTAGTTCTTACTAGGATTACACGCCTCAATGCGTGGAGAGGAAATCCTGGTTAAGTTGATTTTGTATTTTATAGATTTCAACACATTCTAGCTACATCATAGCTAAAAAGACGAATTTATATTATAAAATTATAAAAAAAATACATACAATAAAGTTTGATAAAAGAAAATTGTCGATCAAAAACTCGAATGCTAATGTCGAGGAAAAAACAAATATATGGCAATTGTTCCTATTTAGAGATCGGCATAATAACCGATTTTAAACCCACCTTGTAGACCCAACCTGGAATCGGTTTCACTTCTTACCCGCTTTATTGAAGAACTGGTTCTGGGTTTAAAAAAGTAGGTTCTTACCCGGTTCCATTTTTATAAAAAAAATCGGTCCGTACCAGGTTTCTACCCCGGAACCGGTTCCTCCGTAACCAATTCCGACCCGGTGCATTAAATTCTTGATGATGTTACCGTTGGAACCAAACATTTAATGATTTTGTTACTGTTGGAAACGTTTACTAGCCATATGAATCGATTCCAAATCGATTTCTATCAGTATAAATAGTGCACATTATTCATTTGATTATCACACAATCTTCATCTTCATCTTCTTCTTGATTCTATTTCTACTCAATAAGATATACTATGGCATGTCAGGTCGCAACACCACATCACCATATTTTCTTTTATTTGCTATGTTTTTTTTTTTCGTTTTTGTTTGTTTTACACAGTTATATTTTACAACTTTATACGGTCTTTTTGTTTTGTTCTTACTAGGATTACACGCCTCAATGCGTGGAGAGGAAATCCTAGTTAAGTTGATTTTGTATTTTATAGATTTCAACACATTCTAGCTACATCATAGCTAAAAAACGAATTTATATTATAAAATTATAAAAATAATACATACAATAAAGTTTGATTAAAGAAAATTGTCGATCAAAAACTCGAATGCTAATGTCGAGGAAAAAACAAATATATGGCAATTGTTCCTATTTAGAGATGGGCATAATAACCGATTTTATACCCACCTTGTAGACCCAACCTGGAATCGGTTTCACTTCTTACCCGCTTTATTGAAGAACTGGTTCTGGGTTCAGAAAAGTAGGTTCTTACCCGGTTCCATTTTTATAAAAAAATCGGTCCGTACCAGGTTTCTACCCCGGAACCGGTTCCTCCGTAACCAATTCCGACCCGGTGCATTAAATTCTTGATGATGTTGCCGTTGGAACCAAGCATTTAATGATTTTGTTACTGTTGGAATCGTTTACTAGCCTTATGAATCGATTCCAAATCGATTTCTAACAGTATAAATAGTGCACATTATTCATTTGATTATCACACAATCTTCATCTTCATATTCTTCTTGATTCTTTTTCTACTCAATAAGATATACTATGGCATCCAATAATTCCAAAACAATATGTTTGTCTTTTTTATTCAATATGTTTTTCTACTCAATAAGCTCTACTATGGTTACAATGTAATATGTTTGTCTTTTTTTAATATGTAATTTTTTATTCCAAGTATTAGTGTTTGTCTTTTTTTATTATATTAAGTTTTTATTAATGTAAGTTTTTTTTAGAACCGGTTACAAGGTATAAAAATTACCGGCGTGCCCATTACATAAAACATAAATGTTTATTAGAACCGGTTACATTACATAACATTTTAAACGAAAGTTAAATCCTACAAATCCTACATTACATAAAACACTAAACATAACTTAACTCCTAAAATCCTAAAAGTTAACAACGAAACAATTTAAACATTTATTTAACAACTAAACATAACTTAACTCCTAAAATCCTAGATAGTAACCGGTTACATAAAACACACTATACATTCGAAGAACCGGTTCCGAATGCTTCACCGACTTCATTTTTCTACGCCTTTATAACCGGACAATGACGATTGCTGTGTTTTTTTAACGTGGATTTGGCTGTAGCCTTTAAGTATTTGCCACATGCTTTGTACCGTGCCATCTCGTGGTTATCGGTCAATTAGCACAAATCAAAGTGCTTTCAAACTGCGGGGTTTCTCTTTGTTTCTAAAACCATAACGACCTCATCGTTGCACGCCATTTTTATTGGGGAGCTTTGAAAATATAGATTTGAAGGTGTAAGTTATGTATTTTTGGAGTAGGTGCTTGAAAATGAAAGGAGCAATGAATATATATAGTATAAACCGATTATAATGGTCATTAATCGGTTTCTAACAGGCATTATAGCCGCTGGAACTGATTCCTACAGTTTTTGCAGCTTTTTCATTGAATTACCTGAAGGAACCGGTTCTTCCGAGGAACCGGTTACAACCCTACCCGGAATCTATTAGTATCGGTTCTAGTATTAATAGTCTAAAAGCGGGTAGGAACTGAAACCGGTTTCTACAAAAACCGGTTCCATTCACACTCATTCAAGAACCTGTACGGTTAGGAACCTTTGTAAAAAAATGTGTAATGTGTTTTGCGTTTTGGTGTTACGTGCCAAATTTAAAAACCTTTGTAAAAAATTGTATGATGTGATATTTATTCATTAAAACATAATATTGATTTTGCTTCTCTTAAAGCCTTTATTTCACTTGTGAGATTGTGTTTCAATTGTACGGAAACATGTTGAATAAACAAATAGTTTTTAATAAATAGTGAGAATATAAGACCATTTCTTTTGGTCTCTTACGATCACTACAGAGCAGGTTGATAATTAAGAATTTAAGGCCGACTTTTTTAAAAGTGTAATAGTATCACATAAACAAAGGAACAACAAATTTCTGATACTACCGGGGACGTAATAGTGAAATCACAAAAAATAAAGAAAGTAGAGGATTAACTCC
The DNA here is from genome assembly GCA_947069175.1 of Scalesia atractyloides. NCBI lineage: Eukaryota > Viridiplantae > Streptophyta > Magnoliopsida > Asterales > Asteraceae > Scalesia > Scalesia atractyloides. The sequence continues at coordinate 91,141,046 of CAMTDV010000012.1, forward strand.
CCATGGCTTTTATACCCTAGTAGCATTTTGAGGGGTGAAATAAGACTTTGGACCAATAGGTTATTGGTTCGATTTTCACAAGCAAGGTTTTTTTTCCATATTTATTAGGTTTCCTTCTTGATTGGTGTATAGGCAATATGCCTAGTAAAGATAGATATGATCAGATAGTTTCGTTGTTGGCACGAAGATATTTCAGTGGTGCGTTAGTAATTCAAATTTGCCGTTTAAAAAACTATAGCATTAGCTATATAACATCTAAACCACATAGACAAGATAATTTCGTATAATTAACATATGAAACAATGTATATATTTATATTTTATTTTTTCCATAAAATAAGTTTATAAATATATTGCACCAACTAATTCTCCAGTAATTTCATCTAGAATCAAACTAAAATAAAAAGAATGGGTGAAGTTATTAAAATAAAAATCTGTTTCTTTTTGGGCTATGCGAGTTCTACGGAAACAAAGATTAAAAAAACATTATAATTTAATTGGTGTAATGTAAAGTATAAGTAAGCTTTGCCATTAAAAAAACATTATAAATTCTCATGTTCACTTACACGAGATACACTAAAAAACGTATGCAACTATCTTGTTCAATATTAAGAAATAACACAAGTGCCCAACGGAATTGCAAAGTTTCCATTTATCTGTAACAGTAACAAGTAAATTCCAATAGCAAAGCAATATTATCAATTTAAGATGCATTTGTCATACCTCAAGTTGTACAGCAACATAATCATTAATATTGCTATACACTCTCCCTTCAAGCTTAAGAAGCTCTTGAGTTTTGGTAGTTCATTAAGTCTAATAAACTTAAGGGAGAACACAATATTTGTGTCCACCAATCCAGTTTCACCAATTTCACATGTTTGCTTGATTTCACTTCCATTGGTTTGTTAATCTGGAGCCAAAATAACAAACTTGGTTTTAAAAAGCTTCAGACGCTATAAAACGTTTTGGTCCTAAATGCTAGGCGTAGGACTTCAAGTGCGAGATTAGGGCGTTTGGTCGTAAATGCCAAGACGTAGGGCTTCAAGCGCGAGATGAAGGCTATGCGAGGCGCCATCTATTATACAATTTTATAAATTAATTTAATATGATATTTACCATACCATTAATCATTAAATACCAAAAAATAACCTTATAAAATTAATTAAACACGATGTAAATCCATATACAACAAAACAAACTTAACGTGCAACCAAATAAGCTCTGTATTCAATCAAATGAATTTAAAAGAAATAAGACGATAAAACAAAAGGTAAAAAGACAATTTAGTAATAAAAGAAACACTCAACGCACCAAAAGAAACAAAAAGTAAAATAAAGAATAATTTTAAAAATTAAACCAAAAATATAGACTCAAAACCTGCTGCTTTCGTTTCAGCATCTTTCCTTAACATTGTTATACTGTTTTGCATAAGGCTTCAAACTAATCACCAATGTTAGAAAAATCGGGATTAATCGTCGACTAGTCCAGTGAGATCATTCAAAAGAGTAGAAGTCACACATGCAATCTCAACAACAGGTTATGCATGTAATGGATTCACCTTTTTTTCATGTGGGTTAAGAAATGAACTCTATAACATTTGAGCATTGATCTTGATTTTTGATTTGTGAGTAAGATTTGATCTTTTTATGATGTTTAAATGTGCATCCTTCATGAACAATATATCTAATATCTTTTCCTAACAAAAGTTTGGAAGTTTAACCAGTAGTTTGAGTCTTATCTATAGATATTTAGAAAACATGTGAGAGGTTAGAGGTTTGGTGTTGACATTAACATTAGGTGTGAAGAAGTAACACCTGTCTTTTGTTGAGTGAATACGTGTGTCACTCATATTCTTTTGAGAGTGAATGGGCTTTGAAGTAGAATATATCATGTTAACGTATTTGTAGAGTGTTGCTGCCTTGGGATACCATAAGATGGGAGTCTTCCTTAGGTAGGCAGGGGAAGTGGGCCCTTTAGAAAACATTATTTAAAGTATCAGAGATCGTCCCTATGTTTCTTATGTATTTGATGAGGAACTGTTAAATAGAAGACCAATTGTTTTGAAAACTACTAGATGATAAACTAATCTTTTAACAAACTACCGGTGTAAATCCCGAAGTTTTATTTTCATTTTGGCAAAACATCTGGTGTGTAACAAGATGTTTCATTTTGAAAGAAAAGAGAAATTGTCTTTGAGTTTTGATTCTCTTTATTTTTTTAATTGTTACCTATTCTAAATTTAACATTCCCAACTAAGAAATTAGGATTTGAAATTTTAATGTGTCACACCTCAAATTTTCAACCAAACACCAGTGGATCCGAGTGGGGAATATCGTGACGTAAAGTTGATATTATCATAGTCAATTAAACACAGCACAGCGGAAGTCTTAGATTTAAATTACTATTACAAACCAAATGTTCGAAATACAAAATAATATACAGGCTTGTAATAGAAGACCCACATGCGGATCATAAATTGTACAAAGAACGAATGTAAAACAGACTTTGGGCAGATCTAGGATTTGCAAGAACCTCTTATCACTGCCGAGCACTTCCAGCATATTTTCGTATTGTACCTGCAAACTTAGTCTTTTGAAAATACGTCAGCTTTTACTAGTAAATACACCAACTGACTCATTTGAAATTATTTAAATAAAATGATTTAAGTGTGTATCAGCACAAAATCTTTTATAACTTGGGAAAGTTGACCTTGCAACCTTGTTAACAGATTTACATGTTTGTCCATACATATAGGACCCAGTACAAAAACCGAGACATGATTAACGTACACACTACTTATGAACTCACGAAGGAGTTATCCCCAACAAGTGTGGGTAGTTGCATTTGAGCGTCTGTCAGGTGTATGCCTACACCCCACGCTAAGGTCGTGGCCATTATCTAATGTAATAAGCCGAGGATATCAGTACACGGTAGTTAACCCCCGATGTTTAAGTTATCAAACAAAACTGATTAAAACGAAATATGCGGATTTACTAGCCACAATCCGGCATCTGATTGATCCCATTTCCGACCAAGCGGTAATAATTTACCATAACCTAAGCCCGTATAGGGGAAATAAGTTGAGAGTATTTACCTAAGCTAGTCTTCGTTTAAACGCAAGATTTATTAACTCAGCCGTACACAAAAGTACTAAGTGCAGATAGCATTTACCGGCAAGTCTCTAGTCTGGATTATGGCATAAGCTAACCAATTAAATAATAACGGTCCTTAATTAAGTCATAGACTTAGACCGAGTAGTGTACATGATCAAAATGTATAACGCTTGATTAAACGATGATCAGATAGAATGTAGTTTAAACCCGACAAGTACTTTGACTTGTATAATATGGGTAAACTATAAATTTCACACCTCAACCGATGGCGGAAACATCGGAGTGAGACGATAACGAGATTGCTCATTGCTCACAACGCTAATAATGACAATATTTAATTAAAGTCGGATTTCATTTCATAATAATTGTCAAGTACAACATTGAAGCACATACAATAAACATAATACAACAAAATTGATACAATAACATTAACCTAAACGTCTATATGTGTGTATCTAAATCCTTGCTACTTGATTTCATAGCATCCTCTTTGTCAACCTGTAACATGTTTTAAAATACAATTCAATGCAAAAGCAAAGGCGAGTGCACAAGTTTAAGCATGGCATATGTATACGATTAAAGTTTAAACGAATCCTCATGGCAACTATGATTTTACGAGAGCATATACAAGGCATGCAATACTACTAGCCAAACCCTTAACGCAAACACGCAGTTTTAACATGGCCTCAAGTTTATGCGATGGAGGGGGATGCGTGAATTCCTATAGCGCTATATATATCAAACGAAGGCTTTATACAAGTTAATGAGTAAAGTATCACATAAAGAATATCTAAGATATAAGCATCACGTAAGCGTATCAAGTGTTCATGTGTATAGGATTGTTTGTGCGTTTCATAAAGTTTAAGTGTTGTGGTTTTGATATAAGTAAACATGTTACACCCAAAAGTGTTATAAACGAAAAGTGGGTCGAGTGTACTCACGGTTTTGCTAAGTCTACAAACTTAGCGAGTTAGCGAAGGTGGTTGGTGGATGGGTTGAGCGTCGAGTTATCCTACAAGAGGAGACGTAGGTTGGTAAGTATTCGAATGATAACGGAAGATTTAAGGAATTTAAATGCAATAAAGTAGTTTATACGAGAAAGTAATCACTTAGACTTAATACTCGTTTTTGACACTATAAGACCCATTTGGGTTGATGTGATTTCATGGGTTAAGATACCCATTAGAATCGTAACGAGAGATTAAGTACTTAGGTGATGTAACCTAGTACCATGACGAGTAATCATTTGATCATCATCAAGAGTTCGGTTAGTACATACATACATATATATGTTACATAGTATAAGTAATTCAAAAACATCATGTAGATTCATAGAAGTCATGCATGGAGGTAGGAGGATAGCCTTCCTTTTAAAACCTCTCGTATAGTTTACCAATGCGCAAGTCGTCACAAGGACGACAAGGATGGTCATGAGTAATTTTGAACATAAAAGTACGAGACAAAAGTAAACGAAATCATCAAGTGAGGTGGTGGATCGAAGTTAGGATACCCAAGGCTTCCAAGTGATCACACTCTACCAACTCAAGTCTTGTTTCGAGAACAAGCTTGGAAGGATACAACACTTGTGGGTAAAACCCTAATAAAACCAAGAAAGTCTTTACTCTTGGGACCTTAGATATGGTTATGTTCCAAGTTACTCTTCCATGGAAGACTTATGGAAACATTCCAAAAGTTATTTCCAAGTAGTAAGAAAAAGGAAAGATCAAAAGAGAGAGGTGAGTTAGAACTCACTTTTTAGGAGCTTTGATCTTTGAGAGAAGAAGAGAGCTCTTTAGAGCTTGAAGATAAGAGAAGAGAAGATTTAGATATGAGTTGAGAGTGAAAGGGAGGCTTCTATTTATAATGGGGAAATTAGGGTTAGGTAATTAGTTGGTGGTGGTTGGGGGTTGATTCGCGCATTTTGAAAGATTCTGCCAGACCTGGTCATTTGGCACGGTCGTGCCATCATATGCATGGTCGTGCGAGCCATGAGCATAACCGTGCGAGACATGAGCATGGTCATGCGGGTCATGAATCTTCACTGAGTTATCCCCAACAAGTGTGGGTAGTTGCATTTGAGCGTCTGTCATGTGTATGCCTATACCCGCGCAAAGGTCATGGCCATTATCTAATGTAATGAGCCGAGGATATCAGGACACGGTAGTTAACCCCCGATCTTTAAGTTATCAAACAAAACTGATTAAAACGGAATATGCGAATTTACTAGCCACAATCTGGCATTCGATTGATCCCATTTTCGACCAAGCGGTAATAATTTACCGTAATCCAAGCCTGTATAGGGGAAATAAGTCGAGAGTATTTACCTGAGCTAGTCTTCGTTTAAACGCAAGATTTATTAACTCTGCCATACATATTAGTACTAAGTGCAGATAGCATTTACCGGCAAGTCTCTAGTCCGGATTATGACATACGCTAACCAATTAAATACTAACTGTCCTTAATTAAGTCATAGACTTAGACTGAGTAGTGTAAATGATCAAAATGTATAACGCTTGATTAAACGATGATCATATAGAATGTAGTTTAAACCCGACAAGTAATTTGACTTGTATAATATGGGTAAACTATAAACATTCTGGATTTTGAGACTTAAATGACAAGGTTAGACCCGTTTTGGTGAATTTCCGTAAACTAGTTACATATACTTAACCGTACGCATATTAGCGATATCGGGTAACCGGATAAGTCATGGACAAGTTCTATATGCCATTATATTTTAAATAAGTTGTAATACCAGTAGGATATCAACTTTTATGCCCGTTATGGTTTTAAAGTGAAACTATGCCTCATAAGGGCATTTCGGTAATTATATACCGTATAAAAGGAACTTGAATATAATTTAATGTTATAACTATAAGTATTCTGGAAAAATAACTTATTTATGATATAATATCAATATGATATTAATTATATGTGTAGTTTATCTTTTATGAACAAAACTATGCACCGAAGGGGCATTTTGGTCATTTTACAATTAGTTTATAAATTATTTGGGATTATGAGTTCATATCATGTACCTACTGTAAAAATATTTAAAAATAAGTTTTAAAATCAGTAGGTAATAAGTCTTGGTTGGTAAATATGGTTTAAAACCATACTATGCGCCGAAACGACGCTTAAGTCGAAAAATGACGATTTATGCGATGATTAATGAAAACTGATGTTAAGGTCAGGTTAACATGTCTTAGATATGTCAGTTAATGTCACACCCCAACCCGCAGCGGAATAAGAGTCGGGACATAATTGGGTTATCACCAAAGCTCATGATATTTACTAATATGTTTCATATTTATTAAAGTCAAAATTACATTCTAAATAATCCAAACATGTCCATACAAATACAAAGAAAATAACCAACTAAACAATCCAAGCTCTAAACCAGTTTATTCTTCTAAGCCAATCCTATGTGTTTCTTGTTGCAGCTGGTTCACCTGTATCATGTGTAAAAATGGGGTTTTTGGGTCAACATAAGTTGGCGAGTGAACCTTGTTAGTTAAACATTTATTATTGATTTCTTGTTATTTTTATCAAGGAAAAATTGTGCAATAGTCATATGCGAGCAAATGTAAATAATCCAACAATAACAATAACATTCCACAAACAATAACATACTATAACATACAATAACATATGAACTTGCATGGATATATAACATGAATGAAACTGTATATGTTGGCAACGTCACGTTCACGCTCATAATGTAATGGGGAACGGACGGCCTATGATGAATGTCTGTGCGATCAAGGCTCAATCAAACGGAGCCGATCGTATGTTGGCACGCCAGGTTCACGCTCATAATGTAATGGGGAACTTCTCAACGCTCATAATGTAATGGGGAGCGGCGGCCTATGAAATTGCATGTACTGAAAATAATAAATTTAATCTAAACAATAACCACACAACAGTTGATACAAGCTGAATACACATTTGTTCATGATATGATGTATGCACAATGATTTAAATATAATAAATGGTAAGACACATGATACACCCCAAAATCGTGATTAAAACGGGGAATTTGTAGAGATTCACTCACATTGGGTGCGTTTGGTTGGAGATGATGAGATGCGCACTAGTTTGAAGGATTGAACAATGAGGATTAACTAACCTAAATAATAACGGAAGGTATAGTTAGTGAGTGGATTTTATTAATAATTTTACTAGGATTTTTAGATATATTTTTGTGAGTTTAAGGCTATTTCCCATCTTTAAAAACATTATTTTTAAGTATTTTTTATTGATTTTTGAATTAAATTAAATAAATAAAAATATATAAAAAATGTTGACTTTTGCGTTGACCGTTGACCATTGACTGCTTGACCGTTTGACCGGTTCTATTGTGTGAATGTATGCGCCGGGCAGGACTCGAACCCAAGACCTCCCGTACGCGTGCACGCAGCTCTACCAACTGAGCTACGTGTCTAACCCGAAATAATTCTGTTTTTAATTATGTTTATATGCTAATTCGGTTTATTCAAAATTCTTTTATTTTCAAAAAGTGTTTTAAATCATCGAACCGGAGCGTGCAACAGGTCTCGAACCCGGGACCTGTGGGTTAGTGTTGCACACAGTCCACCGCTGGACTGTGTGTCTAACCTGGTTAATATACCGATTTTTATTATACTTAACATCTAACGTAAGTTAATCCGGTTCAGTTAGAAAAATAAAACATCTTTATTACAGAGAGGGTGTGTGTATCAAGGATCGAACTCGGGACGTATGCGTATTGTTTGCACACAGTCCACCGTTGGACTGTGTGTCTAACCTGTTTATAATACCGATTTTAATTAATCTTATAATCTTAACATACTTCATCTTCTTCGCTAAATTTACAGACAATGATTTACTCAACTGTTTCTTGCTTTAAAACGATTAACAAATGTACAAAAGACTAAAATGAAATGGCAGAGACGATTTTGGAAGTAAACATACCGGAGAACGATTTATCTCAGAATTCCGGCAAGTCGTCGGCTCTGTTTTTTATGAACTTCGACTGAGCGAACAAATTAACAGTTTTGATTAGCTAAGTGTGGAATTGAAGTACTAGACAAGAGTTACCAGGAGGTTTAGAAGGCTATACCGTTTCACAGCGAGAATTGAGAATTTTCAGCAGTTTTCCGGCGAGAGTGAATTATCCGATATCGACGTCTGAAATTGGTTCTGATTGAAGGATTTGAGTTAGCAACAGCTTAACAACTGATAGACGATGAAATAATTGAGTGACTCACTGATTTGATAGAAAACACGGTTTTCCGGCGAAAGTCCGGCGAGTTCAAATAGCTGCTCCGACGAACTGAAAGTTGTGCGAAAATGATATTGAAGGTTTGCAGAATGTGTTTGAGTCGCGAGAGGGGTCTATGATTGGAGTAATTCAAGAATTGAAAGTTTTCGGTTATTAAAACCGATCCACTCTTGAATTCAAGTCCATTCAAAACTAAATTGATTGGAGGTGTCGGTGTAGCGGTTATAATCGGTAAACCGCGAACAATCAAACGTTTTTGGACGTTTGGTGACCGATTTCGGTTACAGTTGGCGTAACCAGATTGATTTATGATTGACCATAAAATTTAATTGTTTCCTAGAATTTACAGAAAACATCAAGTGGCGGAGTGGTTATATGTGTGTGTGATAAGTCTTTGAGCTTAAACCCGGCTGACCCGGGTTCGAGTCCCGGTAGCCTATTTTTCTTTTTATTTATTTTATTTTTACTTTTTATCAATTATAACTTTTATATTCTAGTTTGTTTATTAATTATGCATCATTAAAAATTAAAATTGACACAAATACGCAACGAAACATTTATAACTTGATATTCGATTACAAACGAAGCGGGTTTGGACAACCCGTTTTTGACAAATGTTATAGTATCCCCTACTTTTAGGAATTTCGTCACGAAATTTAAGTAGTAGTAGTAGGAAAAAGATGCGGGTATTTTTCGCGCATTGAGTCTTCACGTTCCCAAGTAAACTCAGGTCCCCGTTTCGACTCCCAGCGTACCCTAACAATTGGAATGCGACTTCGTCGTAGACGTTTTTCTCCGAAGTCCATGATCTCTACTAGTCTTTCAATAAAATGCATAGATTCATCAATCTGAATATCTTCCAGAGGAATATGGAGGTTTTCATCAGCGAGGCACTTCTTCAAGTTTGATACGTGGAATGTGGGATGAATCCTGTTGAGTTCTTCTGGTAGATCAAGCTTGTATGCTACAGGTCCTACTCTTTCGAGTATCTTGAAAGGTCCTACGTAGCGTGGTGCTAGCTTGCCTTTTGACCAAAACGAACTACCCCCTTCCACGGTGATACTTTTAAAAGTACATGATCACCAATTTTGAACTCCAAAGGCTTCCGTCGTTTATCTGCATAACTCTTTTGACGACTTTGAGCCGCTAGAAGATTGTTTCGAATCTGATGGATCTTGTCTGTGGTTTCTTGAATCAATTCTGGACCGGTGATTTGAGCTTCCCCAATTTCGTGCCAACATACTGGAGATCGGCACTTACGACCATATAAAGCTTCAAAAGGTGCCATGCCGATACTTGAATGATAGCTGTTGTTGTACGAAATTTAACTAATGGTAGATGAGCGTCCCAATTTCCCTTGAAGTCTATGACACATGCTCGAAGCATATCTTCAAGAGTTTGAATGGTGCGTTCAGATTGTCCATCAGTTTGAGGATGATAAGCGGTACTGAGATCTAATCGCGTACCCAAAGCGGCTTGTACTGCTTGCCATGTTCGTGAAGTGAAACGACCATCACGATCTGAAATAATGCTTAACGGTACACCATGTCGGCTTACGATTTCGCTAATGTAAATACGAGCTAGCTTCTCGTTCTTGAAATCTTCGCGGATAGGAATAAAGTGAGCTGATTTTGTGAGATGATCAATGATTACCCATATAGTGTCATACCCACCAGAAGTGCGAGGTTACCCGGTAATGAAGTCCATGGTTATGTTTTCCCACTTCCACACAGGTATTTCAGGTTGGACCAGAAGTCCTGAGGGTCTTTGGTGTTCAGCTTTCACCTTGGAACATGTAAGGCACTTGGAAACAAAAACAGTAATATCCTTTTTCATTCCAGGCCACCAATAGGTGTATCGAAGGTCTTGATACATCTTATCGGCTCCTGGGTGTATAGAGTATCGTGTTTTGTGAGCCTCATTCATAAGAAATTCACGAAGGTTGTTGTGGTCAGGAATCCATATGCGATCTAGATAGTACAGAATACCGTCAGATTTAGTTTCAATTTTAAGTTCAGCTCCACAGGACAGCTCCTTTCGTACGTCGTCTTCCGTTACTGAAACATGTTGGGCTTCTCGAATTTGATCTTTAATGTCAGTTATGATTTGCGAACATAAAAGATGAATGGAGTTCGCATAACCCTTTCGACTGAGTGCATCAGCCACCACATTTGCCTTGCCAGGGTGATACCGAATTTCACAGTCGTAGTCATTTAGAAGTTCGACCCATCTTCGTTGCCTCATGTTTAACTCCTTTTGATTGAAGATATGTTGAAGACTCTTGTGGTCAGTGTATATTTCACACTTAGTACCATAGAGATAATGTCTCCATATCTTAAGAGCGAATACAACGGCTCCAAGTTCTAGGTCATGGGTGGTGTAGTTCTTCTCATGAGTCTTGAGTTGTCTCGAAGCATAAGCTATAACCTTTCCTCTTTTCATTAGAACACATCCTAGTCCTTGCCCTGAGGCGTCGCAATAAACCACGAAGTCATCACAACCTTCAGGAAGAGTGAGGATTGGTGCATCACAGAGTTTTTGTTTAAGGGTTTGGAAGGCTTCTTCTTGTTTGGGTCCCCATATGAAAGGTTTTCCCTTATGAGTTAAAGTCGTGAGTGGTACAGCAATGCGAGAGAAGTTTGAAATAAAACGGCGATAATAACCAGCCAGACCAAGGAATGATCTTACTTCAGTTGGTGTACGTGGCGCTTGCCATTCTTGTACCGCCTTGATTTTTGAGGGGTCGACATGTATTCCCTTGTCATTGACTACATGTCCAAGGAATTGTACCTCTTTTAACCAGAATTCGCATTTGGAGAATTTGGCGTAAAGCTTTTCATTCTCTAAGAGTGTAAGGATGAGTCGAAGATGTCGTTCATGATCAGACTTAGACTTTGAATAAATGAGAATGTCGTCGATGAAGACTATAACAAAACGATCGAGATAGGGTTTGCAGACTCTGTTCATTAGATCCATGAAGACAGCTGGAGCGTTGGTTAAACCAAATGGCATGACCATGAATTCATAATGACCATAACGAGTTCGGAAGGCGGTCTTTGGGACGTCTTCTTCATGTACTCTAAGTTGATGATAACCAGAACGAAGGTCGATTTTTGAAAAACAGCTGGCGCCTTGAAGTTGGTCAAGAAGATCATCAATGCGAGGTAATGGATAGCGATTCTTGATCGTTAACTTGTTGAGTTCTCTGTAGTCGATGCACATGCGAAACGTTCCATCTTTCTTCTTCACAAAAAGGACAGGTGCACCCCAAGGCGAGGAGCTAGGACGTATGAATCCTTTGTCAGTCAACTCTTGCAACTGACTGGCTAGCTCTTGCATTTCGGATGGGGCTAACCTATAAGGAGACTTTGCAACTGGTGTAGCACCAGGTATAAGATCAATGCGGAATTTGACTTCTCTCAAGGGAGGAAGTCCTGAAATGTCGTCAGGAAAAACTTGCGGAAAATCTTTTACTACTGGAATGTCTTCAAGTTTCTTCTCCATAGTTCCCTTTTTGACGACATGGGTTAAAAATGCGACGTAATTCTTGCGAATATATTTTCGAGCTTGAAGACAGGACATTAATCTGAGCCCTTTCGACGAGGTTTCTCCAAAGATTCGTAGAGTCTGACCGTTTGAAAGAGGAATGCGTATAAACTTTTCGCGGCATACAACTTCAGCCTGGTGTTGGCTGAGCCAGTCCATACCAATTATAATGTCAAAGCTTCCCAACTTCATGGGAATGAGGTCAACTAGAAAATTATGATCGTTTAAAGTGAGAGTACAATTGCGTATAATGGAGTTTAATGAGACCGGTTTCCCGTCAGCAACTTCCACTATTATGGATTCCATTAACTTATCACGATTTTGGTTTAGGATGGGTTCAAACTCTAAGGACACAAAACTTTTATCCGCGCCAGTATCAAACAACATGGATGCATAACTACCATTGATAAGGAACGTACCGTTAACCACATTGCTGTCAGCTCTAGCCTGATTAGCGTTGATGTTGAAAGCTCTTCCTCTTGTAGGTGGAGGAGCTTGGTTAGCTTGATTCATCGGATTGGCTTGGGCTTGAGCATGAATAATGTTCACCAACCGTGGACAAGTGTTTCTAAAGTGGCTTGGGTCTCCACAATTGTAGCAAGCCCGTATAGGTTGTACCATGGGATAGTTGGGTTGATAGTATGATTGGGCTAAATGTTGGGTAGGTGGTAGTAGTAGGGGTTGTTGGGCTTGACCCATTATTTTTTGGTGGGTTTGGGTTGAAGGCTGGTGGCGGTTCGTTCGCTGAGGTATGCGACAGGTTTGAACAGTATGACCTGCGCGACCGCAGCCGGTGCAATGTTGGCAGGGATGATCAGGAAAATGGTGGTATTGGCAACGGTTGCATTTTGGTAATGGGCCAGAGTATGGCCTTTTGTATGGTGCAGGTGAGGGGGCAACTTGGGTAATGGGTGCAGCAGGGATAGGGAAATTGGTTTGTGTGACAGCGAAGTTTCTGGTGTTATGTTTCCTCTTGTTAGCAAACTTAGAGGAGGAGGTGGAATGGTTTGAAGTTTGGCCCTCAACGGGGGCTTTCTTTTTCTCCTCTTTAAACTTACCGTTGCGAATTCGATTCTCGGTCAGTTCAGTAGCTAGTTCCATAGCAGCTTCAAGTGTTGCTGGTGAAGTGCTGAGAACTGAATCTTGAATTTTCGAGGGAAGACCTCGAATATAATGCTCGATTAAGCGGTAAACCGGGGTGAACAAGTTAGGGACCATTTGGTTCAACTCTAAGAACCTCTTGTTGTAGGAAGTATGATCTCCCTCCTTTTGCTTCAAAGAATGAAATTCGTCCTCTAACTTTTTAATCTCACTTCTAGGACAGAATCGCCTCGTCATGATTTCCCTTAACTCCTCCCACGTTAAGGCCATAGCATCTTCGATTCCCCTCTTACCCTTTTCAGTATTCCACCAGGTAAGAGCTACCCCAAATAGTCTCCCGGTTGCGTATCGTACCTTGCGATCCTCGGGACAATCCCAGTTGAGGAAGGTGTTTTCCATTTCCTCAAACCAGTGGAGGAGAGCAGTAACACCTTCGGTCCCTTCAAATTTAGGAGGATCGCAAGACTTGAAATGTTTATATGAGCACTTGCTGGTAGGAGGGTTGCCGATGTTCTGGTCATCTTGCTGGGGAGGATTAGTGGGATTTGTGGCTAGAGCTTGTTGTACTTGAACCACAATGTCAGGAAGCACCGCGGCCATTTGTTTCGCGATTTGTGTGGCCAAGCGTTCGTGAGACCTTCCTGATCTTTTACCCCCTCGTTGTTGTCTAGCCGACATTTACAGGAACATACATAAGAAGATTGTGAGTTTATAGAGTCTTTTTAGGTGTCATGTGTCTTAAAGAAAATGAAAATAACATAAATATCAATAATGCAACTACATCCATAGGATGTCTTGGGTTTGCTCATGTTGGGCCTCAAATGTCCCCTATACCTTCACCTGTATAGTCATGTGGGCCCCATGACTATTGGCTTGGTAGGATTCACATTAGTATTGGTGATTTAACACTCGCATGACCCGAATGAAAACCACAAAATATGTTTACGAGATGTATGGTCGGAATGTGTCCAGGTGTAGACACAATGACAACTCAAAGTGGGGTTAGCTCACACGACGTTTGGTATAGCATGCTTTGGCCTATAGGTACTTCGTACTCTCATCGTTAGTCCCAGGTAGGCAAACTGGTCCTTTATTTCGGATTTATACGAATGCCAAGCCTAGACAGGACGTTGCGACTACCGGTACTTGTACCCTTCCAGTTACTACATGCCCGTCATGAGAACTCACTTTGATGAAAATACAAAAATCATTGTAAAAACAATCATGAAAATGATGCAATGTGTGCTTTCATGGATATGATATGTTATGAGAATATGATTCATGATATGCATTATATGATAATATATACTTATGAACATGCTTGCATAACATTGAATGTAACATTTAACATAAAACATATAAACATCATGAAATTTGGCATGTAACACACAAAAATCTTAAAAATTTCTAATCAACTATAGTATAGGCTCTAAGGGTCTAATAACCTATCCTATATCCCTATAGTCATGGCTCTGATACCAATCTGTCAAACCCCAACCCGCAGCGGAATAAGAGTCGGGGCATAATTGGGTTATCACCAAATCTCATGATATTTACTAATATGTTTCATATTTATTAAAGTCAAAATTACATTCTCAATAATCCAAACTTGTCCATACAAATACAAAGAAAATAACCAACTAAACAATCCAAGCTCTAAACCAGTTTATTCTTCTAAGCCAATCCTATGTGTTTCTTGCTGCAGCTGGTTCACCTGTATCATGTGTAAAAATGGGGTTTTTTTGGTCAACATAAGTTGGCGAGTGAACCTTGTTAGTTAAACATTTATTATTGATTTCTTGTTATTTTTATCAAGGAAAAATTGTGCAATAGTCATATGCGAGCAAATGTAAATAATTCAACAATAACAATAACATTCCACAAACAATAACATACTATAACATACAATAACATATGAACTTGCATGGATATATAACATGAATGAAACTGTATATGTTGGCAACGTCACGTTCACGCTCATAATGTAATGGGGAACAGACGGCCTATGATGAATGTCTGTGCGATCAAGGCTCAATCAAACGGAGCCGATCGTATGTTGGCACGCCAGGTTCACACTCATAATGTCATGGGGAACTGCTCAACGCTCATAATGTAATGGGGAGCGGCGGCCTATGAAATTGCATGTATTGAAAATAATAAATTTAATCTAAACAATAACCACACAACAGTTGATACAAGCTGAATACACATTTGTTCATGATATGATGTATGCACAATGATTTAAATATAATAAATGGTAAGACACATGATACACCCAAAAAACGTGATTAAAACGGGGAATTTGTAGAGATTCACTCACATTGGGTGCGTTTGGTTGGAGATGATGAGATGCGCACGAGTTGGAAGGATTGAACAACGAGATTTAACTAACCTAAATAATAATGGAAAATATAGTAAATGAGTGGATTTTATTAATAATTTTAATAAGATTTTTAGATATATTTTGTGAGTTTAAGGCTATTTCCTATCTTTAAAAACATTATTTTTAAGTATTTTTAATTGATTTTTAAATTAAATTAAATAAATAAAAATATAAAAATATGTTGACTTTTGCGACCGTTGACCGTTGACCGTTTGATTTGTTGACCATTTTATTGTGTAATTGTATGCGTCGGGTGAGGCTCGAACCCGAGACCTCCCGTTCGCGTGCACGCAGCTCTACCAACTGAGCTACGTGTCTAACCTGAAATAATTATGTTTTTAATTATACTTATATAGTAACTCAGTTTATTCAAAATTCTTTTATTTTCAAAAAGTGTTTTAAATCATCGAACCGGAGCGTGCAACAGGTCTCGAACCGGGACCTGTGGGTTAGTGTTGCACACAGTCCACCGCTGGACTGTGTGTCTAACCTGGTTAATATACCGATTTTTATTATACTTAACATCTAACGTAAGTTAATCCGGTTCAGTTAGAAAAATAAAACATCTTTATTACAGAGAGGGTGTGTGTATCAAGGATCGAACTCGGGACGTATGCGTATTGTTTGCACACAGTCCACCGTTGGACTGTGTGTCTAACCCGTTTATAATACCGATTTTAATTAATCTTATAATCTTAACATACTTCATCTTCTTCGCTAAATTTACAGACAATGATTTACTCAACTGTTTCTTGCTTTAAAACGATTAACAAATGTACAAAAGACTAAAATGAAATGGCAGAGACGATTTTGGAAGTAAACATACCGGAGAACGATTTATCTCAGAATTCCGGCAAGTCGTCGGCTCTGTTTTTTATGAACTTCGACTGAGCGAACAAATTAACAGTTTTGATTAGCTAAGTGTGGAATTGAAGTACTAGACAAGAGTTACCAGGAGGTTTAGAAGGCTATACCGTTTCACAGCGAGAATTGAGAATTTTCAGCAGTTTTCCGGCGAGAGTGAATTATCCGATATCGACGTCTGAAATTGGTTCCGATTGAAGGGTTTGAGTTAGCAACAGCTTAACAACTGATAGACGATGAAAGAATTGAGTGACTCACTGATTTGATAGAAAACACGGTTTTCCGGCGAAAGTCCGGCGAGTTCAAATAGCTGCTCCGACGAACTGAAAGTTGTGCGAAAATGAAATTGAAGGTTTGCAGAATGTGTTTGAGTCGCGAGAGGGGTCTAGGATTGGAGTAATTCAGGAATTGAAAGTTTTCGGTTATTAAAACCGATCCACTTTTGAATTCAAGTCCATTCAAAACTAAATTGATTGGAGGTGTCGGTGTAGCGGTTATAATCGGTAAACCGCGAACAATCAAACGTTTTTGGACGTTTGGTGACCGATTTCGGTTACAGTTGGCGTATCCAGATTGATTTATGATTGACCATAAAATTTAATTGTTTCCTAGAATTTACAGAAAACATCAAGTGGCGGAGTGGTTATATGTGTGTGTGATAAATCTTTGAGCTTAAACCCGGCTGACCCGGGTTCGAGTCCCGGCAGCCTATTTTTCTTTTTATTTATTTTATTTTTACTTTTTATCAATTATAACTTTTATATTGTAGTTTGTTTATTAATTATGCATCATTAAAATTAAAATTGACATAAATACGCAACGAAACATTTATAACTTGATATTCGATTACAAACGAAGCGGGTTTGGACAACCCGTTTTTGACAAATGTTACAGTTAATATAACATATCAGTAGGTAAAAGATTTACTTTGAAAATATGTGATTAAAGCCATTATATAAGCCACAAGGGCCTTATCGTCATTTATTGACATAATACAAGGACTTGTTCATAAACTCAGTTTATAATTTGTTTTGACATCCTAAATAATCTTACTTATAACATTACATCAGTAGAAAACTCATATTCAAGTTCATTATCATTTAAACCTCTTTTTAATGCAAAAATGACATTTTAGTCAAAATGGCATAATTACGTAACTTGTGCATAAACTCATATTCTGATTATGATCATGTAATATAACCTCAGAGGGTTATGCCACATTATATTACGATCATAATGCAACTTCAGATCAGTAGCTAACTAATCTAAATCGGGTCAGAATCGAAAGTCAAAGCAGAAGTCAAACTTTGCGATTTCCGATTGCGAACCGACCCTAGAACTGATATTGACGAGCCGAACATGTTCTTACATGTTCTAATAATTAATACGAACTTGTTTAAGTGTCAAAACAGGTTTCATAACATATATAAGATCAAATTATAACATTTCTGAAAAATGGCCTCTTTGACTTTTTAATATAATAACTTTGACCCGCCAATTAGTCTAGCAAACGTGATCTTCAGGAGTTGCCCTTTATAGGGACTAACACCTACCTTTTACGATCACTTAGCGATCTTCGTTACGAGTAATGGCTGGACCATAATGGTCTTAGCCGAAAGTTAAGGCGTTTTCCGTAGAACGCTTGACTTTTGGCTATAAAAGCCTATAAACAAAAATGCTAGAGCAAAGAACACATACAAGTGGTTCCTAGGATGCAATAGAACTAAGTTGATTGCTCATTTAAGTTAGGAACTTCCAGAGGAGGGAGATAGAGTTGTGAATGAGAAAGGTGCAAGTTCAAATGGTGAACCTTGGCACCTATTTATAGTTGGAGAGCTTGAAGGAGGTGATGCCAGGTGCTAAGGGGTGTAAGGAAGCTTACAAGTGTCCTAAAACATGACATTGCAGTTTGGAAAGCCATGGTTTCGAATCAAATGGTTTTTGGCAATTTGTATGGGGGCTAAGGCAATTTTCTGCAGACACAGGCCTCTCGCGCCCCACGAGAGGCCAAGGCCATGCCTCTCGCGCCTCGCGAGCGCCCCTTGTCAAATTTCAAACTTTGACACTTTTAGCCCCTCAACTTATTAAACCCTCTTAAACCTTCCTAAAACACCTTTTTAGCATACTTAGCCATTCGTAGCCAATACTTGGCGTACTCGGGTTTATGCCCGGACATTGTCGAGCTCTCGGTTCGTTAAAAGGTCACTTAGAGGTATAAATTAACATGTTGACACTTTTAACCCCTCCATTGTCCAACTTTTACATAATTATGGATTTGATCTCTCTCGTCCAACAAATGGCATATATGAGAGTTAGGACTTTGAAAGGATCACTCAGAGGCTCATTATAAGCATGTTGACTCCGATGTCACTTAGAGGTTGGGCATATTGACACAACGGTCACTCAGAGGCCAAGTTTTAGTATGTTGACACTAATGGTCACTCAGAGGCTATGTTTTAGGCATGTTGACACTAATGGTCACTCAGAGGCTATGTTTTATGCATGTTGACATCAGAAGATCACTCAGAGACTTAGTTTCAACATGTTGACGCTTTTAGTCCCTGTTAGTCTTTAATAGACTTAAAATAAAAATATGACACGTGTCGCTATATTATTGGACACGATTTTACTAGGTGTTACATCCTCACCCCTTAAAAGAAATCTCGACCTCGAGATTTTATTCAAAAAGATGGGGGTACTTTTGCCACATAGTGGACTCAACCTCCCATGTAAACTCGGGACCTCTAAGGGCATCCCATTTAACCTTTGCTATAGGTATCAATTTCCTTCGGAGCTTCTTATGCTGTTGATCCTCGATCGAAATTGGTTTCTCAACGAACCTCAGGTTTTCATCTATTTGCACATCTTTGTGCGACATTGCTAGCGACTCATCGGCATAACTCTTCTACCTATCACGGGCAGCCTTGAGACGATCACGGATTTGCACAATCTTATCCGTGGTCTCCAGGACGATCTCAGGTCCTGATAGTTGGGCTTCCCCAACTTCTGCCCAACACACGGACGTTCGGCATTTTCTCCCATACAAGGCCTCATAAGGAGCAGCTTGATGCTTGTATGATAACTATGATTGTAGGAGAATTCTATTAGGGGTAAGTGGTCATCCCAACTTCCACCTAAATCAATCACACATGCCCTAAGCATGTCTTCCAACGTCTGAATAGTACGCTCACTTGACCATCAGTCTGAGGATGGTAAGCCGTACTAAAATTTAATCTTGTGCCTAAGGATTGTTGGAAACTTTTCCAAAAATGAGAGGTATATCTAGTATCTCTGTCAGATACAATAGATACTAGCACACCATGTATGGACACAATTTTGTCCACGTACAACTTAGCCAATTTGTCAGAATTATAAGTTTCTTTGATTGGCAAGAAATGTGCTGACTTGGTCAGCCTATCCACAACGACCCAAATTGTGTCATTACCACGTTTGGTCTTTGGTAACTTAGTTCAAGTCCATTGTTACCATTTCCCATTTCCAAGTGGGAATTTCTAGCTGTTGTAGAAGTCCTGAAGGTTTCTGATGTTCGGCCATAACTTGCGAACACGTCAGACACTTGGCTACATAAGTGGCTATGGATTTCTTCAAACCTATCCACCAATAATTCTTTTTCAAATCTTGATATATCTTGTCACCACCCGGGTGAAGTGAGTATCTTGAATTATGCGCTTCGTGGAGGATTAGATCTCTAAGTCCTCCAAAAATTGGAACCCAGATTCTATCATTAAATCTAAGGATTCCATCATTTCCAAGCGTTAATTGATTAACAATTCCGCCTAATCCTTCATTAGGAACATTAGTCTCTAATCGAGCTTTCTTTTGCGTATCTAATAGCTTCTCATTTAAGCTATTTCTGAGCTCAATGCTCTTGACGTTAATCCTTATAGGCTTAACCCGTTCTTTGCGACTTAAGGCATCAGCAACTACATTTGCCATGCCTTGATGGTAGCGAATTTCGCAATCATAATCTTTAAGTGTTTCCATCAAACGACGCTGTCGCATGTTCAATTCTTTCTGATTGAACAAATGTTGGAGGCGCTTATGGTCAGTGTATATAATATACTTTGTGCCATATATGTAATGTCTCCATAACTTAAGTGCAAATACAATGGCACCCAATTCTAAGTCATGGATGGTGTAATTCCTTTCATGCACCTTTAATTGTTGTAATGCATAGGTAATCACTTTGCCTTTTTTGCATTAGCACACAACCCATGTAGTGTGCAATGCATCACAGTAAACAACAAAGTCTTCAACACCCTCAGGTAGGGATAACACATGAGCATTCTCAACTTGTGTTTCAGAATCTCAAAAGATTCTTCTTGTTTTGGACTCCAAATAAACTTAACATTATTATGGGTCAAGGTAGTTAAAGGAGTGACTATCATTGAAAAGTTTTCAATGAACCTTCTATAGTAACCAGTCAGTCCTAAGAAGCTACGTATTTCTGATGGGGTTTTGGTTACTTCTCAATTCATTATGGCCTCTATTTTGGCGGGATCCACTTGGATACATGCTCACTTACAATGTGTCCAAGAAATTGGACTTCTCTAAGCCAAAACTCACACTTAGAGAACTTAGCATAAAGCTTCTCTTGTCTTAGCAGTTCTAGAATGCACCGAAGGTGTTTCTCGTGATCAAGTTGATTATGAGAGTAGATAAGTATGTCATCTATGAAGATAATGACAAACTTATCCAAATATGGTTTGCAGACTCTATTCATGAGATCTATGAATGTTGTAGGTGCATTTGTAAGCCCAAAAGGCATCACCAAGAACTCATAGTGACCATATCGGGTTCTGAAAGCAGTCTTAGGAACATCCTCGTTCCTAACCTTCAATTGATGATATCCCGATCTCAAATCAATCTTAGAAAAAACTAGCCCCTTGAAGTTGGTCGAATAAATCATCGATCCTGGGTAAGGATATCGGTTTTTAATTGTTAACTTGTTCAGCTCACGGTAATCAATGCACATCTGCATTGAACCGTATTTCTTCTTTACGAATAGAATAGGAGCTCCCCAAGGTGAGGAACTAGGCTGAATAAAGCCTTTTTCTAAAAGTTCATCTAACTGCGTCCTTAACTCCTTCATTTCCGTTGGTGCTAATCGGTATGGAGCTCTAGCTACGGGTGCTGATCCAGGTAGGATGTCAATCCTAAACTCTACTTGTCTATCTGGAGGTAAACCTGGTAGTTCTTCGGGAAAGACATCGGAATACTCTGAAATAACTGGAAGGTCTTGAATATTCGGCTTAGGTTCGTTGATAGTGACTTGTGCCATGTAAATGACGCAACCTTTCCTTAAAAACTTGGATGCTTTAAATAACGACACCTTGTCTGGCAATCCATAATGTGAATCTCTAGTGATGGTGATCATTTTACCAGATGAGGTTTTAATTTCGATAAGTTTCTTATCACAGGCAATGCAGGCTTTTATAGGATAACCAATCCATGCCTAAAACTACATCGAACCCCGCCAATTTCATTGGCAAAAGAGAGATAGGAACGGAATGATTCTTAATGAATATAGAGCATCCATCAAGAATGGAATATGCTGTTTCTAAAGTTCCATCAGCAAGTTCTATCTCATAAGTTTTGTCTAGACTTTTTATGGGTAAGTTTAATAGTTTACTAAACTTATGGTCTACAAAAGATTTATCTGCACCCAAATCAAAAAGAACTCTAGCAAATATATCGTTGATGAGGAAAGTACCTGTTATGACGTTGTTGTTGTCATTAATGGCCTCCTTAGCATTTATCTGGAAAGTACGAGCATTCCCTTTCTTAGCCTTTCCAGACTTTGCATCATTATTTGTGAAGTTCTTAGGGCAATTAGGCTTAATATGTCCTTTCTCATTACAACCATAACAGACGCCATCTTTAAGATTTTTGCATTCGTGGGTCTTATGCCCTTTTCTTTTGCAAATACCACAGGGTTTAATCTGAGAGTTGGTATTGCATTGCCCCCATGCCTGCGGCTACAGGTCTTTCATAGAGGTCTATCATCAGACCAATGTTTGTTCTTCTTGAACCCAAAATTTTCTTTCTTCTTAAACCTTTGGGAATTATCATCCTCCCATTTTCTTTTCCCGTCAGTCTCTGTCTTTACTGACTTTGCCTCACCAAATCTAAGGTGAGGGAGAGGGATAGGTCAACAATAGACCTATAGGTAGTGGGCTGAGCAGCCTTTATCATGCCCTTTATCGCGGGCGCTAACCCATTAATGAAACGCGCAATGCGTTTGGGCTCCGGGGTAATCAAATAGGAAACTAACCTAGATAGGGAATTGAAATCGGAAACATACTTCCAACAATCTAGGTTCTTCGTTGTGAGAGTCAGGAAGTCTGGCTCTATCTTTTCCACCTCATGGGGTGGCAGTAAGTTTTCTAAACAAGGTCCATAAACTTGGACCATGCCAAATTGTACAGGTATACTTTACCTGTAGATTGGATCATAGCCTTCCACCAAATTAAGGCATCACCTTTGAAGGACTGTGATACATACTTCACCACATCCTTATCAGCACAGCCGCTGATATCCACAATCATTTCCATCTCATCCAGCCATTTCAAGGCTTCTACAACTCCTTTTCCCCATTAAAATCCCGGGGCTTGCAGGAGGCGAAATATTTGTAGGTACATCCGAATTTAGAAGAACGGGACCTATCAGCAAATTCTATTTTCTTTTGTTCACTCTTCGCATTTGAAGAGTGAACTGAGCTCTTTATGACCTGAGGATGGTGCGATTGATAATGGTCTGAAGCGAGTAGCCTCGACTCCATAAGTTTTTCTATGGCCTTTTCCATGGCCTTTCCCACAGTTGCGTCTATGCAAGCTTGGAAATCTTCATTATTAATGGCTATATTTTCTGCATTATTAGAGTTAACATCCCGGTGGCTACTTTGTGCCTCATCCGAGTTGGCCATTTAAAGCTTTGGTTCTAAACACCTAATTAAATTTCTTTTAGCTATGGTATTAATAACCATATTGGCTGTAAACATTGGATATGACAATCCATCACCTAATCAAGCTAGTGTGAATAACATAACAACTATTAGGCTTATTATATCTATGTTTGGCCTAGGTCTAAAAAAGGACCATCAAAGGAAAATTACAATTTGGACGTTGTCCATATATTATTAGATAGTGGATCGTAATATCACAACTGTCATGCCATTAGGCAATTCTAATTAGCTCATAGGCCTGTCACGAAGGACATTAAAATATGGCACATTGGCCTATCGCTAATGGACATAAAATATGGCACATGGGCATGTCACTAATGGACATAAAATATGGCACATCGGCTTGTCACTAATGGACATAAAATATGGCACATTGGCCTGTCACTAATGGACGTCAATTATTATCATCATATTGATGATATTAGCCGGGATCACTTTGATCACATAGGCTATAAATAGGTTTTAGGACATAGTCCATTTACCTAGATGGCTAGTGTGGTTCCTCAAGTCACACTACCAGGAGCATGAACATTTCTGAATGTTAACATAAGAGTACCTTAATGGTTCATTAATTGTCCCGGTAACATTTGACCTTAACGACTTGGAGGCTTGAACTTAGTCCACCACCTCTGGATAGAATGATAACTTCCCTTAACTATCATGATAGAAGGCCTTTTCATCCTTAACTATCATTTATAAGCTGGCCAAATATGTGGCTTGTGCCACTTGGCTAATCAAAACCATTAAGATCTTTTTGGAATTATATCGCAGAGCACAAATTTCAAGTAAAATCGAGACGTTTTCTTTGAAGAGGATGAATACATATATAATTCCAAAAGTACTTCATTAAAAGTCAATAAAAGTTATTTTAATTGAAATAAATAAATGAAACTAATTGTCTATGCAAGGACTAAAAGAAATAAAAATGTCCACGTAGGGACTAAGGAAATAACAATGTCCTCACATGGACTAAATATATTTAGAAAGGGACTTCACTCGTCCTTCCTTCCCTTAACCAACTTGGAGAGTTTCTTGAAAAACTTGTTCGTCTTCTTCTCCGTTTTCTCCGCTTGTTGTTGCATTTCTTTCACTCATTCTAAGGCCTCATTAATGGCCTCGAGTGGCGGCGGAGGTTGTGGTTGTGGCTGTGGCATCATTGGATACTGGTACCCATAACTTGGGTATCCAGTAGGTGGATAAGCAGGTGGGAAAGGAGACGGGTAAAGTGCGTTATGCATGACCGCTTGCATGTAAGGGTCATGCGATAATGCTTGGTAATCAACTGGTGTAGATGGGTTAAAAGGATCATATCCGGTATTATCTGGATTTGTTGGGATAGGATTATTATAACCCGATGGTGGTGGTTGAACGGCGGGTGATAGCGTTGGTTCCACCACAGGTGACGCATTAGAGGTCCACCCATTTGTGGGTCCTCGTGTATAGTTGGGTAAGGTTTGGGCAAAGGTGGCAGCGATCCCGACTGTTGGCCCGCACGTACTGACATACGTGCTCCTCTTTTCCTCGTTGGCGGTTCTGGTGGCGATTGGGGTTGTTCCACCGGTTCCATGTGCACATCTTCTTGCACGGGAGGTGGTTGGGAGTGATGGGAAAGAGTGTTAGCGAAGGTAAATTGGTTCCAATATTGGTCCCACTCATTAGAACCTTGATATGGCGATCTGGTATAAGAGTTTGAATCGCTCGATATCTCGACGGGATGTGCATTTGAACCTGACGGCGGCATCTTCGGATCGGAGTCCTCGTCCATTGTGTTTAGCTGATCCAACTGATTCTGATTAGCTGGGTGTGTTAAAGTATTGGTTGGGGTTAAATTCATCCTGATAAGAATGATGGGAATGGTGAGAGTGGTGTGAATGATGTAAAATGGTACGAGTGATAATAATTTTGGGTATGGGAAGGTGAATGTTGCGACAATGGCCATAAATGCCCCGAATCTTCATGGAGGGATATGTCCTGAAGGTCCTCCCCTCATTGGTCCTTTGCCTCTTCCTCGTACATGTGGCGGCATTTTTGCTGTTTAAATCAATTCGAAAACAATACTAATAACTTAATAATGAAATGAGTAATCCTAGGTCAAAGCCTAGACTCGGAAGTCTAAGGAATGTGCTTGTGTAAGTTTGAGATTAAACACAAAAGGCTAATGTTTAATTCTCTCAAACATTAGCTCTGATACCAACCTATCACACCCCAAATTTTCAACCAAACACCGATGGGCCAGGGTGGGGAATATTGTGACGTAAAGTTGATATCATCATAGTCAATTAAACACAGCACAACGGAAGTCTTAGATTTAAATTACTATTACAAACCAAATGTTTGAAATACAAAATAATATACAGGCTCGTAATAGAAGTTCCACAGGCGAATCATAAATTGTACAAAGAAAGAAAGTAAAACAGACTTTGGGCAGATCTAGGATTTGCAAGATCCTCTTATCATACCAAGCACTTCCAGGCTATTTTTCGTATTATAACTACAAACTTAGTCTTTTGAAAATACGTGAGCTTTAGCTGGTAAATACACCTAACTGACTCATTTGAAATTATTTAAATAAAATGTTTCAAGTGCGTATCAGCACAAAATCTTTTATAACTTGGGAAAGTTGACCTTGCAACCTTGTTAACAGATTTACATGTTTGTCCATACATATAGGGCCTAGTACAAAAACCGAGACGTGATTAACGTACACACCACTTATGAACTCACCAAGGAGTTATCCCCAACTAGTGTGCGTAGTTGCATTTGAGCGTCTGTCAGGTGTATGTCTACACCCCGCGCTAAGGTCGTGGCCATTATCTAATGTAATGAGCCGAGGATATCAGGACACGGTAGTTAACCCCCGATGTTTAAGTTATCAAACAAAACTGATTAAAACGGAATATGCGGATTTACTAGCCACAATCCGGCATTCGATTGATTCCATTTCCAACCAAGCGGTAATAATTTACCGTAACCCAAGCCGTATAGGGGAAATAAGTCGAGAGTGTTTACGTGAGCTAGTCTTCGTTTAAACGCAAGATTTATCAACTCCGCCAATCACAAAAGTACTAAGTGCAGATAGCATTTACCGGCAAGTCTCTAGTCTGGATTATGGCAAAAGCTAACCAATTAAATAATAACAAGTTCTATATGCCAATATATTTTAAATAAGTTGTAATACCGGTAGGATATCAACTTTTATGCCCATTATGGTTTTAATGTGAAACTATGCCTCATAAGAGCATTTCGGTAATTATTTACCGTATAAAAGGAACTTGAATATAATTTAATGTTATAACTATAAGTATTCTGAAAAATAACTTATTTATGATATAAAATTAGTAGGATATTAATTATATGTGTAATTTATCATTTATGACCAAACTATGCACCTAAGGGGCATTTTGGTCATTTTACAATTAGTTTATAAATTATTAGGGATTCTGAGTTCATATCATGTACCTACTGTAAAAATATTTAAAAATAAGTTTTAAAATCAGTAGGTAATAAGTCTTGGTTGGTAAATATGGTTTAAAACCATACTATGCGCCGAAACGACGCTTAAGTCGAAAAATGACGATTTATGCGATGATTAATGAAAACTGATGTTAAGGTCAGGTTAACACATCTTAGATATGTCATTTAATATAAAATCAGTAGGTAAAATATTTACTTTGAAAATATGTGATTAAAGCCATTATATAAGCCACAAGGGCCTTATCGTCATTTATCGACATAATACAAGGACTTGTTCATAAACTCAGTTTATAATTTGTTTTGACATCCTAAATAATCTTAATTATAATATTACATCAGTAAAAAACTCATTTTCAAGTTCATTATCATTAAACCTCTTTTTATGCAAAAATGACATTTTAGTCAAAATGGCATAATTACGGAACTTGTGCATAAACTCAGATTCTGATTATGAACATGTAATTTAACCTCAGAGGGTTATGCTACATTATATTACGATCATAATTCAACTTTAGATCAGTAGCTAACTAATCTAAATCGGGTCAGAATCGAAAGTCAAAGCAGAAGTCAAACTTTGCGAATTCCGGTTGCGAACCGACCCTAGAACTGAAATTGACGAGCCGAACATGTTCTTACATGTTCTAATAATTAATACGAACTTGTTTAAGTGTCAAAACAGGTTTCATAACATATATAAGATCAAATTATAACATTTCTGAAAAATGGCCTGTTTGACTTTTTAATATAATAACTT
Source organism: Scalesia atractyloides (assembly GCA_947069175.1). NCBI lineage: Eukaryota > Viridiplantae > Streptophyta > Magnoliopsida > Asterales > Asteraceae > Scalesia > Scalesia atractyloides. The sequence goes on from CAMTDV010000012.1 coordinate 91,168,528, forward strand.
TGACACGTCAATTGGTCTAGCAAACGTGATCTTCAGGAGGTGCCCTTTATAGGAACTAACACCTACCTTATTATGATCACTTAGCCATGTTCTTTACAATCAATAGCTGGACCATAATGGTCTTAACCGAAAGTCAAGGCGTTTTCCGTAAAACGCTTGACTTTTGGTTATAAAAGCCTATAAACGAAAATGAAAGGGCAAGGAACACTTACAGGTGGTTCCTAGGATGCAATAGAACTAAGTTGGATGCTCCTTTCAGTTAGGAACTTCCAGAGGAGGGAGATAGAATTGTGAATGAGAAAGGTGCAAGTTCAAATGGTGAAACTTGGCACCTATTTATAGTTGGAGAGCTTGAAGGAGGTGATGCCAGGTGCTAAGGGGTGTAAGAGGAACCTTACAACTGTCCTAAAACGTGGAATAGCATTTGGAAACCATGGTTTCGAATCAAATGGTTTTTGGCAATTTGTGTGGAGGCCAAGGCAATTTTCTGCAGACATAGGCCTCTCGCGCCCCACGAGAGGCCAAGGCCATGCCTCTCGCGCCCCCGAGCGCCTTGTCAGATTTCAAACCTTGACACTTTTAGCCCATCAACTTATTAAACCCTCTTAAACCTTCCTAAAACACCTTTTTAGCATATTTAGCCCTCCGTAGCCAATACTTGGCGTACCCGGGTTTATGCCCAAGCATTGTCGAGCTCTCGGTCGTTAAAAGGTCACTCAGAGGTATAAATTAACATGTTGACACTTTTAACCCCTCCATTGTCCAACTTTTATATAATTATGGATTTGATCTCTCTCGTCCAACAAATGGGTCATATGAGAGTTAGGACTTTGTAAAGGATCACATAGAGGCTCATTATAAGCATGCTGACTCCGATGTCACTCGGATGCTGGGCATGTTGACACAACGGTCACTTAGAGGCCGAGATTTAGCATATTACACTAATGGTCACTCAGAGGCTATGTTTTAAGCATGTTGACACTAAGGTCACTCAGAGGCTATGTTTTATGCATGTTGTGATCAAAAGATCACTTAGAGACTTAGTTTGAGCATGTTGACGCTTTTAGTCCCTATTAGTCTTTAATAGACGTAAAGTAACAATATGACATGTGTCGCTATATTATTGAACACGAGGGTGTTACATAATGTGTCCAGTGGTTTTGTAAAAATATTTTTAAGTTCATTTACAGAAAGACACATGATGAATAGAAATCAGACCTTCTCATAACAATCTCTTACAAAATGATGTCCGATATCAATGTGTTTGGTTCTTGAATGTTAGAAAGGATTTTTGATCATATTTTATGCATCATCACTGTCCATTTTGATAGGTGTTTTAAGAGTTGTGATTCCATAATCCAACAGTTGGTTTTGTAACCAAAGAATTTGAGCAGTATAGATGGCTACAACAATGTACTAAGCTTATGCAGTTGAATTTGACACAGCACTTTGGTTTTCGGTTTCTCAGAAAATTAAGGCACTGCCTAGCAAACCGATAACCTCTCGAAGTTGACTTTCTGGTTGTAAGACATCCTGCAAAGTTACTATGTAAAAAAACAACTAATTCAAAATTATCATTAGCTGGATACCAGATTCCTTAGTATGGAGATCCTTTTAGATATCTGAATATTCTTTGCACAACAGTTAAGTGAGATTCTCTAGGAGAAGCTTATCTGCCACACATACAAGTGGCAAACATAATATCTGTCTTGATGCAGTGAGATACATCAAGGAACCTATCATGCACTTGTACAAAGTTTGGTCAACAGGTTTGCCAGTTCGATCCGAGTCTAGTGATTTGGTTGTACACATGGGTCTGGTGCATGTCTTACAATTTTTTAGATCAAATTTCTTTAAAAGATTTTTCACATATTTTTTCTAATAAACAAAAGTTCATCTTTTAAGTTTCTTAACTTGTAAGCCTTGAAAACATTGTAATTCGCCCATTACATTCATTTCAAATTAGATGTCATCAATTATTAAAAAGCTTCACATAATTTTGAATTGGTTGATGCATAGATTATGTCATCAACATATATCTGTGTAATTATCAAAGCTTTTCCCTCTCATTTTAAAAACAAAGTTTGATCAATTGTATGCCTCTTAAACTTATAAGCAGTTAAAGATGATGAAAGAATTTCATTCCATGCTTTTGGAGCCTGCTTGAGACCATACAAAGCTTGGTCAAACTGTATACATGAGTAGGATAATGAGCATCTTTAAAACCAGGAGGCAGACAGACATATACATTTTATTTATTTTCCCATAAAGAAAGACACATTTGATGTCCATATGATATACCTTCATCTTGTGTGTAACAAAAAATGCAAGAAACAATCTGGTGACTTCCAATCTCGCCATAGAAGCAAAAGTTTCATCATAACCAATCGCTTCTTCTTGTCTAAAGCCTTGAACCATCAATCTTGCTATGTTCTTTTCCACAATTCCCCTTTCATTAGTTTTGTTTTTTAATACCCATTTGGTTCCATTGAGATATATTCCTTTAGGTAATACTAAAGTTGCTAGACTTCTTGTCTTTTGAACTAAAGTAGTTCTTGTTGCATAACTTCCACCCGATTGTTGTCTTTCAAGGCATCTTAGTATTTTAGAGGTTCAACCATTGGTAAAATATCCAACAAATAAACAGATATTTGTTGTTTGACTTCTTGTGAGAACACCTTTAATGTCACCTATGATTTGCTCGGTAGGATGAAATTTCAAGAAAGGATGTCCTCCCACATATGGAACAATATATGTGATAGTATTTAAGGAGCAGGGTTCAGATTGGTTATTTGAACAGACACTAGGTGAATTAAAGTATTGTGGTGGTGGAGGCATTAGACAAAGATGTTCAGTAAAGGAGGTGTATGCTTCTTTTGTGACTTCAGTAGTTTGTGCCTCAGAAAAACTAGATTTGCCTCAGAACACCAACTAGAAGGAGAATTATCATATGAACCTTCAACAAGTGCTAGAATCATTGTACCAAAGTCAAAGTTAACTTCAATATTTTTGTCTTGGTTGTTAGCTGGTGACAATGGTTGAACAAAAACATATGTTATGTAATCTTCTTGTGTAGCACCAATGGTTTGATGTGGTTCAATTCTTTGTTCATACTTTAGGATCTCCAGATCAAATAACTCAGTTGGATTGGTGGTTATCTTAATTAAGGACATGTCATTCAGTTTCACATTTAATGTTTCCTCAGTCACCTTTGTTCTAGAAATGAATACTCTATAGGCCTTAGCAGTTGAAGAATATCCAATAAAGTATCTACAATCTACCTTAGCTACAAACTTTTATGTTGAATCTTCCAAATTGAGAATGAAGCATGGACAACTAAAGACTATAAAAAATGAAATCAATGCCTTGATTTTGAATAACCCTTTATATGCAGTCTTTAAATGTTTTTGAGTGATTAAGAACCTGTTTTGAACATATCCTGCGGTGTTCACTGGTTCTGCCCAAAAGGAGAGTGGCAGACTAGGATCAACTAACATAGATCTTGCAGCCACACTAAGAGCTATGTTCTTTCTCTCAACCAACCCATTCTGTTGAGGTAACCTAAGCACGCTATATTGTCTCACAACCCCTTTGGATTCACAAAACGAATCAAGAGTGTAGTTTCTACATTTTTTTTCACTGTCACTTCTGAACATTTGGACAGGTAGATCATATTGTTTTTCAATCATGACAATCAATTCTTTATGATTTCAGTTTTTCTTCTTTGGAGTGTAAAAAATAAGTCTACGTAAATCTTGCGTAGTCATCAACAATGACTTAACAATACCTTTTCTTGGCCAAACTCATTATCTTCACAGGAGCAACCAAATCAACATGAAGCATATGAAGACATCCAATAGTTTTGGTTTCTTCAATGGACTTGTAAGAGACTTTATGTTGTTTTCCCTTATTATAAGAGATGCAGTGTTGGTTGCATTTGAACTCTTTCTTAAGAAGTCCTTTCACAAGACCTTTTTTGGACACATCATTGATTGTTTGTAAGTTTATATAACCTAAGCTCCTATGCCACAGTTCCGTCTCTTTGGTAGATGTCTGGGAGAATAGACACACATTTTGTGCCATGGTTTATATTTTAGCATATCAACTAAATACACATTTCCACTTTTGATGGCCACAAGTTGTGCATCATTTGAAGTTACACACTCAATTTTTTTACAAGTTTTGGGTCAATAATTTTACAAGAGTTTTTATTGAAAATGTCCCATACCTTTATCAAACATCTATGATACACTTAGAAGATTAAACTTCAAGTTTTCAAAAAGATTAAACTACTACATGTAAGTACTCTGATGATTAACTCACTAAAATGTTCGGCCAATCTTTTGTATTTGCATATCTAACATTGTTTTAAAATTTTCAATCTAAGAATAATGAGGACTGATAATGTTAGTCTTTTTTCTTCTATATTTACTTCGATGTGTCTTTCAATTTTCATAAAGACACATCTTTCATAACTAAGTAAATAAACTAGAATTACACCTTGATTAGATAGTGTGGCTACAGCGGTGCCTTTGACAACTTGAACTCAAGTATTTTATAAGATGCAAATTTATCCAACAAATAACAAAGCATCCATTTTACAAAGATTAAATAATATTAATGTTACACAAGGATTAAATGATATCACCATGCACATGGGTTTCCAATAACAACAACCAGCAATGATGACGCATTCAAAACTAAAACTAAAAAAAGTAAAACATGGCACATTTAAAGGTTGACCCTGAACCTTTTTGTTGGAAAATAAAGGATTTACCACTATACCAGTCTTGTTTTTAATATTATAGGGTTTAACTATTTATTTTTATAGAGTTTTTAAAAAAATTAACATATTTATTCTACTATATTTAAAAAACATTAGGATACAGAGACTTTGACCCACTTTATATGAGTCCGCACCTGATTAAAACACAAAAATGGATATAAAATGTTCACATTCACATGAGCAGTTCTATGGAAAAGTTTCATTTTTTCTTTTCTAAAGTGACATTTGTAATTATTTTTTTTATTCGCCATTCTCTCATTACAATGTGTTATAAATGCTCATTATTGAAAGTTCTTGCTCGCATATGTTTGTGGACTTGTTCTCTCTACATTTTGCATCACAACTTGCTTACTATTGAGTCTTAACTAGAACTTACAAGATAAGCAAGTAAGGATTTGGGTAATAACTCAAAATGGATCGGGTTAGTAACAAGGGTCTTTTTGTGAATATGGGTCTCCTCTTCGGATTGACCCATAAACGCTCTTTTGATAATTTGCATGATTAATACATCAATTATGACTACAGAAACAATATTTTTACAAAATTTACAATAGACTTACAATCATTTGCTAAATCTTTGAAATAAATGGTTTGGAAGCCTCTATGCATTAAAATAGACTTTCAATTGGTTTAAAATTTTCCCTTTTAGCTAATATTTGAAATAAAACACAACTCAAAATGACTTACAAAATTAATATATAATATATATTTTGGTTTATATGTCTGCATAAACATTTTTAGCAAGGAACCAATGAATCCATGTTCCCAAAAAAATACAAACCTAATTTGATAACAGAGAATATTCCTCCATATTTCGGTTTATCTAGTTTTGTAATGATTTACGTATCCATAATGTCCTCTACCTTGTTTGATATTGTTTTTTATGTTAATTATATTTATTAATTTGTAAATTTATATTTATTTGTAATTATGTAAAAATTAAATACAAATACAAATGAGTCTTAACATAATTAACATGAAAAGTAAAGTAAGATTTTTCTTTTCTTCCATCAACTTAAGCATGATTTTTAGTGCAAAAATAAAATAATATATATATAGGGGTTGGTTAACGTACAATATTCCTTAACGTACGATGTGTACATTGGGAAATCACGCACATTTTAAAACTTAAAAACCCTAATCAAACATTGTTGAAAACCATAATCACACAAGTTGAACCTATAATCACGCATGTTGGTCATGTTCCTGCATCCTCTATCATGTTCTTGCCTCCTCTGTTCTACGGTCTGATTTCGAGTCGTCATTTTGATAAAAAAAAAATTTAAAATCAAAGATGAATTTGAGCACAATTCGATGAAATTGACCGAACAATGGCCAATTTGAATTGAAACGAAAAGAAAATTGAAACGAATTGGACGAAATTGATCAAACAATTGATCAATCCCAGCTAATTGAAAACGAACCATAATCACGCATGTTATACAACTAATCACACACATTATATTTCCCTAGCGTGCGCTAACTCAGATTGTACAATACACTTTCTCTCTCTCTCTCTCTATATATATATATATATATTTGTAAAAAATTACTGTAGTAGAGTAGGTATATATAATTCTCTACTAGTATAATTAAAAGAAATATATTTTTTATTTTTAAATTTGAAGACTAAAATATATGTTTGCTAGATAAATATAATAAAAAATTCTCTTTTCATTTCTCACGTTGAGTATATTAAAACTCATTTATATAATAATCTTAAAATATAGGTATAATAATCAATTAACACCTCATTAACATTAAAAAAAAGTCAATTATCTTGTATAGTAAAGGCGGTTGTGTTTGTGAGTAGCTTGAATAGTACTTTTCACCCAATTAGTGCTTGCCACCTCTCACAACGTGTTCCCTTCTCTCCGAATATCTTTTCGGCCAATTTGTTTAGCTTATCTGCGACACCACCATTACTACGGTTGTTGATGCCTACCGCTTCTTCTTACCTTAAATAAAACATCCTAAGATATATAGAATAAAATATTCTAAAATATTAAGTAAAATAATATTAATAATAATTCCATAGAATATAATATCGGTAGCTTTTCCTTTTATTCAAATTAAGAGTTATTTACAATTTTCAACTGTTAACTCTTTATTAAACTGTCGTGATATCCTTTTAACTAACATAATTACAATGACTTTCTTTTATGTTTATATTTCCATGCACCATTTATTCTTGAGACCAAACCCAATTTGTTTTTTACACTAAATGCAACCATGAGCCTCTCACGTATGGGCATGATAGTCTTTTTGTTGCCAATCTTAGTGGGGGGCTTTCTCCCTTCCTCTCAAGTCCGAACAATCTTTTTTACCGGGCTTGGTTATTTACACATCCCTCATTTTATTTGCACATCCCTTGAACCCTATAGAAAGCGTATAGGTCAATACAGTTACTCTGAGTCCAAGCGTATTGAGCAATATACTTCCTATATGTGTACTTGAGTACAAACTTTTAAGAAGATGGTCAGCTAATGATTAGAGGGACAGGGGAATCATATAGGGTCATACACTTCCTCTACATTGGGTCTAATGGAACCATATTGCTCCATACGCTTCCTATACTTTGGGTTTTGGGGAACCATATTACCCCATATATATATATATATATATATAGGGAATGTTCATTTGAGAAGAAATTTAATGTGAGAAGAAAAAGAAGAAATGACATAATGGTAAAACATTAAAATAGTTTATAACTCCTCTCATTAATTATGTTATCTCTCATTAATAAAGTAAAAACATTTTATCCTACACATTTCAAAATTTATCCTACATATGTCTTACACTTACCAGAATTTACCCTGCACACATGTAAATTTACCATAAGTATTTCAAAATTTATCCTACACATACTAAAATTTATCCTACACATGTCGAAAATTGTTCTACACCATAAATTATTTTATCTTGAAAGAGTATATTAAAATAATGAGTTACAAGTTTAACTAATTAACTAATTAATGACAATTATAGATTTACCTATATGCCCTTTTTCATAACATTAAATACAAACATTAAATGAAGTAAATGGAGAATTTCTATTGATTTGAAAGTTATTCTTTTAATTCTTAAAAAAAATTCTTCTCATTTGAACTCTCCACTATATATATATATATATATATATATATATATAATATATATATATATATATATATATATATATATATAGGGTCGGGTTCTAGAGTGAACACTAGGTTGAGAGTGAACTGTGTAATCATCACAAGTGTCTAGAAAGGTGTTAAGAGCTGTAAGAGTGTGGCAATTTGCAGGAGAGGTGGCATCTTGACAGAAATTTAGGGTTTTTACACATTTAGCCCCTCAAAAATAATTTTATGGATTGTCATTAACTGTCCCTTGACTTATATTCAATGACATAATGATACACTTTAGTTCTTTCCGTTCAACACGTGATGTGTTGAAGCAGAGTGAATAACCGAACGTTAACGAGTGTCGCGCTAGGTGCTTTTATGACTTATTCGTAGTTACTAGCTTAGAATATGATAATTACGAGTTCTTGTGATTTTATGGGTTAAATTACCTAAATTAGTAAAGTTAAAGGTTCGGTGATGATGTGTGATACTCAAGGATGGTGAATCAAAAGATATAACCTTAACCATGAGTCGTTCGGGTCGAAAATGACTTGGTTATGCAAGGAAAACGAAATAATAAAGTCTAGGGGCCTTTGGGTTATTAGTTGAAAGTTAAAATGATGGAAAAAGTGAAGTTCTAGAGGCCCATCGTAGGCTACGGTCATCAGATCGTAGCTTACGTTTAGTTTTAAAATCAAACCAGTGAGCCTGGATGGTAGCTTATAGTCCTAGACCGTAAGCAACGATCACGTTTAAATTTTTTTAGACATACGTTTGAGGAGTTGAGTGGCTAACTTATTTGAGGCATCATCCAAGGGTACTTACACGTGTCGGTATAATACCGGGCGTGAATTTTACAAGGTGTTACATATACGCTTCCTATTAAGCCTAGGGGAATCGTATTGCCCTATACGCTTCCTATTGGGGTCACTTTGAGTATACTAATAGGAATCGTCTTGCCCAATACACTTCTTATTGATTTAATTTGTTCACCAACCCTAGCTCTATAGGAATTGTATTGCCCTATACGCTTCCTATTAAACTTATGGGAATCGTATTGGGCAATACGCTTCCTATTGAGTCACTTTCAGACCTTTTCAGTTTTGAACTGCGTGTATGTCAGAGAATCTCTAGGTTGTACCAATAGGAACCGTATTGCCTAATACGCTTCCTATTGATGTCGCATTTAATGCTTCAAACCCTATGAGAAGCGTATTGACTATACGGTTCCTGTTGAAGGATGTACAAAATTTTTAGGGGATGTGCAGATAACATCCTTGAATCTTAACGCGCCTCTCCCAGCCATTCCGGCCTTTCGTTTTCGTTTTCCTGTGCCTTTAATTACAAGAGTAAAGCATTATTATGAAAATCTGGAACTCATAATGAAAGTTTATTTCAAGAAATTAAATAATAAGATTAAACATATAAAACTGTCTATACAATATTATTGGAGCGAGATTTCCTAAAAAGGGGAGTTTTGAATAAATAGCCTAAATCAGATTGTAAAGATCACATTTAAGACTCCTTATAACTAGAATTAAATCACATTTTGGTCCCAAAACACATTCTCTCACATTTTAATACAACACAAAAACATTATACAACATAGGAATACAACACAATTTTTGGATTTTTTTTAGTTACAACACAAAAACATTATACAACATAGGATTGTAACACAATTTTTTGGATTTTTTAGTTGTCATTTTTTATATAACAACATGATATTCAAATTAAAGATAAAAAATACTGAATTTCAGTATTCAATTATAATGTCAAATAAAAAAGTTATTAACATTTAAAATAAAAGTCGGGGAATTTGAAAAAAAAAAGTCAGCACATATGCCTATACAAAAGTAACATTCCATATTTTTTTCCTTACACTTTGATTTAATCCATTGATTGGAAAAATGAAATTTAATCCATTGATCTAATCCTTACAAACAATCAATTTTTTTTATTGTATACTATCCTTTTTATTATAGTACATATTAGGTGGAAAAAATCGAAATTTAATATACTTTTAAGAATTAAAGTAATTTCAACTTTTAGAATATATACTACAGTCATTTAAAACATACTGTTAACTTTTAAACCAGTTTTTTCTTCACAATCTATAAAGGTCCATAACTACGTTAATATTAAAATAAATACATGTTAAAATGAGTTTTTTGTTCTCTTTAATTTTAGTATGGTATTATTACATTTAAAAAAACATATTATGTGATTACCATTGTCTGTATTTCTCGTTGCATCGCATAAGCAACCCTCTAGTGTGTGTATATATGTATATGTGTGTATCGTTGGAGAACCATCCCGATTTTATAGAACCTAAGAAGTTCTAGCTCCCAACCGATTATTACAAACTTTTATACCAAATTTCTATTTATATGACTAACTTATAGATGTATAATAATTTTGACAGACTTTACAACATATCATCCCTTACATATGTAGTCTGCAACAATTGAATTTTATTTAATACATACATCATTTCTTTGCCAGTTTTTTTAATTCTTTTTACATCATACATACAGGTTTTTGTATTTTTCTTTTATTAAAAATCATTTGGGAGCTTGCAGTTCTCATAGTTTTATTAACTTGGAGTGGTTATTAAAGTAGTCATCTCATATGTATAGGGTTAGGTTCATTTGTGAACAGCCCCCTTATAGTGAACTGTGTAAACTAATCATATCCTGTGATAATTAATACATAAGTGTAAATCAACAGCCAAGAATTGATAAGGATTTAATGATAAAAGTACATTAGTGTATTTTACGATTTGATGATGTAAACAACGGTCAGGATTTGTTTACTCAGTTCACAAATACACTAGTGTTCACTCTAGAACCCTACCATACACACACACACATATATAGGTAGAGGATCCTGTAAAAGTGCCCAAAGTGTGAGAAGTTTGAGAAATATTGTGGAGATGACATGTATCTTCCATCTAAATTAATTCAAAAGGGTAAACAAGTAATTTTCACATTGATTCAATTAATTGATAACCTTCCATAACCGCTACCATTATTATAGGAACACGATTTTGTAACAGGTCTACGATGGATGTATAATGTTATATAGTGTTATACTGTTACGTATTTTGTAACGGGTTTATGATGGATGTATAGTGTTATATATTTCTAGTAGCAGGTCTATGATGGATGTATAGTGTTATAGTGTTATATAGTGATATATTCTTTTGTAGCAGGTCTATGATGGATATATAGTGTTATAGTGTTATTTCTAGTAGAAGGTCATTATTTGCAATGCTATGGTTGTCACACCCCGACCCGCAGCGGAAATGGTGATCGGGGCATGATTGGGTTTTCATCAAAGCTCATGACATTTACTGTAAAGTTTCATATTTATTATTTCTTTTAAAGAAGAACATTACAATAAACATACAAGTACAACATGTTCAAATACATATTTCATGACTTCATTATTTTTCTTCTAAGGCAACTTCCTATGTGTTCCTTGCTTCAACCTGTCCACCTGTATCATGTTTAAAAATAGGGTTTTGGGTCAACAAAAAGTTGGCGAGTGAATCTTATTTAAACATTTGAAAGGATTAGTTATGTTGGTTATTTAAATAAAATTGTGCATAACCAAATATGAATAAACGTAAATGTAAATTCAACCATAAACACATAATATCAAATAATGCACACGCACACACCAAATGATGAACAATGAGATAAAGGCTCAATCAAACGGAGCCGATCGAATGAGGCACCTGATGCTCAACTCGTCTCCCACGAGGAACTGATGGGCCTAATGAATGATTTGCACACAAACTTGACAAGAATATAAACACACATCACAACAAATAATATTTACATCATAAGTTTAGGTCATATAATGGTAATAGCACAAGTTTGAATAAATGAAATAATTAAAGCGACACATGATACACCCCAAAACATGAATAAAAAGGGGAATTTGTAAGAATTCACTCACAGTGGGTGCGTTCCTTGATGACGATGAATGCGCACGAATATTATGATTCAACGACGAGGGAAAAACTAACCTAAATAATAACGAAATGATTCGGTAAATAAATAAATTTTATTCGAGATTAATGTTTTTAATTAGTGCTTTTAATGGAATTTTTAGATTTATTTTTGTGAGTTTAAGGACACTTTCTAACTTGAAAAATATTATTTTTAAGTGTTTTTAATTGATTTTTAAATAAAATAAATAAATAAAAGAAATAAAAAAAATTTGACTTTTTGACCCCGTTGACCATTGACCGGTCGAACTGTGTTTAATTATGCGCTGAGTGAGGTTCGAACTCGTGACCTCTCGTATACGTGCACGCAGCTCTACCAACTGAGCTACGTGTCTAACCCGAAATAAATCGCATTTTTAATTATATATATATATATACTAGTTAGAACATATCAGAAATTATTTAATTTAAAAAGGATTTATAATCCCTTGAACCGGCGTGCATGACATGTTTCGAACCCCTAGCCATCGATTTATATTGCACCCAGCCCAACCAACTGAGATGGGTGTCTAACCCGTTATAGACAGAATTCATATTATATTTATATACTCGCTCGATTAACTTATGTTTTTATCCCTTAAAAAGATTGGTGATATGAACGGATCGTTGTAAGTAATAAGACTCGAACTCGGGACATGTGGTTTAACTTTGCACACAGTCCACCGCTGGACTGTGTGTCTAACCGGTTAAATATCCGCTTTTATTTATATTTAAACACTAAAACAACTTCATCTTCTTCATTGTTTTCAACATCGGAACAGGGCTCGACAGTTTATACATTTTAGCCGTTCTAATTTACTGATGGTATTCTAAATGAATTAAACATGACATATATGGAAGTTTTAGGGACTCGTACCAATTGGAAGACAGGATTTCTGATTTCCGACAGGAGTCGTCGGCTCTGATTTGTGACTCTCGGCTGAGTAAAGTGTTTGACAGTTTAGATTCTTGTGTTATGAAATTAAGTTACTGAGTAAGAGATGTCAAGAGTTTTTAGATGATTATACCGATCGACAGTGAGACTTCGATGTTTCAGTGAAATTCGGTGAGTGTGAAATTTCCCGGCGGCGTAGTCTGGGACAGATTCTGGTTGAAGGATTGAAGTTAATACATGTCGAATAATGGATTACAAACAAAAGAGTCGAGAATTTTACCGATTTGAAGTAAGTCTCGGTTTTCCGGTGAAAGTCCGGCGAATGCAGAATATCTCCGGCGACGTGCTAAAGTTTCGAGAGATTGTGCGATTTTGAGCGAAAAGGTTACCAGAGGTTTGGGTGAGTATTTATAGGGAAGAACAGGATGTATTGGGTCTGAATTTTGTCTTGAATTCGCGGTCAAAGTTTTTCCGGCGGTTACGACTGAAATTGGGGGTTAGACATCGGTTATAACCGATGCCGAAATTAGTTCACGCGTTTCAGTCAAAGGAAACGGTCGTGATTCGCGAAATCTTCGGTTTTTCCAGCGACTGCGGATTTGGGGGCGCTGATTACCGATTTTTGAGTTTCGGGTTACTTAAATGTTATTTGTTTCTGTATTTGTTACAAATGAAATGTGTGGCGGAGTGGTGTGGTGTGTGTTTGTGTTCGTGGTTGACCCGGGTTCCAAACCCGGCGTCTCCATATATTTTTTAATTCTCGACTTTTTTGGTATTTAATAATTTTGGTTTAAAATTCATATATATATATATATATATTAATTATGTATTGTTTAAAATTTGCCCGAGGAATAAATATGCAACGAAAAATTATAACTGAGTATTTGATTTATAAACGAAGCGGATTTTGAAAACCCGTTTTTCGACGGATGTTACAGTATCCCCTACTTTTAGAAATTTTGTCCCGAAATTAAGTAGTAGCGGTATATTTGACTTGAAGGGAGGATGTTTTAATTTTGACGATTACATAATTAGAAGAGGGTGAGAGTTTAAATCTTATTGAGGCGGTAACGTTCCTAGTAAGGGTTGGATATCCTGCTACAGGAATCGCTTTTTGTTGCCTAAAGTATGGGAATGCGGAACATGGATAAACTGAGTTGATTGACTAGGCATGATTTTATGCATAAGAGTTTTGAGGGAATTGGTACGTTTGAAGTGATAAGGTATGTATCATAAAACAAAAACTTCAACCATGACGATATTTACACGGAACTTCTCATAACCTCCTGGTAATGATTTTGATCCTTTGCCAAGAATACTTATATATAGGAAGTACCAGCGGCGTATCCACCATATTCTTGTCAAATTTTCATTGGCTTTATTAGTAAATTATTATCAGTTCTATGTGACTCTAAAACATAAACAAACACAACAACCAAAGCTTGAGTCTCAATTCTGAAAGGATACATGACTGAATGATGACAGTACCTCTCTCGTTTGTTATGATGAAGGGGTTAGTCTATGTAAAAGTGAGACACAACCCAACTTCTTTAAATGATGTGATCGAGGTACGTCGAGATGTTTGATGATATGAATGTTAAATCAATGGGTATAAAACAAAACTATAATATCAATTTGCATTAAAATTCTTGGATACATAAATTCCCAATTTACAACTGGGAGACGTAAATATTGAGATAACATAAAGAAAACATTAAAACTAAACGGTTGGAGTTGAGTCTTGACTCTTGGTGAGGGAAAGCTAGTTGGGTGATTCGTTTGGGCCGTTATTATCTTCAACAGGATTGGTGTTGATGTTGTAAGCTCTTCCTTTTGTTGGTGGTGGAGCTGGGTTTGCTTGATTTGCTTGGTTAACTGGGTTTGCTTGAGCTTGGGCGTTTATGATGCTAACCAATCGAGGGCACGTGTTTCTAAAGTGGGTAGGGTCGCCACAATTAAAACAAGCTCGAACATATGGGAACATGGGGTATTGGGGTTGTTGATATGTTTGGATCATGTTTTGAGTAGGGGGTGAGGGTTTTTTTGAGGGGCACAACAAATTTTGCTCCAATGACCATAACCCCCACAATTTGCACACAGTCGACAAGGTACGGTAGATGGATGGTGATAAAAACAGGTGTTGCATTGAGGGTGAGGTCCAATGTAAGGTTTCTTATTTGGGTAAGTAGAGTTGGGTGCTACTTGAGTGATTGGGATAGCTTGGAGGGGTATGGCTTGTGAAGCTGGTTGATTGCCTTGGGTAATAGCGAAATTTTGCCCGTCTCGTTTTCTCTTAGGAGTGGTTTGAGAAGAGGATTCGGTTTGGGTTGGGTTTGAGGTTTCAGTTGATGCTTTATCCTTCTTCTTCTCCTCCGTGAAGTCTTTATTTCGTATGCGGTCTTCGGTGCGCTCTGTAGCTAACTCCATTGCTGCTTCCAAAGTTGCAGGTGTGGTACTTATTATAGGGTCTTGAATTTTTTAAGGAAGACCTCGAATGTAGTGCTCGATCAAACGGTAGAGGGGAGTGAACAAGTTGGGGACCATCTGATTTAACTCAAGGAATCTCTTGTTGTATGTGGTGTGGTCGCCCTCCTTTTGTTTCAACGAATAGAACTCATCTTCCAATTTCTTTATTTCGCTTCTTGGACAGAAACGTCTTGTCATGATTTCCTTCAATTCTTCTCAAGTCAAAGTCATAGCATTCTCAGTACCTCGCTTGGCCTTCTCTGTATTCCACCATGTAAGTGCTACTCCAAACAAACGACCGGTAGCATATCGCACCTTGCGATCATCGGGACAGTCGCAATTGAGAAAAGTGTTTTCCATCTCCTCAAACCAATGGAGGAGAGCGGTGACACCTTCAGTCCCTTCGTATTTTGGAGGATCGCAGGATTTGAAATGCTTGAAGGTGCATTTAGTGGTATTTGGGGGAGGGTTGACAACATTTTGATCTTCTTGATTGATTGGGTTGATGGAATTAGCGGTAAGGGCTTGTTGAACTTGAACTACGATGTTGGGTATTACGGCAGCCATTTGTTGACCGATTTGGGCAGCCATGCGCTCGCGGGTTTTTCCTGATCTCATTTTTCTACGAGAGAGACTAGAAAACATCTACAAGAAATACGTATCAAGATTATGAGTTTGACGTTTTAGGTGTCATGTGTTATATTTAGAAATGAACATTCATAAAACAAATAGAATAATAAACTTACTACATCCATAGGATGTCTTGGGCTTTGCTCGTAATTGGGCCTTGCATGTCTCCATACTTCACCTTCATAATCATGTGGGCCCCCATGATTACCGGGTCTTTCATATGGTTCGCATGTGTTAGCCTGGTAACGTACACTAAAACCCGGAGAAAATCGAGAAATATGAATGTAACGTATGAAATTCGGAGTGCATCCAGGTGTGGACACGGTGACACCTCAAAGTGGGGTTAGTTCGAACGACGTTTGGTGTGGCATGCTTTGGCCTAATAGGTCCTTCGTACTCTCATCGTGAGTCCCCAGGTAGGCAAACTGGTCCGTTATATTGGATTTATACGAATGCTAACCTAGACAGGACGTTCCGACTACCGGTACTTGTACCCTTACGGTTACTACATGCCCGTCGTAGAAACTCACTTTGATGAGATTGAAAAATGAAAAATGCGACAAAATCTTGAATAAAGGAAATATGAGGATGATTTGAATATGTGAACATTGAAATATACGTGATGAATGTATATGTAAGCATGTTAAGTTTGACAATAAGTATAACTCATTAAGTATCACACAAAATGATTGGGATGTGTTTGCATGCATTTGTGTGTGTAATAAATACAAAACAAATAAGCATCATGAGTTTGCATGTAACCAAATAAACAATTAAAATCTAATCAACTATAGTATAGGCTCTAAGGGTCTAATAACCTATCCTATATCCCTATAGTCAAAAGCACTGATACCAATCTGTCACACCCCGACCTGCAGCGGAAATGGTGATCGGGGCATGATTGGGTTTTCATCAAAGCTCGTGACATTTACTATAAAGTTTCATATTTATTATTTCTTTTTAAAGAAGAACATTACAATAAACATACAAGTACAACATGTTCAAATACATATTTCATAACTTCATTATTTTTCTTCTAAGGCAATTTCCTATGTGTTCCTTGCTTCAACCTGTCCACCTGTATCATGTGTAAAAATAGGGTTTTGGGTCAACAAAAAGTTGGCGAGTGAATCTTATTTAAACATTTGAAAGGATTAGTTATGTTGGTTATTTGAATAAAATTTTGCATAACCAAATATGAATAAACGTAAATGTAAATTCAACCATAAACACATAATATCAAATAATGTACACGCACACACCAAATGATGAACAATGAGATCAAGGCTCAATCAAACGGAGCCGATCGAATGAGGCACCTGATGCTCAACTCGTCTCCCACGAGGAACTGATGGGCCTAATGAATGATTTGCACACAAGTTGACAAGAATATAAACACACATCACAACAAATAATATTTTCATCATAAGTTTAGGTCATATAATGGTAATAGCACAAGTTTGAATAAACGAAATAATTAAAGCGACACATGATACACCCCAAAACATGAATAAAAAGGGGAATCTGTAAGAATTCACTCACATTTGGTGCGTTCCTTAATGACGATGAATGCGCACGAATATTATGATTCAACCGACGAGTGAAAAACTAACCTAAATAATAACGAAATGATTCGGTAAATAAATAAATTTGATTCGAGATTAATGTTTTTAATTAGTGCTTTTAATGGAATTTTTAGATTTATTTTTGTGAGTTTAAGGACACTTTCTAGCTTGAAAAATATTATTTTTAAGTGTTTTTAATTGATTTTTAAATAAAATAAATAAATAAAAGAAATAAATTTTTTTTGACTTTTTGACCCCGTTGACCGTTGACCGGTCGGACTGTGTTTAATTATGCGCTGAGTGAGGTTCGAACTCGTGACCTCTCGTATACGTGCACGCAGCTCTACCAACTGAGCTACGTGTCTAACCCGAAATAAATCGCATTTTAATTGTATATATATATATATATATATATATATATATATATATATATATATATACTAGTTAGAACATATCAGAAATTATTTAATTTAAAAAGGATTTATAATCCCTTGAACCGGCGTGCATGACGTGTTTCGAACCCGTGGCCATCGATTTATATTGCACCCAGCCCAACCAACTGGGCTGGGTGTCTAACCCGTTATAGACAGAATTCATATTATATTTATATACTCGCTCGATTAACTTATATTTTTATCCCTTAAAAGATTGGTGATATGAACGGATCGTTGTAAGTAATAAGACTCGAACTCGGGACATGTGGTTTAACTTTGCACACAGTCCACCGCTGGACTGTGTGTCTAACCCGGTTAAATATCCGCTTTTATTTATATTTAAACACTAAGCAACTTCATCTTCTTCATTGTTTTCAACATCGGAACAGGGCTCGACAGTTTATACATTTTAGCCGTTCTAATTTACTGATGGTATTCTAAATGAATTAAACATGACATATATGGAAGTTTTAGGGACTCATACCAATTGGAAGACAGGATTTCTGATTTCCGACAGGAGTCGTCGGCTCTGATTTGTGACTATCGGCTGAGTGAAGTGTTTGACAGTTTAGATTCTTGTGTTATGAAATTAAGTTACTGAGTAAGAGATGTCAAGAGTTTTTAGATGATTATACCGATCGACAGTGAGACTTCGATGTTTCAGTGAAATTCCGGTGAGTGTGAAATTTCCCGGCGGCGTAGTCTGGGACAGATTCTGGTTGAAGGATTGAAGTTAATACATGTCGAATAATGGATTACAAACAAAAGAGTCGAGAATTTTACCGATTTGAAGTAAGTCTCGGTTTTCCGGTGAAAGTCCGGCGAATGCAGAATATCTCCAGCGACGTGCTAAAGTTTCGAGAGATTGTGCGATTTTGAGCGAAAAGGTTACCAGAGGTTTGGGTGAGTATTTATAGAGAAGAACAGGATGTATTGGGTCTGAATTTGGTCTTGAATTCGCGGTCAAAGTTTTTCCGGCGGTTACGACTGAAATTGGGGGTTAGACATCGGTTATAACCGATGCCGAAATTAGTTCACGCGTTTCAGTCAAAGGAAACGGTCGTGATTCGCGAAATCTTTGGTTTTTCCGGCGACTGCGGATTTGGGCGCGCTGATTACCGATTTTTGAGTTTCGGGTTACTTAAATGTTATTTGTTTCTGTATTTGTTACAAATGAAATGTGTGGCGGAGTGGTTGGTGTGTGTTTGTGTTCGTGGTTGACCCGGGTTCGAAACCCGGCGTCTCCATATATCTTTTAATTCACGAATTTTTTGGTATTTAATAATTTTGGTTTAAAATTCATATATATATATTAATTATGTATTGTTTAAAATTTGTCCGAGCAATAAATATGCAACGAAAAATTATAACTGAGTATTTGATTTATAAACGAAGCGGATTTTGAAAACCCGTTTTTCGACGGATGTTACAATGGTGTCTTATTTTACGTTCATGGTGTTTTACTGAAAAACACAACGCCTTAAATCACAATTCAATTAAAACACCATTGTATGGACATAGAAAAAAACATCATGGACTAAAACATCCAATCAAAATGTAATTTTTTTCTCTACATAAGTATAACAATATGGTATTCATATTAAAAATAAAAAACACTCGTTATTATGGTGTAATTTTTTTTCTAAAAGGAGTTACGCATAAAAAGATATTACGTTTAAAAAAAAAGGGGGAGAAGTTGCATGTGCCTTAATTTGAGTTTCTTAATTTAAAAATGTTAAATTACCTTTATACCCTTAATCTAGAATATTACTTATTGTAATGGTAAACACTATTTACAAGATTGCCATCAAGACCTCAACCATTAGATTAAAGATCTAATGGTTTAAATTCTTTCTTACCATTCTCACAAAAAACACTTTTTTACAATAATATATAGGGTGGGGATATTGTAAAAAAATGTTTTTTGTGAGAAGGGTAAGAAAGAATCTAAATCATTAGATTTTTAATCTAATGGTTGAGATCTTGATAACAATCTTGTAAATAGTGTTTACCACTAAAATAAGTAATTTTATAGATTATGGGTATAAAGGTAAATTTAATATTTTTAAATTTAGAAAGTCACATGCAATGCACATGCAAGTTCCCCTTTCTTTTTTAAAGGTCATAACTTTTTATACGCAACTCTATTTTTTAAAAAAAATTACTCAATAACAATGAGTGTTTTTTTATCTTTAATATGAGTACCATATTGTTATATTTATGTAGAGAAAAAAACTACGTTTTAATTGGATGTTTTAGTCCATGATGTTTTTCTATGTTCATACAATGGTGTTTTAATTGTATTGTGATTCAAGGCGTTGTGTTTTTTAAGTAAAACACCATGAACGTAAAATAAGACACCATAACATTGCAAATAATGAATTATTATTCAAGTCATGGTGTTTTAACATCTAGAGTCCGTAACATTGTATTGTGTTTACAGTCATGGTGTTTTAACATCTAGAATAGCAATAGAATCATTCTAAATGTTAAAACACCACGACTGTATTATGATTCAATCCATGGTGTTTTTGGAATCTGTATGATGTTTTATACCTGCAAAAATAACAAAAATCATTACAGATGTTAGAACACTATGGTTGTATTACGATTCAAGTCGTGGTGTTTTCTGAAGTTTGTATGGTGTTTTATACGAACTGAAGATTAATTCCAAAAATAACTGATGAATTCCAAAAATAACTTATGAATTTGGTTACAAGATTATATCTTTAATCAGGAGTATGGGTTAAACTACCATCTTACCCTTAAACTAATAAAATAGATAGGGACATGTGTCATCGCCATAGTCTTTCTTATCCTTCTCACACTTTTCGTTTTTTTACAGGATCCTCTACCTATATATATAATCATGTTCGGTCCCTATGCTTTTGCACCCTAGCGTCGGTAGGCACCCAGAGAGCTGCCTTCGAGCAGGTTTTTTCGGACGTTTTCTAGGATCAGAAGGAACCGCTATAATGACGACTACGTGCGTTTCATTCTCTTCGATTTTATCTTTGATTGCTTTTTATGAAGTCGCACCGAAGCTAGTGCTTGATATCTAAGAATTGCTCCATGGATCTCATCGGAAAATGTTTGATGCTTCTTGGGGCTTCTTTGGCGACCGTGGAGTCACCGGATGAATTGCCGAGTAGATAGATCAGATTCGGACGCGGTTGTTGCTCCACGGCGATACGAACTCGACTCGCTCCTACCCACCCTGGGGCACCATAGCATGTCGGGAATAAGGGGGACATACCGGACGTAACCACTCCCTTTGACAGAGATATAAGGCCGAGGAGGCTTGTCTGCCTAGGCAAAATTCACTAGCTACTTCATCCTGATGGATGCCTTCTCTGTTTCTAGTGCATGGGAATCGATGCGGGCTTCTCATCCTTTGTCTACTGGTGGAAATATGTTTGGAATAAATGCGTACACCCAAAGGCAGGTTTTTTGGCGACTTATGCATAAGGCAATATCTACTGATGAGCGTATGTGATTACGTACTCTGGGTACGTTATTACGTATAGACGATTTTACCGTCAATTTGAAGTACAGGTGTTAGATTCTTGTGGCTTCTTACTTTCTCACGAAATTTTCAGTTAGTATATATATATACACACACACTAGAGGTGTACCTTCACGATGCGACAAGGAAGATGTTAGATTCTTGTGGCTTCTTACTTTCTCACGAAATTTCACTTTGTACATATAAACACACACACTAGAGGTGTACCCTCACGATACGACAAGGAACACAACACTGTTCGTGTTGAAACGTCATGTACATAATCTATAAACACCATAAAGAATGCCATTATCAGATTCACCCAGTTAAAGTGTAAATTTATTTAGTTATTAAAAAACTACCGTACTTATATTACATATAAAAACACTTATTATTATAGTGTAATTAAAAAGATAATAACACATAAAATATGAACATTTAAAAAAGAATTAAGGAATATAAATGTACTATATGTGATATTAGAAAGTCAACAATGGTTGATTATTAAAGATAATTTACCCCCTTAAAATGTTAGAAGTTAATATAAAAGGACAATCTCGTCCTCGATAGTAATATAATATATATATATATATATAATTTTGTTTCCTTAAAAGTCAGAAAATAGGAGTTTAATCAGTCATACCGTGTCTCGAAGCGAATCATTGTGTGTCCTTGTAGGATAAATCATGCGTTCAATAGGTGAAGTCACTAGAAAGGAATTCAATATATGTTTTCATATTTTTAGAACATATGTTTTCATTACAACCTAATCAATTTTTTTAGAACGGTTCCTAATATTAATCTACTCCTAACATCGCAGATAAAATTCTTTTTAGAACGATTCTTAATATTAATCTACTCCTAACATCGCTTATAAAATTTGAACCTTGCACCTCTAAGATATAAACAACACATATTAATCTACTCCCAATTGCTTGCCTTCAGTAACATACCGAGTATTTCTTTTCAAGTTTTGCTTTTGCTTTAATTCTTTACATTTTGTTGTTGGTGTTTGTTTCTGGTGTATTTTTTTAAGCCACACACTTGTAAAAAAGAAAAAAAAACAAAATTCCTTTTACCATTCTAAAGAAATAGAAATCCTATACATTAATTATGTGATTAAGATAACTATTTATTTGATCCGTGAGCATTGTGCATACCGTTTGTATCATCCGAATGGTTCTTCTCCTGAATCATCAAGTTTTCGTTCATCTGTAAAAGTGACAAATTCATTCACGTATATAGCAAACATTATTTCTATTTAGGATATGCATGCAATGCATAATTCATACCTGAAGCTGGGCTGCGATATACTAATTAATATTGCTACATAGTTTCCCTACATGCTCAAATGTGATCTTGGGTATATGATTCTCCCATAACTCCATCTCTTCATGCTAGGACAATCTTCCACAATCATAATCTCCAAAGATGGATATTTGATGATAGAATGACCAGAGTAGAAGCTCTCGAGTTTGGGCAGTTGTCGAAGGGAAATCAGGTAAGGGGGAACACGACATCCGTATCCTGTGTTACTAATTCAGTTTTACTTCCAGATATTTGCTCGTCTCTAGTCGAAATGACAACCACCAAACTGCCACAATTACTGATTTCTATATATCTTAGCTTGACAAGCATTTTTGCCGCACTTATAGGGAATAACTCTAATAAGGAGTTGCAACGTGTAATTTTTATTTTTGCTAGATTAGAAAAGCTTATAATTTGATGTGGACTAACCCATAGAAGTTCCAACCTGTTCACCAAGCTTCTTAACATTTTTACACCGCCGCAAATCAATACACTTTAATTTTTTACAATTTGTATAAAGGACTGCTAGTACGCTCTCCAAATCCTTTATATACCATAAAGTTAACTTTTCACTTGCCTAAATTAGTTTCATAGCTGACATCATGAGTGGGATGCTATTTTCTGAAATACGTAGAATGAGTTTATAATCATCTGCTGGATCCATGAAATAAGTATCCTCAATGAGAAATTCTGTCAAAGTTTCATAGCTGACATCTTCAGGAATATAATGCAATCCAGGAACTTTTAAATGTAGAATTTTGAGCGAATCACTTAGCTCCAGAAGAAAGTTACAATTCCCTTCCTTCAACCCAACATACAACTCTTCCAAGCTAATGAGCTTTAATATAACACCAGGTGTTACATAAGACAAATGTTCACAAGAGTAAACATCTAGCAACTTTAAATTGGTCAATTGCCCGATTTCTTTAGGGATATTTGTAATTCTAGTTCGTCTAAGCAATAGAATCTCAAGACATGTTAACTCCCCAAGTAAAGAAATTTCACTGATAGATTTGTTTCCACGTAGATCTAGTGTGCGGAGTAGTGTGAGCTGCTTTAGTGATTGTGGGGTATCTAAAACTTTAAGTTTTTCCATACCTCGAAAGAATTCATCAGGAATTGTAACTAGATAATTGTCTTGTATAAGGAAAGTATCAAGGTGTAGGAAAACAAGTTCATGATCATGAAGATTAGAGATTCTATTTTCGATGAGCGATATCTTATTGTAGCTTTCTAAATGGTTTTTTGGTTGCCATTCGCTCAACCTTATTCCAGCCTGCACCCAATACTTGTCGTTACCTTTAGAAGTAACGAGCATTGCCATATCACGAACAAGGTCATGCATTTTGAAAGTTTTGTGACATCCAGGCAATAACAAAAAAGATGACTTAAGGGAGTCAACAGCTACTTGAACTCTATGTTTTGCCTTCTGAATACTGCTATCAGGATTATTAAATATCCCAAGAGCCAGCCCATAATATGTCAACCGTTGAAGATCAATGATTCCATCTTCTGGGAACATACTACACAATAAGAAGCACGATTTAGCTACATCACTTTCAAGATAGTCGTAGCTTAGCTTCAATTGCATTATTTCCTTTCTTTTAAAAGGGCATCCTCATCGGTTGGATCTTGTAGTCGATCAAGCGCTGCCTCCCAACTATTAATTTCTTTGTTTTTCAAAGCTTTTCCTACGGCTAGAATAAATAGTGGCAATCCACCACATTCTTTAACAACATCCAATGCGATTTTTTTCAATTTATCATCCCATTCACGTTCACCAACCACCCTTTCAAAAGGATCCATGCTTCTTTTTCTTTCAAAGGGTGTAAATTAATAACCTTCGCATCCATTGCCTCATACACAGACTCTAGTCTAGATGTAAGCAAAATCTTACAATTCATGTACCGATTCCCACATGGAATGCCCACTTCATCTAGCTTCAATTCCTCCCACACATCATCTAAGATTATTAGAACCTTCTCTCCATTTGTTATTTTTCTTGCTACTACTTGAACCTTTTCTTTAATTGTTTTCGCATCAATATTTTGTGAGACTGTTATAGATTCAATATGATCAAACTGATTGTTCATTGCTGCAGCAGCTTCACTGGCTAGGGTAGTTTTACCTACACCTCCTAATCCAATAATTCCAACTATTTGTAGATCTTTTACAGCTTGAATAATCCTCTTTAAAGTTGACTTTTGGGTATCTATGTTTTCAAGATCTTTTATTTGGTAGAGGTCTGTGAATCCTGGGGTGGGTAGAGGATCGAAGACACGATTTGTATAACCCTCAACTTCTTTTTTGAGCTGTAGAAGAGAAGTAGTTTTTTTGCTGTCATTTTGCCGTAATGATAGAAGGTGCCCAAATTGACACAAAAACGCAAGTTGCAGCAAGTCTTCTTGGATTATCTTCTTCGGTAATTAAGTTTGTGGCTTCGGATATTTTAACATTTGTGTTCACAATCCAGTTTTCCAGATCTTGTCCCGGATCTTCCCCTGCACGTTTAGCACGATCTATTCGTTGCTGAAGCGTTTCTTTTAAAGCCGTGATATTTTCGACTTCATCTTTAAAAGTTTTAACATTTTCAGAGCATTTCCACATGTAGTCAATCTCCTTTAGCCACACCAAACAATATGTCCATTACTTTTCCGGCCAATGAACTAGCGACCTCCATGGGCTTTTATGGAAAAGTAGTTTAAAGGATAGTATGTGGATCTATTAACAGGAAACAAACATACGATAAACAAACACTAAGAACGAAAGTAGTAAAATAAAGAAATAATAATAGGACATTGGGGGAAAGATATATACTTGCACTAGGAAACTAGACCTAAGAACATCAATAAGGCTGGTTTTATACCACGCTATAAAATTTCAAACTCAATTAAATAAAAGCCATAAAAATATTGATTCAAACTCGTGAGGGGGGCCCACCACAAGCTCAGAACACTGGCCACCAGCATTGTGTATGATCTAATCATCCATTAAAGAATGATATTTTGGTATACAAAACGTAGAAAAAAGTAACCGAATTTTACTTTACATTTAATGTATGATCTCTTATTAGACTATTGGTCCGGATATAATTCGTTTATAATAAAGGTATAGTCATCTATATAAATTTGTTGTAATCAGCAATTTATGGATTGAATAATACAATACTGTGATTTGATTTGGTATCAGAGCATAAAATCGAATCATGTCTTTTTCTTAAAAAAAACATCGCCTATAACTTTTAAAACCTACTGCTAAAAAAAATCGTCTATAACTTTTAAAACCTAATGCCGCCAATCAACAGCTTCTAACCCTACTGATGCCAATCAATAGTTGGCCTGCATCTCACAATCCTCTCAATAGTCTTCGGTAACAGTAACAATCTTCAGATTATCCATCATCCTCTGCAACAGTAATAACCATCTGATTACAACCTTTTGCATCTTCTAAGCAGCAATAGCATCAATAATCTTTTAACCTACGAATCTCATGGCCGCCATCACTTTATTTGCTAATCAAGAAAAAGCAACCTATCAATCTCATAAGTTTGCCTTCTCTCTTAAACCTACGAATTATGGCTATTGGAAGCAAATGCTTGAACCGTTTCTGATTTCTCATAACCTCTTCGGTTATGCAGATGGAACGATACCGTGTCCATCTTCTAAAGTTACCACAGGGATTACAACCACCGACAATCCAAGTTATAGTCCTTGGGGTGAAGAATGATGCTCATGTGCACCTACTAATATCTCTGAGGAATCGTTTCAACATGTCAAAGGGAAGGTCTCTCGTGAGATATGGTTGTCGGTTGAACGTGCATATGCACCGTTTCCTCATCTCATGAGTTCACCCTCAAAAGTCAGCTTCTTCGAATAACCATGAAAGGTGATGAAAAACCTGCAGAATATTTAAGTCGTGCTCAGGATTATGCAACCGCTCTAGCAAACATACGTGAATCAATGAAAGATAAAGATCTTGAGATGCTTACAATTACCCGTCTTCGTGAAGAATATTATGGTCTCAAGTCAAACCTTTTAACCCGACCGGTCACTTTTGGTGAGATTCATGGTCTTATTAGTTACCATGAGATTCATTTCGTCTTACATGCATTCAATTGTTAAATACGTGTTTACATACAAACCGATGCTTATAATACGTGCAAATACTCATACATTCATACTTGATACCTAAAATGTACTTGTATATACTTCACTCACTTAAAAACATGCAAAAATGACAAGTTATAGCCTGAAATGAAAGATAAACTAAGTTCAAGGACTAAAAATGGCATAATCCGGAGAAAGTGATTTCTAGCCCATGGATTTGTCCAATTTGTGTTTTCTACATTAAATGCACTCAACCAACAACCCCTCTAACCTCAACTATAAATACCCACCTCCTCCCACTCTCATTTCACACCTCAACACTTCTCTCTTTCTCTCTAAAGCTCTCTCTCCATCTGAAAGTTCAAGACTTTCAAAAGTTAGTTCTAACTCACCCTTATCTCTCTCTTTTGTTCTTTTCATCACACTTGAAACACCTTTGGGAATACTTCCATAAGTTTTCCATAGAAACCAACTAGGAATATCACCCTATTTAAGGTCCCAAGTGTAAGAACCTTCTAGTTTTAATAGGGTTTTTACCCACAAGTGTTGTATCCTTCCAAGCTTGTACTTGAGTTGGTAGAGTGTGATCACTTTGAAGCCTTGGCTATCCTACCTTCGATCCACCACCTCACTTGATGATTTTGTTTATTTTTCGTCTTTACTTTCTTGTTTAAATTTACTCATGACCATCCTTGTCGTCCTTGTGACGACTTGTACATTGGTGAACTATACGAAAGAGGTTAAAAAGGAAAGTTATCCTCCTACCTCCATGCATGACTTTTATGAACTTCCATGATGTTTATGTTTTACTTGTTACGTATGCTATATAATATATATGTGTATATATTCACTAACCGAACTCTTGATGGTAATCAAGTGATTGTCCGTCATGGTACTAGGTTACATCACCTACGTACTTAATCTCTTGTTACGATTTTAATGGGTAACCTAACCCATGAAAACACATTAACCCAAATGGGTCTTATAGTGTTAAAAACGAGTATTAAGTCTAGATGATTATTTTCTCGTATACATACTTAAGTATATTTAAATTCCTAAATCCTCCGTTATCATTCGAATACTTACCCACCTATGTCTTCCTCATGTAGGATAACTTGGTGATCCTCCAACTCCCCAAGCCCTTCACGGAAGTGACAAGGGGAAGCTTTTGCAAAACCGTGAGTTCACTCGACCCACTTTTCGTTTACAACACTTTTGGATGTAACATGTTACTTATACCAAACCACAACACTTAAACTTTATGAAATGCACCAACAATCATATACACATGAATACTTGATACGATTACTTGATGCTTATATCTTGGACATTCTTTATGTGATACTTTAGTCATTAACTTGTTTTAAGCCTTCGTTTGACATATATAGCGCTATAGGAAGTAACGCATCCCCCTCCATCGTGTAATCTTAAGGCCATGTCAAAACATAGTGATTGCATTAAGGGTTTGACTAGTAGTATTGCATGCCTTGTATATGCTCTTGTAGAATCATAGTTGCTATGAGGATTTTTTTAAACTTTATTCGTATTCGTATGCTATGCTTAAACTTGTATACTCGCCTTGCTTTTGCATTGAATTGTTATTTTAAAACATGTTACAGGTTGATGAAGAGGATGTTATGAAATCAAATAGCAAGGACTTAGATACACACATTTAGACGTTTAGGTTAATGTTGTTGTATCAATTTTGTTGTATTGTGTTATTTAAACTTGTTAAGTTTAATTGTTGTATTTGTTTCAATGTTGTATTTTGACAATTATTCTTGAAATGAAATTCAACTTTAAATTAAATATTGTCATTATTAGCGATGTGAGCAATGAGCAATCTCGTTATCGTCTCACGTCTCACTCTGATGTTTCTCTGCCATCGGTTGGGGTGTGACATTCAATTCACAATTTCCATCCCAACCACAATATTCCCCAACACCAGAGTCTCCCCAACCACAACCCGAAGAAGATGACGTTCAAGAATTTTTGCCGGAGACCCAACCGCAATCGTCTAAACGATAAAAAGGGAAGCAACATATGGTTGAGAAATATCAACCTTCGAAAGGGAAGGCGAAACTTTGGACGAAGATGGAGGAGGAGGCGTTAGCCAAGACGTAAGTTAGCACTTCCAAAAGCCCCATTATCGGTATATAACTTTTGCTACATTTTAAAAATATACAAAATATACTTTTTTTAAAATAAATTTTGCTACATTTAAAAATATAGGTACAAGCAAACCGGCGAAGGGTTTTGGAAAGAAATACTATCGAAGTTTCTTGCGATAATGGAACAAGGTCATTATCGCAACAACGATTCCATCTCTTCGAAGTGGAGAAAGATGCATCTGGTCGTTAACCGGTTTTCGGCGATTTATAATAACTTGTATACTGGTCGCCGTAGTGGGATGAGTGATGAAGACGTTTTTAAAGAGGCGATGCGTAGATACGAAGATACGCATCGGTCCGTTTTCCCCTACGTACGTGCTTGGGAAGTTTTGCGAACCAGTAACAAGTGGGCGTCGGTTACAAATGAGGTTGCAACGGCTAAACGAACAAAAACCTCGGGGACCGGTAGTTATAGTGCGGGGGACTCGGACGCACGATGCCAAATAAATATAAAACCGACGAGCCTGAATTTGACGATGAAGAGTTTTTGGTTTGACGAGCCCGGGCAGGGACAAATCCAAAAAGGCGGCAGTCGCAAAAAAAACAAGCTGCGACAGGGGGCGGTTCCAAAATGGACGAGTTTATGGCTCAGTTCAAAGCGTTCACCAAGTTCATGGCCCAAAAGGCAAAGGCGAAGGAACGTGAGGTCGAAGAACGGGTTCGGTTGAAACATGAGAAAAATGAGTATATAGAGTGGGAGATCATGACAGCCGACATAAACTCGCATCCGGAAGAAGATCGACCGATTTTGCGAAGAATGAAAGAAAAAATTTCAAAAAAGTGGAGTTCATAGGATTTTTTTTAGGTTATGTTTTTTATTTTTTTCGGTTACTTTTTTATTTTTTATGATTTTATTTTAGGTTATGTAATGTGTGGTTTTTCAATACTAATGATTTTATTTTATA
Source organism: Scalesia atractyloides (assembly GCA_947069175.1). Lineage (NCBI taxonomy): Eukaryota > Viridiplantae > Streptophyta > Magnoliopsida > Asterales > Asteraceae > Scalesia > Scalesia atractyloides. The sequence continues at coordinate 91,198,400 of CAMTDV010000012.1, forward strand.
TTAGTAAATTTTAAAAACTAATTTAATTAAAAAAAAAGAAAACTAAATTAACTAGGTGGGGTCGGGTCGTCACCTATTTCCTTGGTTCTATCCGTGGTGGGTCGTCCTTCAGAGAGGCTCATTACTCACACCGAGTAGGCTTAGGGGATTATACTATTAACAAATTTGATTTGTTTATTCTTTAGAGGATTATTTAACTAATAAATTTGATTTATTTAAAAACTACTTTTAAAACAAGTTAGTTTTTTTTCAAAAGATAAGATTTTTATGTACTATGTTTTTCCTTTTAACTTTTGCATAATTATTTGTAAAAATTTACCCTTTGACAACGTTAACTTTTAAATTTTCTTTCTCTTGTTCATGACAACTTTTCTCAAACAGGCTTAATTTTTCAAAAAATACGTGAAATAACTTTACTACATACCTCTATAATTTAGGGTGGTACCTTGTAAACCATCTTACATCTACATCTTGGAATTTAACCTCACACCAAGGAAGAAAATGACATATATACTCATCTCACTAATTAGACACAATGAGAGATCAAGAGTATTTGATGTGACTTTGTCTTTCTCAAGGAAGAGGCTTGAATGTTCCTAGTATATTATAAGTACTAACACTCATTACTTATTAGTTTTTAATCCTCAAAGTTTTACCCATATGTTTATGACACTTTATGTTGTGTAATAGTATATGGTCCCTTAAATGATACCCACTCACTCATATGTGTCAAAATCAGTACAATTTGGATTCGAGTGATACTAAGACTCCATGATTTTTAGTTGAAAATATAAAGGAAAATTCAATAATCCTAAGATATAAAGAGTTAGAATCATAAAAGACGAGTTATGCATACATGTAGTTTTTAAATGGCAATAGAAATATGTGATAGGCTATCTAGATGCGAAACTTGAGATTTCCGACCGGGGGTCGAAAACGTATATACCTAAAAAATTATAAAACCAGGGGATCGAAAACGTACATACCTAAAAAATTCTATACAAAAACTACATACTGAACACTACTAAGCGAAAAGTCCCCCTGTAACAATTGTGTAAAACGGGTTTAAAAAAAATGCACCGTTTTTTTAATCAAGTGTTGGTTAAATGTTCGTTGCGTAACTATTAGTGTCAAGTATTTTAATTGGTCACAATTAATAAATATTAGTAGAATTTAAACCATAATTAATAAATAAAACAATAAGTAAGTTAAATTAACTTTTAAAGTAATAAATCAAAAATTAAAATAAAAAGAAAGGGGGAAACCGGAATCGAACCCGGGTCTCCCGCACTCACACACACCAAACACCACTGCACTGCACGCACATTTGTGTTATGAGGGGAAACATTTAAGCATTATATTGAAGTTCGCTTAAAACCTGCAAATTCAAACATCTGGTCCGTAACCGGCAACAGATTCTTTGGGCAATCTCTTTCATCCGTTTTCGAATGGTCAGACATAACCGAAATCAACATCAATGTAATTGAAACGGATTTCAATTGTAGGTTTTAAATCATTGTGAAACTGAAAATCATCATCGGCTCTGGCACATTATAAATACAAATCGATTTCCTCTTAATCAGAACTCGCACATCCACTCGTTTATCACTTGTTCTCTCGGAAGTTTTTCTGTTCAACTTAATCATCGGGAACCTTGGTCGGAGCTAACGGAATCAGTCACCGGAAACCGAAGATTGTCGTTTGTTCGGTATCAATCTTTTGCTTATCGTTTATTTATTCGAACATTTATTCTTGTTAATCATAAATCAGTGAAGTTGATAAAAATATCGACCATCGGGTTTATGATATGTGATAAAATAATGAAGAAGATGACCTTATTAAAATGGATAAGAAAAAATTCCGGTTTTAAACGAGTTAGACACCCAGCCTAACTGGTTGGGCTGGGTGCAACGTACAAGTGAGGTTGCGGGTTTGCGTTATTTGATTTTAAAAACCTTTTTAATTAAATGATTTCTTATTTAATGTAAACAGTATATAAGATATTAACAATCAAGTATCTAACGGGTTACACGTAGCTCAGTTGGAAGAGCTGCGTGCACGTGAACGGAAGGTCTAGAGTTCGAATCTCACCACATGCGTCTAATTCCACCATAAAAACCGGTCAGGTCTCCCCCCCCGGTCAGACCTGACAGTATTTTTTAATACTATTTTATTTTATTTTATTTATTTATATTACTTATATATATTTTCTTTTAGTTAAAAATTTACTAAAAATACTTAATAATACAATTTCGAAGGTTATAAAACCTCCATAAAAACCACCAAAAATAACCTAAAAATCTAACAAAAATGATTAAATAAAAATATTAATTTGTTATATTTATCGAATTATCGTGATATTATTTTAGGTTAGTAATCGTTCGTTGATCAAATCCGCAACTCGTGCGCACTCATCATCATCCAAGAATACGCACCCACTGTGAGTGAATTATTACAAATTCCCCTTTTTATTCATGTTTTGGGGTGTATCATGTATCGTTTTATACATTTCGTTTATTCAAACACTTGTGCTATTACCATTATATGAACTAACGTGTGATGTAAATGTTATTTGTTGTGTTGTGTGTTTACATTCTTGTCAGTTGCGTGCAAATCATTCATTAGGCCCATCAGTTCCTCATTGGAGACGTTGAGCATCAGGTGCCTCATAAGATCGGCTCCGTTTGATTGAGCCTTGATCTCATTGTTCATCATTTGTCATGCTTGTGTGTGCATTGAGTGTTATTATGTGGTTTGTGGTTAGATTTACATATGCGTATACTCATATTTGGTTTATGCACATTTTTATTAAATAATCAATATAACTAATTCTTTCAAACGTTTAAATGAGATTCACTTGCCAACTTTTGTTGACCCAAAACCCCTATTTTTACACATGATACAGGTGGACAGGTTGAAGCAATGAACACATAGGAAATTGTCTTAGAAGAAAAATAAAGAAGTCATGAATGTTGTATTTAATACATATTGTGCTTGTATGTATACGTGGTTGTTGTAATTTATCATTTTTAGAAGGGAAATAATAAATATGAAACTTTATAGTAAATGTCATGAGCTTTGGTGATAACCCAATTATGCCCCGACTTTTATTTCCGCTGCGGGTCAGGGTGTGACAGATTGGTATCAGAGCTTTTGACTATAGGGATATAGGATAGGTTATTAGACCCTTAGAGCATATACTATAGTCGATTAGATTTTTAAATTGCTTATGTGGTTACATGCAAACTTATGATGTTTATTTGTTTCATATTTATTACACACACAAATGCATGCAAACACTTCCACTATCATCTTGTGTGATACTTAATGAGTTATAGTTGTTGTCAAATATAACGTGCTTACATATACATTCATCACGCACATTTCAATTCTCACATATTCAGATCATTCTCATATTTTTTTATTCAAGATTTTGTGGTGTTTTCGTTTTTCAAACTCATCAAAGTAAGTTCTACGACGGACATGTAGTAACTGGAAGGGTACGAGTACCGGTAGTCGAAACGTCCTGTCTAGGTTGGCATTCGTATAAATCCAATATAACGGACTAGTTTTCCTACCTGGGGACTAACGATGAGAGTACAAAGGACCTATTAGGCCAAAGCATGCCACACCAAACGTCGTGTGAACTAACCCCACTTTGAGATGTCATTGTGTCTACAACTGGACACCCTCCGACTTTATACCTTGAAATCATGTTTTACGATTTTCATTCGGGTAGGGTGTGTGTTAACAGGCCAACACCAGAGTGAACCCTACCAGGGCCCAGTAGTCATGGAGGCCCACATGACTACCAAGGCCAAGTATGGGGACATATGGGAGCCCAAACATGAGCAAAGCCCAAGACATCCTATGGATGTAGCAAATTTATTTTTCATTTTGTTTTGTGGTTGTTCATTTTATACGACACATGACACCTATATGTCGAACTCATACTCTCGATACGTATTCCTTGTAGATGTCTTCTAGTCACTCTCGTAGAGATAGGGGATCAGGAAAATCCCACGAGAGCATGGTTACCAAAATCGCTCAGCAAATGGCCGCCGTAATTCTCGATATAGTAGTTCAAGTCCAACAAGCCCTTGCCGCTAATCCTATCACCCCAACCAATCTAGAAGGCCAAAATGTCGCCAACCCTCCTCTCAACACCACTAAATGCACCTACAAACATTTCAAATCCTACGATCCCCCAAAATACGAAGGGACCGAAGGTGTCACCGCTCTCTTCCATTGGTTTGAGGAGATGGAAAACACTTTTCTCAATCGCGACTGCCCCGATGATCGCAAGGTGTGATATGCTACTGGTTGTTTGTTCGGAGTAGCACTTACATGGTGGAACACATAGAAGGGCAAGCGCGGTGCTGAGGATGCTATGACTTTGACTTGGGAAGAGTTAAGGGATATCATGACAAGACGCTTCTATCCAAGAAGCGAAATCAAGAAATTAGAAGATGAGTTCTACTTTTTGAAACAAAAGGAGGGCGACCACACCACATACAACAAAAGATTCCTTGAGTTGAATCAGATGGTCCCCAACTTGTTCACTCCCCTCTACCGTTTGATCGAGCACTATGTTTGGGGTCTTCCTTCAAATATACAGGACCCTGTAATAAGTACCACACCTGCAACTTTGGAAGCAGCAATGGAGTTAGCTACAGAGCTCATCGAAAACCACATTAGGAATGTACACTTCAAGGATGAGAAGAAGAAAGATAAAACACCAACCGAAACCTCAAACTCAACCCAAACTGAATCCTCTCCTCAATCCACTACCAAGAGAAAGCGAGACGGGCAAAATTTCGATGTCACCCAAGGCAATCAACCAGCTCCACAAGCTGTACCACTCCAAGCTATCCCAATCACTCAAGTAGCACCCAACACTGCTTATCCAAATAAGAAACCTTACATTGGACCTCACCCTCAATGCAACACCTGCTTTTATCACCATCAACCTACCATACCCTATCGACTATGTGCTAATTGTGGGCGTTATGGTCATTTGAGCAAAACTTATCGTACCCCTCAAAATCAAGCTCCACCCCCACCCAAAACATGATCCAACCCTATCAACAACCCCAATACCCCATAGTTCCATATGTTCGAGCTTGCTTTAATTGTCGTGACCCTACTCATTTTAGAAACACGTGTCCTAGATTGTTTAACATTATTAACGCCCAAGCTCAAGCGAACCCAGTTAATCAAGCAAATCAAGCAAATCCAGCACCCCCACCAGCAAGAGGAAGAGCTTACCACATCAACGTTAATCCCGTTGAAGTGAATAATGGTGCAAACGAGCAACCCAACTAGCCTTCCATCACCAAGAACCAAGACTCCGCTCCAATCGTCAAGTTTTTAATGATTTCTATAAATCTCAATCTTTGTATATCCTGTTTCAATTTGGGAATTTATGTATTCAATAATTTTAATGCTAATTGATATCATTGTTTATTTCATTCATCGATTTAAAATTTCATGTCATCATAACATCACGACATACCTCGCCTCATCATTTAAGGAAGTTGAGTCGTGTCTCACTTTTTCATAGATTGACCCCTTCATCATAACAAACGAGAGAGGTACCGTCGTCATTCAGTCATGTATTCTTTCAGATTTGAGACTTAAGCTTTGGCTGTTGTGTTTGTTTATGTTTTTTAGATTTTAGAGTCACATAGAACTAATCATAACTTACTGACAAAGCCAATGAAAATTTGACAAGAATATGGTGGATACGCCGCTGGTACTTCCTATATATAAGTATTCTTGTCAAAGGATCAAAAGCATTGTCAGGCGGTTATGAGAAGTTCCGTGTAGGTTTTAATATTGTCATGGTTGAAGTTTTTGTCTTGGGATATAACCTTATATTTTCAACGCATCAATTCTCTCAAAACTCTTATACATGAGATCATACCCAGTCAATCAACTATGTTTATCAATCTTTCACATTTTTATACTTTATGCATCAAAAAGCGATTCCTGTAGTAGGGTATTCAAACCTTACTAGGAACGTTACCGCCACAAATCCAAACATCAAACCTCTCCTTTCTGCTAAAGAGACATTTCAGATTTAAGTCAGTGAGCGTTGAAAGTAAAATCAAGGACCCGAGTTTACTTGGGAAAATGAAGACTCAATGCGCGAGAAAACCCACATCTTTTCCTGTTACGGCTACTACTTAAATTTCGGGACGAAATTTCTAAAAGTAGGGGGATACTGTAACAATTCTGTAAAACGGGTTTCAAAAAAAACCACCACCGTTTTTTTAATCAAGTGCTAGTTAAATGTTCGTTGCATAACTACTAGTGTCAAGTCTTTTAATTGGTCACAATTAATAAATATTAGTAGAATTTAAACCATAATTAATAAATAAAACAATAAGTAAGTTAAATTATGTTACACCCCGACCCGCAGCGGAAAAGGTGATTGGGGCATGATTGGGTTATCATCAAAGCTCATGACATTTATTTTAGCGTTTCATATTCATTAATACACTTTAATGGGAAATTACATTCAATAATACATCATGTCCTAAACATCAATCTAGGCTTCATTGTTTTCTTCTAAGGCATTTCCTACGTTTTCCTTGCTTCATCCTGTTCACCTGTATCATGTGTAAAAATGGTTTTTGGATCAACAAAAGGTTGGCGAGTGAATCCTATGAAAAACATTTGAACAAGTTTATTTAATTCATTATAAATAAAGTGCACAACCACACATGAGTAAAAATAGATGTAAACTTACTACCAATCATTTAATATTAAATAATGCACACATGAACAATAATGGATCGTTTTGAGGCACGCGTTGCTCAACTCGTCTCCCACGAGAAACTGATGGGCCTAATGAATGATTTGCATATACTTGACAATATGAAATACATAACTACAAACAATATAAACTAAATAATACACACACGAACAATAATGGATTTGTTTTGAGGCACGCGTTGCTCAACTCGTCTCCCACGAGGAACTGATGGGCCTAATGAATGAATTGCATATAACTTGACAATATGAAATACACAACTACAAACAATATATACAATCTAAGTTTAGATCACAATATGGTATGGCACCAGTTTAAATAAACGAGTTAATTTTGGTGACACATGACACACCCCAAAACGTGTAATTAAAAAGGGGAGTTGTAAGATTCACTCACATTGGGTGCGTTCGGTTGATGATGTTGAATGCGCACGAAGTTTGATTTTAACCACGAGTGAAACTAACCTAGATAATGGCATAATGTTTCGGTAATTAAACGGATTTTATTAATCCATTTTAGTAGGATTGTTGAGTGTATTTTTGTGAGTTTAAGGCTATTTTCAAACCTTAAAAATGTTATTTTTAAGTATTTTTAATTGATTTTTAAATAAAATAATTAAATAAAAATAATAAAAAAATGTTGACTTTTTGCGACAGTTGACCGTTGACTTGTTGACCTGTTGACCGGTCAGGCTGTGAAATTGTTTGCGCCGGGTGAGGCTCGAACCCGAGACCTCCCGTTCGCGTGCACGCAGCTCTACCAACTGAGCTACGTGTCTAACCCGAAATATTTCTGTTTTTAATTATATTTATATACTAATTGAATTAAACTGAAAATCATTTATTTTTAAAAACGATTTAATGCGTCGAACCGGTGCTCTCCACAGGTCTCGAACCCGGGACCTGTGGGTTGAGTTAACACACAGTCCACCGCTGGACTGTGTGTCTAACTTGTTAAATAATCTGATTTTTATTATACTTATATACAAACTAAATATTTTCATTTCTGTCTTAAATAAAAAGTTTGATAATTGTCCGGATCGGTGCGGTAGTCCAGACTCGAACTCGTGACCTGTGTTTTAAACGCGCACACAGTCCACCACTGGACTGTGTGTCTAACTTGTTAAATAATCTGATTTTTATTATACTTATATACAAACTAAATATTTTCATTTCTGTCTTAAATAAAAAGTTTGATAATTGTCCGGATCGGTGCGGTAGTCCAGACTCGAACTCGTGACCTGTGTTTTAAACGCGCACACAGTCCACCACTGGACTGTGTGTCTATCTTGGTTATTATTCCGGTTTTTATTAAACTTAACATCTAGTGAAATGAATCCGGTTCAGTAATAAAAAGGAACATTTTTATTAAGGCGAGTATGCGTGGGACAAGTATCGAACTCGAGACGTTTGCGTGTTTATGTGCACACAGTCCACCGCTGGACTGTGTGTCTAACCCGAGTTATATCTTGATTTTAATTATACATATAGTCAAACTGAAACTTCGTCTTCTTCGTTAATCTTAACAAGAATCGGAAGTCCGACTGGTTCGAAGTTTTAATCAAGTTTGTTAGTGTCTGATGGTTAATTACAGGTGAGATAAATAAAAATAATGAAAGATTAAGTGTTAGATATACCGAACTGGACTCCTCTGTTTCGCCGGCGAAACTCCGGTGACAGCAGCTTATTCCGGCGACGTGTGTCTTGCGGCAGAGAGTCTTCAGCGAGCTTGAGATGGATGTGAGTGGCTTCGGTATAAGTTCTGGGTGTTCAGTAAGGCTCAGAAGTGAAGGGATCGGTTTTCCGGCGAGGTGCAGAACTTTTCCGGCGAGTGGAATTACGTCGGGTAAAGGTGTGATTGTGAGCGAAAAAGCTAGCCCTTGCCGCTAATCCTATCACCCCAACCAATCTAGAAGGCCAAAATGTCGCCAACCCTCCTCTCAACACCACTAAATGCACCTACAAACATTTCAAATCCTACGATCCCCCAAAATACGAAGGGACCGAAGGTGTCACCGCTCTCTTCCATTGGTTTGAGGAGATGGAAAACACTTTTCTCAATCGCGACTGCCCCGATGATCGCAAGGTGTGATATGCTACTGGTTGTTTGTTCGGAGTAGCACTTACATGGTGGAACACATAGAAGGGCAAGCGCGGTGCTGAGGATGCTATGACTTTGACTTGGGAAGAGTTAAGGGATATCATGACAAGACGCTTCTATCCAAGAAGCGAAATCAAGAAATTAGAAGATGAGTTCTACTTTTTGAAACAAAAGGAGGGCGACCACACCACATACAACAAAAGATTCCTTGAGTTGAATCAGATGGTCCCCAACTTGTTCACTCCCCTCTACCGTTTGATCGAGCACTATGTTTGGGGTCTTCCTTCAAATATACAGGACCCTGTAATAAGTACCACACCTGCAACTTTGGAAGCAGCAATGGAGTTAGCTACAGAGCTCATCGAAAACCACATTAGGAATGTACACTTCAAGGATGAGAAGAAGAAAGATAAAACACCAACCGAAACCTCAAACTCAACCCAAACTGAATCCTCTCCTCAATCCACTACCAAGAGAAAGCGAGACGGGCAAAATTTCGATGTCACCCAAGGCAATCAACCAGCTCCACAAGCTGTACCACTCCAAGCTATCCCAATCACTCAAGTAGCACCCAACACTGCTTATCCAAATAAGAAACCTTACATTGGACCTCACCCTCAATGCAACACCTGCTTTTATCACCATCAACCTACCATACCCTATCGACTATGTGCTAATTGTGGGCGTTATGGTCATTTGAGCAAAACTTATCGTACCCCTCAAAATCAAGCTCCACCCCCACCCAAAACATGATCCAACCCTATCAACAACCCCAATACCCCATAGTTCCATATGTTCGAGCTTGCTTTAATTGTCGTGACCCTACTCATTTTAGAAACACGTGTCCTAGATTGTTTAACATTATTAACGCCCAAGCTCAAGCGAACCCAGTTAATCAAGCAAATCAAGCAAATCCAGCACCCCCACCAGCAAGAGGAAGAGCTTACCACATCAACGTTAATCCCGTTGAAGTGAATAATGGTGCAAACGAGCAACCCAACTAGCCTTCCATCACCAAGAACCAAGACTCCGCTCCAATCGTCAAGTTTTTAATGATTTCTATAAATCTCAATCTTTGTATATCCTGTTTCAATTTGGGAATTTATGTATTCAATAATTTTAATGCTAATTGATATCATTGTTTATTTCATTCATCGATTTAAAATTTCATGTCATCATAACATCACGACATACCTCGCCTCATCATTTAAGGAAGTTGAGTCGTGTCTCACTTTTTCATAGATTGACCCCTTCATCATAACAAACGAGAGAGGTACCGTCGTCATTCAGTCATGTATTCTTTCAGATTTGAGACTTAAGCTTTGGCTGTTGTGTTTGTTTATGTTTTTTAGATTTTAGAGTCACATAGAACTAATCATAACTTACTGACAAAGCCAATGAAAATTTGACAAGAATATGGTGGATACGCCGCTGGTACTTCCTATATATAAGTATTCTTGTCAAAGGATCAAAAGCATTGTCAGGCGGTTATGAGAAGTTCCGTGTAGGTTTTAATATTGTCATGGTTGAAGTTTTTGTCTTGGGATATAACCTTATATTTTCAACGCATCAATTCTCTCAAAACTCTTATACATGAGATCATACCCAGTCAATCAACTATGTTTATCAATCTTTCACATTTTTATACTTTATGCATCAAAAAGCGATTCCTGTAGTAGGGTATTCAAACCTTACTAGGAACGTTACCGCCACAAATCCAAACATCAAACCTCTCCTTTCTGCTAAAGAGACATTTCAGATTTAAGTCAGTGAGCGTTGAAAGTAAAATCAAGGACCCGAGTTTACTTGGGAAAATGAAGACTCAATGCGCGAGAAAACCCACATCTTTTCCTGTTACGGCTACTACTTAAATTTCGGGACGAAATTTCTAAAAGTAGGGGGATACTGTAACAATTCTGTAAAACGGGTTTCAAAAAAAACCACACCGTTTTTTTAATCAAGTGCTAGTTAAATGTTCGTTGCATAACTACTAGTGTCAAGTCTTTTAATTGGTCACAATTAATAAATATTAGTAGAATTTAAACCATAATTAATAAATAAAACAATAAGTAAGTTAAATTATGTTACACCCCGACCCGCAGCGGAAAAGGTGATTGGGGCATGATTGGGTTATCATCAAAGCTCATGACATTTATTTTAGCGTTTCATATTCATTAATACACTTTAATGGGAAATTACATTCAATAATACATCATGTCCTAAACATCAATCTAGGCTTCATTGTTTTCTTCTACGGCATTTCCTACGTTTTCCTTGCTTCATCCTGTTCACCTGTATCATGTGTAAAAATGGTTTTTGGATCAACAAAAGGTTGGCGAGTGAATCCTATGAAAAACATTTGAACAAGTTTATTTAATTCATTATAAATAAAGTGCACAACCACACATGAGTAAAAATAGATGTAAACTTACTACCAATCATTTAATATTAAATAATGCACACATGAACAATAATGGATCGTTTTGAGGCACGCGTTGCTCAACTCGTCTCCCACGAGAAACTGATGGGCCTAATGAATGATTTGCATATACTTGACAATATGAAATACATAACTACAAACAATATAAACTAAATAATACACACACGAACAATAATGGATTTGTTTTGAGGCACGCGTTGCTCAACTCGTCTCCCACGAGGAACTGATGGGCCTAATGAATGAATTGCATATAACTTGACAATATGAAATACACAACTACAAACAATATATACGATCTAAGTTTAGATCACAATATGGTATGGCACCAGTTTAAATAAACGAGTTAATTTTAATGACACATGACACACCCCAAAACGTGTAATTAAAAAGGGGAGTTGTAAGATTCACTCACATTGGGTGCGTTCGGTTGATGATGTTGAATGCGCACGAAGTTAGATTTTAACCACGAGTGAAACTAACCTAGATAATGGCATAATGTTTCGGTAATTAAACGGATTTTATTAATCCATTTTAGTAGGATTGTTGGGTGTATTTTTGTGAGTTTAAGGCTATTTTCAAACCTTAAAAATCTTATTTTTAAGTATTTTTAATTGATTTTTAAATAAAATAATTAAATAAAAATAATAAAAAAATGTTGACTTTTTGCGACAGTTGACCGTTGACTTGTTGACCTGTTGACCGGTCAGGCTGTGAAATTGTTTGCGCCGGGTGAGGCTCGAACCCGAGACCTCCCGTTCGCGTGCACGCAGCTCTACCAACTGAGCTACGTGTCTAACCCGAAATATTTCTGTTTTTAATTATATTTATATACTAATTGAATTAAACTGAAAATCATTTATTTTTAAAAACGATTTAATGCGTCGAACCGGTGCTCTCCACAGGTCTCGAACCCGGGACCTGTGGGTTGAGTTAACACACAGTCCACCGCTGGACTGTGTGTCTAACTTGTTAAATAATCTGATTTTTATTATACTTATATACAAACTAAATATTTTCATTTCTGTCTTAAATAAAAAGTTTGATAATTGTCCGAATCGGTGCGGTAGTCCAGACTCGAACTCGTGACCTGTGTTTTAAACGCGCACACAGTCCACCACTGGACTGTGTGTCTATCTTGGTTATTATTCCAGTTTTTTAAACTTAACATCTAGTGAAATGAATCCGGTTCAGTAATAAAAAGGAACATTTTTATTAAGGCGAGTATGCGTGGGACAAGTATCGAACTCGAGACGTTTGCGTGTTTATGTGCACACAGTCCACCACTGGACTGTGTGTCTAACCCGAGTTATATCTTGATTTTAATTATACATATAGACAACTGAAACTTCGTCTTCTTCGTTAATCTTAACCAGAATCGGAAGTCCGACTGGTTCGAAGTTTTAATCAAGTTTTTTAGTGTCTGGTGGTTAATTACATGTGAGATAAATAAAAAGAATGAAAGATTAAGTGTTAGATATACCGAACTGGACTCCTCTGTTTCGCCGGCGAAACTCCGGAGACAGCAGCTTATTCCGGCGACGTGTGTCTTGCGGCAGAGAGTCTTCAGCGAGCTTGAGACGGATGTGAGTGGCTTCGGTATAAGTTCTGGGTGTTCAGTAAGGCTCATAAGTGAAGGGCTCGGTTTTCCGGCGAGGTGCAGAACTTTTCCGGCGAGTGGAATTACGTCGGGTAAAGATGTGATTGTGAGCGAAAAAGCTAGTAGAGGTTTGAGGAGGTATTTATAGGGCGGAACATCGATGAATTTGGTCCGATTTCCGTCTTGATTCGTCGGTCATTACGTTTTCCGGCGGTTATGACTTGCGTCGCGGGTTCAGGCGTCGGTTATAACCGATGTTGAGGTTTAATGTTTACGATAAGAACAAAAGAAAACCGTCCAATCTCGCGAGATAGCCGGGATTTCCGACGACTGCAATTGGGCGCGTCGATTTTGAATTCGATATTCATGTTATGAATTAATTGTTTTCAATATTGAACAAGAAATACAGGTGGCGCAGTGGTTGAACGCGTGTGTGTTAATGCTTTGTTGACCAGATTGACTCGGCTGACCCGGGTTCGAAACCCGGCAGCCTTCTTTTATTTTTAAACCACTAATTTTAATACTTTTTCAAAATAAATTATATATTCCAATATACTTATTAATTATGTAACGTTTAAAATTATTTTGGGCATTAAATACGCCACGAAATTTTTAACTGATTGTTCGGTTATTAAACGGAGCGGGTTTGGTAAATCCGGTTTTTGACGGATGTTACAGTATCCCCTGCTTTTTAGAAATTTCGTCCCGAAATTTAAGTAGTGTTATATTTGTCTAAAAAGGATGGTGTTTAGTTTGACAGTTACATACTTAGAAAAAGAGTAAGAGTTTAAATTTTGTTTGAGTCGGTAACGTCCCTTGTAAGGGTTAAGCACCCTGTTACAGGAATCGCTTTTTGTTGCCTACGGTAAAATATTGATAAGCAGAGTTGATTCGCTAAATATGATATCATGCGTAAGAGTTTTGATATGTTTGGAAGGATATGGTTATATCCTAAAGCAAAACTTCTAATACTACAACCTACATGGAACTTCTCATAACCGTCTAACAATACCTCTGATCCTTTGACAAGAATACTTATATATAGGAAGTACCAGCGGCGTATCCACCATATTCTTGTCAAATTTTCATTGGTTTTATCAGTAAGTTATGATTGGTTCTATGATATGACTCTAGAACATAAATAAACGCAACAACTAATGTACCAAGAAATTACAAAATCCTACATAGAACTTCTCATAACCGTCTGACAATGCCTCTGATCCTTTGACAAGAATACTTATATATAGGAAGTACCAGCGGCGTATCCACCATATTCTTGTCAAATTTTCATTGGTTTTATTAGTAAGTTATGATTGGTCCTATGATGTAATTCTAGAACATAAATAACACAACAACCAATATTTGAATCCACATTCTGATAGCATATATGTTTGAATGGTGACAGTTCCTCTCTCGTTTGTTATGATGGAGAGGTTAGTTTATGTAGAAATAGAACACGATCCAATTTCTTTAACTGGCGAGATGATATGAATGTAACACAAATTTCAACCAAGACAATACTAAATCCTACATGGAACTTCTCATAACCGCCTGATAATGCCTCTGATCCTTTGGCAAGAATACTTATATATAGGAAGTACCAGCGGCGTATCCACCATATTCGTGTCAAATTTTTGTTGGTTTTATCCGCAAGTTATGATTAGTTACCAAGAAACTACTAAATCCTACATAGAACTTCTCATAACCGCCTGACAATGCCTCTGATCCTTTGACAAGAATACTTATATATAGGAAGTACCAGCGGTGTATCCACCATATTCTTGTCAAATTTCATTGGTTTTATCAGTAAGTTATGGTTAGCCCTATGTGACTCTAAAACATAAACAACACAACAACCACAGCTTGAGTCTAAATTCTGATAGTATACATGTTTGAATGATGACAGTACCTCTCTCGTTTGTTATGATGGAGAGGTTAGTCATTGTGGAAGTGAGACATAGCTCAACTTCTATAAATGATGAAATTGAATACACTGAAATGTATGATGAACAAACTTCAACCAAAACATACTAAATCCTACATGGAACCTCTCATAACCGCCTGATAATGCCTCCGATCCTTTGACAAGAATACTTACAGATAGGAAGTACCAGCGGCGTATCCACCATATTCTTGTCAAATTTTCGTTGACTTTATCCGCAAGTTATGATTAGTTCTATGTGACTCTACAACAAACACAACAACCACAAGATCGTATTGCATGTACTGAAAATGAAAATGTCTGTGTGATCAAGGCTCAATCAAACGGAGCCGATCGTATTGCATGTACTGAAAATGAAAAATGTCTGTGCGATCAAGGCTCAATCAAACGGAGCCGATCGTATTGCATGTACTGAAAATAATAAACAATAATCACTCAAACAGTTTATACATGGAACTCTCATAACCGCCAGATAATGCCTCTGATCCTTTGGCAAGAATACTTATATATAGGAAGTACCAGCGGCGTATCCACCATATTCTTGTCAAATTTTCGTTGACTTTATCCGCAAGTTATGATTAGTTCTATGTGACTCTACAACAAACACAACAACCACAAGATCGTATTGCATGTACTGAAAATGAAAAATGTCTGTGCGATCAAGGCTCAATCAAACGGAGCCGATCGTATTGCATGTACTGAAAATGAAAAATATCTGTGCGATCAAGGCTCAATCAAACGGAGCCGATCGTATTGCATGTACTGAAAATAATAAACAATAATCACTCAAACAGTTTATACATGGAACCTCTCATAACCGCCAGATAATGCTTCTGATCCTTTGGCAAGAATACTTATATATAGGAAGTACCAGCGGCGTATCCACCATATTCTTGTCAAATTCTCATTGGCTTTATCCTTAAGTTATGATTGGTTCTATGTGATTCTAAAACATAAAGAAAAACATAAAACTAAACGATAGGAGTTGAATCTTGATTTTCAGTGAAGAGGACTAGTTGGGTGGTTTCGTTTGGGCCGTCATTATCTTCGACAGGATTGGCGTTGATGTTGAAAACTCTTCCTCTTGCTGGTGGCCTAGTGGTTGGGTTTTCTTGATTTACTTGGTTAACTGGGTTTGATTGAGCTTGAGCGTTTATGATGTTAACCAATCGAGGGCATGTGTTTCTAAAGTGGGTAGGGTCGCCACAGTTGAAACAAGCTCGAACATATGGGAACATGGGGTATTGGGGTTGTTGATATGTTTGGATCATATTTTGAGTAGAGGGAGAGATTTGGTTTTGAAGGGTGCGGCAAACCTTGCTCAAATGACCATAGCGTCCACAATTCGTACATAGTCGACAAGGTAAGGTAGATGGATGGTGATAAAAACAGGTGTTGCATCGAGGGTGAGGTCCAAGATATGGTTTCTTATTTGGGTAAGTTGAGTTGGGTGCCACTTGAGTGATTGGGATAGCTTGGATGGGTACGGCGTGTGAAATTGGTTGATTACGTTGGATAGGAGCGAAAAGTTGCCCATCTCTTTTTCTCTTAGAAATGGATTGAGAAGGGCATTCGGTTTGGGTGGAGTTTGAAGTTTCAGCTGATGCTTTATCCTTCTTCTTCTCCTCCTTGAAGTCTTTGTTCCGGATTCGGTTTTCGGTGAGCTCTGTAGCTAACTCCATTGCTGCTTCCAAAGTTGCAGGCGTGGTACTTATCACAGAGTCTTGAATCTTTGACGGAAGACCTCGAATGTAGTGCTCGATCAAACGGTAGAGGGGAGTGAACAAGTTGGGAACCATTTGATTTAATTCGAGAAATCTTTTGTTGTAGGTAGTGTGGTCGCCTTCTTTTTGCTTCAACGAATAGAACTCATCTTCTAATTTCTTGATTTCGCTCCTTGGGCAAAACCGTCTTGTCATGATTTCCTTCAACTCTTCCCAAGTCAAAGTCATAGCATCGTCAACACCTCGTTTGGCCTTCTCTGTATTCCACCAAGTAAGTGCTATTCCATATAAACGACCGGTAGCATATCGCACCTTGCGAGCATCGGGGCAATCGCAATTTAGAAAAGTGTTCTCCATTTCTTCAAACCAATGGAGGAGAGCGGTGACACCTTCAGTCCCTTCGTATTTTGGAGGGTCGCAGGATTTGAAATGCTTGTAGGTGCATTTAGTGGTAATTGGGGGAGGATTGACAACATTTTGATCTTCTTGGTTGACAGGATTAGCGGTAAGTGCTTGTTGGACTTGGATTACAATGTTGGGTATTACGGCAGCCATTTGTTGAGCGATTAGGGCAGCTATGCGCTCGCGGGCTTTTCCTGCTCTCATCTTCCTACGGGCGAGGCTAGAAGACATCTACAAGAAATACGCATCATGAGTATGAGTTGGATGTTTTTGGGATCATGGGTCGTATTTAGTAATGAACATTCATAAAATAATTATAGAAAAATAAATCTACTACATCCATAGGATGTCTTGGGCTTTGCTCGTCATTAGGCCCTACATGCCGCCATACTTCACCTTCGTAATCATGTGGGCCCCCATGAATACCGGGTTTTTCATATGGTTCGCATGTGTTAGCCTGGTTACGTACACTAAAACCCGGAGAAAATCGAGAAATATGTATATAACGTATGATATTCGGAATGTGTCCAGGTGTAGACACGGTGACACCTCAAAGTGGGTTAGTTCGAACGACGTTTGGTGTGGCATGCTTTGGCCTAATAGGTCCTTTGTACTCTCATCGTTAGTCCCCAGGTAGGCAAACTGGTCCGTTATATTGGATTTATACGAATGCCAACCTAGACAGGACGTTCCGACTACCGGTACTTGTACCCTTCCAGTTACTACATGCCCGTCGCAGAACTTACTTTGATGAGATTTAAAAATTTCAACAAAATCTTTGAATAACAAAAGTATGAAGATGATTTGAATATACGAACATTGAAATATGTACAATGAATGTGTATGTAAGTATGTATGTTTGACTGTAAGTATAAACAAATATGAAACAAATAAATATCATAAGTTTGTATGTAACCACCTAAACAATTAAAATTTAGGCAAACTATAGTATAGGCTCTAAGGGTCTAATAACCTATCCTATATCCCTATAGTCATGGCTCTGATACCAATCTGTCAGACCCCGACCCGCAGCAGAAAAGGTGATCGGGGCATGATTGGGTTATCATCAAAGCTCATGACATTTATTTTAGCGTTTCATATTCATTAATACACTTTAATGGGAAATTACATTCAATAATACATCATGTCCTAAACATCAATCTAGGCTTCATTGTTTTCTTCTAAGGCATTTCCTATGTTTTCCTTGCTTCATCCTGTTCACCTGTATCATGTGTAAAAATGGTTTTTGGATCAACAAAAAGTTGGCGAGTGAATCCTATGAAAAACATTTGAACAAGTTTATTTAATTCATTATAAAATAAAGTGCACAACCACACATGAGTAAAAATAGATGTAAACTTACTCACCAATCATTTAATATTAAATAATGCACACATGAACAATAATGGATCGTTTTGAGGCACGCGTTGCTCAACTCGTCTCCCACGAGAAACTGATGGGCCTAATGAATGATTTGCATATACTTGACAATATGAAATACATAACTACAAACAATATAAACTAAATAATACACACACGAACAATAATGGATTTGTTTTGAGGCACGCGTTGCTCAACTCGTCTCCCACGAGGAACTGATGGGCCTAATGAATGAATTGCATATAACTTGACAATATGAAATACACAACAACAAACAATATATACAATCTAAGTTTAGATCACAATATGGTATGGCACCAGTTTAAATAAACGAGTTAATTTTGGTGACACATGACACACCCCAAAACGTGTAATTAAAAAGGGGAGTTGTAAGATTCACTCACATTGGGTGCGTTCGGTTGATGATGTTGAATGCGCACGAAGTTTGATTTTAACCACGAGTGAAACTAACCTAGATAATGGCATAATGTTTCGGTAATTAAACGGATTTTATTAATCCATTTTAGTAGGATTGTTGGGTGTATTTTTGTGAGTTTAAGGCTATTTTCAAACCTTAAAAATGTTATTTTTAAGTATTTTTAATTGATTTTTAAATAAAATAATTAAATTAAAATAATAAAAAAATGTTAACTTTTTACGACAGTTGACCGTTGACTTGTTGACCTGTTGACCGGTCAGGCTGTGAAATTGTTTGCGCCGGGTGAGGCTCGAACCCGAGACCTCCCGTTCGCATGCACGCAGCTCTACCAACTGAGCTACGTGTCTAACCCGAAATATTTCTGTTTTTAATTATATTTATATACTAATTGAATTAAACTGAAAATCATTTATTTTTAAAAACGATTTAATGCGTCGAACCGGTGCTCTCCACAGGTCTCGAACCGGGACCTGTGGGTTGAGTTAACACACAGTCCACCGCTGGACTGTGTGTCTAACTTGTTAAATAATCTGATTTTTATTATACTTATATACAAACTAAATATTTTCATTTCTGTCTTAAATAAAAAGTTTGATAATTGTCCGAATCGGTGCGGTAGTCCAGACTCGAACTCGTGACCTGTGTTTTAAACGCGCACACAGTCCACCACTGGACTGTGTGTCTAACTTGTTAAATAATCTGATTTTTATTATACTTATATACAAACTAAATATTTTCATTTCTGTCTTAAATAAAAAGTTTGATAATTGTCCGGATCGGTGCGGTAGTCCAGACTCGAACTCGTGACCTGTGTTTTAAACGCGCACACAGTCCACCACTGGACTGTGTGTCTATCTTGGTTATTATTCCGGTTTTTATTAAACTTAACATCTAGTGAAATGAATCCGGTTCAGTAATAAAAAGGAACATTTTTATTAAGGCGAGTATGCGTGGGACAAGTATCGAACTCGAGACGTTTGCGTGTTTATGTGCACACAGTCCACCGCTGGACTGTGTGTCTAACCCGAGTTATATCTTGATTTTAATTATACATATAGTCAAACTGAAACTTCGTCTTCTTCGTTAATCTTAACAAGAATCGGAAGTCCGACTGGTTCGAAGTTTTAATCAAGTTTGTTAGTGTCTGATGGTTAATTACAGGTGAGATAAATAAAAATAATGAAAGATTAAGTGTTAGATATACCGAACTGGACTCCTCTGTTTCGCCGGCGAAACTCCGGTGACAGCAGCTTATTCCGGCGACGTGTGTCTTGCGGCAGAGAGTCTTCAGCGAGCTTGAGATGGATGTGAGTGGCTTCGGTATAAGTTCTGGGTGTTCAGTAAGGCTCAGAAGTGAAGGGATCGGTTTTCCGGCGAGGTGCAGAACTTTTCCGGCGAGTGGAATTACGTCGGGTAAAGGTGTGATTGTGAGCGAAAAAGCTAGCAGAGGTTTGAGGAGGTATTTATAGGGCGGAACATCGATGAATTTGGTCCGATTTCCGTCTTGATTCGTCGGTCATTACGTTTTCCGGCGGTTATGACTTGCGTCGCGGGTTCAGGCGTCGGTTATAACCGATGTTGAGGTTTAATGTTTACGTTAAGAACAAAAGAAACCGTCCAATCTCACGAGATAGCCGGGATTTCCGACGACTGCAATTGGGCGCGTCGATTTTGAATTCTATATTCATGTTATGAATTAATTGTCTTCAACATTGAACAAGAAATACAAGTGGCGCAGTGGTTGAACGCGTGTGTGTTAATGCTTTGTTGACCAGATTGACTCGGTTGACCCGGGTTCGAAACCCGGCAGCCTTCTTTTATTTTTAAACCACTAATTTTAATACTTTTTCAAAAATAAATTATATATTCCAATATACTTATTAATTATGTAACGTTTAAAATTATTTTGGGCATTAAATACGCCACGAAATTTTTAACTGATTGTTCGGTTATTAAACGGAGCGGGTTTGGTAAATCCGATTTTTGACGGATGTTACAAATTAACTTTTAAAGTAATAAATCAAAAATTAAAATAAAAAGAAAGGGGGAAACCGGAATCGAACCCGGGTCTTCCGCACACACTCACACACACACCAAACACCACTGCACTACACGCACATTTGTGTTATGAAAGAAAACATTTAAGCATTATATTGAAGTTCGCTTAAAACCTGCAAATTCAAACATCTGGTCCGTAACCGCCAACAGATTCTTTGGGCAATCTCCTTCATCCGTTTTCGAATGGTCAGACATAACCGAAATCAACATCAATGTAATTGAAACGGATTTCAATCATTAGGTTTTAAGTCACTGTGAAACTGAAAATCATAACCGGCTCTGGCACATTATAAATACAAATCGATTTCCTCTTAATCAGATCTCGCACATCCACTCGTTTATCACTTGTTCTCTCGGAAGTTTTTCTGTTCAACTTAATCATCGGGAACCTTGGTCGGAGCTAACGGAATCAGTCACCGGAAACTGAAGATTGTCGTTTGTTCGGTATCAATCTTTTGCTTATCATTTATTTATTCGAACATTTATTCTTGTTAATCATAAATCAGTGAAGTTGATAAAAATATCCACCATCGGGTTTATGATTTGTGATAAAATAATGAAGAAGATGACCTTATTAAAATGGATAAGTGTAATAAAATTCAGGTTTTAAACGGGTTAGACACCCAGCCCAACTGGTTGGGCTGGGTGCAATGTACAAGTGAGGTTGCGGGTTCGAAACCAATTACACGCACCGGTTATTTGATTTTAAAAACCTTTTTAATTAAATGATTTCTTATTTAATGTAAACATTATATAAGAATATTAAAAATCAAGTATCTAACGGGTTAGACACGTAGCTCAGTTGGAAGAGCTGCGTGCACGTGAACGGAAGGTCTAGAGTTCGAATCTCACCACACGCATCTAATTCCACCATAAAAACCGGTCGGGTCTTCCCCCCCCCCCCCCTGTCAGACCTGACAGTATTTTTTTAATACTATTTTATTTTATTTATTTATATTACTTATATATATTGTTCTTTTAGTTAAAATATACTAAAAATACTTAATAATACAATTTCGAAGGTTATAAAACCTCCATAAAAACCACCAAAAATAACCTAAAAATCTAACAAAAATGATTAAATAAAAATATTAATTTGTTTTATTTATCGAATTATCGTGATATTATTTTAGGTTAGTAATCGTTCGTCGATCAAATCCTCAACTCGTGCGCACTCATCATCAACCAAGAATACGCACCCACTGTGAGTGAATTATTACAAATTCCCCTTTTTATTCATGTTTTGGGATATATCATGTGTCGTTTTATACATTTCGTTTATTCAAACACTTGTGCTATTACCATTATATGAACTAACGTGTGATGTAAATGTTATTTGTTGTGTTGTGTGTTTACATTCTTGTCAGTTGCGTGCAAATCATTCATTAGGCCCATCAGTTCCTCGTTGGAGACGAGTTGAGCATCAGGTGCCTCATAAGATCGGCTCCGTTTGATTGAGCCTTGATCTCATTGTTCATCATTTGTCATGCTTGTGTGTGCATTAAGTGTTATTATGTGGTTTGTGGTTACATTTACATATGCGTATACTCATATTTGGTTTATGCACATTTTTATTAAATAATCAATATAACTAATTCTTTCAAACGTTTAAATGAGATTCACTCGCCAACTTTTGTTGACCCAAAAACCCTATTTTTTACATGATACAGGTGGATAGGTTGAAGAAAGGAACACATAGGAAATTGCCATAGAAGAAAAATAAAGAAGTCATGAATGTTGTATTTAATACATATTGTGCTTGATTATATACGTGGTTGTTGTAATCTATCCTTTTTAGAAGGGAAATAATAAATATGAAACTTTATAGTAAATGTCATGAGCTTTGGTGATAACCCATTTATGCCCCGACTTTTATTTCCGCTGCGGGTCGGGGTGTGACACCCCCCGGCCCCCTCTATCCTGCGCCCTTGAGGCTATCTATGTTCACAAAGTAAGGCATGTTTAGAATGGTCCAGGAGGATTCTAGCTTTCTTAAGCAACTAAAAATGGTACCGAGACTGTCTTAAGCATCATGTCGAACATTGGTCATTTGTTCTCCGAAAGCTTGAAGGTCTATATATAGTTGGATGACTAAGTTTCAAGGTCTATATATAGTTGGATGACTAAGTTTTTGGTTTGTTTCAAGTAGACCTTATTCCATTGATGGCATTCCCCCACTTTAAATCGTTGTGTTTTTAAGTTGGGTTGATATGACGAGCGATATGAGGTAGAGAGTCATTTACTAGATGAACCACACGTATCACGAGAGACTTGGCAGTGAAAATTTGAGGCGAGACACTTTGAAGAGCAAGAGTAGCAAATAACATTGTAAGAAGCATATGATTGATACATTTTATATACATCTATTTGAGTACTAATTAATTATTATATTCCATTAGAACGATTATGAAATACATCACTTTGAGGTATCTTAATGAATAAATGACACGTTTTGTTCTTTAACTTTACATCAACTTGTATCATGTGTTCTTTATCTTTAGAAATTACACCGAGTGTCCTTTATTTGAAACTTTTGCACACCACATGTCTTTTATACTAACCTGCATCTATTTTCATGGTTAAGACCAATAATGTGTCCTCACATGTGGGGCAAAATTGTCAGTTTTATTTAAATTACATGTATTATCCTTAAAAAAACATCTTAGGTTCATATATATAGGGAGAGTATCATAAAAATAACTACATATAAATGAGAAACCTAAAAACCGATAAAAAAGCCAAAAAAAACACTCCAATATAAAAAGATGTTATGGCTTTTTAGAATTATTGGTAGATATGTATATATATGATATTTTATCGTTTATTATATGTATTTTATGATTAGATACATATTAAGAGTAATTTACATTGTGTGATAACCAAATTATATATACGCGTTGTAGGTAATTACATATATGTAAGAAAACTAGTTTACATATGTCTAATTATAAAATTTCATATAGAAAATGATAAAACGACAGTTTTGCCCCTCATTTAAGGGGCACATGATTGGTATTAACCATGAAAATGGATGGAGGTTAGTATAAAGGACTTGTTGTGTGCAAAAGTTTCAAATAAAGGACAGTCGGTGTAATTTCTAAAAATATATGATACATGATACAAGTTGGTGTAAAGTTAAATAAAAAACCGTATAATTAATTTGTAGGTTTGAAGTGATACAAGTTTAGAAAATGATTTGAAGGCCTTTAAAAACTTTAATAGTTAATTGGTGGCTTAAATGGCTTAAATGATTTAAAAGAGAATTTATAAAGCAAACAAGAAGAATTAAAAAGGTTTATTGGATTTATATAAATAATCCTTACATATTGGTCAGCAACACTTTCAACTAAAGAAATTGTTGCGGACAATATCAACTTTCAATTTATTTTCTTTCATGGAGACTTTTTTTTAGCAAAGGTCTAACTTCGTTAGTTTTTTTTACTGATGTGGTTGCGTATACGTCACAAAAACTTTAGTGCCACCATCACCACCCACCGCACCCACCACCACCCACCACCATCAGCTACCGCCATCACCATTTCCGAACCACTACAGTTCTTCACCAGGGTTACTGGAATTCTAAGGATTTATAGAAAAAGAAATACCTCTTGTTTATTACCGGAGAAAATCTTGTTCACCAAAAAACCATTCAAACCCTCATAACCTCTCACAATTTTCATCTGCAATCACCAGTATCGTCACCGTCGGAATCAACGTTGTCATCGTCGTCTAGTTCACTGTGATTGGGTCCACTCCAAATCCCTATCGGCGCCGGAATCACCCTGAAGCAAATTATGATGTTGTTGTCAACTCCAAACACCAACAACACCCCCCCCCCCCTCCCCCACACCTAAAAACCTAATCCTAATCCTAAACCCCTAAAAAACCTAACCCTAAAAGATAAACTAAACTCAAAAACTAAATTAACCATATAACGTACATGTGCAGCACATTTATATAATGCACATGTATAGTACATATATAATGCATATGTGTAGTAAAAGTTTTTTTTATAATTCTTTTATACATAAAAAGTAGTGATTTCTTATTAAAATATCGTAAAAAAATTGATATGTTTTTAGGTTTTTTCAGTAAGTTTTTTAGTTTTCTCATTTATATGTATTTTTCTAATGATTCTCTCTCTATATGGGTTATTTTCTTGAGGAAACCCCTCTTTTCAAGTTTGTAAACATTTTTTAAAGTTTCAAATGTAACGGGGCAAAACAGGTTCAGAACATGATGGGCTTAAGTCAAAACTAAAAAACAAATAAATAACTAAAATACTATTTCACAGCACAAGATTGAACATTGCAATCAGTGAAGCTAATATGTTTGGACTTTCTATATGAAAGTCAAACTCAAAAGTCAAAACTGAAGCCTTAATCTGTAGACATAATATCTATCTATCGATCTATATAATACTTAATTCACAACACTTCAATACTTCTCCAATGCATCACCGAGCAACGATGAGTTCTATCTGACCTGCATCCCCATTATCAGTCGGCATCATCAAGACCTCATCATCGGTCGAGAAATGGTAATGCTGACCGATCGCTCGTAGCAATTGGAACACTTCAAACATAGTGGGCCTCTGCTTATGAGCCGGCCCAACACAGCTACACGCCACTTTCAGGAACTGAAAAACCTCACTACTATATCTCTTCTCATTTATCGACTCATCGATTGACTCTTCAAGTCTCGACTCAGCAGATAACTCAGTCACCCACTCGGCTAAACTCCCTTTAAACGTTTCGGGAGCTTTAGCCACATGTGTTGGTTTCTCACCCGTTACTAGTTCTAATAGCACCACCCCAAAGCTATAAACATCGACTTTCGGTTGTAGCGACGAGGGTTCTCGTATATTCCGGAGCCACGTAACCCAAATCACCAAACTCGCCGTTTACGAAAGTACTCAAATGCGTATCGACCGGATTCACGAGCCTCGCGAGCCCAAAATCAGATATTTTCGGCTCGAGGTCTGCATCTAGTAAGATGCATTTCGAACTTATGTTTCTATGTAGGATGCGTTGGTTGCAGTTATGGTGTAGCCACGCGAGCCCTTTGGCGGCACCGATCCCGATTTTTAGCCGTGAAGGCCAATCGAGGCGGTTTACATCGTCGGTGATTGTGTGTAACTTATCATGGAGGGTTCCGTTTGCCATGTATTTGTAGACTAAAAACCGTTCGGTTTTGGTCACGCAAAAGCCTAAAAGTGGAACTAGGTTTCGGTGTTTGACTTTCCCGAGTGTCGCCATTTCCGATGCAAATTCTTTCTCGGAATGTTGAGTGTCTTGTAATCTTTTTATCATAAGTGAGCTGCCATCTTCGAGTACTGCTTTGTATAAACAGCCCGTTCTTCCCGACCCGATTATGTGCTCTTTGCTAAAACTGTCGGTAGCTTTCATTAAATCACTCAGTCGCATCTTCGAAACCGGATTTTCAAACATTGAAAGCTGCATGAAAATTAAAGGTTTGTCGAATCAATGCACCAAAGAACTAAACTAAATGCGTTACAAAGTGTAAACCACAGAGACCATTCATGTACTTTTGGAAAAGTTGGGGACTAAATGCGTTACAAAGCCTAAACCACAGGGAGTGTCTGTACTTTTGGAAAACTAGGGACCAAATCCAAAGTTTTAATAAACCACAGGACCATCCGTGTACTTTACTCTTTTTAAAACAAAATTTTAACATATAATTAATGTGATGGCATTCATTATTAGCAAAAAAAATTATGTGACCCGTCTCAAATCACCCAAATTGACCCAAACACAACACAAATCGACCCGTTCATAAAAATTTACCACGTACACTAAAAAGCGAGTAAATTTCTTATACAAAATGAAGATTAAATTATTTTACCTTGATGGTTTTAGCCCCTTTAATACTCTTGGCCCATCTATTTCCATCAGGATCATCATCTTTCTTCTTTCTACCAACTTTACGCATAAAGAATGTCGTCGCAACGCCAACAATCAACACCGCCAGAGTGGCCCCACCAATAGCCGCCCCGATAACAACACCCACACTGGTTTTCTTTTGGGTTCCTGTACAAGGAGACAAAGGCCCGCCACATAACCCAGAATTACCAGCGTAATTCTCCGCACCGATACTCTTGTTCTTAAAAACCGGAACCTGCCCGGATAAAAGATTATTTACAACGCTAAACTCTTTAATCCGATCCAAACCACCTAATTCAAACGGAATCTGACCCGAAAACCGGTTGTTATCCAGTTTGATGTCATTAAGGTAGGAACAATTTACAAAGCTTGCGGGTATTTGACCCGAGAAGTTGTTTGACGAAAGATCGAGAGTTGTTAAATACCCGAAAACCTTTGTGATGTTCGTCGGGAGAGACCCGAACAAATGGTTCCTAGAAAGATCCAAACCCGTCATCGAGGTACAATTTTCAAGCCCGGCAGGTAACATGCCTTTAAGTCCCATATCAGCGAGGCGAATATTCAAAACTTTACTTTCGTCAGGATGCCAACATTCAATCCCGGTGAATTTACAAATGAACCCTTCGGTGTTGTTGTTAAAGTCCCAATTAGATAAGACGTTATTGGGATCTTCGATTGATTCTTTAAAGGATTTGAGACAGTTGATATCAGTTTGGACAGCATTGGTTAAACTGATAACTGTGAGTATTAAGATACAAGTAGTTATCGTCAGTATGTCACTCAGTGCCATTGGATATAAAACCTGAAGTATTAACAATTGCACATAGTCAAGAACTGAACCTGCAAATGATAGTGAAACAATCAAAATCACCCTTTGATGCATATCTATTCAAATATTTGAAGCAAAATACAGTGTTCATAATATATATACACACACGTATAGGGGTAAGTTAATGTACAAAATCGTACAAAGTAATTACACATGAAAGATTTCAAAATTACGCATAAAAAGTTACGAATCAAAATTACGCTTGACGGAAATAAAAATTGAAAATTACGCACGAAGAAAATATAAAATTACGCAACTTGTAAAATCTTTGTTACACTTTATACGTTAACCACCCTTTGTATTAAAGCCTTTTACTATATATATATATACACACACACAGAGTGTTCAAAGTGATTAGTGCTAGCCAAACAATCAGTATCAGATCATACACAATCAAAGCCCTAAATTTACACCCTTAATTATATTCAAGTAAATTCATATATCTTCAAACCCTTGATGCAAATTCCTTAAATTGAAACCATATAATCACAAATTTACAAAATAATCAACAAACCCAGATGTAATTCAACCTCTAGAACGAATAAGTCACATCAATTTGAAGATACACAACAACAACAACAACAAAAAATATGAATTTTGAAGATGAAGAACATACAATGATGGGTTGAAGATCTTTGCTGGAACAGAATCAGACTATCAGAGTGTTTAATGTTGAAAAGAAGTGATCTTGATGAGGTAGTGTGGTCAAAGAATGGATTTTTATTAGTGAAATAAGGGACGACTTGACTGAAAGCTGCAAGCACTAATAATGGAATGATTATTTGCAGTTTTTTTTTATGACGGCAAACAACTCACCTGGCTAGGACCGCAGCCAACAACCTAGCCCTCGAGTTCGAATCCACGCGCATGCGGGCTGTTTCGACCCTTCGCCCGAAGGCTTTGCATAAATTTGCATGCCCCGTGATTCAAACCGCGTCACCCAGGCAGAAACCCCAAAGGAAAAACCTTCTCACCTCTCCACAAACCAATTGGTCTGTGGGTCATCGGCAATTCTTGCCTGGGTCAAGCGGAAACCGTGTGAACGATACTTTTGTGAAATTATTGTTGTTTCTTTTTGGGGAATTTTGACTGGAAGATAATGATTTTGAATATTATTTTATATTTTATTGGTTACCAAAATCATAATTCACACTCCTCACATGAAAAGTACATTATTTTCTTCTTCCATTCACATTTGTAATGTATACTTTTATATAAGACTTGGTTAAAAGTGATTTTTTTAAACTATAAAGATATATAAGAAAAATGTCAATTGAAATCAAAGTCATTGTTAATATTTAAACTTTTGGAGATTTTATATTTTAACATGGTTTTTCACACATGTATAGATATAATAAAGATATGTGGTCTTACTTTCGCTTATAAAAGTTGGGACTTATAAAATGATCTATTTTAACTTGAGTGTAGTGAGCTCACATCCGCTTGCAATTGATATAAGCTAGCTCGGCTTACCTATAGAGCTATAAGAGTTGATTTCGTACAAGTATTTTGCAATTTGTTTTTTAAAAGAGTTTTGAACCACTAGTTATTTCGAAGAACCCTAATACACACTTGTATTTTCCGTATCTTCTGAATCAGTTTGGCTTTCATACCATTGGGGAAGCCTTCAAATATTAAACTTATTAATGGCAAAAAACAACTATTTATAGATGCCAATATATTATCAAACAACTAAAAATTTAACATTTCCTTATAGAAAGTGTCAAAAGAGTAAATCTATAGATTTTAAATTCAATCTTGATAAAATAATTCTAGAAAAGAAATGTTTATTAACAAATTTGTAGGTATAAACTGAAATTGAAATAGATACATTTTTCTTTCTTTTGGTAATGGTGTGCATTTTTTTATCGTTTTTGAATGTTTAGTAATCACTTACAAAAAAAGAATTAAAAAAAAACTCATGTTGTGAAACTAGCCTATTAACACATAAATATGAGAATAATTATAGGGAGAAAAGAACTAATATTTCATTGATTAAGGTGTATATTACAAGAGGTACAAGAGACTATATATAATAGAGGAAAACTTACGAAACAAGCCTAACTTATTTTAGGTGTTGATAAAACACGTTATTAATAAATATATGCATAACACCTTATGAATTATAAGCATTATTATTTTTCTGTCAAAAATATGGTTTTATTAGATTTTGTAAGTCTTGAACCAATAACAACCGATTTATGTACTGATTTTGTTGACGATTCCTTGACAACTAGGCAAAGAACCCCTACATAACCCATGTTACGTGTTTTTATTTAATAAACATTGTTTATTGACAAATGTGTCACCTAAACGAATATCCGTCTTTTTTAAATTATCACTTTTAGCGTTGCACCCTTTTCGATTCATGGAAAACAACAACAAAAAACAAACATATGGACTACATTTGCATCCATTGGCACAAAATTTGGAAAGATTCGCACCAAATTGATGTTGTGGAATTATCTACTTTGTCTATGTGAAGCTGGGGCCAAACTTGGAGTCATGTTCACACATTGGCATAGAAATGATAATATGCACTCATTAACACACAAGTACATAAACTTGAGACACATGATATGTTTTGATCGGATATAATTACGTGTTATGTTTGTTATGTTGATAATTTAATAGGATAAAAGTCGATTATTTTGGTAAACGAGTTCAGTCAATTGCAATTTTCTAGACAAGCTAGTGTTCTATATTTGCAACGTGTGTATATCGTCAAGTCTCCCTAATTCAACAAGAATTTAACCAAAAATGGATTGTTATCTACTTTGAAAGACTTAAATAGTTTGCATAGTCTTGAGCAAATCTGTCTCCAAAAATTGCTTGAGGATAGATCTACAGATGCCACAAAGATAATATTTTTAAGAGATGTTCGTATCTTTGGTTTTGAAAATATCTAATCCGGTCATTGAGGTACAATTTTCAAGCCCAAGAGGTAACATACCCTTAAGCCCCGTGTCAACTTAGAGATGGGCATAAAAACCGGTTCCGAACCCGAACCGGTAGAACCGAACTGGAACCGGTTCCAGTTCCTACCCGACATTAAGTAGAACCGGTTCCGGGTTCAAAATACCCGTTGGTTCCAACCCGGTTCCACAATTTTACCATTTGACTCGGGTAGTAACCGGTTCCTACCCGTACCCGGTTCCTACCCGTACCCGGTTTCACTTGTACCCGGTTCCATCAGTACCCGGAAATGAAGTTCAAGAAGGAACCGGTTATACCGTTAAAAAGTTACCTTTGGAACCGGTTATAGCCGAAAAAGTGGAGACTAACGATAGAAAGAAACACAAAAATAACAAACACAATAGAAAGAAACATTACACAAACTTTATTAAAACACCAAACCAAACGGGTTACATCAAACATTGGAAGAACCGATGCCGGAACCTTCTCCCGTCTCATTTTTCTTTGCCTTCGTCACTGGGCAATGCCGCTCAGTGTGTTTAGGGTTGAGTTGGCTGCGGCCTTCATAAATTTTCCGCAAGCTTTGCATCTAGCCATCTCGTGGCTGTCGGACATTAAACAGAGATCAAAATTCTTCCATATAGCTGGGTTTCTTTTCGTCTCTAAGACAGTAACAACTTGTTCGTTGCTTGCCATAGGTATTTTGCAAGATTTTTGAGAAGATGATTGAGTTTGTAAGTTGATGATGGTGAGTTTGTAAGTTGAAATGGTAAGTAGGGAGGGGTTTATATAAAAAAACCGATTTCGACGAACAGGAACCGGTTCCCAACGGTAACATTTTTTTATCAGGAACCGGTTCTACGGTAACATTTTTTATCAGGAACCGGTTATAACGGTAACTTTTTTATCAGGAACCGGTTCTGAACAGTAAAAGTCAGATTTTTCGACTGTCAGGAACCGGTTCTGAACAGTAAAAGTCAGGATTTACTGTTAGGAACCGGTTCTAAACAGTAAAAGTCAGATTTTCGACTGTCAGGAACCGGTTCTAAACAGTTTAAAATCAGATTTTCGACTGTCAGGAACCGGTTCCACACCATACCCGGTTCCATAATACCCGTACCCGGTTCTACACGGTTCCATATTCTTGGGTGTGAACCCGGGTAGGAACTGGACCCGGTTCCACACCATACCCGGTTCCAATGACATCCGAGCAGAACCGGTTCCGGGTTGGAACCGGTTCCGGGTAATAATAAAACCCGATTATGCCCATCTCTATGTCAACTATTGCTTGGTGATATTGGGCAAGAAGATCAAAGGAACCTACGAAACAAGATTGTTCTTCCATTGATAACAGCCAACAGGGTAGTTCATCATATATGTAAGGGTTTCTGGTAGTTCGGTACATGTTAATCAATTTTTTTTTTATATTTTTTAAGCATAACTTTTAACTGACCCGAATTACAATCGAGTGAATTGAGTCTCGGTTATCCGGTTGGCCTATAAAGTCTATCTAAAAGGAAAAACATTAGGTAAGAAGAACAAGCGACCATATTCGAAAGAGTAATACTAAAAGGAAATAAGCAATTAACATAAACAAATTAAAAAAAGCAAGAATTTGGGATTAGATTGTCGATCAATCGGGATTGGCATAGCTACGGGTTAGGGTTCATCAATCGGATGGGGGAAGTAAAATCCATTGAATGGACACAACTTACAAAATAGGATATTTTTAGAATTTAATCCAAACCAACATATTTCGATTAAATAAAACCCAAATTTTCTTAAACCCGTATCACCCGAACTGAAAAGCCATATATAATTCGGGTCGGTCTGGTTAACCGTGTATTTATAATACGGGTCGGTCTAGTTAACGGTTTATAAAATCTAGTTTTTAGGAGGGGTTTTAATCAAATATTCACCTAATAAAAAAATCCCAAAGCCTTCAAATCCAATCTCCTATTTCCCCTTTTATAATTTGCTTATGAAGAACCACCCACCGACCAATTAGCAAAATCAATCACAGAAGCTGCTGGGTTTGTTTCAATTGATGATCTTTTCATCTGTCGTGAGTAGGTTTATTTTCATTTGCGAAAGTCTCCGCCATTAATGCTTTCAAGAAGCTTATATGTTAGGGATAACAAGAGACCGTAGTTCTTGGTTCGCCCAATCTGAAATTACTAAATAAAAGGTCGAGTTTGTGAAGAACTTGCAAAAACTGATTCTTGACATATGAGTTTCATTTTTCCCTCTATGGTCATCATATATTATGTTGTTAGCAATGTAATGCCTCGCTTTTACGTACTTTCCTAAATTAGAAAGTGTAATCATATTTTTATTTATGGAAACTTGTATTCGCATCGCATTCATATTTTATTTCCCAATCTTGTAATCCGAGACTTTGATCATAACAAAATTCATACTTAATACCTACTTATCTTGCATACATTCAATTATTAAATACGTGATTACAAACCAACCGATACTTGTTATACGTGCAAATATTCATACATACATTCTCGATACCTAAAATATAACTTACAAATACGTTATATACTTAAAAACATTTAAAAATGTCGAGTTTCAGCATGAAATGAAGGAAAAACCAAGTTCAGGGGCATAATTCGCAGATTCTTGTTTCTAGCTCATGGATTGGGCAAAAGTGTGTTTGTTGGATTGTATTTCTTGCATTTAATACTCACCTAACTCAACCCCCAAACCTCAACTATAAATACCCACCTCCTCCTACACTCATTTCACACCTCAAACACTTCTCTCTCTCTCTCTCTAAAGCTCTCTATCAATCAAGAAAGTTCAAGACTTTCAAGATAACTCGGTGTTCCTCCAATTCTCCAAACCCTTCACGGAATACTCAAGTGGAAGCTTGCAAAAGCGTGAGAACACTCGAACACCCTTTTTACGCTTTACATTTTTGGGTGCAATATTTAACCTACCAAAATACACACAATCACACTTATACTTTTATGCAATCACACAAACAATCCATCATACATGCTATAGTTACGTGATACATGATTCGTATACTTGGAACATTCTTATGTTATACTATTCGTCATTAACTTTGGCTAAAGCCTCCCCCTTAACATGTATAGCGCTATAGGAGTAACGCACCACCCGCATTCTAGAGGTCATGTTAAGTTTTATTCTATTTTTGCGGTACACGCGAGGGTTAACTTATAGATTGCATGCCATGTTTACATAAATCTTGTATGCTAGCTTAACATGTGGATTCGTTTAAACCTTTTTGTAATTATGCTATATCAAACTTGTGTACTCGTCAATACTTGTTGTATTGAACTCTACTTTTAACATGTTGCAGGTTAAAAATGTTGATCATGATGGAACTTAGTAGGGATGGCTTAGAAACACACGTAGAATGCTAGGATTTATGTTGTTGAATTGATTGTATTTAAAATTTCATGTTGTACTTGACTATTTTTGTTATGAAATGAAACGGGTTTGACTAAATTATTGTCGCAAATAGTGTTATGATTCCTTGAGCAATTATTTCGTCTCACTCTGATGTTTCCGCCATCGGTTGGGGTGTGACAAGCAAACATATTTGACACATCCTAGGTAGATTTAGATGTTAGTGAAGTAACAAAAAATAGGGATGTTTGGATTTGCTATTTAAACGTGATTATTGCAACTTGTTAGTTAGGTACTTACAACACTTCATACCTTGCTTCTCTAAATTTGATTATATTGGCCTGAATATTGGAAAGATGATATTTTATCTATCCGAAATGCTTGATGTTTATCCGAAACAGCAGCAGAAACCCTAGAACAGGCGTCAAAACGTCCAAAAACCCAACTTTTTCTGCAATAATGATTCCGAACCGAGCAAAACAAGAGCCTAATACTCGGATACCACTTGTAGGTCCTCTAATCCGTATGGATCTTCACAAAATCGTCTATCCAATCTAGAGTGCGGAATCCTATAGATCAGATTATCACAAATTTTCGAGTAGGAACAGAAATCACGATAAACCCGATTTTTATTTATTATCTATCACAACGATTACAATCAATCTAGATCCTACGAATTCGTCCAAGCCAATCTCTCTACGAATTTTCTCTCAACTCTCTCTGAAGTGACTAATTGAGCAACCTTAACCCTAATGCAAAACCCTGTTTATATAGAGACATGTTTGCAACTGGGCTAGGGTTTAACCACATGGGCTACAAATTAGACTAGGCCCAATTCGTCTACCACTCCATGTTATGTGAGTCTGGTTTGGCCCAATCACTACAACTAACTGTTACAAAACTAAACCTGCAAAGTGTTTATCGTTTTACTGATTACAAGACATACAAAGTCCAAATCTAAGCTGATGTTACAAATATGCACCAACACCCAAACAACCAAGATTGATAATCAGACATACAAACAAGTGTCTTATACTCATACATTTGATTCAGGGTTAATCTGTAGACATGTAATTCGGGTCATCGCGTATTAGGTCAGAGGATTCGGGTCATGGAATATGCT
Organism: Scalesia atractyloides; assembly: GCA_947069175.1. Lineage (NCBI taxonomy): Eukaryota > Viridiplantae > Streptophyta > Magnoliopsida > Asterales > Asteraceae > Scalesia > Scalesia atractyloides. Next base: position 91,233,418 of record CAMTDV010000012.1, read on the forward strand.
GTTTGCCATGTATAACTGTTCTTTTTGGTCACACAAAACCCTAAAATTGGAATCAAGTTTCGTTTGTTTGTAAATGTTACGGTAACTGAGTATTATCTGGTCAATTGACCGCGAATCAACTTCTTTCAAAATTTGTATTTCGTTTCTTCAGGCAGTAATGGTTTCCAACAATGCAACTTCTGACGGAAGCCTCTCATCAACCGATTTCCAAATTGCTGCCAATGCTTTTTCTGACAAGTGGAAGAAGTTTAATTCTGATTTTCCTGAATGGTTATGGATTGACTGCTCAAACAGATTAGGGTTTGCAGCTCATGGAGTTAGCGACGGATATTTATCGGTACAGAATGTATTCTTTCAAAGATCAATCAAGGTTTGACTTCATACGATATCACATAAATTGCATACAAACACACTTGTTATGCTATCTGATCTTCGGTTTCTTATGCAGGAAGAACACGGTGACTGCAGTTCAAATGATTATGAAGAACCTTTTGATGATGCCACTTTGGTATGCATATTTTGCCCTCTGCTCCGGTCTTTATGTAATTATGTTTGTGGCTTCTGTAGAGTGTTCGCTTATCAATAGTGACGAAATAAAGGAATCTTGATGATAATTAATTTGAATTTTGTAGGTGCAGAGCACCGGTGATGACGGACATTGGTATGATTTTCACATCGTATACAGCTCTTCATACAATGTTCCAGTGCTCTACTTTCGTGCACACAATGGCGGTATGTTGATCTCTACCATTTTGTGACATGACAGTTAACACGTAAAGGTAGCAAAATGAGCGGGTTGGGTAGCGGCCAAAACAGGTTCAGGTTAACGGGTCCTGTTGCAGTACTGGCCCGGATGGGTCTGTTTGGGTTCTCAAATTGTTGTTCTTGTTTTAATCTTTCTTGAAACGAACTGGCAAGATCATAGTTGTTAATAGCAATAGCTACGCTCGCTATAACAAATAGCAATAAAATAGGTTTTTTCTTTTTAATTAATACAAGTTCATACCGAAAAAAAAAGCGCCTGTTAGGGTTTTTTTTGTTACTGGATTGAAATAAGAAGAGTATATTCTTCGATATTCACAGGATTTATATAAAATATACATGTAAAGTATTCTCCTAGCTATTGCTACGTAGCATATAGGTAGCTTGTTGCTGTTTACCGCCATTCGTTGTTAACAACTATGGGCAAGATGGGTAATGGTAATGTAGTTTTTGATACCTACATATACTCAAAAATAGTTACATTTCGGTCTTTATGATTTCCAAAAGTGATGTTTGTCAACTGTGTAGACGGACAACTTTTGAACAGGGATGAAATTGAAAAGAATCTACCAACCGAATCTGCCAAGGTGCTAACAGAATCCAAATGGACCTTCATAACTCAACAAGTAAATTCTTATCTTCCTTAAATCCGTTATTCTTTGCATGTAATATAGCGAACTCTATTTCAATGATGATTTGATGTTTACTTATAAATATTTTCATCGTAGGAGCACCCGTACTTGAATAGACCATGGTACACGCTACATCCATGTGGAACAACTGAGTGGATGAAGCTACTCCTTGCTGGTGAGAATTCAACAGCCGAAAATAGGGTCGAGCAATACTTGATATCATGGTTTTCAGTGGTTGGCCAAGTTTTTGGTCTAAAATTGCCCTTAGATATGGTAAAAAGCGATGGTTAACCATTTATAAATAAAAAGCTGGTTTGTTATTTGCTTATAGAATCACATTATAAACACAAAAAAAATGTTTCGATATAGCTAATCTGCTCTTTTATTTTTGGAACTGACACTTTTCTCAGTTATCCACAAAAATGAAAATGGTAAGTTGCGATTTTCAGTCTCGATCTCCACAGATTTTGAGAACAGGGTGTCCACGAATTTGCACAGCAGACACAGTTGGGAGCATTCATTTTTTTGCATGAAAACACATAAGTATAGATGTCAAGATGATATGGGTCGCAGCGATTTCAGTTTGAAACAAATAAATTTTAGTACAGTTGGGAACGGACTGAGTTGGACTGACCCGTACAAGCTTAGTTGCCCGTTTTTTCAGTACTTATAATGATTACTGTGTTAACGATAAATATATACCAATTTTGTTCTACTAGATTTTCTAGGCTGTATGCGTTAAACTGGACTCATGGAGGCCTTTTTTTAAACCTCTTGAACCCATTTGGCCTCGCAATCGTTTGCATATAGCAGGTGTATGTTTGGGAACTTCAACTCCATAGCTAGGAGCCTAGGAATCAAAATTGAAGCATGTGATTTTAGTTTCAGTCTCTAAGTACTACCCAAATGAGAAACAGGCCATTGGTGGCGCTAAGTTACCCGCAATGTACTGGTGATAAAGACTCCTTAGGCAATTTCGGTGATATTGATACGACATAGTGTTTATGTGAGTGGAAGTAGGGGTGTGACTACGCCAAGCCGCTCCTGAGCTAAGATTGGTTTACTAAAAGCTCAACTCAAGCAAAGCTTAAATGAGCTTGAGCCTGGATTGAGCTTATATTGAGCTCATTTAATAAACAAGCTCGAACCCAAGCATCACTTGTTGAGCTTGACTAAAGTTGTGAGCCTAAAGAAGTCTATTATCTATATAATTTTTATATAACATAATTAACTATGTATAACTATGGAAAAAAAATACTAAATAATATAGATTATGTTGTATATATTAAAATTATGATAACAAATTTGTAGAAGTAACTATATATTGATAAACATAAAATTGTTAGATAACTAAAAGTGTTGAGCCAAAATATGTAATCTAATATTACCAACAAAGTCAATGCCATCGAGTCAAAGTCAACGGGTAAATCAACACGAGAAAATCTGGCAAAGAGTTGGCGTGTGAAAGTTCGAGTTGGGTCTAATATGTAAATCTAATGTTATCAACAAGTCAAAGTCAACACCATCGGGTCAAAGTCAACATGCTAATCGACGTATGAAGATCGGGCAAAGAGTTAGCATGTGAAAGTATGAGACATGATCGTTTTATTCTTTCGGTTAATTAAATATGTTTTGTTTTGACAAAATATATTATTATTTTAGTAATAGTTTTGATGTTTTGTTAGCCTAATCTTTATTAGGCTAATTTATTTTAAAATGTAATGATTTTTAGTGTAATTATGTAAATGAGTATAGAAAAGATAATGTAAAAATCCTCTTATAATAATACCTCTAAGTTGTATTGTACTAATAAGTTAATAACACCATACCAAAAATGGGCTGCGATTAGGCCTTTGAGTGATCAAATTGGGCTTCTAAGTTTGAAAAAGGTCACCTAGTATCCCAACTTTATATATCTTATCAGTTATGTTACTCATTTTGGATATTGTACTTACCACCTAACAATTGTCATCCATAGACTACACTATCTACTCACATGATATGGGATAAGGTGGCAAGCCATCCAAATATTCATTATCCAATAAGAGCCACCCATGTGTACACAATCATCTTTGGAGTTGAACCCACAAATCTCTGAACTAAGTGGTCATAATAAGATACTCAAAGTTGTGGAAACTGATCACAAGAAGCACCATCCATGGCTAGCCTCCAGCTCAAGACTGGCTTGACCTCTTCATTGACCACCACAAGGCCTGTTGCACACAAAGGCCTTTCTGGTTCACCTCTTAGGGTCTTGCCTTCTTCCAAGAGATCTTCCTCCACCATCAAAGCCGTTCAGAGTGAGAAGGTAATTTCTTTTTTTCTTCTACTTAAATTCATGATCTTTTGATTTTTAAATTGAGAAATGATACATTATGAACCAAAGTTTCATCTTTCATTGCTAAGTTATCAATTTTGACCCATCTAATGCACTATCAGTTAATAGAAATTGACTTGTACGGTTTTCATTTTAAGCATAACACCAAAAAAAACCAAGGCACTTCTTATTTTTCACAAAAAAGTCCATTAACATAATTTCATATATTAAAGTTCCTTAACTTAGTAAAAAACAAAAAAAAGGTCACTAAAGTAAGTTTTGAATATAGTAATGTTATGACCCAACATCCCTTAGTATAGTTTTTAAAACATTTAGTTTTGTTATTTAAAAAAGCGCTAGCGACGTAACTTGTTGTCTGTTTGCCTTCTATTTCGCAAGAGTTAACATTTTGAAAAATGAAATTCATAAGTTAGTGTATTTAGACAAGATTAGGGATTTTAATATACAAAAGTTAGTCTAGTGACATTTAATATGTACTTTTGTTAACAGGTTGAGTGACTTTAATGTACCATAATTAGGTTAAGTGATTTTTTTTCAAGGAAAAAAAGTACAATGTTTTTTTTTCTATGGTATTAACCCTTAGTGTTAATGAGTTGAAATTGACCATATATAAAACTAATGTTTATGTTGAACTCTTGAGTCCTGAACATATTTAATCAGATATTTTTTTTCTCCTAGAATATGTATTTCCTCACCCCTAATACGATGAAATTGTGCAGCCTACATACCAAGTAATCCAGCCCATCAATGGTGACCCTTTCATCGGAAGCCTCGAGACTCCAGTGACATCAAGCCCGTTAATCGCATGGTACCTCTCAAACCTTCCAGGATACCGAACTGCAGTGAACCCATTGCTTCGTGGCATTGAGGTCGGGCTAGCCCACGGGTTCTTCCTAGTGGGCCCATTTGTGAAGGCAGGCCCATTGAGGAACACAGAGTATGCAGGAGCAGCCGGATCACTAGCTGCGGGTGGGCTAGTGGTAATTCTTAGCATTTGCTTGACAATGTACGGGATCGCATCGTTCAAAGAAGGCGAGCCATCGATCGCGCCATCGTTGACTTTGACTGGGAGGAAGAAGGAGCCGGACCAGCTTCAAACAGCCGATGGTTGGGCCAAGTTTAGTGGTGGTTTCTTCTTTGGTGGGATCTCTGGTGTCATTTGGGCTTACTTCCTTCTTTATGTTCTTGACCTTCCTTACTATGTGAAGTAGGTGAAATTACTATTTGGGCCCTTTATTGAAACATGATCACTCACTGTATGATATTCTTTGTTTATGCTATGATATTGAAAGACTTTTAGGCATGAGCTTGCCATCACCAACATTTAATTAAATATTTTCTTTTTCTCTACAATAAGACTTGAACAAATTTAAATTTTGAGTAAATTTATGATCTGTTTAAGTAACTATGATATCACTAATCGCTCTAGTTTACACATGAAAGTGACAACATATTGAAGGCAAAAGATGAACTTGCATGATCTTACTTGAATAAGATATGTCCTATAGGCTCGTTAATTTGTTTTCTTAATTACTAAGAAGATAGAAACCTATGTCTTGTTGATGAAGCATGACCCTTGTTGTCAGGGTGTGATTTGTATTTGTTTTGGAATAGACCGGATAATCTCTTGATGCATACTTGCTGGTTAATAGCAATTGTTGCTATTGCCTAGCCACTCCTGAGAGTGATGACCAACTTCCATGCAACTTTCCATGAATCATACAAACCCAACACAACTTCCAATGCAACTTTTTACCACAGGCTTTGTCCCTTGGAGTTGGACCCTTCTAGGGTGGTACGCCGAACTCCGATCTCTGCTCCGCCTAAAGGGAGTAGACCCCCTTGTCACCTGGGGGTTTACCACTGAACCACCACATTCGAAGGTGCCTAGTTTTCTAAAAGTGTGTACTACATACACTAATACGATTAACAGGGTCTCATGGTCATGACCCTAAGTAAATGAGTTGTCATCAAATCTGGGTGTTATTAAAAAGCCTATGGCCATATATTCACTAAGAACTTTTTACTAATTAAGATAGTGATCACATTTACAATGTTTTACTAAGGTAGTAATCACATATCAAGCATCTCACTAATAAGGTAGTCATAATCTCGTGTTTCTCTAAATTTGATTTGGTAGAAATCACTACGTATTTCTCACTAGTTAAGGTAGCGATCACCTTTACAAGCTTCTCTGCAAGAATGGTAAGAGTGTTCAATACGATGCTTCTCTCTTATGTGGTACAGATCGCCAATTTAAATCTTACCTTGAAAGTTTGGGTGCGCAATGTTATTTAAGAAAATAAGTGGTGAAAATAAAATCTGTGAAGAACATTCAATACTTGTTGTCTTGCTAATACATGATCTTTGATTTTGGATGGTAGATAATTTGGGAGCTTAAAGATCTGTCAAACATATTTGATGAAAAACATAAACACAAATACCCAAACCAAAGATTGTTATACCCAAAGAATGATCTAAAAGTGTTTGCAAACAAGAATACTCAAAACCTATAGCCAAAGAATCATCTAAAAGTGGTTACAAACAAGAATACTCAAAACCTAACACCTATAGAAGATTATCAGCACGATAATCTCTAAACTGACAAAGTGTAGAAATGATCTAAGGATCAAATTTGGTATACTGAAACCCTAATCGCCAAAGGTAGAGAGAGAAAGGGACTTCAAAATATATGGGTGAATAATGAACTCCAGGAGCCCCAACTCTTTATATTCCATGACACAAACCATGAAACAATTAAACACATATAAACCCGATTAAAACAATTAATATCAAAAACTTTATAAAATTATAACAAACTTATAAAAGATAATGGAATTGAAATATGTGTGTATTTTAAACCCCCTACATTTCCGTTATCTAAAAGGATCATATGATTTTAACGATCATTACATAAAATCTGATGAGTTACCACAACACCTTTAGTAAACAAATCAACTAACTGATTTTTATTAGAATATATAAACATAATTATATGTATGTAATTTAGTTTTAATCGACTTATACTTATATGTATGTATAACCGAGATATTTGAGTGGTTGTGATGGTTGGATGGCACCGGTTCAAAGGGTGGTTATTCCCTCCTTATTCAACCGTTTATAACTGTCTTATATGAACACACATATATATATATATGTCTGGGCGGGAATCATAACTGGCACAAAGACAATTTCTAAACTTCCAAATTGTCCTCACTTCGTTACTGCAAATCTTAATCAAATAACAATCTATCATGAAACCAATGATTCATGATAATTCCGCTGCAAAATGTTACGAAGATGATCAACAAAGTGGTATCAAAGCCACGTTCGAAAGCGATGATAATCTCAGGCCAACTTCATCCATGTTACCGAGTAAACACTGTTCTGACGAGAAGAAAGAACGAAGATGATTGCAGAGGCGATGTTATTACTGCAACAAACCTGGTCACCAAATCAATGCAAGATGAAGGAAAATGATGAGGAAACACAACTGATTCGTCTGGCTGTTGATACTGGAATACAGCAACAACAAAATACAGACCATGATCATCAAAGTGACCAGAGAATGGAGTATATTGTAGTCGGCACTGATGGAAGATTTTGGTCAGAGATTTGGTATGTAAGTAAAACCTTCAAACATCATTTTTCTGGCAATCTAGATACGTTTTAAACGAATTAAGGGTATGTCCAGTGTGGAAACAAAAACTGGAGAAAATCATTTTTATTTCATAAGTGGTATAGGAGTCGTCGAAGTAATGTCTGGGTCGGAGAAAATTCGAATTCAGAGTGTATTCTACACTCCGGATATAAACAGGAACGTGCTAAGTTTAGATTAGTTAATAACCCAAGGTTTCACGGTGAAATTCATCGGAGATAAATACAAAATATTTCCCACGTTTAGTGTTCCTATAATTAACAAGAAAAGTGATTTAACTGGGATGACTAAGGAAGAAGAGATCGGAATGTTAGAAAAACAATCCATGATAAGTAAAGAATCAGAATATGAGAAGTATAAAACAGAATTTTTGAATGAATATTTCGAAAATCTGAATGTATCGTCTAGTGAACCCGATTGGAACATGATGATACTTCAAGCAATGCAATTCAAAGAATTCCAAGATTGTAAAGCGTTACTTGAAATGATGAATGATGGTGATTATGTTCGAAAGTAGAAGTTTATTTTAGAATCAAAATTCGATGAGATGGTTGACTGGTTTCTGACCAAGAAACTGGAAGTTATGAAGAGGCCAATTCCTGCATATGCCTCGGATAATCGAAAGGTTAGTCTGTTAGAGTTATACATGGTAGTTGAGAGAGAAGGAGCACATTGACGTGTAACAGAAAACAACTTATGGGCCATGGTTGCTAAGGATATGGGATTTGAGTATTGTGACAGAGAATTCATGCGATTAATGCATGCTATGTATCTAGATGTCCTAGTCTACTCCCTTAAGTTCAAAACAACTCAAAAAAGGTATATGAAAAAGAGGTAACAGAAGACAAAGAGACAAAGGAGCCTGAGGTTGATCCGAGAGGAAGTAGAAGTGAAGGAAACAATCAGACAAAGACTGTTGCAGATCAAACCGAGAAGAACAAAGGAAGCCATGAAGATGCCGGATATGAAACAGAACACTTTGCATTCTATGGTGGGAACAATTGGCAAGGAATGAGAAAGCTGTATACAAGAAGAAAGTTCGATTTTAATCTAGCAAAAGTGGCTGTGGACGATGCAAATAGAAGCGTATTAATGCACTCTTACAAACATAATTATGTTTAGGGGGTATTAGAATATATAAACATAATTATATGTATGTAATTTAGTTTTATTTTACTTATACTTATATGTATGTATAACCGAGATATTTGAGTGGTTGTGATGGTTGGATGGCACCGGTTCGAAGGGTGGTTATTCCCTCCTTATTCAACCGCTTATAACTGTCTTATATGAACGCACATATATATGTCTGGGCGGGAATCATAACTGGCACCAAGACAATTTCTAAACTTCCAAATTGTTTCACTTCGTTATTGCAAATCTTAATCAAATAACAATCTATCATGAACCAATGATTCATGATAATTCAGCTACAAAATGTTACGAAGATGATCAACAATTTTTAAACTCAATACCAACACATTTAATAACACCTTTTGAAATATGATCTCTTAAGAAAAGCAAATCCAGCTCACAATATGTGGTTCTATCATGAAACAAAAGATTTGCTGCAACAGAAACTGCAACGTTATTATCACAATACAATGTAATACGAAGTTTTACCTCAGGAACTAATCCACTTAGCAAATTTTTATGCCATATAACCTCACATGCAAGAGCACACATAGCCTTATATTTAGCCTGAGCAGAAGATCTAGACGTTGTAGTTTATTTTTTTGCTTTTCCATGAAACTAAACTATTTCCAAGGAACACAAAAAAACCTATTACTGATTTTCTAGTGTTAAAGCATTTACCCCAATCAGAATCAGCATCGCATACGTTGTCAAATTAAATGAGTAACCTTTGTTGAACAAAATTCCTTTACTAGGGGCAGATTTAAGGTATCTTAGTTAATCCAAAGCAGCTTTCAAGTGTCCTTCACTAGGAATTTGCATAGACACTATTGCTATCAAGTATAAAGTATGACCTTGATCAACTTCCCGTTGATAACCCATGATATTTTTAAAACAACCAGTATTGCTATCAAGTATAATGAATTTAAAGTATGACTTTGATCAATAGCACTATTAACAGGTTTGCAAGCTAACATGCCATACTCAATTAACAAGTCAGTATATTATTTCATTTTGGATAAGCAAATTCCTTTTCATTGTTAAGCATTTCAATCCCCAAAAAAATATTGCAAAATACCAAGGTCTGTAATTAAAAACTTTAAACTTTGTTTCACCCTTTTTATTTCAGAGATATAATTACCAGTAATGACAATTTCATCTTCATACACTAGTAATACAACAAATACATTATCATTAATTTTAACAAACAGATAAATATCACACTTACTTTGAACAAAACTAAATTCAAGTAATACACTAACTAGTTTTTCATTCCACATTTTAGGGGCCTAGTTAAACGTGCACGCGCGCGCGCATACACACACACACATATATATATATATATATTTTTCAATCTAAACACTTTAGATCTATCCTTAGTGAAATATGTGACACCCGGCTATTTTGAGTCTGTGCCATAGTAGTGTGACACGTGTTATGAATAAATAAATGCAATATTTTATTAAATTTGGTGTTAATATATTGTATTTGATGTCTTGATAAATGTAAAGTTTATTAGAAATTATGTTGTAAGTTAAACGCTTATCGCGTAATAAACAAAATGCGAAACAAACGTCGGTGACCGCCGATTAATGTTAAAATTCTAAAAATATTATGTTATAATTAAAATGCTATTATTAATCATATTTGTGAGGAAAATTAATTAAATCGCTTGAAAACTCTATTTTTTCGAGTTTAAGCGCGTACTGTGCAATACCGCGCGCATATTACAAAATATAGACAACGTAGCCAGTCTAGGCAAATAAAATATTGTTCAACAATATTATGGCGAGTCTATTTTTATCGAATGATAAAAATAATTAAAACGCCATAAAACGCAATTAAAACACGAGACAAAATACCCGATAGCCTGTTAAATACTTGTTTTTAGCTACATATTATATATATATATATGTATATATATGTATGTATCATGAGAATGTATGTGTATACATGGTGGCGGCACCTTAGATGCCCACCTCTTTTTCCTTTTGACAAACGGCAAGGCTAGGAAACTTGCAATCTTTAAAATTGCATGAACCTTCCATAAAACATCAAATTTCTTCTTCCATATCTCTCTCTAAAACCGTACACAATCCACCACCATTCCATTTTCAAATTTTGAACTTCTTCTTGAAGAGTCAAAGCCATTCCAAGTTAGTTCCAAGTTGGTTTTTGGTTCGGTTTGATCAATTTTGGTTAATAACCAAACCAAACTTGGGTTTATAGTTTCTTTAGAAATACACGAAATGAAAGTATAAATACATGAAACAGATGTATAAAACATGAAATGGAAGTTTATAACATGAAATACATGTGATGGAGGTATAAAAGCTACAAATATATGAAAATATGAATCGTTCGGTTACTTTTGGTTTTTCGAAGATAAAAAAATCAATAAACATTTTTTTGTTAATTTGGTTTTCGGTTAATTCTAATTCGACTATTGGTTGATTTCGCTTAAGTTTAGTCTGCTTTCAGTTTGGTTTACCCCTAGACACTGTTAATTTGTTCTATCAAAACACGCACTTCACACATTCTCAGATCCAACACATCTCAGGATAATCTTTGATTGAGTTTTTAGTTTAAGAAGTCAACTAGCGGGTGGGTGGTTGATAAAAAAAATGTCGCTCTCTCAATTTTATAGGTTAATTTTTTAATTGTTAAAATTAAATAGGTGGGTAATAGTTTTTTGGGCTTTGTTGTTTGAAATGGTTATTAGGCATCCGTGCTAGTTAATGCCTTATAATGAGTTTAATTTAAAATGTGCTTATTTGCTTAATAATATAACATAGGCTTAGTTGTTTTATACTTAATTAGTTTATAATAGGTATACATAATTATGTGTATCTTTTAAAATCTTAATATTTTTTTTTCTTTAGAGTCGTCGAAGAAATTTCATGTGATTGGTGTCAAAACTTCTTGAGGTGTCATCCAAGATTAAATCGCGTAACATACTTTTCTTTTTTAAATCATGGGGTGTGGCAGCCCCATGCTTATAACGTAGGTACGCCACTGATTGGTTGTTGAATTTATTTCATTTAGGACATCAGCTCACACATCCCTCTAATCTAATCTACTTCTAATTCTACTCCACTCTGCATAGCCAGACTCACCCTGGACCTCTAGACGGGACACAAGCTAACACACCAAGATATGATTGGGCTAAATAGCCTTTTATTGGTTGTTTAATCTTAATCATTATTTGCTGTTGAGTAGATCTTAATTGATGCTGATAGCTTTGACTAAACTACACTCTTAATTAACCAAATTCAATACTTTGGTTTAGACTTTAGATTAAAGAACAGTCTAAATCTTCTAGAACTAGTCAATAACAATAATTTCATGGCTGCCAAAACCAAATTAAATGATAATCAATCATCTCAGATTGTTTAAATTTGTTTATATTCCAATTGAGTAATTTCACTGTGGCACATACTGATGACCCATCTCAGATATCATTCGTAAAGTTGCAGTGGCCAATGGAACCTAGAAGGTTGAAGCAAACTGCATATTCATTTATGATATTGATGCTTAGCTTTCAAACCCATGTAACAGCACAAGATATTGTATCTCACAAGGAGATGCAGGTGGGAGTGATTCTTGACATGGGTTCAGGGGTAGGCAAGGTAATTTATCACTGCATTACCATGGCTATATCTGACTTTTACAAAGCAAATCCTCATTACATAACACGAATTGTTTTCACGACGGACACAAAAGGGGTACCCCTAATTGCATTATCCGCGGGTATGCCTTTTTTCTCCTTTTATATTACCGTGTATGCTCAATTGTCATAATATGTGAGTACTCCTGTAGTGTTTTCTAGAAATCCCTATTTCAAATTCTTTGTTATAAGCATTTATTCCTGGATACTAGAGCTGGCACGATTGGTGGGTTAAGTTACGCGTCAAAATGTATTCGGATTGCAGCAAGTCATATTTAGGATATGTGAGCGACAATAGGTTAACAACGTTTTGTCCATTAATTGTTTTTATATATTTTAAGAGTAACAAATGCACTAATGATGATTAAAATGATAGTATCACGATAAAAATTAATTTACATCTTTGAACTAAATAATTTAGAAGGTTGTCTGCAATAAAAATAGACTTTAGGCAATTATTTAGATGTTTGACTTGATTAGAACTTTTTTTTTATTGGTAGTTTTTTTATTTGATTCGTTTTAGATACTGAATCCTGATACAGTGTTCATGGCTATTCAGCTCTAGAACTTTTGGAGAACACCAAAGTGCAAGCAATAATAGGTCCAGACCCAACAGTTGAAGCAAGATTCTTGGATGGTTTAGAAGAAAAAGCTAATGTACCAATTCTTTCATTTTCAACAAGCCTGTTTTCCAATCAAAATCCTTATCTTGTTCAAATTGCTCAAGATGAAACCACTCAATTTAAAGCCATTGCTGCAATGATCAAATCGTTTGAATTGAAGAATGTCGTACTTATATGTGAAGACAAGCAGATGGAAGGGAAATGGCTAGTCATATTATTATTGCATTTCATGATGACAACATACATATTACATATACTAGCCAAATTTCAACTGCTGCTAGCGATGAACAAATCCGTGAAGCATTCCATAAATTTCAACATATGCAAACCACTACATTTGTAATGCATACCCAGCCTTCTCTTGCATCGAATATCTTTTTAATGGCAAAAGAGGTAGGCATGATGGGTGAAGGATACGTGTGGATTGTAACAAGCAAAACTACGAATTTCTTGAATTTCATGAACGATGATGCCTTTGAATCAATGCAAGGGGTTGTTGGTTTCAAATCATATTTTCCAAAATCAAGAAAGCTTCATAAATTTGTTTCGAAATGGAAAAAGGAATATTATGGTTCGAACCCTTTTAAGGAGTTTAATGTGGTTGATTTTAATGGTATTTTGGCATATGATGCAGTTTATGCACTAGCAATGGCTGTTGAGAAGGTGCACCCTAAAGTTACTGGTGCATCACTTCCAAATCAAATGTTGAAAATCAAGTTTCAAGGTTTAGGTGGTGAGTTCGAGCTTATGAATGGGAGAACTGTTTCAAATGCCATAGAAGTCATAAATGTGATCGGTAAGGGTGATAGGAGGGTCGGGTTTTGGATGGTCAGAAGTGAGTTTGTTAAAGAAATAGGAAAAGCAAATTCATCTTCTAATAGTGGTCTCGGACATATCATCTTTCCAGGAGGAACTACAAGTATTTTAAAGCGTAGGAGGCTACAAATGAAGGGCAAGAAGCTACGAATTGTCGTTCCTGGTTTTGGTGTATACCCAAACTTAATAAAAATGGTGGTTGATCACAGAACAAATCAACCGATGCTCAGCTGGTTTTGTGGGGACGTTTTCAATACCGCACTTAACGCCTTAAACTATGGACTAGACCTTGAATTTACTACCTACCCTTACGAAGAAGGAAGGGCTTATAGCGATCTAATTGACAAAATCTACTTAAAGGTATGTATGTTTTCACTATATGTCGTAGGATGGGTAATGGTTCAAAATAAATTCAAGTTGAAACATGCATTTCAATTCTTTAGTAAGGATCAAAACGACCCAAGTAAAACGTATGGGCGCTTATCTTGATATTCCACTAAACAGTACCAAGATCCATATACGTTTCATAAACACAACACAACCCAACCCAACCCAACCCAACCCAAATCAACTCATTTTTCGTAAGATGGTTTACCTTGTGTTTTCAAATGAAGCTTCATATCATATGTGGAATTATAACGTAATTTTGTATGCTTTATTGTCACTGTAACAGGAATTTGATGCTGCCATTGGGGATATAACGATCTCATCAAACAGAAGTCGCTACGTTGACTTCACAATTACATTCAGTGATACGGGAGTTGGCACTATAACACGAAATGCAAAGAGAAGCATATGGATCTTCTTGGATCCTCTTAGTTCCAATCTTTGGCTGACAAGTGGTGGTTTCTTGCTCATTTTGGGGTTTGTAATTTGGTTTATTGAACATCGTATAAATGAAGAGTTTCAAGGTTCAACCATACAACAAATTGGAACAGCCCTCTGGTTTGCCTTTTCCACTCTTGTCTTTGCTCACCGTAAGCTTCTAACTCAAATTTCATAAATTTAGTTAAAAGATTTGATCTTTCGGAGTATTAAGATCGATTTTTGCTTTGGTAAAAAAACGATTCAACTTTTTTTCGTAGATCAATATGAAGAATGTTCCGTTAGTTGAACCTTGTAAAATATCATACTTTCCAAAATTATGCATTTGAAACTTGTGTTCTAGAGAAATGTGATAGGGATGGAATATGATATTTTACAAATTTACAGTGGATGTATCAAATTACCCAGATTAATTCGCTCGGGTTGAAATGGGACTCTTTTAGCACAAGTCAAGTTAGTAGAGTCCGGTGAGGTGGCCTTCCATACACTTTTATGTCCGTTTTAATGCATAATTAATGCACTCTATTATTATGAAGAATATTATTATTACATTTAATATTTAAAATTGTTTAGTAAAAGAGTTCTAGGAGTTCGTATTCACTAAAAATAGATTTTGGGTGACTTTCAACCGTTGAACTGTTTGACCGAATCCGTTCCTCATTTAGCTAATTTTATGTTTTATTCATTCGATTTAGATATAAAACAAAACTCAAAATGACTCAAATGAATTCAAAATGCAATCTAATGATTTGAAAACGCAGGAGAGAAGCTGAAAAGTAATTTATCAAGATTCGTGGTGATGGTTTGGGTTTTTGTAGTGCTTGTTCTAACGTCAAGTTACACCGCAATGTTAAGTTCACTTTTAACCGTACAAGAGATTGCATCAAATGGGGGGAGGGTCCAACTCCCAAGTGTCTCCTATGAACTTTTAAATAGATCCGTGAAGCTGAAATCACCCGCGGATTATGCTAAAGTGTTAAGAAGTGGAAGTGTAGGCACCGTCATTGATGAGATCCTCTATGTTAAAACATTCATTCCACTTGATCCGGCAGCTGAGTTCTCCTTGGTAGCAACATCAAAATCAACAATCACCAATGGTTTCGCCTTTGTAAGTGCTCTCTAACCGATAGGAGGCTCTATCTATCATTGCCTTATCTACCAAAATGATACAAGTGAAGCTTGAATTTGGATCTCCATTGTAAAACTCAAGTCTCCCTATCAGTATGCCACAAACCCATTAATTAGCCATATATGGTAACATTTTAAAAAGGGTGAAACAATCATTTTTAGGACGAGTATGAATGAGCGACTCATTCGGAACTCTTTAATTTTTTTGTTTGTCCAATTCTAAAATCTTATAGATTTTTTTTATTTTTCTTAAATTATACAAACAATATTATTATATTAATAATATACATTTGAATATTATTTTTGAGGTTGCAAGTATTCACACAATTCCATAAATATGAACTTCTTAGCTTAGAGGGTGTGGTATAAAGCTCCTATGGGTTTTATCACGCTACATAAGCGTCATCTCAATGCCATGTCATATAGAAGGCTTTAAACCCACTTTCTTTAACTTGAATGCAATGGTTTAAAGGCCTCATAATCATTACCTAATTATTAATTTTTATTATGTTTTGTATTTTTTAATTTATATGCCAATTTTATTTAAAACAAAATAAATATAAGTTAATTTCAATAAAATAAATAAAACATTACAAACTACTTAAAAATTTAAAAACTGCAAAGTTACGTTCTCGCTCTTCATTCAGTGGCTTCTAGATCGTCCACCTTTTGAGGAAGTGGGTTAGGTTTGGGGTACGTTTTGGGTTTCGGGTGTGTTTTGGGTTTGGGAAAAAAATGGCGGTGGGGAATAGTATCCAAAAAAACCGGGAATCGGTGGCGTGGTCGGATGAGAGGAGGTTGGGTGGTAGGTGGCATCGGATAATACCCAACCTCATCCGTTCGCGGGTCTCTTCGGTATCGTTTTTCTTGCTCGTTGTTTGCTAAATTACCACAATGGATTATTGAGATCCCACGGGTTTTGATTGTTGGGAAACATTGTGTGAAAATGAAAAAGTTTGTAAAGTTTTTAGATGGAGAATGGATGAATATTTGAGTAAAGGGGGTAGTGTATTAATAATGTTAAAATTAAAAATTAAAACTTAATTTTTTATATATAAACAACGAACAATGCGCTAAATGGCTCGTTATTGGGCTGGCCAGGCATGGGTAGCGCCCCCTCTTTGGCGGGCAGGGGGTGGGTATGGGGCGTCATAGGGCGCTAACGACGATGATATGGCCAGGGGCAGTATACCACAACCCCTGCTAATGAGGTTGTGGGTATTCACACAATTCCATAAATATGAACAACTTAATTAGGTCATAATTCCATATGTGGATAAACTCGACGTTACGAAAAAAATAGAAAATGTTGAAAGCTTGCCCTTTAGACTATGTGTAGTGGGGCTTGAATTTCAAGCTCCTCATTTGGCCATTATCCAATATGTGGCTCTTAGTAAGCAAAAGAACTTGAAGTTAAAAATGAGTGTAGTTGTATAATGCCCTTTGCAATGATTAGATACTGAAATTGAATTAAATAAAAAATATAAAAAACAATCAAAACATTCCATTGGTCATTCTTTCTTCATCGGGCGTTTTAATGCCCACGCCCAAGCCCATTTTGACGAAAAACCTTCCTAGGGGCGGTGGGAGAAGCGTGAAGGGGCGTTTTGAAACAAAAAAAAAGCCAAAATCAAACCCCGCTACAGGTGTTCTTATAGAGTAAAACTTAAAAGAAGTATTACCTTTTTCTTATTTAAAAAAAAGCTTGTTCTTTATGGGTATAAAAGAATTATATGAAACTCGAATCAAACCAACCATATTTACATTTTTAGAGTTTGCACTAGCTAAATGACTTTAGTCAAATTCTATTGGTTAGATTCCTCTGATACATTTTTATTTTTGTGAACCACAAATGCTATTACTACCCTATTTTAAACCAATAGTCCTAAAATACACCTTTATACAGGTTTGAACATGAGACCTCTCATCTAAGATATATATGTTTTCACCAATTCGGTTAACATCACATTACATTTGATATGTTTGAGCTGAGACACAACTCTGTTTAAGAGAAAACATAACTAGGATATACGCCCATAGGGCTCGCGGACCTTTAAGCAAAAAAAGTTGATTTTTAAGCTAGTTATATGTTTCTTGAGAAAACAACACAATAAGGTTTCCCTTACAGGTGTTCCAAAAAGATTCACCTTTGACAAGAGAGATGTCTATAGAGATAGCAAAGCTCCGCGAAGATGGCACGCTAAAAGCATTAGAAGAAAAATGGCTAAAACAACCATCTTCACTGATATCAGAAGACGTCTCTGCCCCTACACAAAACAGTTTGGATCTTTATGGGTTTCAGGGTCTGTTTCTTACAAGTGCATTGTCGATGGCGTTGGCCCTATTAGTATCCATGGTCTATCTTTTGCGTGAAAATTATTGGCGTGGAAAAACTAAGATGGAGATATTAAGGAGCGTCTTACGAAGATCCCATGTACAATCACAAGAAAGTGATAGGGAACCAACTATTTAATATCTGTGTGTTTAATTACTTCTCAATTTGTGGCAAAGGTGTATGAATTTTCTGTTCGTAACTAGGGACTACAAAAAACTTCATGTAAGTAACAAACAAAAAAATAAAATTAGCAATGGATAATTTTATATCTCGGGTAAAGAGACCAAACACGAGAAAGCGTAGCTTGACAACCAACACGTATTTATCCCATTTGCTTTTGATACTTTTGGTTTCTTGGCTACAGAGCCTGTGAACCTACTTAGTCGAGTTCAAAGGGTCATGCATAGTAATGTTATGACCCCGAGATCTATGGACAGTTTTTAAAAGACTTAGTTTTGCTATTCAAAATGGGTAGCGACGCAACTTGTTGACCGTTTACCATCTATTTCTATGTAAATTCTTCCTTATTATTCAGTTATTTTAGAAATTCGAATTTTAATTTCTTTTGAGTTTACGTAACAGATTCGCCACCCACATATCTATATGAACAATTAGTTATAACATCTTCATCATCTTCTACTCGCGGTTTTGAGGTTTAGTTTATTGTATTTAGGTATTGGATATTCATTAACATCTTGATCGATGGATAACGACGATCCAGGTAAGCATATTATGGTGTCTTGTTTGTTTATACATTGGATGTTTACATGTTTTTATTGTTCGATAATGAAAACCTTTTTTTAATTATCTGTTGTGTTCATATTATTGTTTCATACAATCGTGTGGCGTTCTGATCAATTTTGGTTGTGGTTTTTGATGTTAAAAAAATTATGGTGTTTTTTTTTCATGGTTGATTTTTTTTAATCTTATATGAGTTTTAATAATGTTAGTATCATACTTCTATGATGTTTTATTTGTACATGGTGTTTTAATTTATACATTGGTAGTTGAATGGGGTTTGTTCGTACAAGGTGTTTATTTCCACATGGTGTTTTTATTGTACATACCATTTGTAGTATCTTATTTCTTTTTTGTTGTCCTCAATGTATACTTTGGTAGTTGAATGGTGTTTTTTCCACATGTTTCTTTGCATATGGTGTTTTTTATTGTATATGATATTTGTAGTGTCGTATTTACGTTTATGGTGTCTTTAATGTATACTTTGGCAGTTTAATGGTGTTTTCTGTATATTTGTATTGTCTTAATTTTCCAATTCCTGTTAATTGAATGTAATGAAGTTATAATTTAATTTATTTTTTGTAGGTTTTCAAATTTACCAGCCGGTTGGGCAGTCTATCTCCAAACTCCGGCAAGAGGACTTTTTGTTATCTTATGTGGATAACTCGCTTAAGCCGAAGGATAAGATGAAGTTTGATACACTGAATAATGCATTCCTTTTACCAAAAGTATGCAATGGCTGCAAGCTTTACTGCCAGGAAGTCTTCTCAATACAAGCCTCATGATGCCATTAAATCCGAATATTTTGTTTGCTCAATGGAGGGAACTAAACCCTACAAGGCGATCGATTCATCTAAAGAAATTGGCACCTCAAATAATGGGTCAAAAAGGAAAACTATTTGACGGGTTCCTTCTATAAGGACGGGTTGTGAAGCACGTTTGTGTGTAAAGTTAGACGCTTCGAAACTATACGAGGTATATTATTTCAAGGAGGATCATAATCACTTTTTTTGCTGAGGACGATAGGCATTTACTTCCCTCTAACCGAGGTATGAACTATATGCAAGAGCAAGCGGTTAACGCTTTGAATACGCTGAATATTGGACCTGCCAAAGCATTTAATATCATGGGGACACTCGTGTTTGACAAGGTTGGGGCAACCAAAACCGATTTTAAAAATTTTAAACGAGATCTAGCAGGTACATATCAGAGTTTGATGCTGATATGATGAGTAAACGGCTATTGAGGAAGAAAGAGTACATGCCAATTTTTTCAATGGAGTATACAACCACCGAAGATAGTATTTTAAGGGCTTTGTTTTGGGCAGATGAGGATGCTAAGAGGAATTTATCAGTGTTTGGTGACGTTTCATTTGATGTGACATATCGGCGTAACAAGTTTGTTTACTAATTATCTCCCGCTTTTGGATTTTACAAAATTTTTAATTATCTATCATTGAGTTTTATGGTGTTCTTAATGCATTTTATTGTTAGGTACACAACGATGTTTGTACCATTACTGGTATCGACAACCACAATCGTAACATTACTCTTGGTGCCGTTATAATAGGTAACGAAATGGCTGAAACGTATAGCTGATTGCTTAAGGTGTTTCGTGAAGCATTTGGTCGTGCCTCTCCGGTGATAGTTACCGACCAAGACCCAGCCATGAAGAAGGCTATTGAAGATACATGGCTTAAGAGTAGGCACAGGTTATGCATATGGCACATAATGGACAAGCTTACTGATAAGGTGTTTACTTATTCGACTTATTAAGATTTTTTTTCTTTTTTCCATATGTTCTGGTGCTTATTGCTTTATATGTTGTTCAATGGTGTCTTAGGTTGATTCTACAATATGTAATAGTACAGATTTCAAAAGAGGTTGTGTTCCATTGTGTGGACGATTCAATCCTACCTGAGCAGTTTGAAAGCGATTGGACTACGATATTGAACGATTTTAACTTGGTTGAGCATGATTGGCGGCAGTCAATTTATCATATCAGGGATACTTGGATACCGACGTATTATCGCGAGGAGTACATATCTAGGCTTATGCGTACCTCATCTAGCTTAGAGAGTGAGAATCATTTTTTTGGACAGTTTTGTAACCCAGAGTGTACCCTTGTCAAATTTTTAGGCACTTTGATTCTGCCATTGAAGCTCAAAGACACGAGCATAGGAAGAAGGATCATGACATTAGAAACACGATCGCTGACATATGGGTAGTAGACTTTGTATTGGAGGATCAAGCGATGAGTATATACACACACACTATATTTTTTGATGTCCAACTGGAGATACAAAATGGTCTGCACAGATGTGCTATCCGAAAGTGGGAAACAATTGGTGATTTCACTAACTTTTTTGTGAAGGACTGGGAATAACCATGCACTACTTTCTTCGAGGTATATATAAAGACTTAAATATCTAAGTTACATTTTACATTGTTTCCTGCTTATGGTTACACATGGTGTTATGTGGTGTTATCTATCAAAAAATATAGTATTTTCCTTTATATGGATTATATGGTGTTATGTATCTAAAAAAATCCAATTTTTTTAATTGTATCTGATAGGTAATGATGCGGGAGAAGGACATGATTGTATACTGTACATGCAAAAGATTCGAACAGTTTGGGTTGTTATGCTCACACATCTTTTATGTGCTTAGGATGCTTGATGTCATGGAATTTCCACAACGTTATATATTACGACGTTGGACTAGGGAGGTTGTTCCCAATAGTGCTCCTGGTGCTATTTTAGGTATGAACGAGAGTGACGATCGTTACAATGAAGTTAACCACGTTGTACGTGAGATCATATACTCTACTGAGTCAGTTATTAACAAGCTTGTTACCAACTTCGATGTGTTGTGCTCATTTAGGGATCATGTAGTTAAGTTTTTCCAAACTGTTGATGAGATAGTGGTTAATGCACCTCGTAAGAGTCGTCGGGAAAGGTTTGCTGAAATAACTGGTAATACACAACCATCTACTGTTACCGTTTGTGTCCCGTTGGAACTAGATACAAAGGTATGGGTAAGCCTAAACGAATGAAGTCTAAACGTGAAATTGCGAGAAGCCAATTGGGGAAAAAGAGACATCAGTGTCAAAACAGTTATAGGTACGGTCATAATAGACGTACTTACAAACACCCTACAAGGAAAAAAGAAGACGCTAGATCTGAGGAAGGTAGTGAAGAAGCCGATGAAGGTGCCGTGGAGGAAGCCGGGTGGGAAGAAGTGGATGAAGTCGATGAGAAAGTAGACGAGGAGGAAGGAGAGGAGAATTAGGAAGTTCTTGAAGCGTATAGACTTATGTTTTTGTTTAATGATATGTTTTTTTTTTGTTTTGTACATTGTTATTTTTTCAATGGTTATCATGATGGATGGTTTAAACGCTCATAACTTGATTTTTTTGTCAACTTTATATCCTTGATACGGATTTTTTTTTATATTTGTGTTTGTTTTACGTATCACTGCGTGTGCCATCATTGTTTTTCAAATATACAAGCACAATACGTAAAGCTATATAACCTCCGAGTGACGACAAAATTTTTGTATATCATGGTGTTGTAACAATGTATCTTGTTTATTTTTGAGAGTATGTAACTCATAATCATCGAAACACTTAATGCTCCATCATGAGGGGCGCGTATCACTGCGTGTGCCATCATTGTTTTTCAAATATACAAGCACAATAAGTAAAGCTATATAACCTCCGAGTGACGACAAAATTTCTGTATATCATGGTGTTGTAACAATGTAGCTTGTTTATTTTTGAGAGTATGTAACTCATAATCATCGAAACACTTAATGCTCCATCATGAGGGGTAACCCCCATCATGAGTACCCGGTTTTCATGATATGTTATTGGTGTTTTATGTAACGGGTTGTGTTATGTCATACAATCAGTTTCCAAATCGGTTTTACGATGCATTATTTTTAAAATATACTTAATACCGTTAGAAACATGTAGTGTTACTTAATTCCTTGATAAGTTATTTGCTAGGGATTATAATATATAAACAGGAGTTATTTTCTAGGGATTATAATATATAAACAGGATCTTGCTAATAAACAGTGTCCATCGGTACCTACAAACAATGCACACATTTGGGTGTCAGTATGTGACAGTAAGTAGTCTGCACAATGTTTGTCTATACCCAGGTGCACGTCATCATCTTCCATTTCTTCAGTTGCTTCATACACATGCTCGTATTCCATTTGTACGTCCTTTTTCCTTGGCAATATGTTTATTACATTATTGTACATGTTTTTTTATACGTCCATTTGTACGAAGGTATTTTTTTCTTCTCAATTGCGTATGCGATCTGACATAATACATGGCAAGATGTGTATTACATTATTATACATGTTATAGTATGAACTTATATGACTCTATGTTAATGAGTATCAACTTACCACGAGTAACACCATTGGTCTTCTAAAAGCATCATCATCACCATGCCATGACTTTTTCATGTGGTTGAGGCATGTTACCATGTACGAACACCAGTAAAAACTTTTAATGTCAACACCTGGTTTTATACATGGAACATAGCATACATTCACTGAATTGTAACTCGTAGTTTCACCCAAGAATGAGAAGTACACAACCAGGAAACTCAGGACGAACAACCGCCCATAATCGTCTATACCCAAAATGTAAAGCATTAGCTGAAATGGTGACAACCTCTTGCTTTTTATATCCTTAAACTGATTCCTGAAATCTTGTACAACTGCATCTTGCTTTTTGTTTGACTTTTTTTGTTCAACCAACGTATTTTTTCCTCGAGGCAGCCCGAACACACTGTACACAAGGTCGGATGTAATGTTTACAAGCCGGCCGTCACCGAGATTCAACACACCTGCATTAGGGTCATAATTCAAAACTAACTAGTGTACCAATGTGGTTGGGACACCTGTTACTTGAAATCTGAAAATCGAGCCAAACCCAATTTCGTACACTGTCTCTTGCCGCTCCTTACTCAGACCATTTGCTAGATTTATCAAATTATCTATCGACACCTTTGGCCTAATTCTAGTACACGTGAATGGCTTATAAGGTTTCGACCGTATTTGCTGCCTTGTACATATTGGAAACCTTTTTATACTGATTTACGCCGCTTGGTGGGGTGTCAACAAAATCATCGTCCAGGTCGGCTGGCGAAGAAGTGTTCTGGACATGGTATGCCTTAGCAGGTTCAGTTGATTTTAACATCGAATCTATATTAAACAAATATAGTCTTAGTAAACTAGTACACTATAACCATGTATTTCACTATAATTTTTAACATAAATGTCTACCATGTGTGTTCGTAGCCGCGTTATGAGACGAACTGCTCCCACCAGCCACATCTGTGTAACACAATACAACCCTTTTTTATACACAATTGAAAAGGCCCAAAAGTTAGCATAATCTTTTTTCGTATTTACTTACTTTGTTTGTTTTTTGTTATCACCGCTTGGTTGGGTCACCAACCACCTTGCCGTTAATTAAACTGCTTACCGAACGGGAGTACTACATTTTTTGTCACGACTGCAGGGTGTTTTGGAGGAGGATTATCTGTTGGCACTTCGTTTTTTCCTACATTATCACTATCATCCATACCAGCAACACCATCTGTTGAATTCAAAGCAATGTTTATCATATAAAACTTCAAAATAAAAATTAGCATAATGTAGTGTTTTTGTTTTGTTTACCATTGATGCCATTAGACTCCCGTGCAGTATCCGTGGATATTACATCTGTGTCACACAATAGAACCCTTTTTATACACAATTGAAAAAACCCAAACGTTAGCACAACCTTTTTTCGTATTTACTTACTTTTTTTGTTTTTGTTATCACCGCTTGGTTGGGTCACCAACCACCTTGCCGTTGATTTAAACTGCTTACCGGACGGGAGCACTACATTTTTGTCACGACTTTAGGGTGTTTTGGAGGAGGATTTTCTGTTGGCACTTCGTTTCTTCCTGCATTATCACTATCATCCATGCCAACGGCACCATCTGTTGAATTCAAAGCAATGTTTATCATATAAAACTTCAAAATAAAAAATAGACTTTCACATCTCGGTAAATAAGCATAATGTAGTGTCTTTGTTTATTTACCATTGATGTTATTAGATTCCGTACAATATCCGTCGACATTACATTGCAAATATGTTCGTCCTCACTGTAACGCCCCGCGTTTCTATGCTTTCTATATTTGGAAACCTTGTACCGTACTTCTATTTTCTGTAATCGTTGTATCTTGTATTCGTCTTTTGTTGTAACGTTGTAAAGCGAGACTTGGATCGTAATGAGAAACTCGTATTTTATTCATGTTGTGTTAATCATAATCTTGTTACACTCATACTTGTTCAAACTTTAAACATATAAATGTACCCATGATACTCTTATTCGTAAACGTGTGATAACTCGCAAACATGGTTTGTATGCGTAAACGGGACTCAAACGTGAAATTTGTAATCGTTAAACTAAATTCGTTACGAAAATATAATTACCTATTCATTTATTAAGTTAATTAAATAAATAAATTAATTAATTTAATTAATTAATTAAATTAGTTAATAAAATTAATTAATTTCTTTTTACAAAAAAAATTAAAATGCTAAATTTTTATAAATATGTTAACATTTAGAATTTAAATGTTAATATACATCTTTCTTTAATAAGGTCCAAGATTTAAATTGCAATTCTAGAATTCCTCAACTTCAGGGACTATTCTTGCCTTTTCTGTAAACTAATATAAAGATTTTAATTAATAAAAAAAATAATATGCAAAAACGGGATCCGCAAGATTCGAACCCCTGACCTCCGGTTCAACAAACAACACAGCCACTCCACCAGCGGGCCACTTGTGTTAGAACCCGGAAACACAAAGCTGTTAAGCTTTGTTTCCGGGTAAGGCTGGTCACAAAGGGGGGCGGACAGCAGCCCTTTTGGGCAGGTTTTTTGTATTTTTTGTGTTTTTGAGCCTTTAATACTCACTTAAACCCACCTAACTAACCCTAATCCTTTCCCTATAAAACCCACTTCTAATCGAAGCACTTTTACACTTTAATCTCCCTCAAATCTCTCTCAAAACCTTCCAAATCAGCTGCAAAATTACAAGTTCGAGCAGAATTACTCATCTTCACTAAAGTGAGTGTAAATCACTTTTTCTTAACGAAATCACTCCATTCTTTTTCCTACTTGCTTGGATAAACTTTGGGTTGAATTCCTAGGGTTCTCCATGGAGAATCCAGACCTGGAAATGCCCTAAAATGTCCACAAACTTTCTGTTTTGTCTAACTTTTATCAAAATTGTGTTTTAACTTCAACAAACTTGTGCTCTTGTGCTTACAATCAAGCTTATGATTAGTAAAGCCTAACCAAGCTTGTTAACATGAACTAAGGGCTGTTTTAAAACCCTAAACTTTCTGTTTTTGAAGAGCATTAAGCTCACAAGTGATGCAAGCTATTATGCTTGTTCATGTGTGTCCACAAGGAAGCTTGGGCTATCCTAACTTGAGACCACACATCACTTGATTATTTTCATCAAGATACCAAACTAGTTTGCTAGACCTAAAGTGTCTCAACCCCTCAAAGCCGTTGACGATGTTCCTCGTGTGCTCGTCGGGTTGTTGAATACTTGGCTACTTGGTATCTAGATGACACCTTATCATTCTTGTCTTTACATTCTTGTATAGTATATAGTTCTTGTACCCTCCTTGTTACCAATGGTAACTTGTGTAGTGGTGAACATAATCCGAGGTTCAAAGTGGATGGTTTAACCTTCCACCTCATACTTGACATACATGACACTAGAGGTTACAAAGTGGATGGTTCATCCTCCCACCTCCTACATGATTATAATGATATATATATAACTATATTATAGTTCTAAAACCGAAACCTTGATAATGAACTTATAATCACCTATCGAGTTATTAAGTTTAACACTAAAGTATGTAATTCCTTGTCACGATTCTAATAGGTCCCGAACCTATGAAATCACATCCAACTCGTAAGAGTTACTATAGTGTCAAGAACGAGTGTTACATCTTAGTGAATACTTTCGTATGATAATACTTTATCAAACTTATTTTTAATCATGCTCGAATACTCCTAATCTCCCGTTGAAACTCTATACTCATACGCCTCGTTTCCTCTTGTAGGATAATTCGGCGTCATCCTCGAACCAACGTCTTCACGGATTGTCAAGTGTAGAAAAGACTTAGCAAAACCGTGAGTACACTCGACCCACTTTTGTTTATAACACTTTACGGGTGTAACATGTTTCCATATACAAAATCACGAACACTTAAACTTTATGAAACACACAAACGATCCCATATACATGAAAACTTGAATCTTATACTTGATGCTTGTCTTGGATATTCGTTATGCTATGCTTTAGTCATTAACTATTTTTAGCCTTTGTTTGACATGCTTAGCGCTATAGGAATTCACGCATCCACCTCCATTGTGTTATTCGTGAGGTCATGTTAAAACATCGTGATTGCGTTAAGGGTTTGATTATTAGTATTGCATGCCTTGATATTGCTCTTGTATAGATTTGGTTGTCATGAGTATTGTTTAAACTTATTCGTATACGTATGCTATGCCTAAACTTGTGTACTCGCCTTTGCTTTCGCATTGACATTATTTTAAAATATGTTACAGGTTGAAGGAGATGATGCTATGAAAACAATATAGCAAGGACTAGATACACACAAATTAGACGTTAGGTTTAATGTCGATGTATCAATTTTGTTATGACTTTGCAAATGTTATGTTGTTTCTTTGTTTTGTTACATTGATGTATTTGACAATTCTTATGAAATGAAATACGGTTTAATTAATTATTGTCACTTATTAATGTTGTGAGCAATGAGCAATTATGGTTTTCGTCTCATCCCGATATTTCCGTCATCGGTTGGGGTGTGACAGACTGTATCATAGCCATAACTATAGGGAATTAGGTAGAATTGCCATGTTCGACCTAGTCTACAATTCTAAGTACCCGTGGTGACCATTCTTGATTATGCTTAAAACTTTATGCTTCCTACTTTGCTTCTCTATTTCCTTTTGGTCTTAATACATATACATGGTGTCTTCCTAAGACACTTTTACACAATACACGTTTGGACGCTTGAAGACACTCGTAATATAAATGAGACGACTTCACTAAAATAGGTGTGAAAACCGCAATTTGGTGAACGACTCTCAATCCACTATACTTATTCTTTTTGCACGCAATTACGCCATCAAGTTAGGAGTGAAATCCAAACCTTGATGGATTCCAACTCAAAACTCTAGTGGACCCTTACCAACGAATCGGAAATTGCTCTTCGTTTGGTAAGTACCAACCACATTTAGGGTACGAAATCGTCAAGTTAGGGGTGAAACCCGCACCTTGTCGATTAAGTCCCATTCCTTGATTTTCGCTCTCGCCAAAGTCTCGATTTTCCGATCGGTTAGAGACGTGTAGTAACTGGAAGGGTAAAATGTCGATAGTCGCTTCTCGATGAGAGCATTTTACCTATAGGCCAAAGCACGTTTCTCTAATTCGAAAAGATCTTCGATTCACTTTGGAATTGTCGACGATTCTCTACCCGAATCATTCCCATGTTTTATGAGCCTATTCTTTTTATGTGACTCAAATTTTATGTGTTTTAATACTTGTTACCTCGTTCATTTCAAACCGTTACACACTCGCACGTTTATCGCAATAAAAAAACAAAACTAATCCTCGTGAACAAACTAAATTTATACTATTCATTCGTATTCATACGTGATTATACATGCTATTGAATCCATGAATTGTACGTGAAACTTATGTGAACTTTATTCATACTCATGCATGCAAAACCTATTTTCTTTATTACAATCAAGTCTCATGCTTTTGTCTTGTTTACAACCTCTAGATGCCCCCTGTTCCGTAAGTCGTTGAACCATCCCAAAAAGTCCAAGAAGTCGGGTTCCAAGAAGGAATCCAACAACGAGGACTCGATATCGAAGCAAGAACTAATTGGGCTCGTTTCGGAGAAAATGGCTGGGCAAATGGCTAAGATCATACCCGACATTGTTAGCCAAATCCACACCATACACGCCGAAGCCACACCTAGATCATCCGCTGATTCCAAACCCGATACCCCCAAACCATCTTACCAATTCAAGCATTTCATAGCTTGTAGACCAGTGGAATTCACTGGCATGGACGGTGTTACCGCCATGATCAATTGGTTTGTTTCAATGGACCTTATCTTCCTTCAGGGCGGCTGCCCTGAGGAACTCCGAACCCTTAATGCCACTGGGGTCTTTCGCAAGAGAGCTCTCGAGTGGTGGACCACCGAACAAAACACGCATGGCAACGAAGCAGCCCATGCGATGACTTGGGAAGAGCTTAAGGAGCTCATGAAGGAGCAATTATGTCCTCCCCATGAGACCCAGAAACTTGAAAACGAGTTCTGGAATCTCACACAACAGGGGAGCGACGCTGAAGGATTGATCGCGCGCTTCAAACAGTTAAGTATCATTTGCCCTGGGCAAGTCGATACTGTTCCCAAGTTAATCGCCAAGCTCATCCATTGCCTCTCACCGGTGATCATGAACCATGTAGCCGCAGCCAACCCAAAAACCCTCGAGGAAGCCTATGCCATAACCCTCCAACTCAACCATAACTGCATCCTTCAGGGGGCCTACGACAAGGTCCCTACGAAGCATGCGCACCAAGCCATTGCCAACACCACCGAATCAGCTCCCCTCCAGCCAAAAAGCCCCACAACAAGAACAAGAAGCGGATTCTCAAAACAATACGGTCGTCACTCCGCCTACCCCTGCACCACTAAACGCCATCGCCACTACCCAAAACACCAACCAACCTGGACAAGGTTACATTGGCTCTCACTCCAAGTGTACCACTTGCAACTACCATCACCCTGTTGGCACCTCATGCCGAAAATGTGCCAACTGTAATAGGTTGGGACACCTCTCCAACTACTATCGCCTACCCCAGAACCAGTAAACCCAAGCCCTTTTATCCAATCCTAACCCAAACCGCCAAACCCAAGCTATACCTGGTCGAACCTGCTACAATTGTGGCGATCCTAACCATTTCGCCAACGTTTGCCCGAAACGCACCAACAACCAGCAGTAACAACAAACCGAACCTGCGAAAGGACGAGCTTTCGTTCTCACATCAACTCAAGCCCAAAGTTTGAATGATGTCATCACTGGTACGTTCCTTGTGAACCATATCTATGCTACTTGTCTGTTTGATACTGGCGCGGATAGAAGTTTTGTATCCGTTGAATTTGAACCCTTGCTTAAGTGCGAACGAACTAAAATGCCTAATCCTTTTGCTGTCGAAGTCGCTAATGGTAAGACCATCTCCGTTGACTCTGTTCTTTCTGGTTGCTCCCTAATCTTAAACGATCCTAAGTTTTCCATCGACCTCATACCTATGTAAATGGTAGCTTTGACGTCATAGTAGGCATGGACTGGCTTAAGCAAGTTCGTGCTGAAGTCGTTTGTTCTGAGAAATTCATTCGTCTTCCCCTACCTCAAGGTGACTCTTTACACGTCTATGGTGAGAAACCTTCTAAGGGTCTCAAGCTTTTGTTGTGCATCAAAGCGAACAAGTACTTGCGTAAGGAGTACTTTGCTTTCTCGCCCACGTTGTGGAAAAGAAAGACGAAGGTCCTAGCATAAGTGATATTCCTGTCGTTTGTGAGTTTCCTTCTGTTTTCCCCGAGGATCTCCCTGGTCCTCCGCCTCCTCGAGCTGTCGATTTTCGTATTGATCTGATCCCTGACGCAACTCCTGTTGCGAAAGCTCCCTATCGTTTAGCACCCTTGGAGATGCAAGAGCTATCAAGCCAACTTCAAGAGCCTCTTGATAAAGGCTTTATACGCCCTAGTACTTCCCCTTGGGGCGCTCCCGTGTTGTTCGTCAAAAAGAAAGATGGGTCTTTTCGGATGTGCATTGATTACCGTGAGCTCAATAAACTTACAGTAAAAAACCGATACCCACTTCTTCGTATTGACGATCTCTTCGATCAATTGCAAGGCGCGAAGTGCTTTTCAAAGGTTGACCTCCGTTCTGGCTATCATCAACTTCGGGTTTCCGAGGAAGATGTACCCAAAACCGCATTTCGCACACGTTATGGACACTAAGAGTTCGTGGTCATGCCTTTTGGTTTGACCAACGCTCCTGCAGTGTTTATGAATCTCATGAACCATGTGTGTAAGCCTTTTCTCGATCATTTCGTCATTGTATTCATCGACGATATCCTAATCTACTCCAAGACGAAAGAAGAACATGGACGACATTTGCGTCTTATTCTTCAGCTTTTGCAAACCCAACGTCTTTATGCCAAATTCTCCAAGTGTGAATTTTGGCTAAAAGAGGTTCAATTCTTAGGTCACACCGTCAATGAACTTGGTATTCATGTTGACCCTGCAAAGATAGAAGTTGTGAAGAATTGGATTGCACCTAAGTCGCCCTCTAAAATTCGTTCGTTTCTTGGCATAGCTGGGTATTATCGCCGTTTCATCTCGAACTTCTCGAAGATTGCCGTTCCTTTGACTTCGTTGACTCAAAAAGATAAACCTTTTGTTTGGGGTCCCGAACAAGAGGAATCTTTCCAAACGCTCAAGGACATGCTTTGTAATGCTCCATCCTCACTCTCCCCGATGGGAACGACGATTTCGTCGTGTATTGTGATGCCTCTAACCAGGGTCTTGGTTGCGTTCTCATGCAACGGGACAAAGTAATCGCTTACGCGTCGAGACAACTCCAAATTCATGAGAAAAACTATACTACTCACGACCTTGAACTTGGTGCAGTTGTTTTTGCATTAAAGATTTGGCGACACTACCTTCATGGTACAAAGTGTACGGTCTTTACTAACCATAAGAGCCTCCAACACACCTTTGTTCAAAAGGAACTCAACATGCGTCAACGTCGTTGGGTAGAATTGTTAAACGACTACGACTGTGATATCCGCTACCACCATGGTAAGGCGAATGTCGTGGCCGATGCACTTAGTTGTAAGACTCATGTCAAGAGTGCTCGTTGCTACCAAATCGTGGGAAAACTCAACGAGTTGATTCGACAAGCACAATTTGCTGTCATTAACGAGGGTAAACTCGATAATGAGTTGAATTGTGGAATCGAAAACCCACTCGAAGCTAAGCCTGATGGTATTTTTTACTACCATAGTTGCATTTGGATTCCCGATCGTCTCAATCTTCAGACTACTTTGATGGACGAAGCTCACAAATGCCGATACTCCGTTCATCCTGGAGCTGATACGATGTACCATGACTTGCGCGCATCCTATTGGTGGCCTGGAATGAAACGTGATATCGTTCTCTATGTCTCCAAATGCCTTACGTGTTCCAAAGTCAAGGCAGAACATCAACGTCCCTCCGGTTTGCTCAAACAACCAGAAATTCCTGTCTGGAAATAGGAGAGCATAGCCATGGATTTCATCACGAAATTGCTTCGTACCTCGTCTGGTCACGACAGCATTTGGGTTATCATTGATGTTTGACCAAATCCGCACACTTACTCGCCATTCGTGAAGATTACAAAGTCGAGAAATTGGCGTGTATCTACACGAGTGAAATCATTAGTCGTCACGGGACTCCTCTTGATATTATTTCTGATCGTGATGTTCGTTTCACTTCTCGCCTTTGGCAAACTTTTCAATTCACCCTTGGCACTCGTTTGAATCTTAGCACCGCTTTTCATCCTCAATTTGACGGTCAGACCGAGCGTACTATCCAAACTCTAAAGGATATGATTCGATCATGCGTAATCGATTTTGGCGGCAACTGGGATTCGCACTTACCCTTGGTAGAATTCTCATACAATAACAGCTATCATGCAAGTATTCAAATGGCTCCATATGAAGCATTGTATGGTCGCAAGTGCCGTTCGCCTATTTGTTGCCACGAGATCGGAGACGTATAACTCACCGGTCCCGAACTTATACATGAGACGACGGACAAGATTCTACAAATACGTGATAATCTCCTTAAAGCTCGAAGCCGACAAAAGAGCTATGCTGATCGAAGACGCAAACCTTTGGAATTCAACATAGGAGATCGTGTACTTCTCAAGGTTTCACCTTGGAAAGGTGTTGTTCGTTTTGGTAAGAAAGGCAAGCTCGCTCTTCGCTATGTTGGTCCTTTCAAGATTCTCGAAAGGATTGGCAAGGTAGCGTATCGACTGGATCTACCTCAAGTGCTCAGCAACGTGCATCTTGTGTTTCATGTTTCAAATTTGAAAAAAGTGTCTAGCTGAAGAAGGACTCCAAGTTCCACTCGAAGATCTTCAAATCAATGATACTTTGCACTTCGTGGAGAAACCGGTCGAAATCATGGACCGAGGAACCAAGCAACTGAGGCGCAGTCGTATTCCTATTGTCAAGGTTTGATGGGAAGGTAAACGTGGCGCCGAATTCACTTGGGAACTTGAAAGTGATATGAAGACTAAGTATCCATATCTCTTTGTTACATCTTTCTAAATTTCAGGACGAGATTTCCTAAAGGAGGGGAGACTGTAACGCCCCGCGTTTCTATACTTTCTATATTTGGAAACCTTGTCCCGTACTTTTATTTTCTGTAATCGTTGTATCTTGTATTCGTCTTTTGTTGTAAACGTTGTAAACTGAGACTTGGATCGTAATGAGAAACTCGTATTTTATTCATGTTGTGTTAATCATAATCTTGTTACACTTATACTTGTTCATACTTTAAACATATAAACGTACCCGTGATACTCTTATTCGTAAACGTGTGATAACTCAAAAACATGGTTTGTATGCGTAAACAGGACTCAAACGTGAAACTTGTAATCGCTAAACTAAATTCGTTACGAAAATATTATTATCTATTCATTTATTAAGTTAATTAATTAATTTAATTAATTAGTTAAATTAGTTAATAAAATTAATTAATTTCTTTTTACAAAAAAAATTAAAATGCTAAATTTTTATAAATACGTTAACATTTAGAATTTAAATGTTAATATACATCTTTCTTTAATAAAATTCAAGGTTTAAGTTGCAATTCTTGAATTCCTTAACTTCAGGGACTATTCTTGCCTTTTCTGTAAACTAATATAAAGATTTTAATTAATAAAAAAATAATATGCAAAACCGGGATCCGCGAGATTCGAACCCCTAACCTCCGGTTCAACAAACAACAACACAGCCACTCCACCAGCGGGCCACTTGTGTTAGAACCCGGAAACACAAAGCTGTTAAGCTTTGTTTCCGGGTAAGGCTGGTCGCAAAGGGGGGCGGACAGCAGCCCTTTTGGGCAGGTTTTTTTGTGTTTTTGAGCCTTTAATACTCACTTAAACCCCACCTAACTAACCCTAATCCTTCCCCTATAAAACTCACCTCTAATCCAAGCACTTTTACACTTTAATCTCCCTCAAATCTCTCTCAAAACCTTCCAAATCAGCTGCAAAATTACAAGTTCGAGCAGAATTACTCATCTTCACTAAAGTGAGTGTAAATCACTTTTTTCTTAACGAAATCACTCCATTCTTTTTCCTACTTGCTTGGATAAACTTTGGGTTGAATTCCTAGGGTTCTCCATGGAGAATCCAGACCTGGAAATGCCCTAAAATGTCCACAAACTTTCTGTTTTGTCTAACTTTTATCAAAATTGTGTTTTAACTTCAACAAACTTGTGCTCTTGTGCTTACAATCAAGCTTATGATTAGTAAAGCCTAACCAAGCTTGTTAACATGAACTAAGGGCTGTTTTAAAACCCTAAACTTTCTGTTTTTGAAGAGCATTAAGCTCACAAGTGATGCAAGCTATTATGCTTGTTCATGTGTGTCCACAAGGAAGCTTGGGCTATCCTAACTTGAGACCACACATCACTTGATTATTTTCATCAAGATACCAAACTAGTTTGCTAGACCTAAAGTGTCTCAACCCCTCAAAGCCGTTGACGATGTTCCTCGTGTGCTCGTCGGGTTGTTGAATACTTGGCTACTTGGTATCTAGATGACACCTTATCATTCTTGTCTTTACATTCTTGTATAGTATATAGTTCTTGTACCCTCCTTGTTACCAATGGTAACTTGTGTAGTGGTGAACATAATCCGAGGTTCAAAGTGGATGGTTTAACCTTCCACCTCATACTTGACATACATGACACTAGAGGTTACAAAGTGGATGGTTCATCCTCCCACCTCCTACATGATTATAATGATATATATATAACTATATTATAGTTCTAAAACCGAAACCTTGATAATGAACTTATAATCACCTATCGAGTTATTAAGTTTAACACTAAAGTATGTAATTCCTTGTCACGATTCTAATAGGTCCCGAACCTATGAAATCACATCCAACTCGTAAGAGTTACTATAGTGTCAAGAACGAGTGTTACATCTTAGTGAATACTTTCGTATGATAATACTTTATCAAACTTATTTTTAATCATGCTCGAATACTCCTAATCTCCCGTTGAAACTCTATACTCATACGCCTCGTTTCCTCTTGTAGGATAATTCGGCGTCATCCTCGAACCAACGTCTTCACGGATTGTCAAGTGTAGAAAAGACTTAGCAAAACCGTGAGTACACTCGACCCACTTTTGTTTATAACACTTTACGGGTGTAACATGTTTCCATATACAAAATCACGAACACTTAAACTTTATGAAACACACAAACGATCCCATATACATGAAAACTTGAATCTTATACTTGATGCTTGTCTTGGATATTCGTTATGCTATGCTTTAGTCATTAACTATTTTTAGCCTTTGATTTGACATGCTTAGCGCTATAGGAATTCACGCATCCACCTCCATCGTGTTATTCGTGAGGTCATGTTAAAACATCATGATTGCGTTAAGGGTTGATTATTAGTATTGCATGCCTTGATATTGCTCTTGTATAGATTTGGTTGTCATGAGGATTGTTTAAACTTATTCGTATACGCATGCTATGCCTAAACTTGTGTACGCACCTTTGCTTTCGAATTGACATTATTTTAAAATATGTTACAGGTTGAATGAGATGATGCTATGAAAACAGTATAGCAAGGACTAGATACACACAAATTAGACGTTAGGTTTAATGTCGATGTATCAATTTTTTTATGACTTTGCAAATGTTATGTTGTTTCTTTGTTTTGTTACATTGATGTATTTGACAATTCTTTAAGACGGAGTTTTCTCACCGTGGCGAGACTAAAGGTTTAATACACACATTTTCCCTTTAAGACGTTGGCTTGACCTGACTATAGAAAACATTTAAATGTCACACCCCGACCCACAGCGGAAAAGGTGATCGGGGCATGATTGGGTTTTCATCAAAGCTCATGACATTTATTAAAATGTTTCATATTTATTATTACAAATTAAAGAAGATCATACAATCATAATTACAACATGTTCTACACGTCTTTCTAGACTTCATTATTTTCTTTTAAGGCATTTCCTATGTTTTTCTTGCTTCATCCTGTTCACCTGTATCATGTGTAAAAATAGTTTTTGGATCAACAAAAAGTTGGCGAGTGAATCCTATGAAAAACATTTAAAAAGTTTATTGAATTGATTATAAATAAAGTGCATGACCACATATGAGTAAATATAGATGTAAACTTATTCACAAAACACTTAATATTAAATAATGCACACACATACAATAATAGATTGTTTTGAGGCACGCGTTGTTCAACTCGTCTCCCACGAGGAACTGATGGGCCTAATGAATGAGTTTTGAGGCACGCGTTGTTCTACGAACTGATGGGCCTAATGAATGAGTTTTAAGGCACGCGTTGTTCAACTCGTCTCCCACGAGGAACTGATGGGCCTAACAAATAATTTGCATACAACTTGACAGTATGTAATACATAACTACAAACAATATTTACATTCTAAGTTTAAATCATAGTATGGTATGGCACGAGTTTGAATAAACAAATTAGTTTAAGTGACACATGATACACCCCAAAACGTGTAATTAAAAAGGGGAGTTGTAAGATTCACTCACAGTGGTTGCGTTTCTTGGATTGATGATGAATGCGCACGAAGTTGGATTTAACCACGAGTGAAACTAACCTAGATAATAACATAATGGTTCGGTAAATAAGCGGATTTTATTAATCAATTTTAGTAGGATTATTGGATATATTTTTGTGAGTTTAAGGCTATTTTCTAACTTTAAAAACGTTATTTTTAAGTATTTTTAATTGATTTATAAATAAAATAAATAAATAAAAATAATAAAAAATGTTGACTTTTTGACCGTTGACTTGTTGACCGTTGACCGTTACTGTTGACCGGTTCTATTGTGTGTATGTATGCGCCGGGCAGGACTCGAACCCGAGACCTCCCGTACGCGTGCACGCAACTCTACCAACTGAGCTACGTGTCTAACCCGAAATATTTCTATTTTTAATTATATTTATATACTAATTAAGTTAATCCGAAAATCACTTATTTTAAAAACGATTTAATTGCATCACTCGGTGCTCGCCACAGGTCTCGAACCCGGGACCTGTGGTTTAGTTTGGCACACAGTCCACCGCTGGACTGTGTGTCTAACTTGGTAAATATTCTGATTTTTATTATACTTAACATCTTACTGTTGTGGATCCGGTTCAGTTTTAAAAAAAGGCATTTTATTACAGCGAATGTGTGTGTGTCAAGGATCGAACTCGGGACGTATGCATATTGTTTGCACACAGTCCACCGCTGGACTGTGTGTCTAACCCGTTCATAATATTGATTTTAATTAATCTTATATCTTACACGACTTCGTCTTCTTCGTTCAAAACGAGACAACGGTTAACTAACTGTTATTTGTTAAATTAATTTAACAAACTTATAAACAATTGCAATGTATTGAACAGAAAAGGGTTTGGGGAATGATTGTACCGAACTGATCGTCTTTCTTCAGAAGTCCGGCAAAGATCGTCGGCTCTGTTTTGGTGACCTTCGGCTGTTAGAATCAATTAACAGTTTGGAGGGATTAGATGTGTAATTGAACTACTGAGTAACGATTATCAGTAGGTTTAAATGATCATACCGGTTAACAACAAGTTTCTAGAAATTTCAGAAATTTTCTGGCGAAAACAGAAAATCCGGCAATGTCGTCTGGAATAGATTCTGGGTGAGGGATTGATATTAGAATTTGTCCAATAATGGAATGAAACAGAAAAGTCGAGGTAATTACCGTGTAGATGAAAGTCCCGGTTTTCCGGCGACTTGCAGAGAATTCCGGCGAGTGAAATTTCTTTCGACAGAGATTCTTCAGAGGTTTAAGGTGAGTGTGGGTGATGTCAGTATGAGCTCTAAGATCTTATTTTAGAGTAAGAAGAAAGGATGGACTGAACTCGGTTTTCCGGCGATAATTTCCGGTCACTTTACAGAGAAATCCGGCGACTGCGGCGAAGTTTTCTAAGCGAAATGAAGAGTGTGATTTTGATAAACTCGCGAGCTCACTGATGAATAAAGTATAACTCAGGTTTAAGTGTATTTCCGGTTTCGAATTCAAGTTATTCGGTTACGATTTGATGATTTGAATAAATGACCTTAAAGTTTTCAGTTATAACCGGCGCTGCTATAATTGTATCCGTTATGCCAACATATAACGTCTAAGATTGACGATTTCGTCGGGATTTCCGGCGAGAGTGACTTGAGTGACCGAATTCGACTTTAGTTTTTATTATATGAATTAATTGAATCAATAAATCAACAAGAAACACAAGTGGCGGAGTGGTTGGATGTGTGAGAGTTAAGGCTTGGCTGACCCGGGTTCGAATCCCGGCAGCCTTGTTTTATTTTTATTTCACTATTTTTAATACATTTTCAAATATAAATTTTATATTCTAATATACTTATTAATTATGTATCGTTTAAAATTAATTTGAGCATTAAATACGCAACGAAATTTTT
Organism: Scalesia atractyloides; assembly: GCA_947069175.1. Lineage (NCBI taxonomy): Eukaryota > Viridiplantae > Streptophyta > Magnoliopsida > Asterales > Asteraceae > Scalesia > Scalesia atractyloides. The sequence continues at coordinate 91,272,008 of CAMTDV010000012.1, forward strand.
AACTGGTTGTTCGGTTAATAAACGAAGCGGGTTTGGTTAATCCGGTTTTTGGCGGATGTTACATTAAACACTATATTTTAACCACTATATCCTATTTTAATAACTAGTACAAATACCCAAAACCATTTAAAACACCATTTATAACTCCATATAACACCATACTATCACCATATAAAACCATAACAAAAAAACAGGCATTTTGAAACACAAAAACACCATAACAAAAAACAGGCATTTTGAAACACAGAAACACCATATAACTCCATACACAACATCCTATCTACAAAACACCATATACAACACCATAACCATCATACACATCTTATACCTGGTATCCTCATCATATACAACACCCTATCTACATGTCCATTAAATTATAAAAACACCATCATCATCATAACAAAAATATCAACTTACAAATAGAGCCTTACAAACATTCTGTTTCACCACAACAAAAAACACCATATTACAATCAGAACCATCATACACATCTTATACCTAGTATCCTCATCATAAACAACACCCTATCTACATGTACATTACATTATAAAAACACCATCATCATCATAACAAAAATATCAACTTACAAACAGACCCTTACAAATATTCTGTTCCACCATAACAAAAAACACTATATTACAATAAAAAAACACCATAACCATCAAACACATCTTATAAAAACACGCTATATGAATCGACATTACATTCTAAAAACACCATCACTATGATCATCATCAAAGGATCCAAAAACACCATGATCATCATCAAATGATCAAAAAACACCATCATTATGATCATCATCAAAGGATCAAAAAACACCATGATCATCAGCCCAAATTACAAAACCCTATATTTTTAAAACTAAACAACACTTATACAGTTCGGTTTGGAATAGATTCACAAAACATTCTTTAACAAAACAATAAACACCATTATACTCCCAAAATCATCAAAAAAAATGAAGCACCTTTTCGTGTCACAATTAGGGCTTTTATTTTCTTCTTTGTCGGTGGTTTGCTCCGGCCATTTGTAGTGTCTTTCTGACTTGCAGTAGGAGCATCACTTATCTTCTTCATCCTGCTTCGCAAATTTATATTCAACCAAATAAGAACAAAATACGGGTTAAACAACACAATGAAGCTTTAAGGATATTATTACGAGTCTAGACGACTGTGATCTTAGGGTTGATTGTGTTTGATTGCGGATCAAATCTCTGATGGAAGAACACCTTGATTTTTTTGAGCAAAATGAGCGCTATTATGGAGATTTTGGGAGTTAATGAGATACGATTTTTATTTTGGATAATGGTGAAAGCCCTATATTACCCCTATGTACTTAAATCAGTCATAAAATACCACCATATTATTTACAATATTACCATCAAAATATGAACCATTAGATTAAAGATCTAACGGTGTAGATTCTTTTTTACCATTCTCACAAAAAACAACCTTTTTACAATAACCCCACCATATATATATATATATATATATATATCATATAGTTATTGAACTCTTCATGTTGGCAAGAGGCTGCCAACTAGGACTAGTGCTACCAGTGCCTCTCTTGTTCATGATGTAACTACCTTGTAAATTTTGTAGATATTTAAACAATAACAAAAATACTAACCATTTTTGCAAAACGTGTCAATTTTTTGGCCCTAGTAGAGAGATCCACAAAAGCACAACACAAACAATCAACCCTAGGATATCCAACATAAGAACGAGGAGGTTAGTGTTCCACTACAATGGGATGCTGAGTAACACCAAGCAACTACTTCTCTAATTTTTGTAGATGTTTCTACCACCTATGATCCTGACCATCTTAAAGGAACGTGTTGATGTTTTTGGCCATAATAGAGAGACCTCCAAAAGCATCACAAACCATCAACCCTATGATAGCCACCACCAGAAGAACGATGAGGTTAATGTATTCCACTGCAATGTGTCACGAGGATATTAACGTAATTTGACCACGTGATGCAATGTGAAAGACCTGTTTGTTCTTTAAACTGATTAGAGATGACAATGCACCAGGTATGTCTAACCCATTTCCATATCTTGTTGTAAAACGATATCCCACATTGGCCTAATATGGAAAAATTACGAATTGGGTATGGAGCATACCCGCGGGTATCAGGTATATTCATTAGTTATTTTTTTAAATACCCATTCAAGTATATGTTTTTCTTCCATTTATAACTTTTGTGTAGTTTTGATGTTTTTAATATGAGAAAAATGCCCGGATAGCCCATGTGGTTTGCTCTATTTTCACCTATAGTCCCTACACTTCTAAAATTACGGCTATAGTCCCCAACTTTTGCACATTCGTTCTCGGATAGTCTCTGAAGCGGATGAGGTTTAGTTTTATCAGTTAAACGTGTATGAAATGACCTAAATACCCGTAGTGTTAAATTAATACATACAAAGTTAAAAGAATATAATTAATAGTTAAACTTTATGTAGGACCCACCACCCACCTCACCCACTTCATCTTTCCCACTGTAAACCACTCATCACCATCACAACCTTTAACCCCCACCACCTTTCACCACCACCACCACCATCTACCCACCCCCACTTCACCACAGCCACCCCCGCCTCAACCACTATCGCTGCCATCATCACCACTATCACAACCACACTCACTGTCGCACCTCTTCCATCACCGCTACCTACTCTCCGGCACCGAAATCTCACCGAAACATAAAAAAATAGGTATACGATTTGGGTAAACAGGTATATATAGAGTTTTGGGGATTCGGGCCGGCAATCACCCTAATCCCTTACGATATATATATATATATATACACACACAATGTCCCATACCAAAATACCATCCTAATACCCTACCCGAGTTAGGTATTCTCGTTGGGCAAAATGTTGGTCATCTTGAAGCAAAAATCCAAATACAATGCTTTGAATTGAATATTTTTTTTCTAATAATAACATAATCTAGTTTATATCTTTACAACATCGATATAATATATAGGAAGACAACCTTAAACTTAATTTAAACACACAAAAACATACAGATTAAACTTTGAAAAAGACTTTATAGTTTGTTGGGTTGAATTGTTGTTCCAGGCAAAAGCGTGACCCACAATGAAGATAAAGATGGATGGACGATGATGACGGGCGGCACCGCCAACTGTAGACGGAGGCGTATGACAGCGGAGCAATTGGACGGAGTCAGGCGGCAGGGCAGTTATCACCATCGCGTCATGAAATCAAACAGAAATTAATTGGTGTAGAAAAAATGTGTAAACACTTAAATATTATATATGTAATAAACCTATTTTAATTGTGCTTGATAATACTGATACATCCTCTTCTATAAAGTTACAATTCGTTTTACGTCTCCAGAACCTTGAGGGGCCTCTTAAAATCAAGATTTTTTTAACTTAATAAAAAGGTCAAATTGTTATCTCTGCCTCACTATCTTGTACATGTACTTGGAGTTCGGCAGATCTTCAAGACACACCTTAACATTTCCATTTTACTTCTGCCTTGACATTTTTCACGAGCAAGATAAACCATGGACACAAAAAGAGCGAAGCCCATCGATACCCCGCTTATAAAAAACAGACCCCGTAATCCATAAAGATTCAAAACGTTTGGTACACCGCAGGAAAGTCATTTGACATTATCGAAGATTGACGTTCTAACCATTTATCCTCTAATGCTTTTAGTGTTCCATCTTCACGTAGTTTCGCTATTTGAGTTGACATATCCTTTGCCAATGTTGAACTTTTCTGGAACACCTGCAAGAGTATCTACATGAGAAAAAAAATCGTGGAGTTAAGATTTATAAACTTGTGGAGTTGAATTGTGTTTTATCTTAGTGGTCAAAGGGTCAAATCATGTTAATAATGTAATCAGAACTAACACAATTAATCAATCATATATGTTTAAACAAAAAAGGTTTGCAGCTTAACAGTTTTGGCCCGTTCTAAAAACGACTTATTTCAACCCAAACCCATTATATGCAGGTGTGCTGCCAATATTGACATCTCTAGTTAAAAGGATTAAAGAAGACTCACAAAGCCGAAACCATTAGTGGTTGATGAAGTTGCTACCAACCAAAACTCATGACGCGAATACAATGCAAGAACTGATTTAATGTAAAGGATTTCATCAATGATGGCACCAACTCTTCCATTTCTTAATGCTTTAGCATAGTCATCAGCTGAGCGTAATTCGACCATTACATCCTCATTAAGTTTTATGTTGTTATACACTGCTGCTTTAACTGGGGATATCCCTTGGAATTGGACTGACCCTCCCTTTAATGCAATCTGTTGTACAGTTAAAAGTGAACTTAATGTTGCAGTGTAACTTGATGTCAACACAAGCACTACAAAAACCCAAACCGTGACCACGAATCTTGATAAATTACTTTCCAGCTTTTCCCCTGCAATTTTCATTTACTAAATCATTATTATCAGTACAACAAACTTACTTGGATCCAAATATCGGTATTTACGGTCAAATATTAAATATTTAAATAAACTCACAGAGAGTTAGAGAACTTACGGTGAGCATAAACAAGAGTCGAAAAGGCAAACCAAAGGTTGTTCCAATTTGTTGTCTCGTTGAGCCTTGAAACTCTTTGTTTGTACGATGTTCAATAACCCAAATGACAAACCCAAAAAAGAGAAAGAAACCAGCACTTGTGAACCAAAGGTCTGCATTAAGGGGAGATAAAAATATCCAGATGCTTTTATCGGCATTCCGCACTAATGTCCCAACTCCCATATCACTATATGGCAAAATGAAGTCAACATATCGACTTCTGTTTGAAGTAATTGTTATATCCCCCACAGCAGCATCAAATTCCTGATACAAAGTCTCCAATAGCGACATAAACAACAATGACACTATTCCACACAGAGACTCTACATTTTCATCCACTTAAACTTCTAAGAAGTCGATCTGGGTTGTGTTTTATATCAATTGGGTGAAACAAAAAAAATATAGCTAAAAACTTGAAGCAAACACGTAGATACTATAGCTAATCTATTTGTACTATATATAACTTCCTAAATCATCAAAAAATTATTAATATAGACTATACCATGTATATAAAATAACTTGTTAATTTGTATAAGTTTAACCATTACCAAAGAAATGCAACCCGAAGCTCGATCAACTTACCTCTAGCTACCGCACCGATCCGGACAATTATCAAACTTTTAATATTTACCGGGGTAAACCCTTTACCCAAAAAAAAAACATACATACCTTATAATAGACTTTGTCAATTAGATCGTTGAAAGTCCTTCCTTCTTCAAAAAGGTATGGTACAAATTCAATGTCTACTTTATGGTTTAAGACATTAGACACAACGTTAAAAACATCCCCACAAAACCCGCTTACATTTGATAGATTTGTTTTTGGATCAACAACCATTTGTAATATGTTTTTAAATCCACCAAAAACAGGAACCAGAATTCTCATCTTCTTTCCATTCACTTGTAGCTTCCTGTGGTTTAGAACTCCAGGAAAAACAATATGTTCGAGTCCATTATTGGTAGATGAATTTGTTTTTTCCCATTTTCTTAACAAACTCACCATTAACCATCCAAAACCCGACCCGTTTATCACCCTTGCCAATCACATTTATAACTTCTATCTGTCTCAAAAGAGTTCTATCATTCATAAACTTGAATTCACCCCCTAAACCATTGAATTTAGTTCTTAATATATGATCAAGAAGTGTTGATTTTGTAACATTTTTCTCTGTTTGCACCCTTTCAATAGCCATTGCTAGTGCATAAACAGCATCATATGCCCATATACCATTATAATCTACTTCCTTCAACCCCATAAAATGTTTAAAACCAAGAAATTCCCTTGAAGTTGGAAAATGTGATTTGAATCCCACTGCTCCTTGCATTGATTCAATGGCTTTATAGTCCATAAACTTCAAGAAGTTTGTAGTTTTACTTGTTACAAACCAGGTGTATCCTTCACTCATCATGCCTACTTCTTTTGCCATCCGAAAAAGTTGGGATGAAATAGAAGGTGACCCATGCACCACGAACACTTTGGTTTGCATATATTGAAACTTATGAAATTCTTCAAGGATTTGTGTATTGTTGGCAAAGGTTGAAATTAGGCTACTATATGTAACATGTTTGCTACGGTTTCGAAATGAACTAATAATAAAAGCAGCCATTTCTCTCCCATTTTCATTGTCTTCACATATAAGAATGATGTTATTCAAATCAAAGGATTCCACCAGTGCAGCAATGCCTTCAAATTGAGTGGTTTCATCTTGTGAAATTTGAAGAAAATTTGGATTTCGATTGGTTAAGGGACTTGTTGTTAAAGAAAGAAATGGTACGTTGGCTTTTTCTTCCAAAATTTCCAAGAATCTTGCTTCAGTTGTTGAGTGTGGGCCAATTATTGCTTGCACTTTATTGTTTTCCAAAAGATCGAGAGCTGAATGGCCATGCACGATTTATTAGTATTCAATAAGGATGTCAATTTAGGCTCATTTACTTTAAACGAGTCAATTTAGGTTATATTTTTGGAAAATATGACCTAGATCGTTTAGGTAATCATGCACAACTACAAAGGGAATTAGCGACAGCAATTGTGGCGGAAAGAAACCGTTGCAATTTTTGGAGCAGTTTTGCGACATAGCATAGTTGTCGCTAAGTGCGATGGTACAGCTGCAACGACTTATTGATCACGCTGATGTAGTCGCTAATTCTGTCACTAAAAGTAAAAGTACATCCAAAAGTTATAAAAAATACGTTCTTCAGTGTTTGTTAAAAAATCATAGCAAATTCCATCGCTTTTATTTTCGTGCAAAAATAAATAACAAAATAAAGGAAAACGTTAACGCTAATAAATTCAATAGCAAAATCCAGTTCGCACCAAGAGTTTCTCATGACCAAAATTGTCACGAATTGCCTTTCTGTCGTAGTGATAATTAACATGTTCCTAAATTAAATTAAGTTAATATCACTAATATAAACATTTTGAGCCACTTTTTACTAAAATAATATTTGACTTTAACCTTTGCAAAATATAGATATGTGCAAACTAGAAAATTATAATTAGACAAATAAGCACCGCTAGCTATTATGGCTAGAACTTAGCCCACACTTTACTCAAAGGCCATGATACTTCTCAATGTGTTTTTGCCATATAAATTCTTTTGACTTTAGCCTTCGCGAAATATAGACATCTCTAAAGTAGAAGAGTACGATAAGACAAATAAGTATTGCATGCTATTATGGCTAGAACTTAGCCCACACTTTACACCTAGGCCATGGTACATTTTCAAGGTGTTTTTGCCATATAAATTCTACTTGTCTCTGCCCGGCCTACTTGTTTTTCAAATCGCAGCTTTTTGTTTTCGACTTGTTTATTTTTGCGAAGGCTAAACGTCAATGTTATTTTAGTTATTTTGTCAGCCAAAATGTTTATTTTCTTGATCTTTCTAAATATTAATCCCTCAAATAAATGTCATAGTAAAATCCGGAAAAATTATATAACGGGTCAACCCACTGCCACTCGATTTGCACTTTAAATTTGCTAGTTCGATCCAACCCAAACCCATTTTACCCAAACTAAATGATCCATTAATCTTTCCGCCTCTATAGAAAAAGTTGGTAAGAATTTAACAAAAGGAGCCCGCTTGAAAAAAATTATGAATTCGCCGGTGATTGCTATAATATAAAATTAAAAAAACCTTAGTACCGAAGGAGTAGGGTTCACGAAAAAATAATAATTGAAAAATATAACTGGAAACAAAGATTACTGTAATACAAAGATGAAAAAAAAGACCTTAAAGAACATTCACATATATCATAAGTTGAGCATTCAGTAACCAAAAAATAAAACTGGAAAAAGATAAGACGCACCAGCGGATAATGCAAGGAGTCGTTTTCCTTTGGTATCTCTTGTATTAATAACTATTCGTGTTCTGTAGTGAGGATTTTCTGTGTAAAAGTCAGAAATACCCTTGGTAATGCAGCGGTTAACGACCTTTCCAACCCTTGAACCCAGAGAATCACCAGCGGTTAATGAATTTCATTTGCTGTTAACATGGCTTGAAAGTTACTTAATATTATAACTGCAATTGCTGTCTGAATAAACCTACTGTTTTCCATTGCCAATTCTTGTGAATGATATTTGAAAACAAGAACTGCAATATATATAAACGATTTCATTGATTACCAGTAAATTTCTGGTTTTGGCCGCCATGAATTATTGTTTCCGAATGTTGAAATAAGATTTAATTAAATTATTGAATATGTAAGCTATCAGCATCAATAATAATCTGGTCAGAGCAAGGAATAATGGAGATTAGTTATATAGTCAACTTATATCTTAATTGGATCAAGAAAAGTGTTTTCTTGATCTTACTTATTTTTATTTGAAAGTGTATGTTTGTCCTTGTAATTATTGAAAACAAACATTTAGTATTATATATAACTAAGAGTAATCACAAACACGTTTCCTTAATCTAAGTACCAAGTATAAATCATATAATTAATAATTCGAAACACCCAAACGATAGATGTTTGTCATACAACCATGTGACAATCATAATACATAAAAGTACTAGGTGGATACATTGTGTTAGTGATCAGAGCATATCTTGTTTCATTCTTTAGTACTTCTAATTATTTCAAAATATACACATCTTGACACTTGCTACGTTGAGTCATTTTGCTTTGTTGCAAGTTAGACGAACAAGAAAAGATGGTAAAACTTAAAGAAAACATAAAGTGGTGAGAAACATTTACTCTCAATCAATTGGCAAACCACACACAAATACGAGGATTCAAAGAGACCACCTCGATAATTCATCTTTGCTTTCCAAAGTGACCTACCGTGTATAAATGACGATACCACATACAAAGAAGCGTTATTTTTAATTCAGAGAACTACAACATTTTAATCACCACCTAACACGAATCGAGGGTATAAAATGGGGAGGTTTGGCTAGGGGACTAATGCGATGATGAAATCAAACAAACATTACTACTTCTAGTTTGGTTGATCTTCGGTTGCCATTATTATTGACAAATCCGTCGGTAACTGACCCACTCTGACAAATACTTGAAAAGTCTTAGTGGTAATTAATCTGAAATTCAATCCTTGATTTACCGACGGAGTCCTCAACCCACACCAACAATCTCCTAAAAACATAGGTGGAAACTTATCAAAAATTCAACCCCACATTACCGAAATTTGACGCCATCGATGATACTCATTTACTTAGTAATGGTTTTTTTGCGGTGATACCGCTTGTCTAAGGTGCTCTAATTTTATAGTTGAGAAATCATCTACACCGAACTCCAGGCAATGGAAATTTTCTTCAGCAGAAATAAATGTAGATTACTATATCTAAAAAACTTAAAGAACGTACACATATATTAAACTTGAGCATCAGCAAATGATGCAAGGAGTTAGCATGAGAGAGTTTTTCCATGCAGCAAAGTCATCACCAGTTAATGGTGGAATCCCGCAATTAGGAGCTGTGAGTGGAAATTATATGACCAAATTATGATACTAAGTTATAAGTCTTAATGTGATCTAAGGGCATATTATACTTAGACAGGCATAGGTAATGACCATTTTAATTATGAAGCTGTGATATTGTCTATTTGTAACATCAAATAATGGAAGATAAATCACATTTGGGCAGAAGTGTAATCATCTAAGCATGTGTGCAAAGTAATTGTGAAAGATCACCTTTAGGTAGAAATGTGACAATTACCTTAGTTAGGCACTGTTAAATATGAAGACATGAATGACCCAAATCACCTTTGGGCAGAAGTGAGACATTCATGTTTCTAAGGCATAATTAACATAGCTTCTCTTTATACTTGAACAATAAGATAGATGTATCAAATCACCTTTGGGTAGAAGTGATACATTAGAAGCTCATTCAAGTTAAGCTATTTGGTTTTGTAAAAGTATTTTTATCCCGATTAAGTATTTACAAAACTATTTAGTTAATAGCAAACCACGTGTTAGCACGGATCGAACTAAATTTTCGTTCACAATAACAACTGATAAAGTAATGAGATTTCGAAAATAAATTGAGTTTCCGAGAACATGTTAGATTTCGGGAACATGTTGGTTTTCGAGAAAAAATTAGTTTTCGAGAATCTTATATAATCTTAAAATCTCTGTTGAGGTCGAAAAGTTTATGATTTCAAGTTTTCATGAGATTTCGAGTAGCCTTTTGATCTCGAATTTTAATGAGATTTTGAGTCCCTTAATGATTTCGAGATCTGATAAGATTTCGAGTTCTAAGTGCATTTTTGAGATCTCCAATGATTTCAAGAATAAATTGAGTTATATTTGATTTTGAGTTCTCTACAGGTTCGAGTTAGTTTGAGATTTCGAGTATTATGAAATCTCAAAAACTCGTATTGATCTCGAAACTTGTTCTCGAAGTCTAGAATTCTTCTGATTAAAGTTGTTAATTGTCATAAGGATGAATTCGAAAAATAAGGGATCATAGTAGATTATGTTTCCTGTTTAATTGGTGTTTTATATTTATCTAATGATTTCGAAATAATATCTAATAACATTAACAAAATTTTCAAGATCTTAACAGAAACATATTAATCAGAACACAAGAAAACATCTTTTAATATTGAATTCATTCCAAAATAAGAGAATATATTCGAATTTCTTCAAGAACATGATGAACCCTAATTTAATGAAAAATTTCTGGAATCAAAATATGACATTTAAGATACTAATACATATTTCCAAAATTATACTAAGTCATGATATGATTAAATATCTATTTAGAACGTAAGAAAATCCGTGAATATTGATTTAGACGAATTTCATGTTCTCGATTTTTATAAGGTTTTCATAAAGTTTATTTTCCAGATTTTAAGAAAACAAACAGAACTGATTGAGCAACATATACTGATCAGTTATGTTTAAACATAATAGAAAACATGTAAATAATACCTATTAAAACAGTTAGGTCAACAGAGAATCCAGAGACAGGTGTAGCCATGGAGTTCGACATGTTAGTCAGCTTGATCTTGTGACAACTGGCAAAATCCGGTAATATTGTACAACTTGAACAACTAGTACATTGTCTATTTATCGTATAATATGACTTAATTTTTTTATTTTAACTCTTAAAAGTCTAGAAATTTAATCAAATCATAGTTTGGTATGATAATGGATTTGTCACTCACGAATATATAAAAACCATACCCTAGACAGATGACAAAGACACGAACACGAAATAAATATCATAACTGGGTACGGTACAGTCTGGTATTTCAGAATTAAGACATAAAATATGTATGTATTGGTATACCATAAAAAAATTATTTAAAACACCAAATTGTCAAAGTCTGTAGCAAATTCAGCATTCTGCAGCAAAATTCAGCATATGTTCGAAAACCCAGAAATAAATGTTTTTAGCTAAACGATAATAATGGGTGTTAGAAATAGTATAAAACCCATATATAAATCTTATTATTTAAAGCTATACGGTTTGTTCAATAAAAATCTGACAACAAAGCCGGTACAGAAACTGAACTAAAAATGACAAATTTATTAGTCTGAAAAGCTAGATTAATTAAGGGGACAATAAAAATTGTACTAGAATTATTATGAACATAAAATTTTATAAGTAACACTATACATCAGTATTTTACCCGGTACAAGACCCGAACTAACTTTATCAACCGAACAACGAAACAATAATACTAGTGAGATATTTTGGCATATTATAGCATCACTTTAAAGTATTGGGGCATTAGTTTTTATAAGTACTTATATATATAATTATTAAAGTTCATAAAAATTTATAAAAATTACATATTATTTATAACATATATATATATATATATATATATATATATATATATATATATATATATATATATATGTATATATATATATAGGATTAGGATCATTTTTGAAAACTTCTTGAGAGTGAACTAAGTGAACTAATCTTGACTCTTGATTATTTTTTAGTTATAAAGGATAGGATTGTAATTATACATTAAATTATTATTAATTACTATTTTAATTAATCCATAGTAGTTACACTTTCCTATTTTTGTGATTATTCAAAATATTTTCTAAATCTAAACAAGATCTATATTATAATCACCGATCAAAACACATCAGATTTTTTTTTCAATCAGAGCAGTTCTTCATCATTCAGTATTTTTTTCTTTGAACGTCATATAGTTCATCTTCATGATCTTTCATGGTCGACTCAAGTAATAACAACCAACTAGCGACAACCAATATAACAACCACAATAGTCCATACTCGGTACACATGTGTATTATGCAGTTTTGTTGTAAACGTCCAGTTGTTGCAATTTACTACACATGTGTATAGTCGCGTAGTATATGCATTATTACATATCGGGATGCAGTTTCGTAGTATATGCATTATTTAATACACATGTGTATACTGTTAAGATGATGCATGACGTTATATAAGTGGATGCAGCGTTGCTGTAAACCTCTAGTTGATACCATACAGTACATATGTGTATAATTTTAAGTTTCTGAATTATTACATGCGAGTATTCAACTTTGATGCAAACCTCCAGTATATACCATACAGTACACATGTGTAACATGGTAAAGTTACTGCATTGTTATAAATCGAGGTTGCAGCTTTGTTGTAGAATTCCAGTTTATAATATACAATACACATATGTATTAAATAATATATGGCAACTTGGAGGAGCAAGTAACTGGCGAAATATATGGCAATTTTTCTATGTTTCTCCAGTTTTAAAAAACTGACTATAATACAGATTTACCCTTTTTAATTAAATTTAAAGGAAAAAATAAATCTCAATAATTACAGTCATGCCACTAATCAAAACTTTAGAATGATGAAAATTAATGGTCTAGATCAGTTCACAAGGTTCACTCTTATAACGTTGTTCACTCTAGATCCTTACCCTCTATGTATATATATATATATATATATATATATATATATATATATATATATATATATATATATATATATATTTATACCACCCCCAACACCTCACGGCAACATGTGGCATCCCCCAAGCCACTTAATCAAAATGTTGTGTTGGCAATTTGTAGGTTTAGTTAGTGTATTATGAGGTGTAAAAACTTCACATAAAATCAAAACCATAACCATTTCATTTCATTTCATCATTTTCTTACAATAACAAAACTCAACAAGAACACCTCCATTCTTCTTCCAAAAATCCGCCAAAGCATACCCATATCACTTTCACTTTTTAAAAACCAAACTATAGAAAATCAAGCTTGCATTGAGATCTAAGGAACTTGCAAGGATTAGAAGCTCATTTTAAAAGCTTGGAACTCTTGATCAACCTATCTTCATCACCCACTTGAAAACACTAATAAATCTAAGATCACTAACATAATTATGTGTTTTTCTTGATAATTTTGGATGATCTTGAACTTGTCATAAACTAGTAAACTTGAATCTTGCAAAAATATGAATAAAAAGATGATCTAAACACATGCATGTTTAGATTAGCAAGATTCATTAACAAAAATAGTCATGAACATATTTATACATTTTAAAGATGATCATATAAGTATTAGATCATTAAATAAAAGTTATGATTTAGAAAAATTTGTTTAAAAGTGATAATAAAGTTTCCATTTTAAGAAAGATTTAAACTATAACAAGTTCGTGATATTTTTGTTAATACATTTATATAATATTTGTGATTGATAATGATTTGAGTTAGATTAATTATTTAAAACATGTTTATAAAAACATGAGAAAACTTATATTTTAAAGGAAACTATGACAAATTTTTTATAAAAATTAATTTTAATTAAGATATGATTAAACTAGAGCTGGTGGTTAAAAGTGATTAGGAACTTTAATCATGTTTAGATAAAGAATTTGAATGAAAAAGTTAAGAAATTAATTACTTATATTTTCTTAAACTAAAAATGAGATAAATATATATATTTTTGATAAAAATATATATTTTTAAACCATCTTATATGTGTACATGTATTATTGTATAAAAAATATATATATATATTGATCATGTTAAATTGAATACAAAATATATAAGTGTTCAAATTATTTATAAAATAATGTATCGGACAATTCGGACAACTTGGACAATTCGGACAAAACAAAATATATGGTATACACGAAACAAATGACAAAGATGAAATGAATAAAATAATCGACGCGAACCTATGGTCAAAACGAACAAATAAAAACCGATGCACTTTATATTTACTAGAATTTTTAAATATATAACTTATAGTTTTTATAAATAAATTTTTACAAGTTATAACAATTACTAGTAAATATTTGTGGATAAGCTCAACTAAACAATTATTAGACAAAACCCATTTTTATTAAAACTATATTGGGCTAAAACAATTTTTATAAAAATATATGGACTAGCTCATTTATATAAATTAGTTTGGGCTAGACCCACTTGTATAAAAATCAAACTTTGGGCTAAGCCCACTTTTATAAAAATTTACATGGGCTAAACCCACTTATATAAAAGTTAACTTTAGGCCAATGTCACTTTTATAAAGAAATAAGTTGGGCTAATCCATTTCTATAAAAGCTAATGTTGGGCTAAGCCCACTTTTATAAAAACAAAAATTGGGCTAATCCATTTTATAAACTATTTTGGGCTAGACCCAATCTTTCATTTTAACTTGGGCTAGACCCACTTTTACAAACCAATTGGGCTTAACCTACTTTAAACAAAACTAGGTTGAGCTAGGCCCACATACATGAAACAAACTGGGCTAGGCCCATTTACATGTAATCAATCCAGAATATATATATATATATATATATATATATATATATGTATATATATATATATTATATATATAATATATATATGTGTATATATACACATATATATGTGTATATATACACATATATATATTATATATTATACATATATATCTTATAATATAATGATAAAAAAATATGATACTAAGTATGAAAATATGTATATGTATATGTTACCAATAAAGAAAAACCAACAATTACAAGTATGAAATTGAAGATAAAATACTTGTACAAAAACGAAAGATAGCTTAAGTGTCTAATAGATTAGAACACTTGTAGGTCAAGAAACAAAAAAAGTATCAGAATCGACACGGAACGCAAATCAACGAGTTAATGTTTCCCCTTTTATTTTAACGTTTTTATGGTTTTAAACGTGCGGGAATGTATACATGTTACTTTTAATATAGCTGGGGAATGAAAATATTTTAGATCACATGTGAATAAGCCTCAAACATTGGGACCATTAGTGAATAACAAGTACCGAGGAACAAGGGGATAGATCTATTGGGTTTGGGCGAGCGCCACTTTATTACAGCAATAATAACATATCGTATTAGAGTGCTTTTGTGTCTAAAACAAGTGTCTCAGACACAATAAATCGTCAATGTTTGGTTGCCACCTTATTTGGCATACAGATTAGTGTCCTTGCAACACACTAATGATCTTACAAGTTTCATAAAGCTATATTAAACGAACTTATTATTTCAAATATTTTTGAAGATTCATTTGATACGAAAATTTATAACATGAATTCACCAGCTTTTGTTGACGTTGTTTTCAAAACTAACATGTATTACAAGAAACTAGTGGATGGCCTTCGGGGAAAATCTTGTTCGTTTATTGTGAAGTCAAAGTCAAAGTGTTCGTTTAAATTTTAAGTAATGTTGTTAAACTTGTGGTATGTTTTAAAAAGTTTGTATGTGAATTATGTGTTATATAAAAAGTATGGATGAACGTTTTGTAACGTATTACAATTGTCGTTTACTTGGTTCAACGCAACGATTGCCGCTCTGGCCACACCTCGCGACACGCTTCCGTCACATAAAAAATCAGGGTGTGACAGATCTGATTCCCGTTTAGGATGTATGTTCTTGATGGTAGTACTGAATTCTAGGGTTAAAAATTCGTGATTGTGGAGAGAGCGGGGAGGTCGATATGTGTTTGATGTTATGAGAGTAACCCTAATCTCTCTCTAGTAATCTCCTTAAATACACCCAAGGGTAAACCTTATTAGTTAATAAGGGAAAATCAGTCTATCAACAATTACCAACTAATATATTATAAGCTTTTATAAATTTTAATCTCTATTATATTAATGATAATGATGGCTAATTGATTAAATATATATAAATACATATTTAATCTTACAAGTTCAACCTTGAGAAGCTTTAAAGCATGTTTCAATAAGTCTTTACTTGACCGTATATAACTTTGCAAGGTCAAAGCTTGAGTTTTGATTGGGCAAAACTTAAATTTTTGGGATGAAGCCATTCCCCTCTACATCAAAAAGCATGAAATTACATCTCAAACAATGCAGTCTTCAGTTTCCGTGTTAGTGTAAGTAGAAAGAGTTGTATTTATATATTGCCACAAAGGAATATGTCATTTGTTGTACCAAGCCACAGTCAAAAGGACTTATCAGTATCATATCTTTTAAATATAGACATGAAGAACCTAATTCTTGTGTCTCTTTAGGGTAATAAAGATCATATGATATTCTCAAAATTGCCTAATTGTTGTCTCATTGCTCATACTTTTCCTTGATCTAACTTGAGGTGATGAATCATATCAAACAACAACTAAACTAGTAACTTTAAACTCACACTAAGAAAGCATACATCTGATATACTACCCACATAATCTGTTGAGATTTATCGCAAAAGCATCTACAATTTTAGATGCTTAGTAACATGACAATCTCAACATAAACAAATAATGTTTTGTAGAGGATGATGAAGAAATTGGGGATCCAAATTCCAAAGGATAACAACAATAATCATCCAATCCTGCATAATCTACACATGAATCCTAGATTTGTACCCTAACACATAAAGAGAGAAAAGACAGTTAATCCATCTAAATACACTGTATGAGAATGCCGCATAATCACAAATATAAATGCTTAGAGTAGGGAAAAGTAAAACAACCTGAATGAGGTGACGATGAGATCAAATAGGAAGAAGATAACACCAGCATCGCACTGAAATCCCATTGAATCCAGAGATATATATAGCAAGTTGTGCATCTGAATTACTACATTAATTCTACAGTACGAGGATTACGAGTTACAAAACGAAAGGGGTGACGATTCTAATTTCTTGGACGGAAATTGAAGGGGACATAGAAGGTGAAGAGGGGCAGTGAAGGAGTTGAGGGAAATGAGCTACGTTTTCAAAATCATCATTGAAGAATTAACTCTAAAATCGATTAAGGGTAGAGAATGAACAAATACACGGAGATCATCAAATCAAATTTAGGTAGGGTCTTTTCATCTGTCATCTTAATTTTGGTGTAAATTATTTTTTTCCATCCAATTTTTTGCTTAATAATGTATTACTAGGTTGTTTCTCGCGTATTGTGGTGGTACGTTATCATGGGTATTCCATGGGTATCAGTTAGGTTCGTTATAGTACTGGTACGTTATATGCACTTGATATAGAAATCAACACATATTTTACATCGATCGAAGATGAAAAAAAAGAACACCGGTAACGACAACAATGTTGTCCAAACGGTTTCAATCAGTTCAAATAGTCACTGTGCTTGTAATGATATTCATTTATCATTGTAGTTGGAGTTGTATAAATGGAAATTATCGAAACCAGGAACCATAAAATTGATACCAGGTACATGTACCAATGTTGTTCGGTAGGATACGTCATTTTTCGAAAGCAGAAACAACAAAAATAAGTACCAGTTGTTCAGTTGGTTTCAGTATGGGTGACTACGATAGCACCACAAAGTTCATTACCAAACAGAAACTATACAAATGAGTACATGTACAGGTAGCGATGTTGTTCGGTATGATATAGTAGCGATACAATGTCAGTTTATCGAAAGCAAAAACAACATACACAAATACTGGTTTATCGAAAGAAAAAACAATATAAATAAATATTGGTTCGTTTTTTTTACAATAGCGGCACAAAATTCGTTTTCAATAAAATTTATATTGTAATGTAGAAAAAAAAACTATTGCTTCCAGTTCTGTTTAGTATGATAGCAGCACAGTACCTATTTTAATAAATTTATGTCGCAATTTTGAAAAATAAACGTAGAATGCAAGTTATTTGAAAAATAATCAAATTTATAATAAATAAAATATTATTAAAAAATTGAAACAATTATTTAAAAAATCAAAATCACCATTAATGAAGACAAAAAAATAAAATATGGTATGTAAATTATTAGAAAAATTATCAAATTTTATGATAAATAAAATACTATTAAAAATGAAACAATTATTTAAAAATTCAAAATCACTATCTATGAAGAAACAAATAAACAATTATTTTAAAAATCAAATCACTATTTATGAAGACTTTGTTGTAGTTTATATATATATATATATATATATATATATATATATATATAAATATATATTTAAAAAATACAAAATCATTATCTATAAAGACTTTGTTTTAATAATAATAATAATAATAATAGATGATAGATATAAAAATAGATATAGATTCTAGGTAATAGAAATTAATATTTTTTTTAATTCTTCCGATCAGGTTGCTTTCTAAACAGCATCAAACTTCGTTCTGTTCCTTCTTTTACTTTTGGTCAACGCAAAAGCTTGGTGTTGTTTTTGGTTATTTTCGTTGCTTAATCAATGCTTGATATCCATTACAACTCCAATTTAGTAATGGTGTGAATAAACCACTCTGATTATTTGTTACAATCCCTTTAAGAGGAAAAATGATGAGCCTCGAGGTTCGTAAAATAAGAGAGATTATAACAGGTAAATAGAAACTGTATTTAGTATCACCCTTTACTAAACACGACACAAATAAGAGTTGGCGTAAAACAAAAAGTACAAGGCCCAGAATGTTAAAAACTGCACTAGTAACACTAGAGATTGGATGTTACTTGCTACAAAGCAGTTGTAAATATAACTAAAAGTCTAATGCAACATTATTTGCTTTTATGTAAACTTATAAAGCGACTAGTGACGCCAGAATGAAAGCACAACATACGAGCACGGGTAGGGAGTATAATCGGTCTCCTGGTACTGGGAATAAAAGCGCGGCTTTCATTGTAGCTCCTTCATCAAACGATACATCCGATCGTACCTTTTACTTGATAGTAAAGCAGTATTATTATTAATTTGATAGTAAAGCACTATTATTATTTATTAATTTTTTCACATGTTTTATTATATATATTACATGAAAACATTAAATATTGTGAGAACTATAAGAATAACGAATAAAAAAACCATAAGAACTTAGTCAAAAACAATTCAAAATTAAAATTTTTTTACACTTATCATTATTATTCGAATACCATGTTAGAATTTAAATTTACACGTTAAATTTACATGAATTCGTAAATAAAGAAAATTTACACACGTGTACGTTTGCCATTTACACGTATGTAAATTTGTTATATTTACACATGTGTAAAAAATATAATAAGAGTGATTTTAACAAAAGAAATGAATTATTTTATTTTGTAAATTCTTTTTTTTATTGACGTTATATTTTAATTACAATGAGATTTGTATTAAAAATTGGTTTTAGTTGGTTTTTTATTTGTTATCATGGTTTCGTAATATTTAGCATTCTCAAGATAAATCTCCTCTATATATATGGGAATGTTCATTTGAGAAAAAAATTAATGTGAGAAGAAAAAGAAGAAATGGCATAAGGTAAAACATTAAATAGTTTATAACTCCCCTTATTAATTATGTTATCTCTCATTAATAAAACAAAAATATTTTATCCTACACATTTCAAAATTTATCATACATACGTCTTACATTTACCGGAATTTACTCTACACATATGTAAATTTACCCTACACATTTCAAAATTTATCCAACACATACTAAAATTTATCCTACATATGTCGAAAATTGTCCTACACCATAAATTCTTTTATCTTGAAAGAGTATATGAAAAAATGAGTTACAAGTTTAATTAATTAGCTAATTAATGACAATTATAGATTTACCTATATGCCATTTTTCATAACATTAAATACACACATTAAATGAAGTAAATGGAGAATTTCTATTGGTTTAAAAGTTATTATTTTTATTCTTACAAAATTTTTCTTCTTATTTGAACTCTCCACTATAAATATATATATACACACACATATATACATATCAGAGGGTGTATATAGACAAATTTTGGTAAAATTAGTAAAAGTAAATAGCGTAGGTAATAAAAGATTTACTTACAGTGTGTTAAGGTAATCTGGCTTCGCAATGTTAGAGCAGAAGCTTGAGCAAACCTTGAAATTTATGCATGGCGGGTTGAGCAAAAGATAAAAAAGACTTTTCTTGGAATATAATATGAAGAGCAATGGAAGAAACTAAGAACAAAGAGAACTCATGTTTCGTGAAAACCGCGAGAACTTAATCACAACCAACAAAATTCAAAATTTTAATACACTTATTATTATTAATTAAAATATAATAATAATAATAATAAATAAATTTACATTTATTCATAAATAAATAAAATTCACACATGTGTAATCTTTATTTATTTAAGGATTTATAAAACATTTTGCTTAAAGTGATTTGAGAATATTGACTAATTTATTGAAGAGTAACATTTTTAACGTTGTTTTTTAATAATAATGCTAGGATACGTTTTATTTTTTATTTTTTGATTGGTTTTTTTTATAAGTTCAAAGTTCTCACGATTTTCCCATTATTTTAAAGTTCTAAAGACATAACTCGCACTTATATATATATATAGATATTGGTTAACGTACAATTTGTGTTAACATACGTAGCATACAAGATTGAGTTATAACATGCGAACTTCACTTTTTACCATGTGATTTTTTTATAACATGGTATTTTCATTTATTCAACATGCTATTTTTCATCTTTCAACATGGTATTTTGTCATCTTTAAACATGCGACTTTTTTGTTTCCAACCTGCAAGTTTTTTGTTATGAAGTTTATAGCATGTGAACTTCAAATCTCGTACGCCCATACAATGAGGCATATTATACATTACACTTACACTATATATCACTATTATATAATATATATATATATATATATATATATAAATTATAATTATAAAATAAAAAAAAAGTGTCGCATGCAAAAAATTTATATCGGTGTGTAAAAAAATTAATGGTGATGTAAAAAATTACATCACCGTAAACATATAATACAACAGGCGTAACTATCGACTCGACTTTTTTTTGTTTTTTTACAAATTCGTTTTTTATATTTTCATCTACTTTTGTGCAAAAAATGGTGGCCAATCTCGCACAACAAGCAGGAGGTTTCATGGTCCTCACAACTTATAGAGTATTTAATTGAACCAGATATATATATATATATATATATATATATATATATATATATATATATAGGATTAGGATCATTTATGAATTGAAATAAACTGAGTGAACTAATCTTGACCATTGATTATTTTTTAGATTAAAAGCGTAAAATTGACATTAGTTCTCTCTCTCTCTCTCTTTTAATTTAAATCCCTTAATTTTCTCATATTTATTCTCTCTCTCCCTCTCTCACATTTTTAATTATTTCTCTATTATTTTAAACTCATGTAGAATCAGTTGCTAATAACGTATATGAAACTCCTAACAGAACTAGGTACTGGACATCAACTGTCCCTCCCGGATTTAAACCGTATATGGAACTCCTAACGAAACTAGGTCGTGGACTACAAAATACACAGATGTATCAAAATTCTTTACACATCTGTATAAACTAACAATTGTGTATCTCGTATAAACCGATAGCTAGCGAGACGGTGTACATGTGTATAAGCTAACAGCGGTGTATCTTGTATAAATTGATAGTTAGCGAGACTGTACACATGTGTATAAACTAACATCTGTGTATACACTAACAACTGTGTATCTTGTATATACGGAAACTAGCAATATTTTAGGAATTTGATTATATTGTTTATAAATGCAATTTACAAAAGACGCAAATACCCTCCTGTCAATTAATTTAAAGGGAAGTTACAACATTATAATTATAATCTTGCCATTATTTAAAAATCTCTAGATGATATAGTCCAATGGCTCAAATTATTTCAAATAGTTCACTCTCAACCTAGTGTTCACTCTAGAATCATACTATATACATGTATATATATAAAAGACATCATGTACCAATTAAAAATTTACTTGAGAATTGAAAGACCCACTGTTAACCAAACAATTTTATTATTTTTTAATATTTTTATAGGTTTGACTATATATTATATATATATATATATGTATATATATGTTGGGGGAGGAGTTGAATCAAATGAGAAGAAAATCACTTTAAAAAGAAAAAGTATAATTGTAAAATATTACATAATTTATAATTATTTTCTCTATATTTAGTTAGTTAATTTCATTTTATCCTCTATACATAAAATTTTATTTTACATATATCCTATACATTATCGAATTTCATACCATATATATCTCGAAATTTATCATATACAACTCGTCATTGATCCTACGTACCTCATAATTTATCTTACACTCTAAATTATTATTTTTTTTGAAAAATATATATATTTTGAAAATAAGGTAGAAATTTAATATAGTTAGTTATTAAGGAGAGATAAAAACTTAGTGATCTATGTAAGTGAACAAATATACCCTTACAATAAGATTATATGCAAATATTAAATTAAGCAAAATGAAACATTTTTATTGGTTAAAATTTATTCTTTTTTCTTTTTACAAACAATTTTTCTCATTTGAACCATCCACACACATATTATATATATATATTATATATATATATATATATATATAATAGGAGAAGAATAAAATGGAAACACACTTGAGTGAAAAAAAAACCTCTGAAAACCCTATGAAACATCTTTTTATTTTTTATTTTTGTAAAAAAAGGGAATGTAAGATAAATATAGTGGAACATCTTTATGAAAAAATGTAAAAAGCGCCAGATTAATTTTTTTAAATGCTTACAAGCTATTTGTTAAATTTTTTTGGACATATACATTATGTAACATGAAATTTTTAGCACTTAAAAAATCTACTCAACTCTTTTTTTATAAAATGTTCAAAAAAAATTATGTTACATTCACTGTTTTTTATAAAAAAAATTAAAATGTTACATAGGATTTTTACAAAGCTTTCTTGAGTTTTTTCAACTCAAGTTGGTTTTCTTCCTATACTTCACACATACACACACACACATATATATAGGGTAGGGTTCATGTGAGAACCAATATGAACAAAAAAAATACCTAAAAATCTAAAAAACACATAAATTTCTTTTAATATATTTTTTAAAAAATCGCTATATTTCGTTACAAAAAAAAATCGAGTAACAATTATCGATGCACATGTGCATATGTATCATATCTTGGACAAATTTCGTAATACATTGCCAATAGTAGACAAGTGTACTTTCATTTACACTACCATCCGTAATACACTACATTTTACATTACCAATATTAGAAATGCACATGTGCATCATTATGTATAACCAAGATATAACGTGTTTTGCTAGAAAAAATTTATGATTTTGAATAATAAAGTAGGCACATATACATGTTTTTTGGTTAGTTATATCTAGTGGTTGATGGTTTGCTTATATTTATCATTTTATGATGTAATATATTGTTTGGATGGTATAAAAAGTGTAACATGTAATAAAGTGAAATATTGGTAATGGTATTGCATTATGGATGGTATGAGGTAATGGTATTGTATTATGGATCGTAGGAGGTAATGGTAGTGTATTATAGATGATATGATAAATGAAAAGGAAAATGCATTCAAAGTAGTGTACCAAAACACGTTATATCATGTTCATACATATAGATACACATATGCATTTATAAATTGTTAATTTAAAAAGTAGTGTATTATGGATGATAGTGTAAATAAAAGTACAATTGTCTAATATTAGTAATGTATTACGGAATTTGTCAAACAAATGATATATATGCACATATGCATGGGTAATTGTTACTCGATTTTTTTGTTTTTTTAGTGACGAAATATAGCGATTTTAGAAAAAAAGAATATTAAAAGATTTTTGTGTATTTTTTTATTTTTATGTATTTTTTGTTGTGTTCACATTGGTTCGCGCGTTACTCGTAATAAAGGGTGGTTCCTAACGAATCCTTCTCCTATATATATATATAAGGAAATGTTAAATGAGAACCATCTTGAGTTGTGAGAACCATGAGAACAACGCCTCGAAAATGTTTTTTAAAACATTTTTACTCAAAAAACATTAAAAAATCATTTGTTTTAGCAAAAAAAAAGGGTTAAGGGTACGTATCTTAGTAACATCGTCTTTAAAAAATTAATGTAAAATTTCAATATGTTTACATTACAAATTTAAATTATTAGAAAGGGTATGTGGACTTAATATATATATATATATATATAATATATATATAAAATAGGATGATTCAATAGGAAATACTAGGAAATACTAAAAAAGTAGAGAAGCAAGAAATCACACATTTAACATATTAAAAATTCAACTTAATATGTTAAGAATAAATTTTTATAAAATTTTAGAAGTTTTTACATATAAATACATGTGGAAGCCTTTTTAATAAAAAAATTTTAAAAATAAAAAAAATAACAAAAAAACTTAAAAAACAGTAAATAAAGGTAAAACTCTAAAAAAATTCTTAAAAATAAAGCTTCTACACATCTTTATATGAAAAACTCTAAAAAAAAGTTTAGAAAAAAATAAATTTTAACATTTAATTGAAATAGCTTCTACACATCTATACATCTATACGTAACTACTATTTATTCATCCATACATACCAGCAGTATCATCCCGAGACCTCTTCTTCCACATAATCAACTTTCCGTCCGTCTGTGAAAGTAACAAGTTAATTCACACAGCAAAGCAACACTATTTATTACTCTTAGGATATGCATTTTTCATACCTTATGCTGTACTTCACTAATGTATTCATTAATATTCCTATAGGGTCTGCTTTCATGCTCAAATCTGAGCTTGGGCATATGATTTTCTCCATAACTCCATCTCTTCATGGTAGGACAAGATTCGACACTCATATTTCCAAAGAAAGATAATTGATGATAGCATGGCCAGAGTAGAAGCTCTCCAGTTTGGGCAAATCATAAAGGTGGATATTTGTAACGGGGAACACTATATTTGTATCCACCGATTCAGTGTCTTCCCCCGAAATGACAACCTCCAAACCCACACATTTCACAATTCGTATATCTCTAAGATTGACTAACCCTTTTGCTACACTTAAAGGGAATAACTCCAATAAGAAGGGGCAATCTTTAATAATGATAGTCATTAGATTACAAAAGCTTATATATTGATGTGGCCTATCCCATAGAATTACCAAACTTTCAAGATAATACAACTCGATTTTCTCCACTTGGGAAAAAACCTTCTTTTGAACAAGTTCCGCTGATGTAAAAAAAGTTCGCATCGTAGGCAGTTTCCATGTATCCACCAAGCTTATAATGTTGTCACACTTGCCAATTCAATATACTTTAATTTATCACAACATTCTAGATAAAGGTCTGGTAGGAGGTTATCCAATTCTTCTATAACCCACAAGTTTATCCTTTCACTCATCTGAATCAGTTTCATCATCGGGAAACTATTTTTTGAAATATGTAGGACGCGTTTACAATCATCTGTTGGATACCTGAAAAAGTTATCCTCAATGAGAAATTCTATCAAATTCTCAAAGTGGAAATCTTCAGGAATGTTATGTAGTTGAGGAACTTTTAAATGTAGAATTTTGAGCGACTCACTTATTTCCTGAAGAAAATTACAATTACTTTCTTCCAACGCAACATACAACTCTTCCAACTTATTAAGCTTTGATATGACACCACATGTTACATCACATAGTTCTTCACATAAATAAACGTCTAGCAACCTTAAATTGATCAAGTGCCCAATCTCTTTAGGGATATTTACAATTCCAGTTCTTCTGAGTTTTAAAATCTCAAGACATGATAACTCCCCGAGAACAGAAATTTCACAAAGAAATATGTTGCCACTTAGATCTAGCGTGCGTAGTTCTGTGAGGTGCTTTAGTGATTGCGGGAGAGACAATATGTTGTTACTCGACATATCTAAAACTTTAAGTTTTTCCATGCCTCGAAAGAATTCACTTGAAACAAATGTAAGTATGTTGTCTTGTATGAGGAAAGTATCTAGTTGCGGGAAAATAAGTTTATGATCATGTAGCTTACGAATTCTATTTTCCACGAGCGATATCTTCTTGTAGCTTTCCAAGTGTTTTTTTGGTTGCCATTCTGTCAAACCTCTTCCAGACTGCATCCAAAACTTGTCATTACCTTTAGAAATAATGAGCATTGCCATTTCACGAACAAGGTCATGCATTTTGAAAAATTCTTCTTCTTCATCTTCTTTTTCAGGCAATAACAAGAAAGATGATTTAAGGGAGTCAACAACTAGTTGAGCTCTGTATTTTGCATCCTTTATATTGTTATCCTGATTATTAAATATCCCAAGACCTAGACCATAATATGTCAACCTTTTAAGGCCAATGGTCCCGGGGAACATACTACACAATAAGAAGCATGATTTAGCTACTTCACTTTCAAGATAGTCGTAACTTAGCTTCAACTGCATTATTCCTTTTCTTTTAAAGGGGGTATCCTCATCGATTGGATCTTGTAGTCGATTAAGTGTTGCCTCCCAACTTTTAGTTTCTTTGTTTTTCAAAGCTTTTCCTACAGCTTGAATAAAAAGTGGTAATCCACCACATTCTTTAACAATCTTAAATGCAATTTCTTTCAATGCACTACCCCATTCAGTTTTACCAACTACACGTTCAAAAAGGATCCATGCTTCTTTATCTTGCAAAGGGTTTGCTGTAATATTCTTATCAGCATTCATCGCCTCACACACATATCTGCTTCTAGATGTAAGCAAAATCTTGCAATTCATGTACCGACTCCCACATGGAATGCCCACTTCATTTAGATTCAATTCCTCCCACACATCATCTAGGATGATTAGAACCATCTCTCCATTGAGTATTTTACTAGCCGCAACTCGAACATTTTCTTGAATCATTTTAACATCAACTGCTTGTGAGACTTTTATAAACACAATATCTGCAAACTGATTCTTCATTTTTGCGGCAGCTTCACTAGCTAGTGTAGTTTTACCTACACCTCCTAAGCCATTGATTCCAACTATTTGTATTGTGTCATCTTCTATAGCTTCAATGATCATCTTCAAGGCAGACTTTTGGGTATCAATATTTTCAAGATTTTTTCTTTCATAGAGATCTGTGAATAATGGGGTGGGTGCAGGAAGGGAGACACATGTTTCAAAATACATACCATTTCCTCGGTGCAGCCGAAGAAAAGAAGTTTTTTCTTCTGATATCTTACTATAGTAATGGAGGGTGCTCAAATTGACACAAAATCGTAAGTTGAAGCACGACTTCTTGGCTTCCGCTTCTTTGGAAATAAACTCCGTGGCGTCAGATATATTAGCATCTGCTTTCTTCATCCATTCTTGCACACCTTCCAGCAGAAGTTCCCCTCTAGATTTAGCCAAATCTATTTGTCGTTGAACCCTTGCCTTCATACCCAAGAGGTTCTCAACTTCATTATTTAAGTTTTCAACATTTCGAGAGTAATTGCACACATAGCTCATCTCCTTTTTAGCCACACCATACGAGATATCCACTACTTTTCCAACCAGGGAACCAGCGATCTCGCCCATTCTTGGTGAGTTTGTACTTTGGATGGAAATAGAGTTTAAAGGGATAGTTTATAGATCTACAAACAAAAGAAATTTATATGATTTACGAAAACCAAGAATGTAAATCATAAAAGGAAGTAATTATAATGAAACTGGGAAGAAGATTACGAGGGAATTGGTTTGTTAATCATATAATCTATAACAAAGAGGAATGCGCGAGAGAAGAATGCAACAACTAAGGGTTGTATGAGCATTTGCATCTCATTCCATGTCTTAATCCATATAATTTAGCTGCCAAGAGTCTTTTGACCGAGAATTCCCATCAACCAAGTGGAACGGTTTAATCGTTGTGAATATTTAGGTGGTGCAGACTTAGGAAGTGTGCGTTGTAGCTCTAAAAATATAACTAAACCAAAAATTTCCATTCCCTAAGTTATCTCAAAATTGTGTCGTCCATCTTTAAAAACTATTAACTTTTATACTACTAACTGTGTTGTCTTATAATTTTTGTTCTCTTTCTCCCATTGAAAAATTTAACTACCAACTGTGTTGTCTTATAATTATTATCAATACTTTTTCAAATATCTATTTCTAATAAACTTTTTATACAATATCATGACTATCTAATTATGACTATATAACAATTAACAGCATAAGGTCAAAGGCCAATATCCAAAGCATGCATGAAACAATATGATTTTTTTAGAAAGTAGATTGCATTAGAATAACAAGAAAAAAGTTTCAAATCACAGCTATATCATGCATACTTGGATAGAGCTTTTGGCAGTCAAAGAACTGAATATATTATACACATAATACATAAATAAGACTTATAAAAATTACCTAGGAGTTGTGTAAAAGCATATATTTTCGACCAGCAGAATTTAGAGAAACAACATCACTAAAGTTGGAGAAACAGCACCACTAGTTTTATAGGAATGTCACGGATCAACCTGCACACACTCACCTTTAGAATAAAACATGAAAAGTTTACTGCATACAAATCAAGATTACGGTAGCATTCATGATTACTGCAGCGCACATCATTTTTGGTAGCTAATTAGAACTAAACTTCTTTTTATATATTCACAGAACCAAACTTGTAGCTACTTAGAACCAACATCTTTCTGTTCATACGTATATAAAGTAGAAATTGAAAAGGTTACAAAAATCAAGAAAATAATGGGCTATAAGATTGGTAGTTGCCATGGCTGCTATCTTGAAGTTGTTTTAGAAGGAATGGTGATCATTCTTCAAGTTTCATCCCATTATGCAAATACACATAACAAACTGAGCAAATCATTGACAGAATGTCGTGAATGACTATCCAAATTAAATCATATCTTCACACATCACCACCTCAAATTAAGTCAGATGCAATGCTCACAGACCCAAATGAGTACATTCATCTGATCCATAACGGAGTTTAAGCTTTCGAAGTAAGAATAAATTAAATTTAAAGTTTACAACCAAACAAATGGTGTTCAAATCTTTAAAGTTTACCCATAACGCCTCTGAGCGACTCCCACAATTTTAAGATCTAAGGGAGATCTTATGAACAAAAAGCAATTTTTATCATCTAACATTTTGGTAAAAGAATAACTCCTGCTAAACAAAATGAACAAGTGATCAAGCGTATAATGCATAACAAACAAAAAAACCGATTCAAGGAGGAGCAATGGAGATACAGACAATCGAATCATGCACATAAAATCGAAATCAATATTCTAATACAAATCACTAGAGAATTAACCAAATCAAAGAACAACGGTCATCAAACAAAACGTCTAATTAGGCATACATCGATCATCACCAGATCTTTACGAAAAACGGAGCTGATTCAATATATCACAAGGCCAAAGAAGTGGAGAAATCTACGGAATGGGTTGGGATGCTCTCAATAAGATGGATATGAAGTACTAATTAATGCAAAAACAGCCGATTAGAAAGCAATAATCATGCTTTTAATAAATGCTCTAAAAGATAATAAAGGGAGAAAGAAATTTAGAAAGGAATATTGAATGTGGACTTCTCATTGCACACGAAAAGAACCTATGCTTTCAAAGAGGGGACATGCTTAAAATTTTAAATTAAAAAGTAAAGAATATAACAAAGAGGATTTACATCGGAATCCTTATTCCATAGGGATTATTGTTGTAATTGTATTTATTTAATTGCCGTTGTTGATTAATATTTATACCGAATATCAAGAAAAAACTGACTATTTAGTTTTTTTTATTAAATTACCAAGAAGTTATTAAAGAAAAAAATATTAAGTTTTAAATATAAAATTTAACCCAAAATTTAAAAAAATAGAAAAAGAAATAATGATGTGGCATTTAATGATTAGTTGCTTCAATAATACATGGTTAATTTTGGAATTGGACGCCCATGGTCTTGGTCAGGACCACAAGATCAAGGGAATATATATAGGGAGTGAATACTCATTTCGTATATGTAGAGAATCACTTGTCACTCCTTACATTTTTTGTGAAGATCACATTAGGAGCTAGGAGCTAGGAGTTAGGAGCTAAGAAGCTTACCGTCAGGTTCAACTCTAAGCGAGAAACTTCACTATATAAGGATGCCTTAGGCATCCAACTATGATCCATGTATTCCCTTATTCTCTCTTTCCTTAGAAAATAGCTAACTTGTTAGACCTACAAAAACAACTGATATTCAAAAGCCAAAACATGACCTCTTGATAAAGAAATAAAGAGTAGATAAAACATTCTCCTTCCAAAGATAGTGAATCTTGAACACTAATCAGAGCATCTATTTGAAGACATCCAAAGATCTGTTTGAAACCTTGGAACCATTGCTGAAGAAGATGAAACTGATGTTCAAGGCCAAAGCTCTGTTGAAGCGAAGTACTAATCATGAAGACCAAACATCTGTTGTGGCCAAACAGATGTTTGATACAAGACAACAACAATTTGAAGAACAAAGGTTTTTCTCAATGTATATGCAACAGTATTTAGCTTAGATTAGACTTTTCATGTAATACCGTAGATGTTTACTAACATCTGTGGAATCTTTTCCTATTAGGAATGTTAAATGTCACTTTCAGGGTGATGTCAGATGATGGGAACTAATTGTAAATAGACCTTTTGTACTTATAAATAAATCACACCTGTTAGAGATCTATTTACCATTTTATAAAATTCTCTTTTATACGAACAAAGTTGTGTGTGATCAGGCTGGGGGATTGTAAAATCATTGTAATGTAATTGTAATCTTGGGATTTATATATATCTTCCTACTTATGTATGTACTTTATTTGCATTACAATTTATAAAATGTCTGTTCTTCAATTGTTTAAACCTACAAGTTGATAAACCTCAGATTTTACAATTGGTATCAGAGTTTGGTCACATTAATCTTGATTTCATAGTCAGTTTAATATACAAAGATCATCTTGCATAGATAACCAATCTGTTCGTAACTCAGAGTTGTAGAGTGTTGATTTCAAAAGTATTTCACACGTACTCTGTTTTTCTTTAAAGAACAAAAGAAAATGACACAAAATGATCCGGATAATACCGGCTTCAGCTACAAGTCTCCTATGCTTGTCAGATGTGAGTATAATATCTAGCAATGTAGGATAGCTCACGCACTTACTAATAGAACATAGGGTCATGGAAGTCCGTTATATTCAGATTTCACATTACAATGGTACCTAGTGTAGAAAATCCAAAGGTTGAAGAGCCAAAGAAGCCAGAAAAAAACTTAGAGCAAGATTTCAAAAAATTTGAACTAGATATGACTCTGCCAAATGAAATCTATGTCAACTTGTTACATTGCAACAGTGCCAAAAAATTGTGGGATGCATTAAAATTGTAGTTTGGTGGAACAGAGGATGTAATCGAGAATACTTGAGAAATCCTTAACCAACAATATAAGAATTTCACACATATTAAGGGAGAAACGCTTACACAGCAATTTGAGAGATTTTCTTGTTTAATCAGTGAATTAAATGTTGGTAAACAAAGAGTTTTGAAAATCAACTTTAAGTAATAGATTTTAAGATCACTTCTTGAGAAGTGAGACACCATAGCCATTGTGATGAGAACAACCATAGATTTCAAGGATATGACTCTGACTTAGCTTCATGGAAATCTCTTGACATTTGAAAGAAAGCTTGTCCAAAAAAGAAGCTCCATGAAACTGGAAAAATGTCTGACGATTATATTATTGGATACACGACACTTCTGAGTCAGGAAGGATCATCATCATGAATATCAAGTGATCTGAATATTGATCACTACATTGATATATCAACTGGCACTACAAAAAAATGAGTATTCGGGACTGAAAAATCAATATCTAATACATTAAAATTAGTCCCTAATGGTTATCAAGGACTCATTTGCTAGTCCCAGATACCTAGTACTACATAGTGGTTTTAGTAACTAAAAAGCAGTCCAGATTGTATGACATCAATAGGGACTAACAATAAGTCTCTAATACATAAAAATTCAGTCCTCAATTTACCCCGATACCTCGTTATTTCAGTCCCGATCCATATCTTCAGTGTTTACAAATTAGTCTCGAATACTATGATATTTTAGTCCTTAACGTATTTCTTTAGGGAGTGATAATTAGTCCTTTAAACCGGGTATGTTGTGTCTCCAATACATTTCATTAGGTTCACGATTCTATGGCACTTTAGTCTCTAATAAGGTATTTTAAAGACTATAAATTAGTATCTAATACCACATCATTTCACTCCTTAATGTGTTTCTTTAAAAGACTGAAATATAATCTCAAATACAATACCATTTTAGTTTCAAACATGTGTTTATTAGAGACTAAAAACCAACCTCATATAACAAAAAATTTCGGTTTCCAATATCTTTATATGTTTGTAGTTTGCAAATCAGTCTTTATATATAAACATGAAACAATAAACTATGAACAAACAAATATTAGGTTAATATACAATATAAATACATCAAGTATTCTCTTAAAACTAAATAAATAAAAATAATAGAAAAAAATAGTATTGAGTATAATACATCAACTATTATATATCTATTTGCTTATCCGTCATTATGTAGGATTCTGCAGGCTTCTATGCTTCATGTTTTGTGATGGGTCTTAGTTTAACTTTATTAACATAAAAGTGTATGTATGTATTTTTAATAATAATAAAAAAGAAAGAACAAGAGAGAGAATATAATTACTTAAAAAGTTAAAAAAAGATTATCGACCAACTATTCAAGATTTTTTAATATCCTACCAGTTCCATGGACTATAATCATGCTAAATAGAAAACTAAATATTAACAAGCTATCAGCTCTGAAGACACACAATTCCTTTACATCAACACAGTTAAAACTAAAAAAAAAATATGGACTTATCTTGTAAAATATAATGTGAAACAAAAGTGAGTTTGGTTGTAGTTTTTCATCAAGCATTTGATATGCATCTTCAAACCTGCACCTTTAAACAACATTTACATTCAACGGTACGTATGTACTTATTTAAAAACAATACTAAAACACGAAGAAGCATGAATCAGAACCTAAAACTTGATATAGAAATTGGTTATCCGCCTAGTTTATGTACTTATCTCTCATCCTTCATGTCTCACACTTTAAAGTTTCACAAAAATAAAAATAAAAATAAAAATAATTGGTTAAATAGTTTATAACAATGAATTCATAGAACTCAATTATACATATCAAATAATTAATTCAGAGAGCCACCCCTGCCAAACTTGGTGATCATCTATTAGATTAAAATATCTTGAAATAAGGGCTATTGGTAAAAAGTTTTGCAAAGATTGCAATTAATATTAATCCCAGATGGGGCTTATGATGAAAATTGTACAAGAAAAAAAAAAGATTTTAATTGATAGAACTTGAAAAAGAGAAATCCAGGGGTTTGTTTGGAAAAGGAAAAGATCTCTCTATATTATAAAACACAAACAATGTTACAATATATAGGCACCAAAAAATACACCTAGTTACCTCAAACAATTAGAGAAATACAACAAATATAAGAGTATAAAATAAAACTATTATCTAACATCCCCCTGCAAGCGGAACGGTGGGGGACCAATATGAAGCATGTTACGGAAGACAGTGAACTGAGAGCTAGGAAGAGTCTTTGTGAAGATGTCCGCCACCTGAAGCTTGGTTGGAACAAATTTTGTAACTAGCTTTCCTGCGTTCACCAGTTCCCTTAGAAAATGATAATCAAGGTCAATGTGTTTAGCATGTTTATGAGCCACCGGGTTCTGAGTGTTAAGAAGATAGCACTTTGATTGTCACATAAAATAGTTGGTCTGTTTGGTGGAAGAGCATGAAATTTTCGAAGAAGATGAGTGATCCAAACAATTTCAGCAGCAGTGTTAGCCATGGCATGATATTCAGACTCACAACTGGATCTAGAAACAGTCAGTTGCTTTTTGGCACTCCAAGAAATAAGATTTCCTCCCAAAAATATAGAGTATCCGTAAGTAGATCTACGTGTCTCTAAGCAGTGCGTCCAATCAGCATCGGAGTAACCAAGTAGAGATGTCGAAGTAGGACGAGTATAATGTAACCCAAAGGTAATAGTACCCTTGATATAACATAAGATCCTTTTAACTTCTTGAAAATGAATAGTTGTTGGAGCATGAAGAAATTGACTGACTTGAATGACGGCATAGGAGATATCAAGTCTCGTGATCGTCAAGTATTGGAGAGCACCTACAATCAAACGATAGAACGTAGCATCTGAAAAAGCAGCACATGTAGAAATAAACGAAACATTTGTGCTTAAAGGTGTTGGAGCAGGCTTAGCATCCAACATCTTCGCACGATTTAGAATATCTAAAGCATATTTGGATTGATTCAAGATGAAACCATTTTTAGTGTAGTTAACCTCCAAACCCAAAAAATAGTTGAGTTGACCAAGGTCTTTGATGGAAAATTCTTTATTGGGACATTTGATAAAGGATGCAAGAGTAGGTTGATGATTGCCGGTAAGAATAATGTCATAAACATACACAAGAAGATACATTGTATGTGATTGACGAGTATACACAAATAAAGAAGGATCAGCCCGACTGCATGAGAAACCATTGTTTAGAAGAAATAAGCTCAACCGATGAAACCAAGCCCGTGGAGCTTGTTTCAAGCCATAAATAGCCTTGTTCAATTTGCAAACATGGGAGGGAAATTGAGTATCAACGAAGCCCTTGGGTTGTTCCATAAAAACCTGTTCAGAAAGATGGCCATGTAAAAAGGCATTGTTCACATCAAGTTGATGAAGATGCCAATTATTGATAACACTTAGGGCCAAGACAGTACGAACAGTTGTAGCTTTAACAACGGGGCTGAAGGTATGAGAGTAGTCAACACCTGGTATTTGACTAAAGCCCTGAGCAACAAGACGGGCTTTGTGACGCTCAATGGATCCATCAGATTTAAACTTAGTTCTGAAGATCCATTTAGAGCCCACAACATTAGCGTTGTGCGGATGGGGAACAAGATTCCAAGTGTTAATTTTAGTAAGAGCGTTGAACTCATCCGACATGGCTTTGAGCCATTTGGTATCCTTAGATGCACGACTAAAGTAGTAGGATCATCAGTAGCAAATAAGGCACAATGCAAAGGAAATGCTTGAGTGTGAGCCAAATCCACCTGATGACGAATCTTAAAAATCCCTGACTTAGCACGTGTCATCATAGGATGAGATAGAGCAGGCGGAGGAGGAGGATTAGATGGTGTTGTCGTGTTGGCGGAGCTGGCCGTAGTCGTCGAGTCAGACGCCAGGTCAACGGGAGTTGACTAAGACTGAGATTGAGATTCAGGCCGAGCGGAATGGGAGTCTGACCCAGCCGGGACGCTAGTTGGGCCAGAAGAATGATCGGGTGGTCCAAAAGAAAGAGGCAGTGACCCACAATCGGTAGAGAGACGAGGTGGGTTTTGAACAGAAGAAGTGGATTGAGCAGATGGGCTAGGAGGCGTTGGTGGATCAGAAATATCAGCTTAACGAGTTGATGAATCTGTGGATTGGGAATCAGTGGATTGGGTCTCAGTAGCTGGGCCAGACATATGATAAGTATTTTGGGCTGGACAAAAGGGAATGGTAATAGAAGTATTTGGGCCAGGAGAAGGAACAGCGGGAGTTGTGATATTAGGTACAGTAGGTTTTGATATTGTAGGTGAAACATCTAAAAAGGTTGTGATGTCAAGAAGATAAATGGTTTTAGTGGGAGAAGTGGAGGTATCAAGAGGATAATATAATTCATCAAACCGAGCACTTCGTGTAATATAGACGCGAGGTGTAACGGGATCAAGGCATTTATATCCCTTGTATTTGGAACAATATCCAATAAACACGCAAGGAATGCTTCAAAGGGAGAGTTTGTGGGGGGCATAATCACGAAGACAAGGAAAAACATGACATCCAAATGGTCGAAAAAAGTCATACTTTTGAACATGATGATATAAAATTTCCAATGGTGATGCCCCTTGAATTTAGACGGTAATCGATTAATGATAAAAACCACCGATGAAAAAGCATCAACCCAATACTTAGGGGGTAGTTGGGCATGAAAAAACATAGCTAATCCGGTTTCGACAATATGTCGGTGTTTTCGTTCAACCCGACCATTTTGTTGTGGGGTGTAAGGACAAGACAATCTATGCATAATGCCATTTTGTTCAAACAAAAATCAACATGATTATTTGCAAATTCGGTTCCACCATCACTTTGAAAAATCTTAATTTTGGTGGAAAATTGATTTTGAACAAAAGGTATAAATATAGATTAAGCTTCATAGAAATCTGATTTAGCACACAAAGGATATAACCAAGTGAACCGTGAGTAATCATCAACGAAGGCAACATAATATAGAAAATTATCAATTGACTTAATTGGAGAAGGACCCCATAAGTCACAATGTATTATTTCAAGAGGCAAAGATGCCCGTTTATCATTCGGTAAAAAAGGTTGGCGCTTTGCTTTTGCAAGTTCACACGGGGAACAAAGCCCCGGTTTAGGTAAACCGAAGTGAAAGATAAACAACCATTATGTTTTAACATAGATATAATATCAAAATTAACATGGCCAAGCCTAGAGTGCCATAACTCAAAGGAAGCTTTAGGACATGAAGATGAGGCAACCAAAGCATCATGACTTTGGCGGAGAACATAAAGGCCGTCTTCACGGCACCCCCGGGCTAGTATTTGCTTGGTTTGTCGGTCCCGAATATAAAAGTAAGGATGAGAAAATAAGACATCAACATTGTTATCCTCGGTCAATTTTCCAATGGATAGCAAATTTTTGGTAATAGATGGAACAACCAATACATTATTAGGATCAAGATTACCAAAAATTTTTGTGCGACCAACATGAGTAATGGGAAGAGATTGACCATTACCAAAGTATACTTTTTGATTACCTTGAGTTGGGGTTGAATGTGGAAGATTATTAGTGTTGGGAAGCATGTGAGTTGTTGCTCCAGTATCGGACATCCAGTCCGGTATATTGGGATTCAATTGACATTGAGCGTGGAAAGCCTGTGCAAGTTGATCGGGTGCAGGAGAAACATTTTGAGCATAAAATGCTAACTGATAACATTGGGCAGCCGAATGGCCTGTTTTGGGGCACAACTGACAAACCGGAGGCCTTTGTTGGCGGCCATAGGGCCTGTTCGAACCGCAATGACTGTTGAAGGATGGCCGATTGGGCCTGTTACGGGCCGATGATGGCCTGTTGGAATGGTATTGATGACCATAATCATTTGGTCTAGTATTAGCATCTTGGGCCATAAAAGCAACAACATTAGCAGTATTCGTGCCATGCAAATTCTTTAAAAATAATTCATGACTTTCTGCGCTTGCTAATAAATCAACAAAATTAGGTGTAGGACGTACCGACCGAGTGGATGTAGAAAAGCTTTCAAAAGCGATACCGAGACCACACAAAAACCAATGAAGTTGGTCCATAGGGTCAACGAGATGGCTAATAGCACTTAGTTGATCACATATGGCCTTGAATTCATGACCGAATTCCGCAACAGATTTATCACCTTTTTAAGGGCGCGGAGATTATTATACGTTCAATCCACGTTATAATAAATCTTGTGCTATTACTATTATGTGATCTAACGTGCTATGTGATATTGTTGTTCATTATCATTTTGTGTTTATATTTCTCATTTCAATCAATCTATCATTTTGAGCCTTGATTGTAACATCCGTCGAAAAACGGGTTTCCAAAACCCGCTTCGTTTATTAATCGAATAGTCAGTTATAATTATCGTTGCGTATATATTGTTCATTTTAATTTTAAACAATACATAATTAATAAACATTGTTAGAATTTTAAACCATAATTAATAAATAATAAAAATAAGAGAATAAAAAAATAAATGAGGCTGCCGAGTTTCGAACCCGGGTCAGCCGCTTCAACAAACAAACACTACACCACTCCGCCACTTGACACCTTTGTGTATTTACTGAAACAAATAATACTAAAATTAAATCTCGAATTCAAAACCGGACTTCAGCGCGGCAGAACT
Source organism: Scalesia atractyloides (assembly GCA_947069175.1). NCBI lineage: Eukaryota > Viridiplantae > Streptophyta > Magnoliopsida > Asterales > Asteraceae > Scalesia > Scalesia atractyloides. The sequence continues at coordinate 91,310,274 of CAMTDV010000012.1, forward strand.
CGCAATCACCGGAAAATCCGGCAATCCGCGAGTTTAGCCATTTTCCTTTTGACTATAACGTTATAACCGACTTAGACATCGGTTATAACCGACGTCTAACAGCCAATTCCAGTCGTAACCGCCGGAAAAGTTTTGACCGCGAATCAAGACCAAAATTCGGACTCAATTCATCCTGATCATCCCTATAAATAACCACCCAAACCTCTGGTGATCTTTTATCTCAAAATCGCACAAACTCTCGAAGCTTTAGCACTCGCCGAAGATATTTTACAGTCGGCGGACTTTCACCGGAAAACCGAGACTTACTCCAAATCGGTAAAAATCTCGACTCTTTTGGTTGTAATCCATTATTAGACATATATTAACTTCAATCCTTCAACCAGAATTTGTCCCAGACTACGCTGCCGGAAAATCTCACACTCGCCGGAATTCCACTGAAACATCAAAGTCTCACTTCGATCGGTATAATCATCTAAAAACTCTTGCAATCTCTTACTCAGTAACTTAATTTCATAACACAAGAAACTAAACTGTCAAACATTTCACTCAGCCGAGAATCACAAATCAGAGCCGACGACTCCTGCCGGTCATCTGAAGTAAACGCACTGTTTGGTACAATTATGTTCTTTAATCTCATTATCTAATACATTCCAACCAATTATAAGTTTTTGATAATCGAATTAAACAAGAACGGTCGGGCATCTTTGTTCTGTGTCTTTATAAATGAAGAAGACGAAGTCGAAATGTGTATAAGTTTAATTAAAACTGGATATTATACCGGGTTAGACACACAGTCCAGTGGTGGACTGTGTGCAAATTTAAATCATGGTCCCGAGTTCGAGTCTTAACACGCTGCCCGATTCTTACAAATTTCCAACAATTTTTAATACTTATATATATTAAGACGCAGATAGTATATAAATGTAATTAAAATCGCATATCATTCGAGTTAGTCACACAGCCCAGTTGGTCGGGCTGTGTGCAATACGAGGCTATAGGCGCGGGTTCGAGTCCAGGCTCTCACACCGGTTCAATGATTTTAAAAACCTTTTTAATTAAATAGAATTCTGAATAATCTAAATAGTATATAAATATAATTAAAATCAGAAATATTTTGGGTTAGACACGTAGCTCAGTTGGTAAAGCTGCGTGCACGTATACGAGAGGTCTCGGGTTCGAACCTCACTCAGCGCATGAATAAACTGAATCCGACCGGTCAACGGTCAACAGTCAAAGTCAAAAAAAGTCTACATTTTTTATATTTTTTTTATTTACTTATTTAATAAGAAAATTATTTGAAAATACTTAAAAATAATATTTTTAAAGTTAGAAAATGGCCTTAAACTCACAAAAATAAATCTAAAAAAATCCTATTAAGATTATGAATTAAAAGAATTAATCTCAAATGAAATCCATTTATTTACCGAACCATTTCGTTATTATGTTAGGTTAGTTTTCCTCGTCGATCAAATCCCAGAACTCGTGCGCATCCAACGTCATCAAAAGAACACACCCAATGTGAGTGAATCTCTACAAATTCCCCATTTTAATCACATTTTGGGGTGTATCATGTGTCATTTAATTCCTTATTATATTTAAACACTTGTGCATCCATCATATCCGTGATCAAATGTGTATCAAATATGTATCAATTGTTTGTATGAATTATGTTTAGATTGAAGTTATCATTTTCAGTACATGCATTCCATTAGGCCCATCAGCTCCCCGTGGGATACGGGTTGAGTATCAGGTGTCTCATTCGATCGCCTCCGTTTGATTGAGCCTTGATCTCACATACATCATCATTCATGTCATTCGATCGGCTCCGTTTGATTGAGCCTTGATCTCAAATACATCATCATTTATGTCATTTACTCATCCAATGTGGTTTGTGTATTGTTTATTTATATATGTTTGCTCACATGTGATTATTGCACAAATTTTCAATATTAAATAAAACAAGCAATTAATAACAATGTTTTATCAAGGTTCACTCACCAACTTTTGTTGACCCAAAATATCCCCCGTTTTACACATGATACAGGTGATCCAGTTGAGGCAAGAAACACATAGGAAGACTTAGAAGAATAAATCAGCTTAAGCTTTCGATTGTTTTACTTAGTTTCATTTTCCTTGTAATTGTATGGATTTGATTTGAACATTTAAGTTGTAATTTGAATTTAATAAATATGAAACATTTTAGTAAACATCATGAGCTTTGGTGATAACCCAATTATGCCCCGACTCTTATTCCGCTGCAGGTCGGGGTGTTACAGATTGGTATCAGAGCCATGACTATAGGGATATAGGATAGGTTATTAGACCCTTAGAGCCTATACTATAGTTGATTAGAATTTTTAAATTGTTACATACAAAATTCATGATGTTTATATGCTTTATGTTTATTGTTACATTCAATATTATACAAGCATGTTCATAAGTACATATTATTATGCAATGCTCATCATGAATCATATCCTCATAACATATCATATCCATGAGAGCACACACCTCACAATTCCCATGATTTTTGCAACGATTTTTGTATTTTTCAAATCACATCAAAGTGAGTTCTCATGACGGGCATGTAGTAACTGGAAGGGTACGAGTACCGGTAGTCGAAACGTCCTATCTAGGCTTGGCATTCGTATAAATCCAAAATAAAGGACCAGTTTGCCTACCTGGGGACTAACGATGAGAGTACGAAGGACCTATTAGGCCAAAGCATGCTATACCAAACGGCGTGTGAGCTAACCCCACTTTGAGGAGGCCAAAGCATGCTATACCAAACGTCGTGTGAGCTAATCCTACTTTGAGTTGTCATTGTGTCTACACCTGGACACCCTCCTACCATACATCTCGCAATCATATTTCATGGTTTCATTCGGGTGATGCGAGTGTTAAACCGCCAACACCAATGTGAATCCTACGAAGCCAATAGTCATGGGGGCCCACATGACTATACAGGCGATGGTATGGGGGACATTGGAGGCCCAAACATGAGCAAACCCAAGACATCCTATGGATGTAGTTGCATTATTGATAGTTATGTTATTTTTATTCTTTTAACGACACATGACACCTAAAAACTTCTTAAACTCACAATCTTCCTATGTATGTTCCTGTAGATGTCGGCTAGGCAACTACGTGGAGGTAGAAAGTCAGGAAGATCAAACGAACGCTTGGCCACCCAAATTGCAAAACAAATGGCCGCAGTGCTTCCTGACATCGTAATTCAAGTCCAACAAGCTCTCACCGCGAATCCCATCAACCCTCCCAATCAAGAAGACCAGAACCTCGACAACCCTCCCTCCAAAAAGTGCTCCTACAAACACTTCAAATCTTGCGATCCCCCAAAGTATGAAGGGAGCGAAAGTGTTACTGCTCTCCTCCACTGGTTTGAAGAAATGGAGAACACCTTCCTCAATTGCGATTGTCCCGAGGATTGCAAGGTACGTTACGCAACTGGGAGACTGTTTGGGGTAGCCCTTACCTGGTGGAACACAGAAAAGGGTAAGAGAGGAGTCGAAGATGCCATGGCCTTAACATGGGAAGAGTTAAGGGAAATCATGACAAGACGCTTCTGTCCAAGAAGCGAAATCAAAAAGTTGGAAGATGAATTCCACTTGTTAAAACAAAAGGAAGGAGATCATACTTCCTACAACAAAATATTTCTCGAGCTGAATCAGATGATCCCTAATTTGTTCACCCCTGTGTACCGCTTGGTTGAACATTACATTCGAGGCCTTCCCTCGAAAATTCAAGACTCGGTTCTAAGCACTTCGCCTGCAACACTTGAAGCCGCAATGGAATTAGCTACCGAACTTACCGAAAATCGCATCCGAAACGGCAAATTCAAGGATGAGAAAAAGAAAGCCCCCATTGAGGCCCAAACTTCAAACCATTCCATCTCCTCTTCAAAGTTTGCTGGTAAGAGGAAATGAAACAACAGAAATTTTGCCGTCACACAAACAAACTTTCCTATCACTGCCGCACCAATTACCCAAATTGCTCCCTCAGCTGCACCCTTTAAAAAGCCATACACCGGCCCATACCTAAAATGAAACCGTTGTCAATACTATCACCTCCCAGAAACTCCTTGCCAACATTGCACCAGCTGTGGCCGTGCGGGTCACACCATCCAAACTTGTCGCACACTTCAGCGAATGAACCGCAACCAACCCTCAACCCAAACCCACCATCAAATAGTGGGTCAAGCTCAACAACCTTTACTTCTACCACCCACGCAACACATAGCTCAACCTTACTACCAACCCAACTACCCTATGATGCAACCAATGCGAGCTTGTTACAACTGTGGAGACCCAAACCACTTCAGGAACACATGTCCCCGTTTGGTAAACATCATTCATGCCCAAGCTCAAGCGAATCCGGTAAACCAAGCTAACCAAGCTCCTCCACCTGCTAGAGGAAGAGCTTTCAACATCAATGCCAACCAAGCTAGAGCTGACAACAACGTGGTTAACGGTACGTTTCTCATCAATGGTAGTTATGCATCCATGTTATTCGATACTGGCGCGGATAAGAGTTTTGTGTCCTTGAACCAATCCTAAACCAAACTCGTGATAATCTCATGGAATCTCTAACGGTGGAAGTTGCTGATGGAAAGCCCGTTTCATTAAATTCTATTATACGAGATTGTACCCTCACTCTAAACGATCACGATTTTCCAGTTGACCTCATTCCTATCAAGTTGGGAAGTTTCGATATTATAAGCGGTATGGACTGGCTCAGCCAGCATCACGCTGAAGTAGTATGCCGCGAAAAGTTCATTCGCATTCCTCTTGCAGACGGTCAGACCCTACGTATCTTTGGAGAAACCCCATCGAAAGGACTCAAATTAATGTCCTGTCTTCAAGCCCGAAAATATCTCCGCAAGAACTATGTCGCATTCCTAACTCACGTCGTCAAGAAAGGAAACAAGGAGAAGAAACTCGAAGATATACCCGTAGTGAAAGAATTCCCACAAGTCTTTCCCGACGACATCTCAGGACTCCCTCCTGTGAGAGAAGTCGAATTCCGCATCGATCTTGTACCTGGCGCTACACCAGTCGCAAAATCTCCTTATAGGTTAACCCCATCCGAAATGCAAGAGCTGGCCAGTCAACTGCAAGAGTTGACTGACAAAGGATTCATACGTCCTAGCTCCTCGCCTTGGGGTGCACCTGTTCTTTTTGTGAAGAAGAAAGATGGAACGTTTCGCATGTGTATCGACTACAGAGAACTCAACAAGTTAACGGTTAAGAATCGCTACCCACTACCTCGCATCGATGACCTCCTGGATCAACTTCAAGGCGCCACCTGCTTTTCAAAAATCGACCTTCGTTCTGGTTATCATCAACTCAGAGTACATGAAGAAGACGTCCTAAAGACCGCCTTCCGGACTCGTTATGGTCATTACGAATTCATGGTCATGCCATTCGGTTTAACCAACGCCCCAGCTGTCTTCATGGATCTAATGAATAGGGTATGCAAACCCTACCTCGACCGCTTTGTCATAGTCTTCATCGATGACATCCTCATCTACTCCAAGTCTAAATCCGATCATGAACGACACCTTCGACTCATCCTTACACTCTTAAGGACTGAAAAGCTCTACGCTAAGTTCTCAAAATGCAAATTCTGGTTAAGAGAAGTACAATTCCTTGGACATGTCGTTAGACAAGGGAATACATGTCGATCCTTCGAAAATCAAGGCAGTACAGGAATGGCAAGCGCCACGTACCCCTACTGAAGTAAGATCATTTCTTGGTTTGGCTGGTTACTATCGCCGCTTCATTGCCAATTTTTCCCGTATTGCTGTACCACTCACGGCCTTGACTCATAAAGGAAAACCCTTCATATGGGGACCTAAACAAGAAGAGGCCTTCCAAACTCTAAAGCAGAAACTTTGTGACGCACCTATCCTCACACTTCCTGAAGGTTGCGATGACTTTGTAGTATATTGCGACGCATCAGGTCAAGGGCTAGGCTGTGTATTAATGCAAAGAGGAAAAGTGATAGCCTATGCTTCTAGGCAACTAAAGGTTCATGAGAAGAACTACACCATCCACGACCTGGAACTTGGAGCCGTTGTGTTCGTTCTCAAGAAATGGAGACATTACCTCTACAGTACCAAGTGTGAAATATACACTGACCACAAAAGTCTCCAACATATCTTCAACCAAAAGGAGTTGAATATGAGGCAACGAAGATGGGTCGAACTTCTTAACGACTACGACTGTGATATTCGGTATCATCCTGGCAAGGCAAACGTGGTGGCTGATGCACTCAGTCGAAAAGGTTATGCGAACTCCATTCGTCTTCTATGTTCGCAAATCATAACCGACATCAAAGATCGAATCCGAGAAGCTCAACATGTTTCTGTAACAGAAAACGACATACGCGATGAACTGTCATGTGGAGCGGAACTCAAAATCGAAACCAAATCCGACGGTATTCTATACTATTTAAACCGCATATGGATTCCCGATCGCGATAACCTTCGTGATTTCCTTATGAATGAGGCGCACAAAACACGGTACTCTGTACACCCAGGAGTCGACAAGATGTATCAAGACCTACGATACACCTACTGGTGGCCGGGCATGAAAAAGGATATCGCTGTTTTTGTTTCCAAGTGCCTTACCTGTTCCAAAGTAAAAGCTGAACATCAAAGACCTTCAGGACTCCTAACCAACCTGAAATACCTGTATGGAAGTGGGAAAACATAACCATGGACTTCATTACCGGGTTACCTCGCACCTCCAGTGGGTACGACACCATATGGGTAATCATTAATCGTCTTACAAAATCAGCTCACTTCATTCCGATTCGCGAGGACTTCGAGAACGAGAAGTTAGCACGTATCTACATCAGCGAGATCGTAAGCCGTCATGGTGTACCTTTAAGCATCATTTCAGACCGTGATGGTCGTTTCACTTCACGAACTTGGCAAGCCGTACGAACCGCCTTGGGTACACGATTAGACCTCAGTACCGCTTTTCATCCTCAAACTGATGGACAATCTGAACGCACCATCCAAACTCTTGAAGACATGCTTCGAGCATGTGTCATAGACTTCAAGGGAAATTGGGACGCTCACCTACCATTGGTTGAATTTTCGTACAACAATAGTTATCATTCAAGTATCGGCATGGCTCCATTCGAAGCGTTATATGGTCGTAAGTGCCGATCTCCAGTATGTTGGCACGAAATTGGGGAAGCACAAATCACCGGTCCAGAGTTAATCCAAGAAACAACAGACAAGATCCATCAAATTCGAAACAATCTTCTAGCGGCACAAAGTCGTCAAAAGAGTTATGCAGACAAACGACGAAAGCCCTTGGAGTTTAACATTGGTGATCAAGTACTTTTAAAAGTATCACCGTGGAAGGGAGTAGTTCGTTTTGGCCAGAAGGGCAAGCTAGCACAACGCTACGTAGGACCTTTCCAAATACTCGAAAGAGTAGGTCCTGTAGCATACAAGCTTGACTTACCAGAAGAACTCAATAGAATTCATCCCATATTCCACGTATCAAACTTGAAGAAGTGCCTCGCCGATGAAAACCTCCATATTCCGCTAGAAGACATTCAGATCGATGAATCTATGCACTTCATTGAAAGACCAGTAGAAATTATGGACTTCGGAGAGAAGCGTTTAAGACGGAGTCGTATTCCAATTGTCAGGGTACGTTGGGAGTCGAAACGAGGACCTGCGTTTACTTGGGAATGTGAAGACTCAATGCGCGAGAAATACCCGCATCTTTTTCCTGTTACCACTACTACTTAAATTTCGGGACGAAATTTCTAAAAGTAGGGGATACTGTAACATCCGTCGAAAAACGGGTTTCCAAAACCCGCTTCGTTTATTAATCGAATAATCAGTTATAATTTTCGTTGCGTATATATTGTTCATTTTAATTTTAAACAATACATAATTAATAATCATTGTTATAATTTTAAACCATAATTAATAAATAATAAAAATAAGAGAATAAAAAAATAAATGAGGCTGCCGGGTTTCGAACCCGGGTCAGCCGCTTCAACAAACAAACACTACACCACTCCGCCACTTGACACCTTTGTGTATTTACTGAAACAAATAATACTTAAATTAAATCTCGAATTCAAAACCGGACTTCAGCGCGGCAGAACTCGCAATCACCGGAAAATCCGGCAATCCGCGAGTTTAGCCATTTTCCTTTTGACTATAACGTTATAACCGACTTAGACATCGGTTATAACCGACGTCTAACAGCCAATTCCAGTCGTAACCGCCGGAAAAGTTTTGACCGCGAATCAAGACCAAAATTCGGACTCAATTCATCCTGATCATCCCTATAAATAACCACCCAAACCTCTGGTGATCTTTTCGCTCAAAATCGCACAAACTCTCGAAGCTTTAGCACTCGCCGGAGATATTTTACAGTCGCCGGACTTTCACCGGAAAACCGAGACTTACTCCAAATCGGTAAAATTCTCGACTCTTTTGGTTGTAATCCATTATTAGACATATATTAACTTCAATCCTTCAACCAGAATCTGTCCCAGACTACGCTGCCGGAAAATCTCACACTCGCCGGAATTCCACTGAAACATCAAAGTCTCACTGTCAATCGGTATAATCATCTAAAAACTCTTGCAATCTCTTACTCAGTAACTTAATTTCATAACACAAGAAACTAAACTGTCAAACATTTCACTCAGCCGAGAATCACAAATCAGAGCCGACGACTCCTGCCGGTCATCTGAAGTAAACGCACTGTTTGGTACAATTGTGTTCTTTAATCTCATTATCTAATACATTCCACCCAATTATAAGTTTTGATAATCGAATTAAACAAGAACGGTCGGGCATCTTTGTTCTGTGTCTTTATAAATGAAGAAGACGAAGTCGAAATGTGTATAAGTTTAATTAAAACTGGATATTATACCGGGTTAGACACACAGTCCAGTGGTGGACTGTGTGCAAATTTAAATCATGGTCCCGAGTTCGAGTCTTAACACGCTGCCCGATTCTTACAAATTTCCAACCATTTTTAATACTTATATATATTAAGACGCAGATAGTATATAAATGTAATTAAAATCGCATATCATTCGGGTTAGTCACACAGCCCAGTTGGTCGGGCTGTGTGCAATACGAGGCTATAGGCGCGGGTTCGAGTCCAGGCTCTCACACCGGTTCAATGATTTTAAAAACCTTTTTAATTAAATAGAATTCTGAATAATCTAAATAATATATAAATATAATTAAAATCAGAAATATTTCGGGTTAGACACGTAGCTCAGTTGGTAGAGCTGCGTGCACGTATACGAGAGGTCTCGGGTTCGAACCTCACTCAGCGAATGAATAAACTGAATCCGACCGGTCAACGGTCAACGGTCAAAGTAAAAAAAAGTCAACATTTTTATATTTTTTATTTATTTATTTAATCAGAAAATTATTTGAAAATACTTAAAAATAATATTTTTAAAGTTAGAAAATAGCCTTAAACTCACAAAAATAAATCTAAAAAAATCCTATTAAGATTTTGAATTAAAAGAGTTAATCTCAAATGAAATCCATTTATTTACCGAACCATTTCGTTATTATGTTAGGTTAGTTTTCCTCGTCGATCAAATCCCAGAACTCGTGAGCATCCAACGTCATCAAAAGAACGCACCCAATGTGAGTGAATCTCTACAAATTCCCCGTTTTAATCACATTTTGGGGTGTATCATGTGTCGTTTAATTCCTTATTATATTTAAACACTTGTGCATCCATCATATCCGTGATCAAATGTGTATCAAATATGTATCAATTGTTTGTGTGAATTATGTTTAGATTGAAGTTATCATTTTCAGTACATGCATTCCATTAGGCCCATCAGCTCCCCGTGGGATACGGGTTGAGTATCAGGTGCCTCATTCGATCGGCTCCGTTTGATTGAGCCTTGATCTCACATACATCATCATTCATGTCATTCGATCGGCTCCGTTTGATTGAGCCTTGATCTCATATACTTCATCATTTATGTCATTTACTCATCCAATGTGGTTTGTGTATTGTTTATTTATATGTGTTTGCTCACATGTGATTATTGCACAAATTTTCAATATTAAATAAAACAAGCAATTAATAACAATGTTTTATCAAGGTTCACTCACCAACTTTTATTGACCCAAAATATCCCCCGTTTTACACATGATACAGGTGATCCAGTTGAGGCAAGAAACACATAGGAAGACTTAGAAGAATAAATCAGCTTAAGCTTTCGACTGTTTTACTTAGTTTCATTTTCCTTGTAATTGTATGGATTTGATTTGAACATTTAAGTTGTAATTTGAATTTAATAAATATGAAACATTTTAGTAAACATCATGAGCTTTGGTGTTAACCCAATTATGCCCCGACTCTTATTCCGCTGCGGGTCAGGGTGTGACAGATTGGTATCAGAGCCATGACTATAGGGATATAGGATAGGTTATTAGACCCTTAGAGCCTATACTATAGTTGATTAGAATTTTTAAATTGTTTATGCGTTACATACAAAATTCATGATGTTTATATGCTTTATGTTTATTGTTACATTCAATGTTATACAAGCATGTTCATAAGTACATATTATTATACAATGCTCATCATGAATCATATCCTCATAACATATCATATCCATGAGAGCACACACCTCACAATTCCCATGATTTTTGCAACGATTTTTGTATTTTTCAAATCACATCAAAGTGAGTTCTCATGACGGGCATGTAGTAACTGTAAGGGTACGAGTACCGGTAGTCAGAACGTCCTATCTAGGCTTGGCATTCGTATAAATCCAAAATAAAGGACCAGTTTGCCTACCTGGGGACTAACGATGAGAGTACGAAGGACCTATTAGGCCAAAGCATGCTATACCAAACGTCGTGTGAGCTAACCCCACTTTGAGTTGTCATTGTGTCTACACCTGGACACCCTCCTACCATACATCTCGCAATCATATTTCATGGTTTTCATTCGGGTGATGCGAGTGTTAAACCGCCTACACCAATGTGAATCCTACTAAGCCAATAGTCATGGGGGCCCACATGACTATACAGGCGATGGTATGGGGGACATTGGAGGCCCAAACATGAGCAAACCCAAGACATCCTATGGATGTAGTTGTATTATTGATAGTTATGTTATTTTTATTCTTTAAACGACACATGACACCTAAAAACTTCTTAAACTCACAATTTTCCTATGTATGTTCCTGTAGATGTCGGCTAGGCAACTACGTGGAGGTAGAAAGTCAAGAAGATCAAACGAACGCTTGGCCACCCAAATTGCAAAACAAATGGCCGCAGTGCTTCCTGACATCGTAATTCAAGTCCAACAAGCTCTCACCGCGAATCCCATCAACCCTCCCAATCAAGAAGACCAGAACGTCGACAACCCTCCCTCCCAAAAGTGCTCCTACAAACACTTCAAATCTTGCGATCCCCCAAAGTATGAAGTGACCGAAGGTGTTACTGCTCTCCTCCACTGGTTTGAAGAAATGGAGAACACCTTCCTCAATTGCGATTGTCCCGAGGATCGCAAGGTATGTTACGCAACTGGGAGACTGTTTGGGGTATCCCTTACCTGGTGGAACACAGAAAAGGGTAAGAGAGGAGTCGAAGATGCCATGGCCTTAACATGGGAAGAGTTAAGGGAAATCATGACAAGACGCTTCTGTCCAAGAAGCGAAATCAAAAAGTTGGAAGATGAATTCCACTTGTTAAAACAAAAGGAAGGAGATCATACTTCCTACAACAAAATATTTCTCGAGCTGAATCAGATGATCCCTAATTTGTTCACCCCTGTGTACCACTTGGTTGAACATTACATTCGAGGCCTTCCCTCGAAAATTCAAGACTCGGTTCTAAGCACTTCGCCTGCAACACTTGAAGCCGCAATGGAATTAGCTACCGAACTTACCGAAAATCGCATCCGAAACGGCAAATTCAAGGATGAGAAAAAGAAAGCCCCCATTAAGGCCCAAACTCAAACCATTCCATCTCCTCTTCAAAGTTTGCTGGTAAGAGGAAACGAAACAACAGAAATTTTGCCGTCACACAAACAAACTTTCCTATCACTGTCGCACCAATTACCCAAATTGCTCCCTCAGCTGAACCCTTTAAAAAGCCATACACCGGCCCATACCCAAAATGCAACCGTTGTCAATACCATCACCTCCCAGAAACTCCTTGCCAACATTGCACCAGCAGTGGCCGTGCGGGTCACACCATCCAAACTTGTCGCACACTTCAGCGAATGAAAAAGGTAAGCCTTATCGCTACAGGAAAAGCAGAAAAGATAAGCCTTATCAGCACATTAACTACTATGGCCGTAGGCCTTATTGCTATAGTATATGAAAAAGATAAGCCTTATCAGAACAATCAGTACCATGGCTAAATACCTTATAGCTACAGGAAAAAGCAGACACGGAAGCTTCGGAAACTGTTATCGTAACAGTCAAAGCCAGGAAAAAGCAGACACGGAAGCTTCGGAAACTGTTATCGTAACAGTCTAAGCCTTACTAGAATAGTGTAAGATAGTCATTTTACTATGCTACAATATGGGTAAAATGGTCATTTTACCCACCATAAACCTTAACAGCACAGTAATTAGTCACGTTCATATATTATTATTATTTACTTTGGTCTTCTTTTTTTAGTTTGTTTTATAGTTCGTATTATAAAACTAATTCGTTAATCATCGTTGTATTCGATTTATCTTTTTTAGGGTTCGTCTTCCTCATTCTCATTTTAGTTTCTCTTATTTCATCCTCCTATCTGTTCATCGGTGTTTAGGTTCTATTACAGGTTTAGGTTCTTATATATTTTGATGGTTGATTACGTTTGATCATCGTTAATCGTTAATTAACGATAGTTAGTATGTGTTGGCAGCTTTAGTTTTGTTCTTTAGTGTCGTGTATTACGTTTTATGATCGTTAATGTTTTTATCCTAGGAGAGAGATTGTTATTTAAGGTATGTTTAAGTTATATCTTGTTTGTATTAGTATCTTTAATTTTGTGTTATGTTTCTTTAATCTTCTTATGTATTTCGTTGATTATCTTATGTAATCATAATTAAATTATCTAGATTAGTATGATGTTGGGCTTATATATTTATGATGTAAGCCCAAGCCTAGCTTGGTGTATTGGGCTTGTAAATAGTAATAGACTTGAAAAGTGTTGGGTGTGTGAATAGTAATGGACTTAAATAGTGTTGGGCTTGTCAACTGGACTTGAACAATGTTGGGTATGTAATAGTAATCGACTTAAACAGTGTTGCGTTTGTGAATAGTAATGGACTTGAATAGTGTTGGGTATGTGAATAGTAATGGATTTAAATAGTGTTGTAAACGTATAGTGGTGTGTTCGTTTATGATATGTTGTACATCTCTCATCATTTTGCTTGATAGGTATGTTGTGTTTTAACTATAGAGTAACACTTTTAGTCACCATGTTGTGTAGTTATTAGGTAATCGTTTAATATTATCCAAATCCTTAATCACAAATAAGGTTTTAGTTGGATCATTTACTTATGTTTTTGCTATATATAGTTAAATGTAAGTTTACGTTTAACATGTGTGTTCACGGTTAAGTGTGGTGTTAATTATATATTAAGGCTACTTAGTTTGTAAGACATGTTTCCACCTTAGAAACAAAGGAAAAAAATAAAAGGAAATGTACGTACGAGGTGAAGGTTAACTGGGTTTAAATCTTGGTTAATTCGGTTTATATGTTGTCGTTATGATTAAGTTTCTAAGTTAAGCGAGTTTAACTTCGTTTATGGGTTAATGTAGTTAGATTTAGCCTATTTAGGTTTAATCGTGACAGGGTTATCGTAATTAGCGTGTTTTCCATCCTGGTTTTTAGAAATACTTAATAACATATACTACCTTAGTTTTCAAAGGCCCCGCTAGGGGATGTGTAAAAAACTTTGATCTTTTATCGTCTATGGTAATAGACGAGTTAAATGTAATGAAAGATAGTTTTATTATGCTAACTTATTTGTACTTGATGACGTTAATTGTGGTGTTTAGTAATTAATTATGTTTGTTGGTTAGATAAGATCTTTAGTTAAATGCATTATTAACTTAGGATTAAGTCGTTTTATGGTGATTGTCGTTTTTAAATGTTAATTATATAATTACACAGTAGTTATATGGTATATATATTTAATTTATTTGTATAATGATGCTGGGTGTTAATAAAAAAAAATTATATTTTTTGGATTTTTATAATTTATTATAATTAATTTTGTAATTAATTACGTTTTTTAATAATATTTGACTTCGTTTTCTACATCGCGACGCCAGTAAATTTATCAGAATTAAAAAAGTGGAGTGAAAAAGCGGAGTTTGGTTGGAGCTATAAATAGCGGAGCATTTGCCAGAGCGCATATAGAATTTCTAGAGAAAAAAAGTAGAGAGAGCTCGTGTTGACAAGTCAATAGGGAACCAATTAGGGTCCTTCAACTTATCGTATAGTATCGGGTCCTTTGTACCTATTTTACAACCCTCTAAAGCACTTGTATATAATATTATTGGAGAACTTCGGGATTGTATATGCGCTTTAATGACTTGTACGACCAGTCAACGTGTACAGCGTTGGGCTGTAACAGTGTTTTTAGTCTAGCTTCGCCTCCTGCTCCTCGACCTCCCCATTAACAATGGACTAACATCGTTTAACATGACGTTTCGAGATCTACGGAAGAGGAGGTTTTGGACTTCTTTGAAGGCCTTCTATTTCCCGACTTTGCGGAAGAAGTTCCTCCAAATGGAGAGACGTTGGCCCACTTTGGGCTATCATGAAGAAGCCTCTAAACCTGTAAGTACGCGAAGTTCCCTCGTTCCGCTTAATATTTTATGATAGCAGCGGAAATTATATCCTCGTCGTTCGGTGTCGCTTTTTAAACCGTTTCTAACACGTCGATTAGCCGATTGAAATCTTTTGCTTTTAGTGTTCATATTGGTCCACTTGCCCGATATGGAATAGATCTGTGACACCTTGGAAAAATATGACGAATGATATCGCAACACGTGTCCGATAAACTCTCAAATATTCAAGATATGTTGGATGAGATGGACTATTTTGATAAATATACGGAAGATTGAAAGTTGCGGGGTCAAATATGAGAAAAATGCCAAAATTTTGCTTCTGACTGTCCCTATATGTCTTACGGTCCGTAAGACTATTTGAAACAGTGGGCGCCAAAGAGGGGTTTACGGATCGTAAGCCATAACCATTACGATTCGTAACGATGTCGCTGGCAGAACTGTCACACCCCGACCCGCAGCGTAAGTAAAAGTCGGGGCATAATTGTGTTATCACTAAAGCTCATGACATTTACTAATAAGTTTCATATTTATTAAATGGAAATTTATAACTTCAAATATTCAAACACAAGGAATCATACAAACACAAGAAAAATCAAAAAATTATTCAGAACATAATAGTTTGTTTAATCTTCTAAGGCCATTCCTATGTGTTTCTCTCTTCAGCTTGTTCACATGTATCGTGCGTAAAACAAAAGTTTGGGTCAACAAAAGTTGGCGAGTGAATCATAGTAAAACAGTTGTTATAGATTTGTTATTTAAATAAAAAGTGTGCATGAATCATAAGTGAGCATATGCATATATATATATAATATATATATATATTATATATATATATATATATATATATAATATATAATCACAAACCACTTAATATCCACAATGAACACATGACATGATCAACGATGAACATGAGATCAAGGCTCAATCAAACGGAGCCGATCTAATGAGGCACCTGATGCTCAACTCGTATCCCACGAGGAACTGATTGGCCTAATGAAATGATTGCACTGAAATGTTAAAATGTAATCACACATAACCACACAAACAAATATACACATTTGATCACGTAATGATATTAGCACAAGTGTTTGATTAAAAAAAACAAATACGACACATGATACATCCCAAAACATGAATAAAAAGGGGAATTTGTAAGGATTCACTCACAGTGGCTGCGTTTTCTTGATTGACGAAAGATGCGCACGAATTGAGGATTTTGAACGACGAACGAAATACTAACATAAAATAATAATGCAATAATTCGATAAATATAAACAAATTAATATTTTGATTAAATACTTTTGCTAGATTTTAAGTTATTTTTGTAGTTTACATTGGTATTTTAACACCTTCAAAATTGTGCTTTTAGTATTTTTTTTTATTGATTTTTAACTAACATGTAAAAATATAAGGAAAGTAAATATTAAAAAATAACCTTGTCAGTTCTGACAAGGACCTGACTGGTTCATTAGTGACTTTACGCAGCGTATACGGGATTCAAACTTGAGACCTCTCGTACGTGTACACGCAGCTCTTCTAACTGAGCTATGTGTCTAACCCGTAGGAATACCGATTTTTATTCCTTTTATGTATAAGTTAGGATGTATCAGAAATTCTTTATTTAAAAAGATTTTAAAAATCCCTGATTCGGTGCCTTATGCTCATGCTCGAACTCGTGACCTCATCTGAGCAACGCACCCAGCCCTTCCAACTGGGCTGGGTGTCTAACCCGTTGTAATCCTGAATTTAATTAATTTTATTCACTTACTGATTTAGTCCAGAATTCATTTAATTAAAAAGTTTGAAAAATTGGTCGAACATGTGAGGGAACCCCGACTCGAACCTGTGCACAAGCGATGTTTTGCACCCAGCCCGACCAATTGGGCTGGGTGTCTAACCCGATTAAAACCCACATTTTATTATACTAATATGTTAAAAAGATCATCTTCTTCATCTGTAATAAAACCCAAATCTGAACCCGCCATGTATGTATACCCAAAATCGAAATGTAGATTACCAACAAGATCATTATAACATGAACAGAGAGGAAGAGGAAAGCTGAGAGATTCATACCCTGGTATAGTCGGACTTTCGGTTTTTTTCCGACGGTTAAATTCGGGCGAAGGCAGAATGGGGTTTCCAATGAAACAGGGAGTTGAGCAGAGTGAAATTAAGGCAATTAGTGAAGGAAATTGAGCGAGTTTGATAGTAGGATATGATCGGTATTTATGGATTGAAATGGATGCCTTGATTTCGATTTCTGAAACCGAAATTGTGATTGATTGCTTTGCATTATAGTTTGATTGAACCTGATTGATAATTTTACGTGGACTGACAGCTAGCCTCGATGATTAGTAGAACTGAAACGAAATCAGCGGGTGTTTTGTTGATTTGAACTTGCAGACGACACGCGAGATTCACATATATACTAGTTGATTTCAAAAATCCTCACAAGGAGTGTGTGTGCCGCAGCGGTGTTGGATGTCTGTGTATACCTGGGAGCCCCGGGTTCGATCCTCGGTTTTTCCCTTTTATTTTTGATTTATTGTATTTTAAGTTTATTTTAATTCAATTGTTATTATTATTATTATTTATTAATTATAAATTTTTAATTCAACTACTTTTTATAAATAAAATATGCTAGAGAAAAAAATATGCAATGACATATAAAAAAATGCTTGATTCATAAACGATACGGGTTTTCGAAACCCGTTTTACAAATGTTACAGTATCCCCTACTTTTAGAAATTTGTCCCGAAATTTAAGTAGAAGTGGTGTTTGTAAAAAGATGCGGGTATTTCACGCGCATTGAGTCTTCACGTTCCCAAGTGAACTCGGGTCCTCGTTTTGACTCCCATCGCACCCTGTAACACCTTGTAAAAATCGTGTCCAATAATATAGTGACACGTGTTGTATTTTTAATATACTCACTTAAAGACTAATATGGACTAAAAGTGACAACATGCTCAAACTGAGCCTTTGAATGACTTTCTGATGTCAAAATGCATAAACCTGGCCTCTGAACAACCATTAGTGTCATCATGCATAAAAACGTAGCCTCTGAACGACCATTAGTGTCGTTATGCATAAAACGTAGCCTCTGAACGACCATTAGTATCGTTATGCTTAAACTCGGCCTCTGAGTGACCGTTGTGTCAACATGCCTAGCCTCTGAGTGACATCGGAGTCAACATGCTTATACTGAGCCTCTGAGTGATCCTTTACGTAGTCCTAACTCTCATCTGTCATGTTTGTTGGACGAGAGTGATTAAATCCAATAATATATGAAAGTTGGATAATAGAGGGATTAAAAGTGTCAACATGTTAATTTATACCTCTGAGTGACCTTTTAACGAACCAAGAGCTCGACAATGACCGGGCATAATCCCAGGTATGCCAAATATTGGCTACGGAGGGCTAAAAGTGCCAAAAAGGTGTTTAAAAAGGTTTTTAGAAGCTTTAATAAGTTAAGGGGTTAAAAGTGTCAAACTTTGAAACTGGCCATGGGTCGGTCGCGGCCGCGAGAGACATGGCATGTGTCTCTCGCGGGGCACGACAAAGGGTCTGCAGCAGAAAGTTTTGCTTGGTCTCCAAACAAAACTCCAAAACCATGTTTTCGAAACCATGGCTTCCCAAACTACTATGCCACGTTTTGGGACACTTGTAAGCTTCCTCTTACACACCTAAACACCTGGCTTCACCTCCTTTGAGTTCTCCAACTATAAATAGGTGATCAAGTTCGCCATTTGAACTTGCACCTTTCTTATTCATACTCTTCTCCCTCCTTTGGAAGTTCCTAGCTAAAAGGAGCATCCAACATAGTTCTTTTGCACCTTAGGAATCACTCGTAAGTGTTCCTTCCTTGTGCATTTTCGTTTATAGGCTTTTATAGCCAAAAGTCAAGCGTTTTACGGAAAACACTTTAACTTTCCGTTAAGACCATTATGGTCCAGCCATTGCTCGAAATAAACATGGCTAAGTGATCGTAATAAGGTAGGTGTTAATCCCTATAAAAGGCACCTCCTAAAGATCACGTTTGATAGACCAATTGACGGGTCAAAGTTATGTTATTAAAAACTCAAAACAGGCCATTTTTCTGAAAATCATAAATTGATCTTATACATGTTATGAAACCTGTTTTGACACTTAAACAACTTGGTAATAATTATTAGAACATGTAAGAACATGTTCGGCTCGTCAATTTTAGTTCTAGAGTCGGTTCGTAACCAAAAATCGTAAAGTTTGACTTCTACTTTGACTTTCAATTCTGACACGATTTAGATTAGTTAGATACTGATCTAAGATTGAATTATGTTCATAATATAATGTAGCATAACCCTCTGAGGTTATATTACATGATCATAATCAGAATCTAAGTTTATGCGCAAGTCCTATAATCATGCCATCTTTGACCAAAATGCCCTTTTTGCATAAAACGAGGTTTTAAATAGTAATGAACTTAAAAATGAGTTTCCTATTGATGTAATATCATAAGTAGGATTATTTGGGATGTTAAACCAAGTTATAAACTGAGTTTTCAATCAGGTCCTTAAACTATGTCGATAAATGACGGTTTTAGCCCTTGAGGCTTATAAAATGGTTTAATCAAATATTTTTAAGGTAAACCATTTACCTACTGATATGTTATATTAAATAACATATTTAAAGCATTTTAATCTGTCCTTAACATCAATTTTCATAAACATCGCATAAAGACGTCATTTTACGACATAAGCGCCGTTTTGGCGCATAGTGTGTTTTTAAACCATATTATTGACCAAGACTTGATACCTACTGATTTTAAAACTTACTTTTAACATATTTACAGTAGGTACATGTTATAAACTCAGAATCCAAATAATTTATAAACTATGTGTAAAATGACCAAAATGCCCCTTCGGTGCATAGTTTGGTCATAAAAGATAATTTACACATATATTGACATCATACTGATATTATATCATAAATAAATTATTTTTCCAGAATACTCATGATCCTAAACTTAAAATATATTCAAGATCCTTTTATACGACATATAATTACCGAAATGCCCTTATAAGGCATAGTTTCATTTTAAAACCTTAACAGGCATACAAGTTGATATTCTACTGATATCTTAACTTATTTAAAATATAATGGCATATAGAATTTTTCCATAACTTGCCCGGTTACCCATTATCGCTTATAAGCGTACTGTTAATTATACGTAACTAGTTTACGAAATTTAACCGAAACGGGTTTAACCTTGTCATTTAAGTTCCAAAATCCAGAATGTTTATAGTTTACCCATATTATACAAGTCAAGTACTTGTCGGATTAAGCTACATTCTATCCGATCATCGTTTAATCAAGCGATATGCGTAATGATCATGTACACTATTCGGTTTATAAGACCGTTAGTATTTAATTGGCTAGCTTATGCCATAATCCAGACTAGAGCCTTCGCGGTAAATGCTATCTGCACTTGGTACTTTTGTATACGGCTGAGTTATTTAAAAATAAAAGAAGAATACTAGCTCAAGTAAATACTCTCGACTTATTTTCCCTATACGGGCTTGGATACGGTAAATTATTACCGCTTGGTCCAAAATGGGGTCAATTGAATGCCCGTTTGTGGCTAGTAAACTCCATATTTCGTTTTAATCAGTTTTGTTTGATAACTTAAACATCGGGGGTTAAATTACCGGATATCCTCGGCTCAATACATTAGTTATTGGCCTCGACCATAGCATGGGGTGTAGGCATACACTTGTCAGATGCTCATATGAAAATTACCCAAGACGTTGGGGATAACTCCTTCGTGAGTTCGTAAGTGGTGTGTATTTAATCATGTCTCGGTTTCCGTCCCGGGCCCTGTATGTATTGACAAACATGTGAATCTGATACAAGGTTGCAAGGTCAACTTTCCCAAGTTAATAAAAGATTGTGTGCCGTTTGCACTTAAAAACCATTTTTAAAGTTTTCAAAATGAGCCAGTTGGGTGTATTTACAGCGTAAGCTGACGTATCGTCCAAAGGCTAAACTGCAGGTACAATACGAAATAGGCCGGAAGCTGTTCGGTAGTGAATAAGAGGATCTTGCAAATCCTTAGATCTGCCCTAAAGTCTGTTTATATTCTTTCTTGTACATTTTAATGATCCGCCTGTGGATCTTCTATTACGAGCCTGTTTATTATTTTATTTCGAACATTTGGTTTGTAATATTACTTTTACTCCAAGACTTCCGTTGTGCCATGTTTAATTTACAATGATGTTATTAACTTACGTCATGATACTCCCCACCCGGGCCCACCGGTGTATGGATTTCGGGTTGGAAATCCTGGGTGTGACAGGTTGGTGCCATAGCCAACGTATGAGAGAATTAAACACTAGCCTTTTGTGTTCAATCTCAAACTTACACGAGCACATTCCTTAGACTTCCGAGTCTAGGCATTGACCTAGGATTACTCATTTCATTATGAAGTTATTAGTATGCTTTTGAATTAATTTTAAACAGGAAATGCCGCCACGTGTACAAGGACAAAGTGGGAGAGGAAAAGGTCCAATGAGGGGAGGACCATCGGGGCGCATTCCCCCTCAACCTCATAACTCAGATGCTTACCAAGAATCAGGAGATTCATCTCCTTGGCAACCAGCGAGACGTTCAGTCTCTAATAGACACTCGCCCTCACATTCCCAAAATTCTTACCACTCTCACCACTCCTATCATTCACACTCACAATACCCATCATTCACATTCACACTCGTACCATGAAAAATTTAACCCCAACTACTACTTAAACACACCTCCAGCCGATCAAAATCAGTTGGACCAGCCGAACCCTATGGACGAGGACTCCGACCTGGAGATGCCACCATCGGGATCAAATATGCATCCCATTGAAATTTCAAGCGATTCAAACTCATATGCCTGATCGCCCCACCAAGGTCCTAATAAGTGGGACCAATACTGGAACCAATTCACCTTTGCCCACACTCCTTCTCATCACTCTCAACCACCCCCTGTTCAAGAAGATGTCCACATGGAACCGGTGGAACAACCTCAACAACCACCTGAACCACTAAGAAGGAAGCGTGGAGCACGTATGTCGGTACGTGCGGGACAAAGGTCGGGATCGCTGCCACCTTTGCCCAATTCCTACCCCACAATTCACAAGGACCCACAAATGGGTGGTCTATCTAATGTTTCACCTATAGTGGAACCAACACCAACACCTGCTGTTCAACCACCACCATCGGGTTATACTAACCCAATCCCCACATATCTAGACACGTCTGGATATGATCCTTTTAACCCGTCTACACCGGTAGACTATCAAGCATGGTCGCAAGACCCCTATACGCAAGCAGTTATGCACAATGCACTTTACCCGTCTCCTTTCCCACCTACTTATCCACCTACTGAATATCCAACTTATGGGCATCAGTATCCGGTTATACCACAACCACAACCTTCGCCACCACTTGAGGCCATTAATGAGGCCTTGGAACGAATGAAAGAGATGCAGCAGCAGGTGGAGCAAACGGAGAAGAAGACAAACAAGTTTTTCAAGAAACTCTCCAAGTTAGTCAAAGGAAAGAAGGACGAGTAAAGTCTCTTCTATTATATGTAGTCCCTGCGTGGACATTGTTATTTCTTTAGTCCATGCGTGGACATTTTATTTTCCTTCAGTCCTTGCATGGATAATCAGTTTCTCTTATTTATTTCATGTATTGTACTTTCTAATTATCATTTAATGAAATATTTTGGAGTTATATATATATGTAATTATCCTCTTCAAGCGATCGTCTCGATTTTATTTGGAAGTTTTGATCAGCTATATAATTCCAAAAAGATCTTAATGGTTTTGATTTGCCGAGTGGCACAGACCACATATTTGGCCAAATATATAAATGATAGTTAAGAACGGAAGGGTCTTCTATCATGATAGTTAAGGGAAGTTATCCTTCTATCTAGAGGTGGTGGACTAAGTTCAGGACTCCAAGTCATTAAGGTCAATCCGACTGGGACTATTAATCAACCATTAAGGTCCTCTTATGTTAACATTCAAGTAATGTGCATATTCGTGTTTGTGTGACTTAAGGAATCACACTAACCTCCAAGGTAATGGACTATGTCCTAACCTTATATAGCCCATGTGATCTATTTTGATCCCGGCTAATATCACCAGTGCGGTGATGAATAAAACATCCATTAGTGATGTATTACCCTTTCGGGTTATGATTAATTTTATATAGCCCATGTGATCTATTTGATCCAGGCTAATATCACCAATGCGGTGATGAATAATGTAACATCCGTAAAAAAAAAACGGATTTACCAAACCCGCTCCGTTTATCAACCGAACAGTCAGTCAAATTTTTCGTTGCGAATTAAACGCCCAAAATAATTTTAAACGATCCGTAATCAATTATTATGCGGGGATATATATTTAGTTTTTGAAAAACTGATAAAAATAACAAAATAAAAATGTTTTAATCATGCCGGGTTTCGAACTCGGGTCTGTACCGGTTCAAACCAATGACTTATCCCTCAGCCAAACAACCGCTCCGCTGCTTTGATTTTATGGTAATATCAGGAAACAATTAATTCAAATATTCAAGTTAGCAAGTTGAATTCAATCAATTTCCGCCCAATCAGCAGTCGTCGGAAATCCCGACGACTTCGTCGTTTAATTACATTTCCGCTCATAATAACCGAAGACTTAACTCCCTCGACGGTTATAACCGACATATGAACCCGCGACATCAGCTTAACCGCCGAGAACGGATGACTCCGAATTAAGACCGAATTCAGACCCCATTCATCTCAATACTATCATATAAATTCAACCACAGCTCGCCATAAGTCTTTCACACTCAAATCGCACCTTTTCTCGGCGAAAACTCACTCGCCGGAAATTTTTATTACTTCGCCGGAAAACCGTATCAGTAATCTCTGAGCTTACTGAACCCCCTAAACTTTTACCGAAGTCACCCACAACCTTTATAACCTTTCGGAAGACTCTCTGCTGCAAGAGACTCGTCGCCGGAAGAACTTGCTGCCACCGGAGTTCTGCCGGAAAACAGAGGAGAAACAGCCGGTACTTTTCACGCCCAAATTCCTTTATTTTTACTTTTATCTCGACTGTAATTTATCATTAAACGCTAAAGGAACATGAATCAACTTTTCGAACCAGTCCGTCGTCACTTCCGGTTAAAACCGGTGAAGAAGACGAAGTTTCAGTAAAGGTTAAGTATAATTAAAATCAAGATAATTACCGGGTTAGACACACAGTCCAGCGGTGGACTGTGTGCACTTTTAACGCCAAGGTCACGAGTTCGAGTATTGTTCCTCACACGCTGCCTTAATAAAAATCCTTTTTTCCGCAAAACTGAACCGGATTGTTATGGGTATATGTTAAGTATAATGATAACAGAGTTTATAACCAAGTGAGACACACAGTCCAGCGGTGGACTGTGTGTACGCTAACCCACAGGTCCCGGGTTCGAGACCTGTGGAGCGCACCGGTTTCGTGATTTAATCCGTTTTTAAAATAAAAGGATTTCTGTTTAACTCTAACTAATATATATATATAATTAAAATCGGATATATGTCGGGTTAGACACGTAGCTCAGTTGGTAGAGCTGCGTGCACGCGTACGGGAGGTCTCGGGTTCGAGCCTCACCCGGCGCACAACAATATGCCTATGAACCGGTCAACGGTAGTCAAAGTCAACGGTCAAAAGTCAACTGTAGCAAAAATAAAATATTTTTTTATTATTTTTATTTAATTATTTTAATTAAAAATCAATTATAAATACTTAAAAATAACATTTTTAAGGTTAGAAAATAGCCTCAAACTCACAAAAATACACCCAACAAACCTACTAAAATAGATCAATAAAACCCGTTTACTTACCAAACCATAATGCGATTTATCTAGGTTAATTTCACTAGTGGTTAAAACCACTTCGTGTGCATTCAACGTCATCAACCGAACGCACCCAATGTGAGTGAATTCTTACAAACTCCCCTTTTTATTCATGTTTTGGGGTGTATCATGTGTCGCTTAAACTAATTTTCTTATGCAAATTCGTGCTATACCATTATATGAACTAAACTAGAATGTAACTATTGTTTGGTTGTGATGTATTACATATTGTCAAAGTTGTATGCAAATTATTCAGGCCCATCAGTTCCTCGTGGGAGACGAGAACAATGCGTGCCTCAAAACTCATACATTAGGCCCATCAGTTCGTAAGAACAACGCGTGCCTCAAAACTCATTCATTAGGCCCATCAGTTCCTCGTGGGAGACGAGAACAACGCGTGCCTCAAAACTCATACATTAGGCCCATCAGTTCGTAAGAACAACGCGTGCCTCAAAACTCATTCATTAGGCCCATTAGTTCGTGGAACAACGCGTGCCTCAAAACTCATTCATTAGGCCCATCAGTTCCTCGTGGGAGACGAGTCGAACAACGCGTGCCTCAAAACAATCATTTGGTGTATGTGTGTTCAATATTCAATATTATGTGTTGTGTGAATAAATTTACATCTACATTTACTCATATGTGGTATGCACATTATTTATAATCAATTGGATAAACTTGTTCAAATGTTTTTCCATAGGATTCACTCGCCAACATTATGTTGATCCAAAAAACCTTTTTACACATGATACAGGTGAACAGGTTGAAGCAAGGAAAACATAGGATATGCCTTAGAAGAGAACCAAGAAGCTTAGACTGATAGTTAGAATATGTTGTATCATTTATTTCCATTAAATTGTATTAATGAATATGAAACATATAATAAATGTCATGAGCTTTGATGATAACCCAATTATGCCCCGATCACCTTTTCCGCTGCGGGTCGGGGTGTGACAGATTGGTATCAGAGCCATGACTATAGGGATATAGGATAGGTTATTAGACCCTTAGAGCCTATACTATAGTCTGCCTAAATTTTAATTGATTAGGTGGTTACATACAAACTTGTGATATTTATTTGTTTCATATTACAGTCAAACATACATACTTATATACATATTCATTATACATATATCAATGTTCATACATTCAATTCATTTTCATACTCTCATTATTCAAGGATTTTGTTGCAATTTTCAAATCTCATCAAAGTAAGTTCTGCGACGGGCATGTAGTAACCGGAAGGGTACAAGTACCGGTAGTCGGGACGTCCTGTCTAGGTTGGCATTCGTATAAATCCAAAATAACGGACCAGTTTGCCTACCTGGGGACTAACGATGAGAGTACGACGGACCTATTAGGCCAAAGCATGCCACACCAAACGTCGTTCGAACTAACCTCACTTTGAGATGTCACCGTGTCCATGCCTGGACACATTCCGAACATCACATGTTGTATACATATTTCTCGATTTTCTTGGGTTCTTGTGTACGCAACCAGGCAGAAACCGTGCGAACCATATGAAAAACCGGTATTCATGGGGGCCCACATGATTACACAGGTAAAGTATGGCGGCATGAAGGGCCTAACAGCGAGCAAAGCCCAAGACATCCTATGGATGTAGTAGATTTATTTTTCTATATTTATTTTATGAACGTTCAATCCCAAACACGACCCACGATCCCAAAGGCATCCAACTCATACTCTTGACATGTATTCCTTGTAGATGTCTTCTAACCTCGCCCGTAGGAAGTTGAGAGCAGAAAAAGCCCGTGAACGCATGGCTACCCAAATCGCTCAGCAAATGGCGACCGTAATACCCAACATCGTAGTTCAAGTTCAACAAGCCCTTACCGCTAATTCCGTTAACCCAACCCAACAAGAGGATCAAAACACTGTCAACCTTTCAGTCACTAAATGCACCTACAAACATTTCAAATCCTGCGATCCTCCAAAATACGAAGGTACTGAAGGTGTCACCGCTCTCCTCCATTGGTTCGAAGAAATGGAGAACACTTTTCTAAATTGCGATTGCCCCGATGATCGCAAAGTGCGTTATGCTACCGGTCGTTTACTTGGAACAGCACTCACATGGTGGAATACAGAAAAGACCAAACGAGGTGTTGAAGAAACTATGACCTTGACTTGGGAAGAATTGAAGGGAATCATGACAAGACGGTTTTGCCCAAGAAGTGAAATCAAGAAATTGGAGGATGAGTTCCATGCTTTGAAACAAAAGGAAGGCGACCACACCACATACAACAAGAGATTCCTTGAGCTAAATCAAATGGTTCCCAACTTGTTCACTCCCCTCTACCGTTTGATCGAGCACTACATTCGTGGTCTTCCATCAAAGATTCAAGACCCTGTAATAAGCACCTCGCCTGCAACTTTGGAAGCAGCAATGGAGCTAGCAACCGCGCTCACCGAGAACCGAATCCGGAACAAAGATTTCAAAGAGGAGAAGAAGAAGGATAAAGCATCAACCGAAACCTCAAACCCCACCCGAAACCGAATCCTCTACACCACCTATTTCTAAGAGAAAACGTGATGGGCAAGTCTTCGCCGTCACCCAACGCAATCAACCAGCTTCACAAGTTGTACCTCCTCAAACTATCCCAAACGCTCAAGTAGCACCCAACCCAACTTACCCAAATAAGAAACCTTACATTGGACCTCACCCTCAATGCAACACCTGTTTCTATCACCACCCATCTACTTCACCCTGTCGACTATGTGCGAATTGTGGACGCTACGGTCATTTGAGCAAAGTTTGCCGCACCTCTAAAAACCAAACTTCAACCCCTACTCAACCCATGACCCAAACATATCAACAACCTCAATACCCCATGTACCCATATGTTCGAGCTTGTTTCAATTGTGGCGACCCTACCCATTTTAGAAATACGTGTCCTCGTTTGGTTAACATCATAAACGCCCAAGCTCAAGTAAACCCAGTTAACCAAGCAAACCAAGCAAACCCAGCTCCACCACCAGCAAGAGGAAGAGTTTATAACATCAATGCCAATCCTGTTGAAGATGTTAACGGTCCAAACCAACCACTTAACTAGCCTTCTCTCACCAAGATACAACTCCTATCGTTTAGTTTTATGTTTTTCTTTATCACATGTGTAGTAATTATTGTATATTATATATTATATATTGTTTTCAGTACATGCAATACGATCGGCTCCGTTTGGTTGAGCCTTGATCGGTCATTTCATTTTACATTTCAATACATGCAATACGCTCGGCTCCATTTGATTGAGCCTTGAGCGCACAGTTCAATTTACATTTCAATACATGCAATACGTTCGGCTCCGTTTGATTGAGCCTTGAGAACGTCACACATCACATTTTCATTACTCCAGATATCTTATGTGTGTTGTGGTGTTTGTTGTAGAGTCGCATAGAACTAATCATAACTGGCGGATGAAGTCAATGAAAATTTGACAAGAATATGGTGGATACGCCGCTGGTACTTCCTATATATAAGTATTTTTGTCAAATGATCGGAGGCATTATCAGGCGGTTATGAAGGTTCCATGCATAGGCTGTTTGTGTGATTAAGTTATTCATTTTCAATACATGCAATACGCTCGGCTCCGTTTGATTGAGCCTTGAGCACACAGACAATTTCATTTTCAGTACATTCAATACGTTCGGCTCCGTTTGATTGAGCCTTGAGCGCACAAACATTTCAATTTCAATACATACGATACGATCGGCTCCGTTTGATTGAGCCTTGATCGCACAGATATATATCATTTCAGTATTTTTATGTTTGTTGTATTGGTTGTAGAGTTATAGGACTAATCATAATTCACTGATAAAACCAATGAAAATTTGACAAGAATATGGTGGATACGCCGCTGGTACTTCCTATATATAAGTATTCTTGCCAAAGGATCAGAGGCGTTATCAGGCGGTTATGAGAAGTTCCATGTAGGATTTAGTATTGCCTTGGTTGAAATTTGTGTTACATTTATATCATCTCACTATTTAGATTGGAATGTGATCCATTCCTACATAGACTAACCTCTCCATCATAACAAACGAGAGAGGAACTGTCACCATTCAAACATATATACTATCAGAATGTGGATTCAATTATTTGTTGTGGTGTTTACTTGTGTAGATTACAGTATTGGAAGTTTTGCCTTAGGATATAACCATACTTTTCCAAACATATCTAAACTCTTATGCATGATATCATTTTAGCGAATCATCCCTGCTTAACAATACTTATACAGTAGGCAACAAAAAGCGATTCCTGTATTAGGATACTTAACCTTTACAAGGAACGTTACCGCCTCAAGCAAAAACTTAAACCCTTATTTCTTCTAAGTATAACACCATCATTCATTTAGTCAATTATATCCCTATTTAAATTTCGGGACGAAATTTCTAAAAAGCAGGGGATACTGTAACATCCGTAAAAAAAAACGGATTTACCAAACCCGCTCCGTTTATCAACCGAACAGTCAGTCAAATTTTTCGTTGCGAATTAAACGCCCAAAATAATTTTAAACGATCCGTAATCAATTATTATGCGGGGATATATATTTAGTTTTTGAAAAACTGATAAAAATAACAAAATAAAAATGTTTTAATCATGCCGGGTTTCGAACTCGGGTCTGTACCGGTTCAAACCAATGACTTATCCCTCAGCCAAACAACCGCTCCGCTGCTTTGATTTTATGGTAATATCAGGAAACAATTAATTCAAATATTCAAGTTAGCAAGTTGAATTCAATCAATTTCCGCCCAATCAGCAGTCGTCGGAAATCCCGACGACTTCGTCGTTTAATTACATTTCCGCTCATAATAACCGAAGACTTAACTCCCTCGACGGTTATAACCGACATATGAACCCGCGACATCAGCTGTAACCGCCGGAGAACGGATGACTCCGAATTAAGACCGAATTCAGACCCCATTCATCTCAATACTATCATATAAATTCAACCACAGCTCGCCATAAGTCTTTCACACTCAAATCGCACCTTTTCTCGGCGAAAACTCACTCGCCGGAAATTTTTATTACTTCGCCGGAAAACCGTATCAGTAATCTCTGAGCTTACTGAACCCCCTAAACTTTTACCGAAAGTCACCCACAACCTTTATAACCTTTCGGAAGACTCTCTGCTGCAAGAGACTCGTCGCCGGAAGAACTTGCTGCCACCGGAGTTCTGCCGGAAAACAGAGGAGAAACAGCCGGTACTTTTCACGCCCAAATTCCTTTATTTTTACTTTTATCTCGACTGTAATTTATCATTAAACGCTAAAGGAACATGAATCAACTTTTCGAACCAGTCCGTCGTCACTTCCGGTTAAAACCGGTGAAGAAGACGAAGTTTCAGTAAAGGTTAAGTATAATTAAAATCAAGATAATTACCGGGTTAGACACACAGTCCAGCGGTGGACTGTGTGCACTTTTAACGCCAAGGTCACGAGTTCGAGTATTGTTCCTCACACGCTGCCTTAATAAAAATCCATTTTTCCGCAAAACTGAACCGGATTGTTGTGGGTATATGTTAAGTATAATGATAACAGAGTTTATAACCAAGTGAGACACACAGTCCAGCGGTGGACTGTGTGTACGCTAACCCACAGGTCCCGGGTTCGAGACCTGTGGAGCGCACCGGTTTCGGATTTAATCCGTTTTTAAAATAAAAGGATTTCTGTTTAACTCTAACTAATATATATATATAATTAAAATCGGATATATGTCGGGTTAGACACGTAGCTCAGTTGGTAGAGCTGCGTGCACGCGTACGGGAGGTCTCGGGTTCGAGCCTCACCCGGCGCACAACAATATGCCTATGAACCGGTCAACGATAGTCAAAGTCAACGGTCAAAAGTCAACTGTAGCAAAAATAAAATATTTTTTTATTATTTTTATTTAATTATTTTAATTAAAAATCAATTATAAATACTTAAAAATAACATTTTTAAGGTTAGAAAATAGCCTCAAACTCACAAAAATACACCCAACAAACCTACTAAAATAGATTAATAAAACCCGTTTACTTACCAAACCATAATGCGATTTATCTAGGTTAATTTCACTCGTGGTTAAAACCACTTCGCGTGCATTCAACGTCATCAACCGAACGCACCCAATGTGAGTGAATTCTTACAAACTCCCCTTTTTATTCATGTTTTGGGGTGTATCATGTGTCGCTTAAACTAATTTTCTTATGCAAATTCGTGCTATACCATTATATGAACTAAACTAGAATGTAACTATTGTTTGGTTGTGATGTATTACATATTGTCAAAGTTGTATGCAAATTATTCAGGCCCATCAGTTCCTCGTGGGAGACGAGAACAACGCGTGCCTCAAAACTCATACATTAGGCCCATCAGTTCGTAAGAACAACGCGTGCCTCAAAACTCATTCATTAGGCCCATCAGTTCCTCGTGGGAGACGAGAACAACGCGTGCCTCAAAACTCATACATTAGGCCCATCAGTTCGTAAGAACAACGCGTGCCTCAAAACTCATTCATTAGGCCCATCAGTTCGTGGAACAACGCGTGCCTCAAAACTCATTCATTAGGCCCATCAGTTCCTCGTGGGAGACGAGTCGAACAACGCGTGACTCAAAACAATCATTTGGTGTATGTGTGTTCAATATTCAATATTATGTGTTGTGTGAATAAATTTACATCTACATTTACTCATATGTGGTATGCACATTATTTATAATCAATTGGATAAACTTGTTCAAATGTTTTTCCATAGGATTCACTCGCCAACATTATGTTGATCCAAAAAACCTTTTTACACATGATACAGGTGAACAGGTTGAAGCAAGGAAAACATAGGATATGCCTTAGAAGAGAACCAAGAAGCTTAGACTGATAGTTAGAATATGTTGTATCATTTATTTCCATTAAATTGTATTAATGAATATGAAACATATAATAAATGTCATGAGCTTTGATGATAACCCAATTATGCCCCGATCACCTTTTCCGCTGCGGGTCGGGGTGTGACAAATAAAACATCCATTAGTGATGTATTACCCTTTCGGTTATGATTAATTTTATATAGCCTATGTGATCTATTTGATCCGGCTAATATCACCAGTGCGGTGATGTATAAAACATCCATTAGTGATATATTACCCTTTCGGGTTATGATTTATTTTATATAGCCCATGTGATCTATTTGATCCCGGCTAAATATCACCAGTGCGGTGATGAATAAAACATCCATTAGTGATGTATTACCCTTTCGGGTTATGATTAATTTTATATAGCCTATGTGATCAATTGGATCCCGGCTAATATCATCAGTGCGATGATAAATAAAATATCCATTAGTGACAGGCCTATGTGCCATATTTTATGTCCATTAGTGACAGGCCTATGTGTCATATTATTGTGTCCATTTGTGACAGGCTTATATGCCATGTTTTAAATGTCCTTTGTGACAAGCCTATGTGCTATACAATTGTCAAATATGACAATGAAAGTTGTGACATTACGATCTACTGTCTAGTAATATATGGATTATGTCCAAATTGTAATTTGCCTTTGATGGTCCTATTAAGACCTAGGCCAAATATAGATACTGTAAGCCTAAGAGTTGTGATGTTATTCACACTAGCATGATTAGGCGATGAACTCTTATATCCAATATTTTTTTAAGACCAATATGGTTGACATACCATGGCTAAGTTAAGCTTTATTGGTGTATAGAAACCAAGGCTTAAAGATGGCTAACTCGAATGAGGCACAAAGTAGCCACCGGAATGTGGAATCTAATAATGCTGAAAATAGAGCCACAAATAATGACAATTTTCAAGCTCAGATTGATGCGGCTGTAGAAAAGGCCATTGGAAAGGCCATCGAAAGGCTTAGAGAGTCGAGTGCTACTCGCTCTAAACCCTTATCTATCCACCATCTTCAGCTCATAAGGAGAGCTCCGTTCACTCTTCAAATGCGAAGAGTGAACCAAAGAAAATAGATTTCGCTGAAAGGTCTCGTTCTGTTAAAGACTGTAAAACCCAGACGAATCTTTCAATGATATCAAACAACTTTGTGAGAGTGCGGAAATCTAACACAAAGTGATTCAAGAATGTATATAAACAAAACACAATAAAATATGATCAAAGTACTTGCATTCACCCGAACGATGACTGATACAAGACTTCTATGTTTGGTTTCGGCTCCCCCTTCTTTTGTGTGTTCAAAAAAATTCTAAAACCTAAACTAGGAATGAGCTTATATACTAATATAAGACTCGAGACCCCTTTAAGCCCACACTAGAAAGTCCAGCCGAAACCAAGTACAAAAACCCATTACATATCGACCCAAACATATTAAACTAACACAAGATCAACTCTAACTTATGTATAAACCTTTCACGATCCAACATTCTCCCCCTAGGTTTATAATATAAGCTCTTTCATCTTTATCTGCTGCCACCATCATTCTTCTTACCAGAACCTTGCTTCCTCACATGTAATACTCCAGCATCAGCTGAGGTCCAACTTTTAGCACACTCTTCATATTTCTCAGTTACCCGGATTTGATTCTGAGCCAGCACTTCCAGATCCTCAATACTCAAATTCAACAAGTCTAGCGTATCAACCACCCTGAATTGCAAATCCCCATCACACACTATCAAAGCTTGCCCCAACGTTTCATCGTATGCCCAAAAATGCCGGTATTGTCTTTTCCTTATCTGTTGGTGGCCAAATCACATTCTTCAATCTTTTGTGGTGTAGTAGGATCACGAATGCCATGAGCAGGCTTCAAGAAGGATTCAGCAGTATGCATCGAAGGAATACCTCTTGCAACCTCTCGTTTAAGTCTTTCAAAGAACAAGTACCCCCTACCATTTGGTTTATCATCAGAATAAGGGGCATTAGCAAGAATGGCAAGATCCACTTTAGTAAACGTTTGAAACTGAGCAGGTCTAGTGTACCACTCAACGGGACCAACCTTCCTCTTGACCCACCACATTTTACGGTCGTGGTCAAAACCCCAGCTCACAATTCCATATTTATTTCCGACAATATCATAATAGCTCTTCTCTACTTCCATTAAATGATGTGTCACTTGAACTTCAGGGTCAGCAGGGTTGAGATTTCTATTCTTAATCACTACCAACTCTCGCTTCTTCTTCTGTCTTTCACCTTTTTCCTTTTCTTTCTCTTTTTTTTACTGATCGAGAAAAGTATAAATCCATAGCCTCAGATCTCTCAGTAGCATTTTGCTCAGCAGCAGCTTGAGTAGATTTTTCAACATCGCTAGGGTCAGCAAATTCACTTCCAAATTTCTTTTCTAATTTCCCACGTAGCTCATAAACCATTGAGAATAGCAAACCCATGTCACCTTGTAATTGATCTATTTGCTGATCCTTCTTCACAATCAGATCTTCCAGCTGAACGAGCTTGGCATCTTTATAAATTGAATCTTGTTCAAGCACAATAATTCTCTTTTTGAGCTCACCAATACTCACATCATCATCATCATCAGAATCTTCAATAATAGGCATCTTTGAGAGTTCTTTTTCTCGTATCCCACTAGAACTACAAGGTTCATCATGTACAGCAGTTTCGAGCGGAGCACCAGTAGGAATATCAGATAGACCAACATTAGCATTAAAATCAAAATATCTTTCGGTAGTAGCAGCATCAGGTGAAGATTCAAAATCAAAATCGTACAAACCCAAATCATCATCATCTATCAACGGTTGATCTTGAGTTGTTTCTACAAACACACTGGGTCTTGGATAATTTCTTTTGCGTTTCAAAGGTTGTGAAAACGAATCGAACGGAGGATTTTCAATTCTCC
This sequence comes from Scalesia atractyloides, assembly GCA_947069175.1. Lineage (NCBI taxonomy): Eukaryota > Viridiplantae > Streptophyta > Magnoliopsida > Asterales > Asteraceae > Scalesia > Scalesia atractyloides. The sequence continues at coordinate 91,344,853 of CAMTDV010000012.1, forward strand.
CACTAACTGACTTTAGGAGCAACGCTAATTCTCAGCAGATAACACTGGTTGTGGAATACTAGCAGAAGTAATACCACCAGCTTCAACTTCCATCGGCAACTCATCACCCATATCATCCACATTCACTACATCCTCCTCAACTTCCACATCAACAGCACGCTCATTGTCAACAACTTGTACATTCTCAATAATTTGAACATTATGTTCTTCTGCGACTATCGCTCTTGGTCCTTCAGGTCGTTCACCAGCCAATTCAGCCACTACATCTTCTGTTTCTTCAAACTGAACAAATTTTACAAGCGGTAACTTCCCAACAAATTTAACTGCAGTATTTTTCTTAGGCATCAATGCCCCAAAACAAGAAGGCCCCATCGGTTTTAAATCAAAGAGTATCACTGGACCTCTCAAGCTCAGAATACTTGGCATTGAAGATCATCTGCAAAAATCGTGGGTACATCACAAACTTGTCTTTCCTCACACCCAGAACGTTCCTCTTCATTCCTTCAAACACATATCTCGAGTAGTTGAAAGCTTGATTGGTAATTAGACACACAAAAGCCACAGACTGTGTAGAGTTTAATTGATCCGTTCCCCCTCTATTCTCAGTCATACACATCATGAACATATGCATCAACAAACGCCAATAGGGATGCACAAGCTTCTTAAGGAGAGGAGGATACATTCCTTCATAACTTAGTCGTGGAAAAACATCCTCAACAGTTCCCGCTGATAGTTCAATAGGATCTGTCTCATTATCTTTGAACTGCAGCACCTCTCTAATGATTTGCTCAGTGACAACAACATCTTTATTCTGAACCATCGCCTCAATAGATCCCTTACCATCGGCTCCTTGCTCTACAAACCTTGCAGTCTTCCAGAACTCCTGAACGAGGCTTTCGTAGAAAATAGGATTGTCACGAAGAGCGTGAACTATTTTGCAATTTTGAAGACCTTTGATCAGGGAGGTATAAAGTTCCTTGTGTTTTTCGGGTGGTGAAGCTAAGTAAGCTGCCTGATTGTGTCCTGAAATGATCTTTAGATCCATGAAACTACAGAACAACATAAGTTAAATTAGCATTTAATGCAAATGTAGAAAACATGGAACTGGTAAAAACGCTAAATGTGACCAACTCAGGGTTTCGAGTCGAAACCGTTAGTTTCGAGTCGAGACCAGAAAGTCTCGAGAGAAAACTAAACGGATTTCAAGTAGAGATCACGGTCGAGACCACCGAGACTCGAGTCGAGATCTCAGTAGAAACCAAGGTATCAAGTCAAGTCTTGAGTCGAAACCAAGAAGATCTCGAGTCCCCAGTGTCTTCATTCTCAACCTGAGTCGAAACCAAGTAAACATCTTTGACCAGTCAAATTGAAGATCAAACACTAATAATATGTCTTAATTTTGTTGAAAACCAAATTAAGTTCATAATTAGGGTTCTGAGTGATCTTCAAATCTTCATCAAATCTTCATCAAATCTTCAAACAGTTCCTGCATATCTTCAAACAAAAATGATTATTTGATCTAAGATACCTGTAACAGTTATTGTTTAAGAGATATGACACCGGAGAATTAATCAATCGGAATGGAGAAATCAAAGCCGGAAAGAAGAACGCTGGAAAGATGAGAGAGAGAGAAAAGATAAGAGATTTCAAGTGAATGAGGATGTCTCGAGTCGAAACCCCTTTTTATACCTCCACTGTTCATGGGCCGGGCCCTGACTATGAGTCAGGCCCAGCTCGAGACCGGTGGATGCGAGTCAAGACCAGCAGTTCCGAGTCGAAACCAGGAGTTCCAAGTCGAGATAAGGTGTTTCTACTCGAGATCTTACATCCATTAGAGAAAACAATTTTCTAAGCATAATCCTTATTTTTCCCGAGCACGTTTTACGAGGTAAAACCCTATTCAAACAAAAATAAATAATTTCTAAACATTATCTGCAAAAAATAGGAAAATATCATAAACACTCAGGGATCAAAGCACGAGACATTAGGCTTGACATCACTTATCAACACTGATCTACTACCGAATGATCTGAACAATTGTTAGTATATTTTTCCACTTAAACTCAACTCCTTAGACCTTTTCCAAATGATTGCCTTAGTCAATTTTATCATGTTTTAACCAATTAATAATGAACACCCAAACAAATACTAATCAAATCCCGGAATTTGCAATGCACACTCTATCATGCAAGTGGATTTCCTACACACATTTTCACAAATCAGTTCTGGGTTCATGAAATCTCATCTGAGACTGGATTAAGAAGAGAAAAGAATAGATCAAGAGCAGAGATGATATAATGTACAGATCAAATGAGATTTTCTCAGTTTGACATAGGTTTTTGGGGTTTCTTTTGGGCACTAGAGGGCCTCTTTCACGTGTAATGTGATCTACAAGGCGACAGACGTACAGCTAGGTCTTTGCTCACGCAAAACAGAAGCCAACGCTGCCTAGCACCTCCAGGTCTTTGCTCATGCAAAACAGAGGAGATACACGAATTGTTAGACAAGATCTCAGAACTAGAACCAACTGTGTCATGTGTATCGGGACATCACACAAACATTCAAATAGAAATGAGCTAATTCCAAGTGACTTTCTTTCCTGGGGTCATAGACTAATATAGATTTTGAACAGGCAATCACTGTTTCCAGCTTTTAGGATAGAGCCTACCAACACATCATTCTAGAGCCAAACTATTTCGATACTGGTTTTACATGAGTCAGCCCTTTGTCATAATGTGATAGTATATTTCACTTCCCCGCATGCAGTACATCCTTTTGTATTTTTCAAATTTTTCAATGTTTTTGTATTTTTCAAATTTTTCAATGTTTTTGTGTTTTTCAAATTTTCTCCCCCTAAATTTGTGCATAAATAAAAACTACCTAAGCATAGAAAACTTTATGAACAAATTTACCTACAAAAACATACTCCGTCAGTATATCAGATCATTTTCAGAAAATTCACAAGCACCTGAAATTTCGAGTTGCTGCCAGGTTTGGTGAACACATCTGCAGCTTTTGCATCCGTGTCAATTTGTTCCAATTTGATAAGACCTCTGTCAAAGCAGTCTCGAATAAAATGAACTTTATTATCAATATGCTTTGGTTTTAGAGTGGAAGACAGGATTTTTAACAATTTGAATAGCAGCATCATTATCACAGTATATCGTAGTATTCGAATAAGACTAACCGTAATCCTGCAATTGATGCTGCATCCACACCACTTGAGAGCAAGATGCAGAAGCTGCAATGTATTCAGCCTCAGCTGTTGATATCGCCACCGTTTGCTGCTTCTTGCATTGCCAAGAAATGAGCCGATCTCCCAAAAATTGACAACCAGCGGATGTGGATTTCCTGTCACTGTTAGTGCCTCCAAAATTGCTATCAGAAAACGCAAACAAGTCAAAACTAGAATCTCTCGGGTACCACAAGCCAAACTGAGGTCTGCCTTTGAGATACCGAAAAATTCGTTTAACAGCAGTAAGATGTGAAAATTTAGGATTAGCCTGATAGCGAGCGCAATTACAGACAGCAAACATGATATCCGGGCGACTCGCTATGAGATACATCAACGATCTGATCATAGACCTATAGAGGCGTTGATCAACCGGGGATCCTTCAGCATCTTCAGTCAGCAAAGGTCTTTCTGCCATAGGTGTTTCGACTGATTTTGTGTCTGTGAATTTGAATTTTGCCAGCACATCATCCACATATTTTCCCTGATGAATGAGAATGCCTCGAGAGTCCTGGCGAACTTGGAGACCCAAGAACATAGTCATCTCCCCGAGAGCACTCATCTCGAATTTCTTTTTCATTATGCTCTCGAATTCCCTACATAAGTTTTCACTGGTTGATCCGAAAATGATATCATCGACATAAATCTGAACCAGGATCTGATCCTTGCCCACTCTCTTAATAAACAAGGTTTGATCAATCGTCCCACGAGTGTACCCATGAGCCAGAAGATGCTCAATCAGCGTTGCATACCAAGCCCTTGGTGCTTGATGTAACCCGTATAGCGCCTTATCAAGCTTATAAGCAAATTCTGGATGATCTGGATGAACAAAACCAGGTGGTTGGTCGACAAAAATTTCTTCATTCACTTCTCCATACAGAAATGCAGTCTTTACATCCATCTGATAAACAGTGAATCCCGTGTAAGATGCATAAGCTAAGAAGATCCGAATAGCTTCAAGCCGAGCAACCGGAGCATAGACTTCATTATAATCTAGACCTTCAATTTGTCTAAACCCCTGGACTACTAATCTTGTTTTATTTCGAACAATTACTCCTGTAGAATCTCGCTTGTTTCTGAATACCCATCGAGTTTCTGAGTTTGCGTTTCCCTATCGGCAACTCAACAAGCTTCCATACTCCTAGCTTTTCAAACTGGTTCAGCTCTTCCTGCATAGCATCTACCCAGCCTGGTTCCTGCAAAGCTACATCAACAGATTTAGGTTCTATTTGAGAAATGTAGCATGAATATAAGCAATTATTAATAGTTCCAGATTGGCTCCTGGTTTGAACACCAGCATGTACGGAACCAATCACATTCGAAATGGGATGATTCCGTTGAACACTCGTAGGGATGGCAAATTCAGGCACCTTGACGTCTTGAGTAGAATTGGTGGTGCTTGACTCCCCTCATTAGATGCATCTGTGTTGTTAGCTACAGAAGTTTGTAGCCATGCAATCTTCAGGAATAGGATCAGCAAACAAATCACTGGACAATGCACCTTCAGAGGAGGCCTTGGAAGGGGTTGAAGGTTGTTCAGTGAAGACCATTCCAGGTGGGTCTATGGTATGACTCCTTGAACTTCCTTCAGCAGCTTCTTCTTCTTCAGTATCACCAAATGAAAGCAGGTGCTTCAATGAGGACACACCAGCATCTGCGGAAACACTCCACAGAATATTAAAAGATTAAACAAATCAGCATAATCATAAAGCCAGTCGGGACCAACTCTAGCATCCGTAGCATTTTCTTCTAGCCACTCAATGTTGCACGACTCGACGACTTTCTTCGTTACTTTATTTTATACTCTATAGGATGACCCTTTAGCGTATCTAATAAAGAAACACTCGTCTCTCTTGACCTCAAACTTCCCATTTGAGTCCATGAGTAATAGAACACACGGATAGCCAAAAATACGGAAGTGTGAAACCGAGGGTTTACGTCCTTCCAGAATCTCATAAGGTGTTTTCATATGACGTTTACTTACTAAAGCATGATTCTGGATGTAACACGGCGTGCTAACAGCTTCAGCCCAAAAGAAAGTAGGGAGCTTCGAGCAAGCCAGCATGGTTCGTGCTGCCTCGATAAGAGTACGATTCTTTCTTTCAGCTACTCCATTCTGTTGTGGAGTTCGAGGAGCACTCTACTGTCGAGTGATTCCTTTTCAGCGCAGAAAGTATCCAAGGCGATATTTTTGAATTCAGCCCCATTGTCAGATCAATAGCCTTTACCATCATACGTTTTTTATTTTCAACCAGAATAATAAACAGTTTTACCAGGCTTGCAGTCTCGTTCTTGTGGCTTAGGAAGTAAACCCAGGTATATCTTGAATAATCATCTACTATCACGAGACAGTAGGACTTCCTTCCAATGATAAGAACATTTACAGGACCAAAAAGATCCATATGAAGCAACTCAAGCACAGCTTTGGTTGAAGGTACTGGCTTTGATCTATGAGGCTTCCGATGAGCTTTTCCCTTGGCATAAGCAACACATTTCTCTATCAACATGAAGTCTTTAACTGGTAGGTCACGAACTAGTTGACCTTTGGCTATACGATTCAGATTCTTCATGTTAATATGCCCAAGACGACGATGCCACAACTGACCATCACGTTCTGATATCTTTGAGAAAAGGCAAGTAATCTCTTCACACGGTTTCTTATTCATGTCAATGACATAGGCATTTCCTTTCCGTTCAGCAGTCATTAACACCCAGTCATCAGGAATCACAATACCAGGCTTCAGCACATAACATCCTTTTTTCTGTAAAATGAACTGTATTTCCTCTGTCACAAATCTGCGAGATGCTCAACAGATTATGTTTCAGTTCAGGGACGTAATTCACATTTTCAAAGCTGAGTACTCCATTGTGCACAGTTCCTTTCAATGTTATTCTGCCTGACTCCCACCAGCAAAGGAGACATGTCCACCATTAAATTCTTGAACATTGGTAAGCTGGGACAGATCTCCTGTCATGTGCCTGGAACAGCCACTATCCATGACCACAGTCGCACGATAGTCCTCCACAGCTGTTCCTGCACAAAGAGCGGAATTAGAGAGTTTTTGGAACCCAAGCCTTAGTTGACTTGGGTTTGCCGTTAGCATTCACATACGATACCCATTTCCAAATAAAATTGTTTTCGTTTATAAGTGTTAAGGGTTTCATATGTTTCACTGGCAGCTTAGGTGTGGAAGATTGGGCAACCTTAATTTTGGGTTTCCAGTAAAACTATTTTCCATCTTTAATTAACTTGTTTGGAAAACCCTTTTCTCGATTTAATTTGGTTGCAATCCAATCTTTATCAGAAGGTTTAGCCTTTGGATGGCTATTTTTCATTGTCTCAAACTTGGTAGTCTTCGTAGACTCAAAATAGCGTTGTCTATTCTGCGTAACCTTCTGATTTTGTGCTGATTTAGCATTTAGTTGCACATTTGAATAAACGCAATTTCTAGCTATGTGGCCAGGAATTCCACAATTTGAAACACGTTTGTCGTTTCAACATATGGAGTCTCTGAGATCTTGCAGCAGTAGCAGATCTGTTGGGTCGGACTGATTTGACTTTCTTTGCTTGTTTGACTTGTGACCCTTGTGCTTGTTCTGATCCTTCTTTGGTTGCCTTGCTTGCTTTCTCGGAGCACGAAGGTACCTGTTGACTAGAACTAGCACAGGTGTGAGATTGAGATCTTTGATGACGGTTTTCTATTTTATCATCAGAAGATAATTCATCATTAGCTTCTGATTCAGAAACTGTTTTGAGTGACTCATAGTCAGATGTGAATATCTTTGCTTTCTCGAAATCAGTTTCCAAATCAGACTCACAAGATTCTAAATTAACTTCATGATTTGAAATAATTTCTCGATCATCTTGTGAAAGAGTTTCCGAGGTCTCACGTGAGGAAGTTTCGTCAGAGAGACCTGTAGAAATAGATTCTGAAAGATGATCAGAAATAACATGTTCAACATTTTCATTTTCAATAGATGATTCAGCATTATCAACAATAGGACACGACATATCACACTCAATAGTAGCTGAAAATAAATCACCACCATTCAAAGTATCTAAAACATCACCACAAGATTCCAAGTTTTCGCCCAAAACATCAGGCCTAACGCACATAGTACTAAAAATTTCATAAAACAAAAGGTCAGGTTCAAAATTATTAGTATTTGCATCTGACACAAACCCTAGTTCATCACAACTCTTATCGTCGCAACTACCTCATCTGCAAGGGAAGAAGAAGCATTAGTATTGGTAGCAAAATTTGGAACAAAACTCATGGGATGGTCTGACTATTTTCCAATAGGATCACAGCTAACTGATGCCTCATTTGTTTTTTGACCATATAACATACTGTCCATCTGGACTACTTCTTCTTCGGACAAAGGCAAATAGGTATAATTATGGTTAAAAGGAGGAGGCACGTTTTTATAACCTAGACCACGTCCTTTCTTCCTTTGTTGATACACTAATTGCTTGTCACATATTCCTTTGGCCAATTTGCTGGAAGCATCAAACCTTTTAATGTTGATTTCGTTTGTTTGAAATTTTGTTTGATTTCTTCCAGTTCCTTGCTCAAAGTACTTATGGTTTCTCTTGCATCATCGTATACACAACATTTGATGCTCAGATCTTGTTTAAGTTTAGAAATGTCTTTTCTCTGAGCTTCAATCTTCTCTTTGAAAAGTCTTTCGTTCTTTTTCAATGTAGCATTTTCACGTTTTAAATCATTTAGATCTGAGACTAACTCTGAGTTGTGTAACCGATATGACTTTACAGTAGCTTGATAATCAGGAGTACATAGATAAGAGCTTACCTCCTCTGCTGTAAGTCCATGAACTTGAGTCATAAAAGCCATGTCGTCAGTTGGTGCTTGATCTTCTGGAGCATTTAGATTGAGATGTTGAATTTCAGAACTCCAGTCGAACGATCCGTTATTTTGCACCACCATGGCTGTGTTCGCAGAAGTTCCACTCGAGGTAGATGTTGAAGTAGTAGTCACTGGAACAACAGTTCTTACGGGGTTTATGGCAGCTGGCTGAGCAGGAGTGGCATTCCTGTTTTTCGGTTGCTTGGTGCATTCTCTGGCCATGTGCCCCGGTTCATGACAATTGTAACACCGAACCTTGGACTTATCAAATCCCATCTTTCGATCTTCGGAATTGGTCCAGTTGTTTTTCCCGGTTCGCTTAATGAAATTTCTGGCTCTGAAAGTAGCCATTGCCATTTGCCATGTGATATCCATCTCTTCCACATCATCTGGATGCATTTGATATAAGTCAGATGTGGCAACGTTTGGAATAACTAACTCTCCTGCAACAAAAGCATTTAAACAGTTTATCACAGATGCAGCTATGTCGAGGTTCTCCTTGGACTGCTGAGAGAAGAAGGCCATCATCTCATTCTTCGCATTAGAATTTGAAGCAGACGCATTGACCGGTGATGGAGCAGCAGATGATGGAGCAGCTGTGTTCAAGGATGTAGGAGCAGGGGAGGCTGAATAGAAAACATTGGCAGGAGGAGGCTCTGATGTTGTTCGTGTAGAAGATGAGCTTCCAAACATTTGAAATCCAGCCTGAGAAAGAAAAGCAGCATTGTTTGAGGATGAAACTGTAGGAGGAGCAGTTGCAAACCCGGCTTCAAGCAAACTGTTCTTATGATTAATCTCTCTCTGTTTATCATCTAATTCACACGATTTGATATGAGATATCATTTCTGAAAGACTACATCTGGCCAGATCCTTGGTCTTCTTGATCATAGCCACATGATGATCCCAGTTCTTCGGCAGTGCATTCAACAGCTGTCTATTCACCAAAGCATTCGACAGAGGTAACTCAGCAATAGTCATCTGAGTGATGAGTTTCACGAACCTCTGAATCTGATTCTCCACCGTTTCACCATAGATATGATTGAAGTTGTTAAAATTTTGACTCAGCAGATTGCGTCTACTTTCCTTCATATCTCTGTTTCCTTCAAAAACCTCATGCAAAGAATCCCACATCTCTTTAGCAGACTTGGCTGTTCTGAAACCAATTGCAATGTCTGGTCCCAAAGCCATGGTCAAGTAAGCTAAAGCCTTTTCATCTTCTTCAACTATGTCGAAATCCTCATCTGAATAATATTCAACGGGCTTCTTTATTCTAATGCCCGGTGCATCATCTCTCTCTTATGTTTTCTCCCTAGGACCACGCATGATACTTCTCCATATCTTGCTATCCTTTACCTTGACATGCTTCTCAAACCTCCATTTACACTCTTGGAAGTCATCTCCCTCTAGCAATCGAGGAATTCGAGTTGTTGTCCCAATTATAGAGTCAAGTTCTAGATGTTTATTTATGGAAGCTAGGTCAATAACTTGATTTATGGAAGTCATATTTAAATATATTTTAATTTAAAGGTCCAGTTATAGTCCACAAGCAGAGTCCAGATATGTCCACAAATGGTTCAGATGGTAAGTCCACAAACTGATTTCAGGTTGAAACCAATGAGTCGAGACAGAGGTCTCGAGAGATAGATCAAGTCGAGATTAGAGACGGAACCCTTTGATGCGAGTCGAGACTGAGATGGTTGCGAGTCGAGACTGAGATGGTTGTGAGTCGAGACTGAGATGGTTGCGAGTCGAGACTGAGATGGTTGCGAGTCGAGATCCCTGTTCGTTGCGAGTACAAACCACTAATATGCAAGTCGAGACTGAGCATATTACGAGTAGAAACCCTGGATCTCAAGTCGAAACCTGCAAAACAAGGATTAGATCAAGACAACTCCGCAATCCCGCAAAAACAGCAACTTCCAAAATTCAAAGATTATCAAATCTTTGAATTTTCCAAACAGATTGGCCAGAAAAAAAACAACAAACAACTTTCCTTGAATCAACCAAACCAAAACAGCAATAATATTATGAATCCTGAAGAATAACTGATGAACACTTCAAAATAAAACCTGCGAAAATTCTTGAACCTTGCTGAACACTTTGTAAAAAAACCGGATCAGTAACGAAAATCTTAAATCTGAATGATATCTTAACCGAACCAAGAAGAAGGTTTCTTGGCTCTGATACCAATTGTAAAACCCAGACGAATCTTTCAATGATATCAAACAACTTGGTGAGAGTGCGGAAATCTAACACAAAGTGATTCAAGAATGTATATAAACAAAACACAATAAAATATGATCAAAGTACTTGCATTCACCCGAACGATAACTGATACAAGACTTGAATGTTTGGTTTCGGCTCCCCCTTCTTCTGTGTGTTCAAAAAAACTTCTAAAACCTAAACTAGGAATGAGCTTATATACTAATATAAGACTCGAGACCCCTTTAAGCCCACACTAGAAAGTCCAGCCGAAACCAAGTACAAAAACCCATTACATATCGACCCAAACATATTAAACGAACACAAGATCAACTCTAACTTATGTATAAACCTTTCACGATCCAACAAAGACGGATGAACCAACAAATACTTTGTCTCCTGTAAGCCCTGAGACTTTAATGGGGAAAAAGGAGCTGTGGAAGCCCTAAAGTGGTTGGACGAAATGGAAACAATTGCGGACATCAGCGGCTGTGCTGATAAGGATGTGGTCAAGTACGTATCACAATCCTTCAAGAGCGATGCCCTAATATGGTGGAAAGCCATGATTCAGTCTACAGGTAAAGTATACCTGTATAATCTGGGATGGTCCAAATTTGTGGATCTTATTAAGGAAACTTACTGCCCACCCCATGAGGTGGAGAAATTAGAGACAGACTTCTTGTCTCTTTCCATGAAAAACCTAGATTGTCGGAAATATATGTCTGATTTCAATTCCCTATCTAGGTTAGTTTCCTATTTGATTACCATGGAGCCCAAACGCATTGCTCGTTTTATTAATGGGTTAGCGCCCGAGATTAAGGGCATGGTAAAGGTTGCTCAGCCTAATACCTATAGGTCTGCTGTAGACCTATCTCTCTCTCTCACCCTAGATCTAGTAAGACAAAAGTCAGTTAAGTCTGAAACTGACGGAAAAAGGAAGAGGGAAGATGACAACTCCCATAGATTTAATAAGAAAAATAAAGGGAGATTCAGGTTCAAAGGGAACCAAGGCAAGTCGGCTGTGATGCCATTTTGTAAGACTTGCAACCGCAGACACTAGGGTCAGTGTAATTCTGATTCACAAGCTAGACCTTGTGGCATTTGTAAAAGAAGAGGGCATAAGACCCTAGATTGTAAAGATCTTAAGGATGTTGTATGTTATATCTACAATGAAAAAGGGCACATTGCAACTAACTGCCCTAAGAATTCAAGGAATAATAATCCAAAGCCTGGAGAGGCCAATAAGGGGAATGCACGTGCTTTTCGACTGACTGCTAAGGAAGTTGTTAATGACAATAAGGTCATAACATGTACTTTCCCCATTAATGACATTTATGCTAGAGTTCTTTTTATTCGGGTGCGGATAAATCATTTGTTGATCATAAGTTTAGTAAACTGTTAAATATACCCATAAGAACTCTAGATAAAACTTATGAGATAGAACTTGCTGATGGACCTTAGAAACTACTTCTTCCATTATTGATGGATGCTCTATATCCATTAAGAATCATTCCATCCCTATCTCTCTTCTGCCAACGAAATTGGCGGGGTTCGATGCGGTCTTAGGCATGGATTGGTTATCTTATAACCAAGCCCGTATAGCCTGCGATAAAAAGCTCATTGAAATTAAAACCCCATCTGGTGAAGTGATCACCATACTCGGAGACTCACACTATGGATTGCCAGACAAGGTGTCATTATATAAGGCATCCAAGTGTTTGAGGAAAGGATGTGTCATCTACATGGCACAAGTTACCATAAATAAGCCTAAGCCAAACATGGAGGACCTACCAGTTATCTCAGAGTATCCCGATGTTTTCCCAGAGGAATTACCAGGCCTACCTCCAGACAGGCAAGTGGAGTTCAGGATAGATATTATACGAGGGGCAGCACCCGTAACTAGAGCTCCATATAGGCTAGCCCAACGGAAATGAAGGAATTATGGACCCAGCTAGATGAACTCTTGGAAAAAGGGTTTATTCAGCCTACTTCCTCGCCTTGGGGAGCTCCTATCCTCTTTGTAAAGAAGAAAGACGGTTCGATGCGAATGTGCATCGATTACCGAGAGCTAAACAAATTAACAATTAAGAATAGATATCCTATGCCCAGGATCGATGATTTATTCGACCAACTTCAAGGGGCTAGTTACTTTTCTAAGATTGATTTGAGATCAGGATATCATCAACTAAAGGTTAGAAGTGAAGATGTTCCTAAGACAGCCTTCAGGACCCGCTATGGTCATTTTGAGTTCTTGGTGATGCCTTTTGGGCTCACAAATGCACCAGCAGCTTTCATGGATGATAGAGTCTGCAAACCGTATTTGAATAAGTTTGTCATTGTCTTCATATACGATATACTTATCTATTCTCGTAATCAAGCTGATCACGAGTCTTCGGTGCATTCTAGAACTGCTAAGGCAAGAGAAGCTTTATGCTAAGTTCTCTAAATGTGAATTTTGGCTTAGAAAAGTCCAATTCCTTGGACATATGGTAAGTGAGCATGGTATCCAAGTGGATCCCGCCAAATTTGAGGCCATCATGAATTGGGAAGTGCCCAAGACCCCAACGGAGGTTCGTAGTTTCTTAGGATTTGCTGGTTATTATAGAAGGTTTATTGAGAACTTTTCAAGAATAGCCACTCCTTTAAATACCTTGACCAGTAAGAATGTTAAGTATAATTGGGGTCCAAAGCAACAAGAATCTTTTGAGGTTCTTAAACACGAGTTGAGCAACGCTCCTGTGTTATCTCTACCTGAGGGTATTGAGAATTTTGTTGTTTATTGTGATGCATCACACACCGGTATGGGCTGTGTGCTAAGGCAAAATGGCAAGGTAATTGCCTATGCATCACGACAATTAAAGGTGCATGAAAGGAATTACACCACCCACGATTTGGAATTAGGTGTCGTTTTATTTGCACTAAAACTATGGAGACATTACTTGTATGGTACAAAGTGTGTTATATACACAGACCATAAAAGTCTCCAGCATCTGTTCAATCAGAAAGAATTGAACATGCGAAAATGCCGATGGATGGAATGCTTAATGATTATGATTGCGAGATTCGCTACCATCCCTGCAAGGCAAATGTAGTTTCCGACGCCTTAAGTCGCAAAGAAAGAGTTAAACCTATTAGGATTAACGCCAGGAGCATTGAGCTAAGGAATAGCTTAAGTGAAAAGCTATTAGATGCGCAAAAGCAAGTCTTATTAGAGGCTAATATTCCTAATGAGGGATTAGGCGGAACTGTTGATCAAGTAGCGCCTGGAAAGGATGGAATCTTAAGATTTAACGATAGAATTTGGGTTCCGATCTTTGGAGGACTTAGAAATCTGATCCTCCAAGAAGCGCATAATTCAAGATACTCAGTTCACCCAGTGGTGACAAGATGTATCAAGATTTGAAGAAAAATTATTGGTGGATGGGTTTGAAGAAATCCATAGCCACTTATGTAGCTAAGTGTCTGACGTGTTCGCAAGTTAAAGCCGAACATCAGAAACCGTCAGGACTTCTGCAACAGCTAGATATTCCCACTTGGAAATGGGAAATTTGTAACAATGGATTTGATTACCAAGTTACCTAAGACCAAATGTGGTAATGACACGATTTGGGTCATCGTTGATAGGCTGACTAAGTCAGCGTATTTCTTGCCAATTAAAGAGACTTATAGTTCTGACAAATTGTCTAAGTTGTACGTGGACAAGATTGTGTCCCTATACGGTGTGTCGGTATCTATTGTATCTGACAGAGATACTAGATACACATCTCACTTTTGAAAAAGTTTCCAACAATCATTAGGCACACGATTAAATTTCAGTACGGCTTACCACCCGCAGACAGATGGTCAAAGTGAGCGTACTATCCAGACATTGGAAGACATGCTTAGGGCATGTGTGATTGATTTAGGTGGAAGTTGGGATGACCACTTACCCCTAATAGAATTCTCCTACAATAACAACTATCATACTAGCATCAAGGCTGCTCCTTTTGAGGCCTTGTATGGGAGAAAATTTAGAACGCCTGTGTGTTGGGCAGAAGTTGGGGAAGCCCAACTATCAGGACCAGAGAGTGTCCTGGAGACCACGGAAAAGATTGTGCAAATCCGTGATCGTCTCAAAGCTGCCAGAGATAGGCAGAAGAGCTATGCTGACAAGAGGCGTAAACCTCTTAAGTTCCAAGTAGGAGACAAAGTTATGTTGAAAGTATCACCCTGGAAGGGTGTGATGCGTTTTGGAAAGAAGGGCAAGTTGAGCCCAAGATATATAGGACCCTTCGAGATAATCGAACTTGTCGGCCCCGTAGCTTATAAGCACATGTTTCCTGAGGAGCTTAGTGGAATCCATGATGTATTCCACATATCTAATCTTAAGAAATGTCTAGCCAATGAGTCGCTAGCAATGTCGCACGAGGATGTGCAAATTGATGAAAACCTGAGGTTCAATTTCGATCGAGGATCGACAGGTTAAGAAGCTCTGAAGAAAGTTGATACCTATAGTAAAGGTTAAGTGGGACGCCTTTAGAGGTCCCGAGTATACATGGGAGGTAGAGTCCACTATGCGACAAAGTACCCCCATCTTTTTGAATAAAATCTCGAGGTCGAGATTTCTTTTAAGGGGGTGAGGATGTAACACCCTGTAAAAATCGTGTCAAAAATATAGTGACACGTGTTGTATTTTTAATATAGTCAATTAAAGACTAATATGGACTAAAAGTGACAGCATGCTCAAACTGAGCCTTTGAATGACTTTCTGATGTCAACATGCATAAACCTGGCCTCTGAACCACCATTAGTGTCGTCATGCATAAAAATGTAGCCTCTGAACGACCATTAGTGTCGTTATGCATAAAACATATTCTCTGAACGACCATTAGTGTCGTTATGCTTAAACTCGGCCTCTAACTGACCGTTGTGTCAACATGCCTAGCGTCTGAGTGACATCGGAGTCAACATGCTTATACTGAGCCTCTGAGTGATCCTTTACGTAGTCCTAACTCTCATATGTCCTGTTTGTTGGACGAGAGTGATTAAATCCAATAATATATGAAAGTTGGATAATGGAGGGATTAAAATTGTCAACATGTTCATTTATACCTCTGAGTGACCTTTTAACGAACCGAGAGCTCGACAATGACCATGCATAATCCCAGGTATGCCAAATATTGGCTACGGAGGGCTAAAAGTGCCAAAAAGTGTTGGGTTTTTAGAAGCTTTAAAAATAAGTTAAGGGGTTAAAAGTGTCAAACTTTGAAACTGACCATGGGTCGGTCGCGGCCGCGAGAGACATGGAATGTATCTCTCGCGGGGCGCGACAAAGGGTCTGCAGCAGAAAGTTTTGCTTGGTCTCCAAACAAAACTCCAAAACCATGTTTTCGAAACCATGGCTTCCCAAACTGCTATGCCACGTTTTGGGACACTTGTAAGCTTCCTCTTACACCCCTAAACACCTGACTTCACCTTCTTTGAGTTTTCCAACTATAAATAGGTGATTAAGTTCACCATTTGAACTTGCACCTTTCTTATTCATACTCTTCTCCCTCCTCTGGAAGTTCCTAGCTAAAAGGAGCATCCAACATAGTTCTTTTGCACCTTAGGAATCACTGGTAAGTGTTCCTTCCTTGTGCATTTTCGTTTATAGGCTTTTATAACCAAAAGTCAAGCGTTTAGAGAAATAACTTTAACTTTCGGTTAAGACCATTATGGTCCAGCCATTGCTCGAAATGAACATGGCTAAGTGATCGTAATAAGGTAGGTGTTAATCCCTATAAAGGGCACCCCCTAAAGATCATGTTTGCTAGACCAATTGACGGGTCAAAGTTATGTTATTAAAAACTCAAAACAGGCCATTTTTCGGAAAAAATCATAAATTGATCTTATACATGTTATGAAACCTGTTTTGACACTTAAACAACTTGGTAACAATTATTAGAACATGTAAGAACATGTTCGGCTCGTCAATTTCAGTTCTAGAGTCGGTTCGTAACTGAAAGTCGCAAAGTTTGACTTCTACTTTGACTTTCAATTCTGACCCGATTTAGATGAGTTAGATACTGATCTAAGATTGCATTATGATCATAATATAATGGTAGTATAACCCTCTGAGGATATATTACATGATCATAATCAGAATCTAAGTTTATGCGCAAGTCCCATATTTATGCCATCTTTGACCAAAATGTCTTTTTTGCATAAAACGAGTTTTTAAATAGTAATGAACTTGAAAATGAGTTTCCTATTGATATAATATCATAAGTAGGATTATTTGGGATATTAAACCAAGTTATAAACTGAGTTTTCAATCAGGTCCTTAAACTATGTCGATAAATGACGGTTATAGCCCTTGAGGCTTATAAAATGGTTTAATCAAATCTTTTTAAGGTAAACCATTTACCTACTGATATGTTATATTAAATAACATATTTAAAGCATTTTAATCTGTCCTTAACGTCAGTTTTCATAAACATCGCATAAAGACGTCATTTTACGACATAAGCGCCGTTTTGGCGCATAGTATGGTTTTAAACCATATTATTGACCAAGACTTGATACCTACTGATTTTAAAACTTACTTTAACATATTTACAGTAGGTACATGTTATAAACTCAGAATCCTAAATAATTTATAAACTATGTGTAAAATGACCAAAATGCCCCTTCGGTGCATAGTTTGGTCATAAAAGATAATTTACACATATAACTGACATCCTACTGATATTATATCATAAACAAATTATTTTTCCAGAATACTCATGATCAAAAACTTAAAATATATTCAAGTTCCTTTTATACGACATATAATTACCGAAATGACCTTATAAGGCATAGTTTCATTTTAAAACCTTAACGGGCATACAATTGACATCCTACTGATATCTTAACTTATTTAAAATATAATGGCATATAGAACTTGTCCATAACTTAGCCGGTTACCCATTATCGCTTATAAGTGTACGGTTAATTATACGTAACTAGTTTACGAAATTTAACCGAAATTGGTTTAACCTTGTCATTTAAGTTTCAAAATCCAGAATGTTTATAGTTTACCCATATTATACAAGTCAAGTACTTGTCGGGATTAAACTACATTCTATCCGATCATCGTTTAATCAAGCAATATACTTTATGATCATGTACACTATTCAGTTTATAAGACCGTTAGTATTTAATTGACTAGCTTATGCCATAATCCAGACTAGAGCCTTCCCGGTAAATGCTATCTGCACTTGGTACTTTTGTATACGGCTGAGTTATTCAAAAATAAAAGAAGAAGACTAGCTCAGGTAAATACTCTCGACTTATTTTCCCTATACGGGCTTGGAATATGGTAAATTATTACCGCTTGGTCCAAAATGGGGTCAATCGAATGCCCGTTTGTGGCTAGTAATTAATCAGTTTTGTTTGATAACTTAAATATCGGGGGTTAAATTACGGTGTCCTGGATATCCTCGGCTCAATACATTAGTTATTGGCCACGACCTTAGCACGGGGTGTAGGCATACACCTGTCAGATGCTCATATGCAAATTACCCAAGACATTGGGGATAACTCTTTCGTGAGTTCGTAAGTGGTGTGTATTTAATCATGTCTCGGTTTCTGTCTCGGGCCCTGTATGTATTGACAACTTGTGAATTTGATACAAGGTTGCAAGGTCAACTTTCCCAAGTTAATAAAAGATTTTGTGTCGTTTGCACTTAAAAACCATTTTAAAGTTTTCAAAATGAGTCAGTTGGGTGTATTTACCAGCGTAAGCTGACGTATCGTCCAAAGGCTAAACTGCAGATACAATATGAAATAGGCTGGAAGCTGCTCGGTAGTGAATAAGAGGATCTTGCAAATCCTTAGATCTGCCCTAAAGTTTGTTTTATATTCTTTTTTGAACATTTTAATGATCCGCCTGTGGATCTTCTATTACAAGCTTGTATATTATTATATTTCGAACATTTGGTTTGTAATAGTAATTTTACTCCAAGACTTCCGATGTGGCATGTTTAATTGACAATGATGTTATCAACTTACGTCACGATACTCCCCACCCGGGCCCACCGGTGTATGGATTTCGGGTTGGAAATCTGGGGTGTGACATACCCTGACGATTGGAATACGGCTTTGCCTCAAACGCTTTTCACTAAAGTCCATGATTTCTACCGGTCTTTCGACAAAGTGCATTGACTCATCAATTTGAATATCTTCTAAAGGGATATGGAGATTTTCGTCGGCGAGGCACTTTTTCAAGTTTGATACGTGAAACGTGGGATGAATTCTGTTGAGTTTTTCTGGTAGGTCAAGCTTGTATGCTACAGGACCTACTCTTTCGAGTGTCTTGAATGGTCCCACATAGCATGGTGGTAGCTTGCCTTTTTTGACCAAAATGAACCACTCCCTTCCACGGTGATACTTTCAAAAATACTTGGTCACCAACACAAAACTCCAATGGTTTTCGTCGTTTATCGGCGTAACTTTTTTGATGACTTCGAGCTGCTAGAAGATTATTCCGGATTTGAAGAATTTTTTCAGTCGTTTCTTGAATTAATTCAGGTCCAGTGATTTGCGCTTCACCAATTCGTGCCAACATACAGGTGATCGGCATTTACGACCATATAAAGCTTCAAAAGGAGCCATACCAATGCTTGAATGATAGCTATTGTTGTACGAAAATTCAACTAACAGTAGGTGAGTGTCCCAATTACCTTTGAAGTCTATGACACATACTCGTAACATGTCTTCAAGGGTTTGTATGGTGCGCTTAGATTGACCATCAGTTTGAGGGTGGAAGGCAGTGCTGAGGTCTAGACGTGTACCCAAAGCGGATTGTACGGCTTGCCATGTTCGGGAAGTGAAGCGGCCGTCTCGATCTGAAATGATACTTATAGGTACACCATGACGGCTTACAATTTCATTGATATAGCTAACTTCTCGTTCTTGAAGTCCTCGCGAATTAGGATGAAATAAGCTGATTTAGTAAGACGATCAATGATTACCCATATGGTGTCATACCCACTGGAGGTGCGAGGTAACCCGGTAATGAAATCCATGGTTATATTTTCCCACTTCCATACAAGTATTTCGGGTTGGACAAGAAGTCTTGAAGGCCTTTGATGTTCAGCTTTCACTTTGGAACATGTAAGGCACTTGGAGACAAATATAGCGATATCCTTCTTCATGCTAGGCCACCAGTAGGTGTATCGTAGGTCTTGATACATCTTATTGACTCCTGGGTGTATAGAGTATCGTGTTTTGTGCGCCTCGTTCATGAGAAAAATACGAAGATTATCGCGATCGGGTATCCAAATACGGTTTAAGTAGTAAAGGATACCATCAAACTTGGTTTCTATTTTGAGTTTGCTCCACAAGACAGTTCATCGCGCACGTCATTTTCCGTTATAGAAGTATGTTGAGTTGCTCGAATTCGATCTTTGAGGTCAGTTATGATTTGAGAACATATAAAATGAATAGAGTTTGCAAATTCCTTTCGACTAAGAGCATCAGCCACAACATTAGCCTTGCCAGGATGATATCGAATTTCACAATCATAATCGTTTAGGAGTTCGACCCATCATCGTTGCCTCATGTTCAACCTTTTTTTATTGAAGATATGTTGAAGACTCTTGTGGTCAGCGTAAATTTCACACTTGGTACCATAGAGATAGTGTTTTCATATCTTTAGAGCGAACACGATTGCTCCAAGTTCTAGGTCGTGAGTGGTATAGTTCTTCTCATGGTTTGAGTTGCCTTGAGGCATAGGCTATCACATTTCCTCGTTGCATTAAAACACAACCTAACCCTTGCCCTGAAGCGTCGCAATAAACTACAAAGTCTTCGCAACCATCAGGAAGTGTAAGGATAGGTGTATCACAAAGCTTTTGCTTCAAAGTTTGGAAAGCCTCTTCTTGTTTGGGTCCCCAAATAAAGGGTTTGCCCTTGTGAGTCAAGGCTGTGAGTGGAACGGTAATACGAGAGAAATTCGCAATGAAACGTCGGTAATAACCAGCCAGGCCAAGAAATGACCTAACTTCAGGAGGAGTACGTGGCGCTTGCCATTCTTGTACTGCTTTGATCTTTGCAGGTCGACATGAATCCCTTTGTCATTCAAGACATGACCAAAAAATTGTACTTCTTTTAACGAAAACTCACATATCGAGAACTTAGCATAAAGCTTTTCGGTTCTCAAGAGTGTTAGGATAAGTCGAGGATGTTGCTCGTGATCGGATTTGCTCTTGGAGTAACTAAGAATATCATCAATAAAAATTATGACGAAACGATCGTGATAGGGTTTGCACACCCTATTCATCAAATCCATGAAGACAGCAGGAGCATTTGTCAACCCGAAAGGCATGACCATGAATTCATAGTGACCATAACGAGTTCGAAAAGCAGTCTTGGGAATATCTTCCTCACGCACTCTAAGTTGATGATAAGCAGAACGAATGTCGATCTTTGAAAAACTGATGGCACCTTGAAGTTGATCTAGGAGATCATCAATACGAGGTAATGGATAGCAATTCTTGATGGTTAACTTGTTGAGCTCTCTATAGTCGATACACATGCGAAAAGTTCCATCTTTTTTCTTTACAAAAAGAACAGGTGCACCCCATGGCGATGAGCTAGGACGTATGAATCCTTTGTCAGTCAACTCTTGCAGTTGACTTGCCAATTCTTGCATCTCATATGGGGCTAACCTATAGGGAGATTTTGTGACTAGTGTAGCACCAGGTACAAGATCGATTCGAAATTCGACTTCTCGCACAGGAGGAAGTCCTGAAACGTCATCGGGAAAAACTTGAGGAAATTCTTTAACGATAGGGATGTCTTCGAGCTTTCTTTCCTTACTTTCCTTCTTGACGATATGACCTAGGAACGCGATATAGTTTTTGCGAAGGTTTCTTCGAGCTTGGAGGCACGACATCAATTTGAGCCCTTTAGAAGAGGTTTCTCAAAAAATACGCAGAATCTGATCGTCCGCGAGGGGAATTCGAATAATCTTCTTGTAGCAAACAACTTCGGCATGATGCTGACTGAGCCAGTCCATACCAATGATAACATCGAAACTACCCAATTTCATAGGAATAAGATCAATCGAGAAATCGTGATCATTAAGGGTAAGAGTACAATCACGAATAATTGAGTCTAACGCAATGGGTTCACCATCAACAACTTCTACCGTGAACGATTCGGTGAGACTAACACGAGGTAGATCAAGAATAGATTTGAATTCTAAAGACACGAAACTCTTATCAGCACCAGTATCAAATAGTATGGATGCATAACTACCGTTAATACGAAACGTACTGTTGACCACATTGTTATCAGCCCTAACTTGGTTGGCGTTGATGTTGAAAGCCCTTCCTCTTGCAGGTGGATTAGCTTAGTTGGCTTGGTTCACCGGATTGGCTTGAGGTTGGGCGTTTATGATGTTCACCAGGCGGGGACAAGTATTTCAAAAATGGTTTGGATCGCCACAGTTGAAACATGCTCTAATGGGTTGCATCATTGGGTAATTGGGTTGGTAGTAGGGTTGATCCATGGGTTGGGCAGGTGGTAAAAGTAAGGTTTGTTGGTTTTGGGTTTGGCCCACCATTTGATTATTGGTTTAGGCTTGAGGCTGATTGCGGTTTGGTTTTTGAAGGATGCGGCAAGTTTGAATCGTGTGACCTGCATGGCCACAACTTGTGCAGTATTGGCAAGGGTTCTTAGGGGGATGGTGATATTGGCACCGATTGCATTTCGGGTGAGGACCAGTATATGGTTTCTTGAATGGGGCGGCTTGAGGGGCGACTTGTTGTGATTGGGGCAGAAGTGATGGGAGGATTGGTTTGGGTAACGCGAAATTTTTGCCATTGCGCTTCCTCTTGCCAGCGAACTTAGAGGACAAACCTGTTTGGGTTGAGGTTGGAGTTTCAACAGGTGTCTTTTTCTTCTCATCTTTAAAATCACCATTTCGAATGTGATTTTCAGTAAGTTCAGTAGCCAATTCCATGGCAGCTTCGAGCGTTGCGGGAGAAGTACTTAAAACCGAATCTTGAATTTTCGAGGGAAGACCTCGAATGTAATGCTCGATTAATCGGTAAAGCGGAGTGAACAGATTGGGGACGAGAAATCTCTTGTTTTATTTCAATGCGTAGAACTCATCTTCTAACTTTTTGATTTCGCTTCTTGGAGAGAAGCGTCTCGTCATGATTTCCCTCAACTCTTCCCATGTTAAGGGCATAGCATCTTCAACACCTCGCTTACCCTTTTCTGTGTTCCACCAGGTCAGTGCTACTCCAAACAAACGACCAGTAGCATATCGCACCTTGAGATCATCAAGGCAATCGCAATTTAGAAAACTGTTTTCCATCTCCTCAAACCAATGGAGAAGAGCGATGACACCTTCAGTCCCTTCGTATTTTGGGGGATCGCAGGACTTGAAATGCTTGTAGGTGCATTTAGTGGGTTTGGGAGGAGGGTTGGCGACATTTTGACCCTCTTGATTTGTAAGGTTGATAGGGTTGGCGGCGAGAGTTTGTTGAACTTGCAAAACGATGTCAGGAAGTACAATAGCCATCTGTTGAGCGATTTGAGTGGCCATGCGTTCACTAGATCTTCCTGACCTTCTACCACCTCGAGAGTGTCTAGCAGACATCTACAGTAATATACGTAGGGAGATTGTGAGTTTCATAGTTTCTAGGTGTCATGTGTCGTAAAAAGAATGAAAACAACATCCATGAATGAATGAAATCAATAAATTAACTACATCCATAGGATGTCTTGGGCTTGCTCATGTTTGGGCCTGCAAATTTCTCCCATACTATAGCCTAAGTAGTCATGTGGGCCCACATGACTATTGGGCTTAGTAGGGTTCACATTGGGGTCGGCTTGATAACACTCGCATCACCCGAATGAAAATCGTAAAATATGATTGCGAGATGTAAGGTCGGAGAGTGTCCAGGTGTAGACACAATGACAGCTCAAAGTGGGGTTAGTTCACACGACGTTTGGTGTGGCATGCTTTGGCCTAATAGGTCCTTCGTACTCAATCGTTAGTCCCCAGGTAGGCAAACTGGTCCATTAATTTTGGATTTATACAAATGCCAAGCCTAGACAGGACGTTCCGACTACTGGTACTCGTGCCCTTCCAGTTACTACATGCCCGTCGTGAAAACTCACTTTGATGTGATTTGAAAAATATGAAAACATTATAAAATCTTTGAAAAGAAATCATAAAAATTGTGAAATCGTGATCATGATATGCTATCCAGATATGAACTATAATGAACCTCACACATTAACATGTATTTAGTGAAGGTGCTTGCATGTATTTGTGTGTGAAATAAACATGAAACATGTAAATATCATGAATTTTGCACATAAACAATTAAAATTTAATCAACTATAGTATAGGCTCTAAGGGTCTAATAACCTATCCTATATCCCTATAGTCACAAGCTCTGATACCAGTCTGTCACACCCCAACCCGCAGCGGAAGTAAAAGTCGGGGCATAGTTGGGTTATCACCAAAGCTCATGACATTTACTAATAAGTTTCATATTTATTAAATGGAAATTTATAACTTCAAATATTCAAACACAAGGAATCATACAAACACAAGAAAAATCAAACATTGTTCAGAACATAATAGTTATGTTTAATCTTCTAAGGCCATTCCTATGTGTTTCTCTCTTCAGCTTGTTCACCTGTATCATGCGTAAAACAAAACTTTGGGTCAACAAAAGTTGGCGAGTGAATCATAGTAAAACATTTGAAACGGTTGTTATAACCACTTAATATCCACAATGAACACATGACATGATATATATATATACATACATACATATATATATATAT
This sequence comes from Scalesia atractyloides, assembly GCA_947069175.1. Taxonomy (NCBI): domain Eukaryota; kingdom Viridiplantae; phylum Streptophyta; class Magnoliopsida; order Asterales; family Asteraceae; genus Scalesia; species Scalesia atractyloides. The sequence goes on from CAMTDV010000012.1 coordinate 91,368,973, forward strand.
ATATATATATAATCACAAACCACTTAATATCCACAATGAACACATGACATGATCAATGATGAACTTGAGATCAAGGCTCAATCAAACGGAGCCGATCTAATGAGGCACCTGATGCTCAACTCGTATCCCACGAGGAACTGATGGGCCTAATGAAATGATTTCACTGAAATGTTAAAATGTAATCACACATAACCACACAAATAAATACACACATTTGATCACGTAATGATATTAGCACAAGTGTTTGATTAAATAAAACAAATACGACACATGATACACCCCAAAACATGAATAAAAGGGAAATTTGTAAGGATTCACTCACAGTGGGGGCGTTTTCTTGAATGATGAAAGATGCGCACGAATTGAGGATTTTGAACGACGAACAAAATACTAACCTAAAATAATAATGCAATAATTCGATAAATATAAACAAATTAATATTTTGATTAAATACTTTTGCAAGATTTTTAAGTTATTTTTGTAGTTTTCATTGGTATTTTAACACCTTCAAAATTGTGTTTTTAGTATTTTTTTTTATTGATTTTTAACTAACATGTAAATATATAAGGAAAGTAAATAATTAATATAAAAATAAAAATAATATTAAAAAAAACCTTGTCAAGTCTGACAAGGACCTGACCGGTTCATTAGTTACTTAAGGCAGCGTATACGGGATACAAACTTGAGACCTCTCGTACGTGTGCACGCAGCTCTTCAAACTGAGCTACGTGTCTAACCCGTTGGAATACCGATTTTTATTCCTTTTACGTACAAGTTAGGATGTATCAGAAATTCTTTATTTAAAACGATTTTAAAAATCCCCCATTCGGTGCCTTATGCCCATGCTCGAACCCGTGACCTCATCTGAGCAACGCACCCAGCCCTTCCAACTGGGCTGGGTGTCTAACCCGTTGTAATCCTAAATTTAATTAATTTTATTCACTTACTGATTTAGTCCAGAATTCAATTTAATTAAAAAGTTTGAAAAATTGGTCGAACCGGTGAGGGAACCCCGACTCGAACCTGTGCACAAGCGATGTTTTGCACCCAGCCCGACCCGAGTTGGGATGGGTGTCTAACCCGATTAAAACCCACATTTTATTATACTAATATGTTAAAAAAATTCATCTTCTTCATCTGTAATAAAACCCAGATCTGAACCCGCCATGTATGTATACCCAAAATCGAAATGTAGATTACCAACAAGATCATTATAACATGAACAGAGAGGAAGAGGAAAGCTGAGAGATTCATACCACTGGTATAGTCGGACTTTTGGTTTTTTCCGACGGTTAAATTCCAGCGAAGGCAGAATGGGGTTTCCAATGAAACAGGGAGTTGAGCAGGAGTGAAATTGAGGTAGTTAGTGAAGGAAATTGAGCGAGTTTGATAGTAGGATATGATCGGTATTTATAGACTGAAATGGATGCCTTGATTTCAATTTCTAAAACCGAAATTGTGATTGATTGCTTTGCATTATGGTTTGATTGAACCTGATTGATAATTTTACACGGACTGACAGCTAGCCTCGATGATTAGTAGAACTGAAATGAAATCAGCGGGTGTTTTGTTGATTTGAACTTGTAGACGACACGCGAGATTCACATATATACTAGTTGATTTCAAAAATCCTCACAAGGAGTGTGTGTGCCGTAGCGGTGTTGGATGTGTGTGTATACCCTGGAGCCCCGGGTTCGATCCTCGGTTTTTCCCTTTTATTTTTGATTGATTATATTTGAAGTTTATTTTAATTCATTTGTTATTATTATTATTTATTAATTATATATTTTTTAATTCAACCACTTTTTATAAATAAAATATGCTGGAGAAAAAAATACACAATGACATATAAACAAATGCTTGATTCATAAACGATACGGGTTTTCGAAACCCGTTTTACACTAATGTTACAAGAAAGAATTTGCTGGCTGCTACACCCTATAAATCATGCCACCTCTCTAGTGATTTTTGCCACCTTCTTCCTCCTTGGGACACCTGGAGTGCCACTAATCCTTCCCTAATCACTCCTAGACACACTTGGCAACATTTGAAGGCTTGAGGTCATGTATAAATAGTTCCATCCATGAGTCATTCAAACTTGCACCTTCAAAAATCACTCTCTCTATCTCTTGGAGTGCTCATGATCTAAGAGGCCTCATACTTGAAGTTTAGACTTGCCTTGAACACTTGTAAGTGTTCTATCTCGGTTCTTTTCATTCCTAGGCTAGTTATTAGCTGAAAGTCAAGGAAATTGACTTTTGCTTTAACTTTCGGTTCCGACCATTTCGGTCAAGTCAAAGTTCGAATCGAACTTGGCTACGTGACTGTGATAATTAATGTGTTACTCCCTTGCGATGACACCTTCTGAAGATCACGTTAAGCAGGCGAAATGACGAGTCAAAGTTATATTAAATAAAAGTCGAAATGCATATTTTTGCAAATTACGCTAAATGAGTTTCTAAGTATCGAAACCTTAATTTTTGACATTATAACAGCTTATATAACATATTAGAACATGTTTAATCATGCCCAACTAGTTATTCCTACTTAGAGCTCATTTCGCAACCGAAAGTCAATTGACTTCTACTTTGACTTTCGATTCTAACCCGTTTGGTCAGGTTTAGAGCATACATTAAGGTTGTTATATGATATTATTATTATGGAATAACCCTCTAAGGTTATACCATTTGATCATACCATATCATATGATAAGTTTTACGCTAAAGTCCATATAATATGCCTAAAAATACCAAAATTGCCCTTATAACATAAAATGGGTTTTAAAATCAAATGAACTTGTAATCTGACTTTGTAACTGAGTTCATAACATAATGAAATATGTTTTGGCATAATGGACTTGTTATGAACCTATTTGACTACCCGATACCGCAGATGCACGTACGGCTAGTTTTAATAGCATAGAACATATATATATATATACACTAGCCGAATCGGGTCAAAACCTTTCCATATCAGTTCTAATCAGAATACTCGGATATTTGACCCATATTATACGAGTTTTTATACTCAGAAGGGTATAAACCACGTTCTATCAAGTCAACGCTTAATCTAGTGAACCGTACTTATTTATTTAAGTTAACCAGTTAAAGTCAAATGACTTGTATAAGACCCGTTAACATTCTAATGGATCATAGTTCCGTTCATTCTAGACTAGAAGCCTCTCGTAAATTACGCTTGTGTTAGGTTGTTTTAATTAACGGTTATGCTTAGCGTACTTGATTTGTAAAGACTAGCACAGGTAAATACTCTTATCATATTTTATTTTATAAAGGCTTGGGATATGGCATTAGCCGCTTGGTCGGGTATTGGATAAAGGGCGAATGATGTCTGAAACTCAAAATAACCCATTTAAACCCGTTTTGCTTGATAACTTAAACATTGGGTGTTAATATGACAGTGTCCTTGATATCCCAACTCCTTTAATTGCAAATGGCCACGACCTAAGGGCGGGGTGTAGGCATACACCTGACAGACGCAAATGCTATATTTTTGTGATATTGAAAATGTAGTGTGTCGATTAATCATGTATAGGCGTTTAGTTTCCAGTCCCCATATGTATTAACAAGCATGTAAAACTGGTAACAAGAGAAACAGTTTGTCCCAAGTTATTTAAAAATGATATACCAAATGGTATGAAATACTTTTTAAAAAGATTTTCAAAAAAGAGTCGGTTAATTGTATTTACTGGTGAAAACTAACGTATTTTCAAAAGACTAAGCGTAGGTTATATAGCAAATATGGAATAGGCTGGAGCTGCTTGGTTTATGCGTTTTGGAATTTACAACTCCACAAAAGACCCTATTAGTCAAGTCTTATATCTTTATTCAATTCGCCTATGGATCTTTCAGTACGTACAATTTGTATAATTATTTGAACTTTGGACTTTAAAGTTTATACTTTGTATAATTTATTTTAAATTCTCATCTTCCGTTGTGCATTGTGATCATCACACATATATCCCAAGTCCGGGCCCACTGGAAAATCAGGTTGTGAAAGGTTGGTATCAGAGCCAACATTTGCGGGAATTAGAACCTAGCCTTTTGTGTCTAAGCTCAAATATCAGAACTGCAGATTCCTTAGGAAACTGCAAGTCTAGACTTGATCTAAGACTACTCTTATCTATATAGTTATAAATGATTTTTGAGTATATACACTTTTCAGGTAATCATGCCGCCAAGGAGACGAGGAATGGGAAAAGGTCCCATGCAAGAAGGACCATCATAACCTCAACCATCTCACTCACACCAATCACAGAACTCTAGTGGATCATCAGAACCACCAAGACACTCATACTCCCATCACTCCACTCACACCACTCTCACTCCCACCATACTGATGATTCCTTCCATGCTTCAAACTACTTAAATTCCCCTCACCTAAGCCAAACCAACTAGATGACTTGGACCAAGAGATGCCACCATTCGGAACAAATCAGCATCACATCGAGTTATCCAGTGATACTGCATCATATGCAGGTTCGCCATACCATGATCCTAATGAATGAGAACAATATTTTAATCAATTTACTTTCTACTCTACCCCCGAACATCAACCACAAACACCAACATATCCACATCCTCAAACTCCACTTCCTCCACATGATGATGCACCGATGTTACCACACCAGCTAGCGGAGAAACAAGAAGAAGAAGAAGAACAACCACGACAAAGGAAGCATCGTACCGGCGCACGAATGTTGGTATGAGCCGGGGAAAGGACTGGATCTCTTCCACCCTTTCAACCATCATACTCATCAATACCAGAGGACCCCCAAATGGGTGGACTCTCTAAAACTACTCAAGTTATTGTGCCGGCACCTACGGGTTTTGATAACCCTATTCCCACATATCCAAATTTAACTAGATGTGAAAATTCATATGCCGCAACAACTATGGATTATTCTTATCCGGCGCCATCTTACGACCCCTACATTCAGGCGGTCATTTATAACACTCTTTACCCATCACCTTTTCCTCCCGCATATCCAAACACTAGATATCCTAATTATGGATACTAGCATCCGATTGTACCTCCACCATAACCACCTTAGCCACCACAACCATCTCGAGCACCAACCCCTCTCGAAGCAATTTATCAAGCTATAGAGAGGATGAATGAATCCAACGGCAGGTTCAGTGAAGTGAATGAAGAACCAGCAAAATGCATAAGAAATTCTCCAAGCTCCAAGCTCGATCCCTAATTGTTGCAGAAGTCAGCAAAGCTATGGAAGATTTCATGGCTAATTTTAAAGGGCCAGGACCAACAAATCCTAATTCTACATCTATCCCTCCATCTTCTAAACATAAGACTCAAAGTTCACATTATTCCTCTACTAAGAGTGAGGGGAGTGGACAAAGGCGTGTTTTTTCCAAGAAAGAACACCGGAATTCCAAGTAAGGGTGTTCATACTAATATTTTATCTCATGTAAACCTCGCGACTTCATAGAGGAAAAAGAAGTTATCGATGCCATGAAGTGGCTAGATGAAATGGAAACGTTGTGGATATCAGCTGATGTGCTGAGAAAGGCACTATCAAGTATGTGTCTCAATCCTTTAAGAATGATGCTCTGACATGGTGGAAAACCATGGTTCAGTCTACACGAAAGGTCTCCTTATACAGTATGGGATGGGACAGATTTGTTGATCTGATCAAGGAAACCTACTGCCCTCCACATGATGTTGAGAAAGTGGAGTTTCGATTTCCCAACTGTCACCATGAAGAATCTGGATTGAAAGAAAATATGTATCAGATTATAACTCTATGTCCATATTAGTGCCATATCTGATTACACGGAATCCAAACGCATTGCGTGTTTAATTGGGGGTCTAGCACCCGAGATAATAGGAATGGTGAAATCTTCTGAGCCTGCTACTTTCAGATCCACAGTGGATCAAGCTCTCTCACTAACTGAGGATGAAGTGAGATTAAGGATGATTAAATCTGAGGTTGATGGAAATAGGCAGCGTGAGGATAACCGCTTCCAAAACTCGAAGAAAGGAAGGTTCGGTTCAAATAAGAACCCACCAAGGTCTAGTGAACAAATGCAAGTCTTGTGGGAAGCGATAGGTGGGGGCAGTGTGGAACTGAGCGACAGCAAAGGTTGTGGCATATGTAAGAAAACTTGCCACAAGACTCATGAGTGCAACGAAATTAAGAACGTTGTATGTTTTGAGTGTGGTGAGAAAGGCCACATCAGAACCAGTTGCACCAAGCGTGCAACCGAAGGAAATTCTAAAACTGGGGAAGCAAAGAAGTCTAATGCTTTGAGCCTTTCTATTAACTGCAAGAAAGGCGTTGAATGACACGAATGTTATTACAGGTACGTTTCTTGTTAATGACATTTATGCGCGTGTCTTATTTGATTCTGGAGCTAATAAAAGTTTTGTAGATCATAAGTTTAGTGAACTATTAAAATTACCCATAAGAACTTTAGACCATTCGTATGAAGTAGAAATGGCTGATGGCACCATTGAAATAGCTTCTAAGATTCTTGAAGGATGCGCTATATCGATTAAGAACCAATCCATTCCTATCAATTTGTTACCTATGACTCTTGTGGGATTTGATATAGTCTTAGGCGTGGACTAGTTGTTAGGGCATTGATTTTAATATTCTGGATCATGTGTCCTGAGATTTGACCTGGATCACTGATCCATAATGGACGATGTAGGAAGTCTGGGGATTAAGGATCCTTATTATTACCTATGTTAAATAACAATTGTTTCCTATATTTTTAGCTTGTATTCGCAGGTATATTACGAAGTGGACTCGGTGTATGTTGGAATGTCGGGGAATATGCCTATATTCAAGCACATGCAAGTGAAGCAATAGCCGTTATGGGTGATCGTGGGATACTTGCCTATTTTGCGGATAATTAGTTACTAGGATATTCTAATTATATCAGGGGATTTTGAGCTTGATTTAGAACACACAATACGTACACAACTCGCCCACTTGTTGCTCTCGTAATTACTCTCATACACACACAAGAATTCAATTGTAACAAGCTCAAGATCAACCAAAGTAGTAATATTTTTTGTGCAATATAGTTGGTGATCGGTAGTTTCCTTCACCCGAGGATTTTTATGCGGAGATCTTCTAAAGAACAGGCCGAACCGGTGGTGCCAGGTCCTGCGAAGACGCTGGACCCTTTAAGGGGGGTGGATTGTGATATCCCACATCGGTTGTGAAGGGGAACAATGGCTTCATTATAAGGGGCTGGATACATTCACCATCATGACGCGTTTTAAAAACCGTGAGGGGCAGGCGCTGAGGGCGTGCTGGCTGCCAAAGCGGACAATATCATGGTGCGGTTACGCTGGGCTGTTACATGTCGGGGCAATAAATCAGGTTCCGACACAATAAATTAGCCGGAGTTAATGGTGTGGATCTGGTATTGAATGTATTCCATAAACGTTAGGAGAATATTCTTTTGTGTGTTTACTGTGCTAGATTCTTTTTTTTTCCTTACCTCTTTGGAGATCATCTCTTTGACATATAACAATGGAAGTCGCTTATCGAGGTGGGCCCTTTCCCTGCCATGGACTACTAGTCATAGCGCTGGGCAAAGAGAATGTTCGTACTTACGATAGAACCTTGTTCCTTTTACGGGAAGTGGTCCAACTTTCCAATTATGTCGGTCTCTTTACTCTACCAAACTCAGTCTCTCTCCTATTCCAAGCATTTAATGTTGATCAGAGGTCATGTCCTGCATACCTCTGCCGGAACATAAATGGCACGTTGGAAAGGGATGTCATGTTTCCATTTCATGACCAGATTGTATTCCCTTATGCATAAGGCCCATTACAGATTTTGGTTTAGAACGAGCCCAGACGAGGGGCTCAATGATTGACCCTCGTTGTCAGTGTGATCCAGCTATAAAAAAACAGTGGATCTCATCTCGATCTGGAAAAATCGTTGTGTTGTAACAGGATGTTGGCGGTGGTGGCGAAAAAGGGAAACCACAAAGTCCTAATATTCATATTTTCAAGGTTTTTTTTGTCTAGTTTGACTGTGGATGTGTGTTAAGTGTTCAAATCTTCTTATTTTGTTGGGTTTTTATTGGATTTACTTCGATATTTAAAGAGAAAGGGAGAAGGGTGATGAATTTGTTGTTGGTTGTGTGATAGTGACAAAAGATAGCGAATGTGATATTGCTTGTTCTGAAAGGAAAAAAAATTCTCAATGGACCAATCAAATCCTGACATGTGGCAAGGTGTTGAACACTGTTCATCAGCGTATTCTAGTCATATGTATAATAATAATATGGGTGAAGTCTCCCTGGTTTTATTTGTAGGGTTCAAATATTAACACTTTTGAAGAATAACTATAAACAAAACTATACATTGAAACTACAATAGGGAATCTCTTATTCACGTCCTTCTTTGTAACTTCCCTTCACATGTCCTTAAAAGCATTATATTACAAAAACAAGATAACATTATGTTTTTAAGCATAGCATTAAAGGAAATCAATCCACTTTAATGTTATTACACAAATAAATACCAACATAACATGGTCAAAAAGCATACTGTCTTGCATGCACTCCGTACAACTGTCTCCTTCACGCAACCCTCCAACCAACCCTAAAATAAACCATTCCATCAAACAAATTGGGGCCTTCAAGGTTCAACAATGGCAGAGTAAGCACTTTTCTCTCTCTCTCTCTCTCTCACACACACACACAAAATTATATTCATTCATCTCATCCTTTGAATCCACCTTCTTTCTATGCAGATCTAACGGATACTCAAGTTACAATCAACAATCAAGATCTACATCAACATCCACCACAAGCATCCACGTGACCGCACTAGACGGTCTAGTGAACGTCAACTCGCTGTTCACAATAGCGGTGTTCGTGGGCCTGTCTCTCACCACCCCAGGCCAACGCAGCCTGGAGAACCGGTCCGCATGCGACTCGGATATCTCGGTTGCTAAAAAGCTTCTCGTGTTTGAAGTTGTATCGTTTAGTTTCTTTTTGTTCTCATCGCTTGTTGCTCAAGGCTTGAAACTGGCGATTAATTTGCTCAACAGTAAGGATGTTGATGAGGCGTTTAGAGCACATATTAATTTGAAGGCTCTGCGGTTTGGGATGTTGGGATCGGCTCTTGGGTCGGTTATGGGGTGCTTGTTTTTGATGCTTTCGATGGTGAATGTGATTGAGATCCGGTTGGGGATGTTGAGTTGTGGGAGTAGATCTACGGTTAAGGCGGTTGCTTCTATGATTGTGTTGGTTACTTCTGCTCTTTTGATTTATATTTCTACTGCTGTTTATGCTTTTTTGCATTGATAATGTGTTAACCAACAAGTTTATAAAATATATATATATATATATATATTGTTAATTGTAATTTCTGATTTGAAGCTTGCTTGCTTAGGTGTTCTTGATTTGGAATTTGGATTGTGTTTCCAATTTTGACTTTTTTTTGGGTCAAATGGTTGACTTTGTTTCGCTTTTTTCTCCAATTTTGGATTTAAATCTTTAGAAATTCTTGTTTTTATCCCGGTTTAAAAGTAGCTGGTTTAATTTGGTATGACTCAATCTTGTATTTAAATTAATCACTATGTAACTGAAAACCGAAATTCGAGTGAAACTAAACGGTCTCATATGCTTTTTTGAAGATGTTATTGGTATTTGTTTATGTAATGTTTGGTGAAAAAGATGTTATTGCATTAAAGTGGCCGGGCTTGAATTAGGGGCGGTGCCACATAAGCGTTCTAAATTATTTTATGCAACTATTTCAGTTTAAAAATAATTTTTTGTATGTGGTCTTTTAAGGTTTCTTTTTTATTGTCATTTCTGTTAGTTTTTGTCGTTTTCCCCAATTAAATGATGGAATTCCTAATGGAGTTTAGGCATAAAATGACGATTATACCTTTATTTAAATGAGGAAAACGATAAAAAGAGCATAAATTTCTAACCTAGTTTCCAAATTGAATGGGAAATAGCAACAAAAATGAAAATCTCAGAGGCCCAGATACAAAAAGTTTCATATTTTGGACTAAAGTGACGAAAGTGACCTAAACTTTGGGATTATTTGGCATTTTACTCATTTTTGTATGAAGTTAACAATGATAAGTTATCCACAGATGATGATGATGATGGAAGACTAGGTGACGATAGCTAGTTCGATCCTTAATGAGCGGTTTTACCTCACCGTGCCTTCGGGCAGATGTTCATGGGTTCAGCCATAGGTGAGGGTTTTCCCCTATTCGGTATCCCGATGTGATGCATTTCGCAAGTGTGTTGAATTTCTGCAGATACCTTTTGTTATCCTTGGTCTTTTGATTTGTAATTAGTTGTTCAATCAAATCCCAACCCTAGTCTCTTTTCACTTGCCTCCACCATCGCATGCACACACCATGTAGACTACATCTATAACAATTGTTCGATCAGGTTCTCCTGGCTTCTCCCCAACTTCTCTTGGAGATTACCTTCCTCCCTCAATCTTCTCAACTCCAAATCGGTTTTCTTCGGTTTCGCCATGCTTTCAAGTGATAGTCTCATTCACCATGTCAACTTTTATGTTCTTACTCAGATAAAACTATAATTTGAAACACGACCGAATTGAAGAAATCCAATGAACGAACATGATGAATAACCGCTTTGGCGTTGAAAAGATTGGGGGAACCTGGTTGAAAAAAAAAATTGAGGTTCACCGACTTGGGTATATGCAACGGGGGCTGGGATTTGAGAGATTGAACACTAATTATAAATCAAAAGACCAAGGGAAAAAGGATTTAAATATGTTTAAGGTTCAAATTCTACAAACTTTTGGGGTTATTCATAGTTGGTTACATAGTTGCTATTAAAGAAATCTATGGTTTATGATATGTTAATCTCAAGGCGTTGCGATTTGGAATGCTTGGATCGGTTTATGATGCCTGTTTTTTAGGCTTTCGATGGTAATGTGATTGAGATTCGGTTGGGGACGTTGTCGTGTGGAAGAGATTTATTGTGAATGTGGTTACATTTGAAATTTTGGTTTGTTTGGGTGATTGTGATTAAAAATTCAAATCATATTTTTGTAACTTCGTTTTACTTTTGGGTCAATTGGTTGACCATTTTTCATTTGTTTCTCCATTTTTTCAGAACCTATGTTGGAAATTTGGCTTTCAAAGCTTTAGACATTCTTGTTTTTATCCTAATGTAGGAGTGGCTAGTTCATTTTGGTATGACACAATCTTGTATTCAAAATAATGGACTAGACAATGGTCGGGTGTTCATGGGGTGGGGCCACATACATCACAACAAGGTCAAGTGACCCCATATGTTTCAAAAAATCGAGCCTATAAAAACAAATTGGGTGAAAAGTTTATCAATAATTTGGGTGAAAAGTTTACAATTGATGAGGTGTCCCACTAGTAAATGTTTGATACGTAGTTCCTCCACATACAAAGGACCATAACTTTTTTTCCTTGTTCTTTTGATTTATAATTGATCTATAAATGATCGTTTAATTCTCTAAAATTGCAACTCTAATCCGTCTTTCCCTCGAGCACACCAAGTCAGGCACCTCCAGAAACTTTGTTCTATCAGGTTCCATCAGTTTTCTAATTCCAAATCGGTTTATTCATCATGTTCGTCCATCGGATTTCTTCAATTCGTCAGCTTAAAACGATAAATCTTATTCAATTTGTTAAGCTATTAGCTATATATACTCTTAGCTTATAGCATTTACATTGGAATATTTATCTCCTTCTATATAATGCACATATTTCTCTAAACTATGTTAATCTTTCAAAAATATTTCACATCCAAATTTTTTTCTATATCTATTTCTTACTCACAAACAATTATTTTATTTCTTTTTCTCTTTCCTACACACTCAATATAAGTACAGAGGGTTGAATATAAACTTCTAAATATAAAGGTGTACTTTACTTTCTATATATTTTTCTCCTATTATTGAGATTCCAATAATGTGGAGTTTTTGTTGTTTCCTCTATTATTTTCTCTATGTTATATAGAATAGAGGCTCAATGTGAATGCTCTTAATAAACCAAAATATGAAGTGTGACGAAATTAAATGAATCCAATAAAGGACCGTGATGAATAAACCGCTTTAGAGTTGAGAAGATTCAGGGAACCAGGTTAACATGAATTTTGGAGGCGGCAGACTTTGTGTGTACATGCAACAATGAAGACAAGGGAAAGGAGATTAGGGTTGGCATTTGAGAGAATTGGACTACCGGTTATGTCACACCCCAAGCGATGGCGGAAACATTAGAGTGAGACGAAATAGATTGCCCGAGACATCATAACACTATTTGCGACAATATTAAAATCAAAACTCTTTCATTTCATAAATCACATAGTCAATTACAACATAAATCCAAATACAACAAAGATTACAACATAAAACCTAGCATTTAGATGCATTTTATGGCATCCCTACTAAGTTTTCGTAATGTTCAACGTCCTTAACCTGCAACATGTTAAAAGTATAGTTCAACACAAAAGTATTGACGGGTACACAAGTTTTAATTACATAGCATAAATATAAGAGAGTTTGCTCAAATCCCACATGGCCATTGTATACAAGGTAAGCTAGCATGCAATACTAAATGTCAAACCAAGTGTCCACAAGAATTAAGTGTCCCTCACCACAAAGTAACGAGACTAAATAAGAATAAGCTTAACAATACCCCGACGGGCGGCGTGCTACTCCTATAGCGCTAGTTTCGGGCTAGCTAAGTTAATGACAAGAAGCATGTATGTATCTAGCATGAACCTAAGCATAACAATAAGCATGTTATAACGGATCGAGTGTATAAAGTATGTTGTGTGTATATGTGTATTTGGTACGTTAACATGTTACAACCCAATTGTGTAAAAAGGAAAATGGGTCAAGTGTACTCACGGTTTTGCAATCTTCCACTTGGTAATTCCGTGAAGAGTTTTGAAGGATGGAACACCGAGTTATCCTACATAAGGAAAACGTAGGGTGTAAGTATTCGGATGATAACGGAGGATTAAGAATTTAAATATACCAAAGTTGTATACGAGAAAATAATCAGCTGGACTTAATACCCGTTATGACACTATAAATCCCATTTGGGTCAATGTGTTTTCATGGATTAAGATACCAATAGAATCGTAATGAGAAGTTAAGTACTTATGTGATGTAACTTAGTACCATGACGGAAAATCATTCGATTAACATCAAGGGTTCGGTTAGTATATATTTATATATTATATAGTATAAGTAATTATTCTATCATGTTTATCATGGAAGTTCATAGAAGTCATGCATGGAGGTAGGAGGATAACATTCCTTTCACCTCTTTTGTATGTTCACCAATGCACAAGTTGTCACAAGGACAACAAGGATGGTCATGAATAAGTTAAAAATGAAAAATAAGTTGCATAATATTCAAAATCGTCAAGTGAGGGGGTGGATTGAAGGTAGGATAGCTAAGGCTTCTAAATAATCACACACAACCAACTCAAGTCTTGTTTCAGGAACAAGCTTGGAAGGATATAACACTTGTGGGTAAAAACCTTATTAAAACAAAAAGTTTCTCATACTTGTGACCTCAAATATGGTGACGTTCCATATTGGTTTTCCACGGAAAACCTATGGAAACACTCCTAGAGGTGTTCCAAGTGTTAAGAAGAAAGGCAAGAGTAAAGAAGTAAGTAGAGGTAAGTTAGAACTCACTTTGAAAGTCTTAAACTTTCTAATTAGAAGCTGAGTTTAGTGAGGTTTGAGAGGGAATTTGTGTTTGTGAGGTGCAAGTGAGTGAAGATTGAGGTGGTTTTTATAGTTGAGGTTATGGGGTGAGTTAGGTGAGAACTAAATGCAAGAAACACAGTAAACTAACACACTTTTTCCCAATCCATGAGCTGATTACAATATTTTGCGGATTATGCCCTCTGGCGGCCGCGAGAGAAAGGGATGAGAGGTCGCGGGGCGCGAGAGGCTTTAGGCCAGAAACTTAATTGATTTTTTTCACTTTTAGTCCCTGAACTTGGTTTTTCCTTCATTTCATGCTAGAACTTGGTGTTTTGTCATGTTTTTAAGTGTAAAACATATATGTAAGTATATTTTAAGTATCGAGTATGTATGTATGAGTATTTGCGCATATAACAAGTATCGGTTTGTATGTAAACATGTATTTAACGATCGAATGCATGTAAGACAAGTATATATTAAGTATGAATTTTATTACGATCAAAGTCTCGGATTACAAGATTGGAAAAGGAAATACGAATGCGATAGGAATACAAGTTTCCATAAATAGAAATACGATTCACTTTCTAATTAAGGAAAGTACGAAAAAACGAGGTGTTACAGGTTATAAATCAAAGGCCAATGGTAAAAAAAAGTGTGAGAGAGTTTCAAACAATGGCCTTTTTATGTGAAGGGACTCGATATCAAGTGTTTTCCCGCCTGGACAACTTTCATCTGTTAAATCTTCCACCCAAATTATATATATAGGATTAGGTTCAAGAGTGAACACTAGTGTATTTGTGCACTGAGTGAACTAATCCTGGCCATACACGTGTGAAAATCAATAGCCAGGATTTGAAGATGAAATACACTGTGTATTTATGATTTGATGATGAAATCATACCCTATACAAATGTGTAAATCAATGGTCATGATTTATTTACTTAGTTCGCAAATACACTAGTGTTCACTCTAGATATTCACCCCCTCTCTCTCTCTCTCTTCTGTCTATATATATATATATATATATATAGGTAGAGGATCTTCTAAAAAGGGCCCAAAGTGTGAGAAATATTGTGGGTGTGTCCTCAATCTAAATTAATTCAAAAGGGTAAACAAGTAATTTTTTCATTGATCCAACTAATTGATAACCTTACATAACTGCCACCCATTATTATAAAATACGATTTTGTAACAGGTCTACGAAGGAAGTATAGTGTTATATCATGTATATTGTTATGTATTCTGTAACAGGTCTATGATGAATATATATGTTATAGTGTTATATATTTCTAGTAGCAGATTTATGATGGATGTTAGTGTATAGTGTTATATATTTCTGGTAGCAGGTGTGAACATAGAAAAAACAATATGGTAATTTTTTTTAAGAATCAATATATCAATAGTTGATTGTACTCAACTCTATAAGCTTTTCATCTCCTCACGATGGCTAATTCTTGATTTCTCACAAAGAATAAAATTTTATTATTCATCAAGGATTTCACAGATGGAAAACGACGACGGGGTAACGTGTGATCTTTTTTATTGTAGCATGTCTATGTTGTTTTATATGTAGACGTACATGGAGGAAATTTATAAAACCAAAATGTATTTGGTGTTTTTAGTTATACATGTGTATAGTTGTCGCTCAAAGTTATTTTTTTTCATTCGTTTGCCATCATGAGAAGATTTGGGGTTGTAATTTTTCATCGTAGATATATAGTGTTTTATGTGTAACAGAGAACGTATTTTTTTTTGCTGGAGTAATGAGATTTTTTTTGTAGGGTTCTTGTTAGGCAATGCCATGGTGTTCTTATATATATTTAAGGCGTTTTCCTTTTTATTGTGCATAGTTTTGATGTTCTATTTTTTTTTCCTATAGGGTTATGGTGTTTTAATATAACTAGGGAAAATATGGTGTCTTGTATACATTTAAGGTGCTTGCTTTTTTATTATGCATAGTGTTGCCGTCTGTAGATCTTAGAAAAAACACCATTGTAAGAAAAAACATAGAAAAAACACCATGGACTAGAACATCCAATCGAAACGTAATTTTTGTCTCTACATAAGTATAACAATATGGTACTCATATTAAAGATAAAAAAACCGTCGTTATTATTGTGTAATTTAAAAAAAAGAGTTACGTATAAAAAATTATTGACGTTTAAAAACGAAGAGGGGATTTGCATGTGCATTGTATGTGACTTTCTAAATTTAAAAATGTTAAAATCACCTTTTACCTTTATCTAGAAAATTAATTATTTTAATGCAAATACTATTTACAATATTGCTATCAAATCTCAACCATTAGATTAAAGATCTAATGGTTTAGATTCTTTCTTACCATTCTCATAAAAAAACACATTTTTATAATAACTTCACCCAATATATAGAGAGGGGGGTAAGAATTCTCAACCATTAGATTAAAGATCTAATGGTTTAGATTTTCTTTTACCCTTCTATAAAAAACATATTTTTATAATAACTTTACCCATATATATATATATAATAGAGAGAGAAGAGGGGGGTAAGAATTCCTGTAAAAAGAAAAAGTTTCAAATAAGAATTCTTTGTAAAAAAAATTCAGCCAATAGATTTATGTAAACATTGTAAACTCAACCACAACCATTCATCTAATTAATTCTCATTGTAAAAACCACTTTTTTGTGTTAGAAGGTTAATAATATCATTTTACCATTTCTTTTCTCTGAGAAAGGATAGCTTGCATGCACGTCGTTTCTAAAGCCTATAACCTTGAAACTCTGTTTACATAATAAGCTGTCAAAATATCCACTTGCTTCTTATTCAAAATTCTCATAAAACGTTCTCTCTCCAAAAAAAGTTATCCTGTCACGTTTTCTCTCTCCAAAAAAGTTATCATTTCTCTTGAATCCTAAACACGTGAAAAAAAAATCTCACAGTCGCATGCAGTTTGAAACTTTCAAAAAAAAAAGGATTTGTTCAACATATAACTCTTTTCGCAAAACAACTCTTGTCACAAAAAGAAAACCATATATTTTAGCAGCCATAAATCAGGATCTGTTTACAAAACGTTAAAAATCATTAGGGTTTAAAGACCCTTAAATGTAACAGTCTTTAAACCAGAAAACACTTCACTGGATGAAAAAAAAAATCAGTATTTATATGTTTGTTTTTCACTTCCCTATTTGGTTATAAAACGCCAAAAATGATTAATTTTTAAAAGAACATTAAATGTAACAGTTTCTAAACCTTAAAAAAAAGAATTCATTGAATGCAAAAAACTTAGTTGTTATTACATGTATGTTCATGAAACGTCAAATTCACTGGATTTTAAAAAGAACATTAAATGTAACAGTTTCTAAACCTGATAAAGACTTCGTTGAATGCAAAAAAAAAACTAATGAAAACGTCAAAGTCATTGGAATGTAATAGTTTCTAAACCTGATAAAGACTTCATTGAAAGCAAAAAAAAAAGCTGATAAACAAAGGATCTTCGATGGGAACATTAAAATCTGGTGTAACCAGCAACCCTGGTGTAATATCATCCATGAATGAAAAGAGAAGATAACGAAAGATTAAGGTGAAAGATGAAATCCAAAAAACTCTTAAGAGTATGAAAAGAGAAGATAACGAAAGATTAAGGTGAAAGATGAAATCCAAAAAACTCTTAAGAGTGTGTATATATATATATGGAATTGAAAGATTAACGGAATTGGCATGTTTCAAAAATGTCATGGACGAAAATGGTACAAATTTGAAATTTGGTCTGAACTGACATAATTGGACAAACCATAGAGACGAAAATGATAGTTAACTCTCTCTCTCTCTCTCTGCCTCTCTCTCTCTATATATATATATATAAGAAGTGATATTGACCATTGGATGAGTGTGTTTGATGATTGAGATCATCTTTGTGACAATCTGGTAATATGTGTGTCTTAAAAACAGGTTAATTTAATTGATTGAGGCTAAATCTGTTATTTAACTTGTTCTAAATAAGGAAATAATTTTTAATCATATAACACCTCCACAATTGTCGCGATATTCTCTTTCTCTCTCTCTCTAATCCCTCACCCTAAAAACACCATATCATACAAAAATAGTGATAAATCAAATCTAGGGTTTCGTTGTTTATTCTTCTTTTAGAGATAAATATGTGTTTTCATGGGTTTTCTTTAGAAGACTTGAAAGGTGTGTTTGGCATTGTATTTTAGTGGTAAAGGTTTTGTTTTTTTACATTGATATTGATTTAATGATTGACGTGTTAAAGTTATATTGTGATTAGATCCTGCATATACATGTATTTAGTATGTTTCATTGAAGTCATTGTGTTTTTTTAAGTTTGATCACAATACTGTGTTCTACTATACTTGATGTTGAATACTATATGTGTTCATATTAGTGTGTTTTAGTGATAAAACACAATGTGACGAACTAATGACAGGCTGCTAAAGCACAATATCAAGAATTTGCTTACGGTAAAACACAATGTGACGAACCAGTTACAATTACTGACTATTAAAACACAACGTAGATGTGTTCATAATAGTGTGTTTTAGTGATAAAACACGATGTGACGAACGAGATGAAATATGAACTGAATGTGAATATGGTGTGGCGATTCGGAGAGTGTATAGTTCTAGAAACCCTGCGCGGCACAGGAAACCATACCATCAGAATGTTACCAGGTCACTTATTAGGCCTTCCACTCCTCACGCAGTGGCAAGACAAACCTAAAAGCACAGTTCTAAGTAACCATGCGCGAGAAAAGGGAGCAAAGCATCCTAACTTCATTTAACACCCATGCGCTAAACCGCGCAAGGGTACAATTAAGATTGAGTTAAGAGAAACTATCAAAACTCCTAAGTTTTGTACACAGACATTTTCACGCGTAGGTAATACAGAGCTGGGCTAAAGGAATCTTTTTCCGTTATAACCAATCGGACACGTGGCAATAGATCAAGGATCCATAGTCGTGGATCTTCTAGAAGCATGAAATGGCAATCGTGCAGGCCTCTATTCGATTGTAACCGAATGTGGCGTGGCAGCATCTAAGACGTCCATCTTACACGTGATGAAAGCACGATCTCCATAAAAGCCCAAAGAAAACCATTTTCCACGTGGCTTCTACCCTGCCGTCGATCGTTTTCCAATTCGTGTGCATGGATGGAAATGTAACCATAAACGGTGGGAAAATATTCGGTTCGTTAATTCTTGGCGCCCAAATTTCTAACGATAAATAGAAGACTTGAGGTACAAGCTATTCATTCACTCTCCGCTACTTACACTTACTTCATCTTCTTCAAGTTACTGTACCTATTCTCACGCTGGAGGGTGGTCATGGAGAGAACCCCATTCTCCCTGTGGTGAGACTAACGGCGGTTTTCTGTTTTGCAGTGATTTCCGACGAAGTTTTTTCCATCGACGATCAAACAGGAGATTAACCCTTGTATGCAGAAACCATGTCCCAGGTCTAGATCTATTCCGATAGTTCTCGGTTTGGTGTTTCTTCATTGGCGCCCACCGATCATTCTTCTTTTAATCTTCATCTCTTGTTTGTCTTTTACGACCTTCAGTTTTCATGGCTGATGGTCCGTCGAGTTTGCCACAAGATCCTCGGGCCGAGATCAGGAACACAGTTCATGTTTCTCGGATCGACGGACAAGTGGAGGAAGAATTCTCCTATTACCATAACGCCTTTTGATAAAAACATTGATTTATATTATAACCATTGATAACTGTTGCATTTGAAATCAAAGTGATAGTTTTAGTTTCCTTAGATTTTTCATTAGTTAGTTTAGGGTATAATGTATCCATAATTAGAATAATTATCCAATTACCATAACGCCTTTTTGATAAAAACAACTAATTGCCACATGTAAAAAAGATATGGTTTCTTACACTTTGTAGAAAAAGTTGGCATTGTAGCCAACTCCTATTCTATATATAATTTGCAATTCATTCCCTCTCACCATTCACTTTGCCCAATCAAACGCTACTAAGTGGGAGCCTTACTTTTTTTTTTCTTTTTGTCTTTTACTTTATATTTTCGTTTACATGTAAGCCTTAAACTTCAATAAAGTTACTTTCTTCCCTTCTTTGGCGACTAAGCCGAATGTCAGTACTGTACTGATACCGTTGCAACATGCGGGGTAAAAAATAATAAAGTTATCATACAATCCCTAAATTTCAATCAAGTTACTTTTTTTCTCTTCATTTACAGCTAAATCGAGTGCTAGTATTGTACTGATATCGCCATAACGTGTGGGGTAAAGTACTAGTTATTATTAAGAGTCAAATTGCAAAAACTTATATATATTCAAATTTTGGTTACATAGTTGCTATATAAATAAAATAAAAAGAAGGAATATTTAGTTTAAGATGTGTATTTTTAGATCAAATTATGAGCCAAACTGTTAAAGCATTTGCATCTCTTCCACCATTTTATATCTTATAATGTAATTAAAACTCATACTTTTAAAAATTTATCTCTCATTTTAAAAAACTCTCCCACATTCCATCCACCATTATTTATCTTTATTTCACAAAAACTTTTTTTATTATAATTCTCGTTTACACTCAATAATTTGATAGATGATAAATAGTAGCTTTATCGCAATTTTAAAAAATTTAAGGGTCATCATCATCATACTCTGTAAATCCAACAAATAGTAAAGCTAAGATAGGGTCTCAGGAGATTAAGATATAGACAGTCTTACCTCTAGCCCGAATGAATAGAGAGACGGTTTCCATGAGACCCCTGACTTGATAGTAGCTTTGCATCAAACCTTGGACATAAGGCAGATGACACTCAGCAACCAAGAGAAAGGCCGATTAGTGCATGTACCCCAAGTATTTCGGCTATCAATGCCACCACATGTTGCATGATTAATTGTCTGTCGCTTTTAATGTTATTTTCACGAAATTAGTAAAATAACGTTAATATTAGTGCAATTTCACTCCCCCAGCATCCATATATATACACACACATTATATGTACACACCGCAAACCGGACGTATAAAAAACCCACTGAAACCAAAATATTTAAGAGTGAGGTAAAGAAATGGTGGAGAAGATGTAAAACCAAAATAAACCCCTTGAAAAGTTATAATTGAACCAAAAAATTGCTACTGATTTTAGCTTAAGCACCCTATAAAATACAAATCATCTAATTTGGGTTTTTCCTCTGTTAGTTCTGCTTATTGATTGTTTGCTAGCTACATATGCATCTTTAGACGAAGAAGATGAACAACAACAATACCATCACCTTAATAAAATCAACCAACCCAATCAAAACCTTCATCCACATTTGAGAAAAATTTATTCTCATCTCTCCCACAATCACAGCCTGTTATCGTATACGAGCGTCGCTAAAGAAACTGTTGATAAATCCGGTGATGATTAGGTGAAGTATGATAATAGCTTTAAAAGTGCGCGCCCACTTAGTCAAGAGGTTCGTCACTTCTACTATTGAGGCAACGAGTCTACATGAGGTGCATCACAAAGGCAGATTTTGTGTTTTTTATTAAGTGTACATAGATTTATTAAGTGTACATAGACATAGAAGTTATTTATGTTTTAAATCTTATGCAAAGGTAATATATAAAAGAATACAACTTTCATAGATACCAAATATTGATACACTTTCTTTTGGATTACTTGCAGCCTACTTCTTCAACCAAAGGGAAACCATCAAAGTTGCACAAGAGGAAACATCAAATTGGATCTTGTATTTCGAAAGGAGATCAAAAGAGATGGAACTTGCAGAACTTCGATCCAAAGGGTTTCTTACAAAAGCCGAAACACAAGCCAAATATGGTTGCTGAGCAAGTAGTGTTGTATGTGTAAACTCTTTTAAATCACATTTCTATCTTTTTTTTTTCAAATGTCAGTTTTGTGTAAACTTTCTTCTTTTAAATGAAGAAGGTTGAAAATATATTTTGTTTCCGTTGCTAAATTGTGTATGTGGTATAGCATTAATGTTTCTTGATGGATGCTTGGAGTATCCCTTGTAAGATTAATTATATTATTATTGTAATAGTTAATCTTTTATCCATATAATCATTTAGATTATATAAGATCAAAATATATTAATCCTATTATGTAATTAGTTGGTAATTGTTGATTGACCATATTACACTTATTAACTAATTAGGGTTTCCACTTGGTTGTATATATAAGAAGATTACTAGAGAGGTAAAAGGTTACACAACCTACTTATTCATAACATCATAAAATCGCCCCTCTCTCCATCTGAATTCGGTTATCATCATCATTACTTTACACCCTAAGAAGGAACCAGATCATCCTGACAAGTATGTCGAATTCCATGGTTGTGTCTCTGACTAGATTCTCTGCTGGCCAGTCTTCTGTTACAGGTATTTCTTTTATGTTTTTCATTACATTTAAACAGAACTAATCAACATGTGGTATCAGAGCATATGTTGATAAATCAGTTTTGTTTTGTATCCATGAAATCTGGAAACAGAATTTTGAAAACCTAATAAATTTCGAAACCATGTTTCGAAATCACTGTTCCAAAATCACATAACTTGTGAATTAAAGATCGGATCTTATGGTTAATGGTTAAATCACTATTCCGAAATCCATATTAATATATTAAAATCTTCAGATTTCAGATTCTAGGATTCTCGTTTTATTTTTTTAGGGTTCATCATGTTCTTATAAGATTCAAAAAAAATCCTATATTTGGGAATGAATTTCGGATTATTGGGTGTTTTCCTGTTTTGATCTATTTTGTATAATTTAAATTATTCGAAATCTGTTAGTATTATAAATAGATATTATTTTCGAAATAATTCGATAAATCTAATCAGCACTAAACAGATAATAGATATCCGATAATCCCTTAAATTTCAACCTTTTCAACTTATCACAATTGACAGCTATCAATTAAGGGATTTCGAATCTTGGAGAACACGTTTCGGATGAATCTGAAACCCTATTTGAACTCACCATTTTGGATAAATCCAAAATCATTCGAAATCACCATCCGAAACTCATTCGAAATAACACATTCCGGATAAATCTGAAACTCTTCCAAAATCCTATTCGAACTCACCGTTTCGGATAAATCCGAAATCATTCGAAATCACCATTTCAGAATGATCTCATCTGAAACTCATTCGATATAACACATTTCATATGAATCCGAAACCTATTCGAGATTACTGCATTTCGGATAAATTTGAAACTTATTCGAAATGTAACTTATACGAAATCTAAAATGTTCTCAAAATATCAAGTTTATCTGAAATCCCATTACTTTATTAGGCAGTTCTTGTGAACTAAATTTCAAGTTCGATCCGGAATGTGCAAACACTTAATTAATTAGAATCAGATAATTTTTTAAACAAAAAAATAGCTTAACTTGAATGAGCTTGTGGTGTATCACTTCTGTCCAAAGGTGATTTGATGCATCTATTTATTGTTTATGTATAATAAAAGCTATGTTAATTATACATTACAAACATGAATGTCTTATTTCTGCCCCAAGCTAATCTAATTCATTCATGTCTAGCATACTTAACAAGTGCATAACTAAGGTGATTGTCTCATTTCTTGCCAAAGCTGATTTGTCACGGTTACTTTGCACACATGCTTAGATGATTACACTTCTGCCCAAAGGTGATTTGTCTTCATTTAAGTAGAATCTTTTAACTAAGTCTATTATTTTGATGTTAGTAATAGACATTATCATAGCTTCATAATTAAAATGGTCATTACTTATGCCTGCCTTAGTGTAACTTGACCTTAGATCACATTAAGACTTCTTTCTTCGTATCATAATTCGCTCATATAATTTCCACTCTCAGTACCCAATTGTGGGATTCCACCATTGACTGGTGATAACCTTACTGCATGGAAAGACTCCCTCATGCTTACTCTTGCTTTGCTGGATTTCAGTTACGGTATAAGAGAGAATAAGCCTGCAGACCTCACTCCTCAGAGTACCACTGCTGAGTAGTTGACTCATGAAAAATGGATTAGGTGTAACCGCATGTCTCTCATGTTCATGAAGCAATCCATAAGCAATACAATTCGAGGAGCCATTCCTGATTCTGATGATGCTAAAACCTACTTGGCTTATGTGGAGGAATAGTTCAAGGGAATGTCTAAAGCACACGCGAGTACTCTAATCCTCAAGCTGGTGACTACTAAGTATGATGGGAGGAGCGGCATCCGTCAACACATCATGATGATGAACGACATGGCCCATAAGCTCAAGGGATTAGACATGGAAATCAGTGATGGTTTTCTCGTTCACTTCATCATCACTTCGCTTCCTTCGTCCTATGAAGCATTCAAGATTAATGACAACACTCAAAAGGACAAATGGACGATGAGTGAAATGATCGCCATGTGTGTGCAGGAGGAAGATTGTATGAAGATGGATCATAATACTGATGTTGCACACTTAACTACCTCCAGCTCTAAGAAGAGGAAGAACACTTACCCAATGAATGATGTTTCTAAAGTCCAAAAGCCAAATCCTAATATAAGTGCACCTTCTAGCTCTAAGAACTCCTTAGGCAAACCCTACTGCAAGTTCTGTAAAAGGACAGGACATAAGTAGAAGGAATGCCCTAACTTTAAGGAGTGGTTGGCTAAGAAAGGTAACGATTATTTCATGATAAATGTTCCCGCTAATTCTTGGTGGTTTGATTCTAGTGCTATGACTCATGTCACTAACTCTACTCAGGAATTCCTTATAATTCGAAGGCTGGGAAGAAATCAAAGAACACTTAAAGTAGGGGATGATAGAGAATTAGAAGTGAGGGCCATTGGAACTTTACAATTATTTATGAAAACTAGTTTATGCATTAAACTTTATGATATCTTATATGTTCCTGAGGTACCTCGAAACCTTGTATCAGGATCAAAGTTAGACATAGGCGGTTTTGATATTGCTCATGGTCATCGCAAACTCTCTATTCTCTGTGATTTTGTGGTTTATGGTACTAGCTTTTGGATGGTGGTCTCTATAGATTAGAACTAGATGATGGCTTTTCCAAATCTTTGTTGTCATATAATATTAATGAATCATTCACAAAGATGAAACAGAATCGAGACTTAGAGACTTCATCCATGTTGTGGCATCAACGTTTAGGCCACATCTCAAGAGAACGATTAAATCGACTCGAAAAGGATGAAATCGAGAGGCAGTGACATACTTTCATTGACATCCATGTTGTGGCATCAACATTTGGTCACATCTCAAGAGAACAATTAAGTCATCCATGTTCTAATGACATTAGCGAATATTGACATTAATGGTCCTTACCAAATCGCTGGCATAACTGGACATACTTCATTTATCACTTTCGTTGATGATTATTCTCGTTACATGTAATTGTATCTAATTAAGGAAAAATATGAATCTCTTACAACTTTTAAAGATTATAAAGCTGAAGTTGAAAAACAACTAGATCGTCAAATTAAAGTTGTGAGATTAGATAGAGGCGGTGAATATTATAGTAGACATACTGATGTGGTCAAGCTCTTGGTCCATTTTATGAGTTTTGTAAGGGCCATGGGATTCTAAACTAATACACCATGCCTGGTACACCTCAGCAGAACGGTATCGCTGAACAAAGAAACTGTACCCTTATGAACATGGTGCGCAGTATGTTAGCCAACACTAATTTACCATTATTCCTCTGGACTGAAGCGTTAAAAGCAGCTGTTCATATACTCAATAGAGTTCGTTCTAAGTTTGTCCTTAAAACTCCTTATGAACTTTGGACAGGAAGAAAACCGAGTCTTAAATATATGAAAGTAAGGGGCTGCATTGCTGAAGCGAAACTTTACAATCATTTCCTAAGGAAACTTGACCATAAAACAGTTACATGTTTCTTTATCGGGTATCCTGATCACTCAAAGGGTTATCGTTTCTATCGTCTTTCCCATGTCACCTGTATTGTTGAAACCAAGCGTGCAGCGTTCCAAGAGGATTTCAAGGTTAGTGGGAGAAGCACCAACCCTTACGAAGAATTGCAAGAAGTACAAGATGCGGGGGGAGACTCGTCGCTTACCATAATTTTGTTTACTCCTCTTGTACCTGATGCAACAACTGCACCTGAATTTATTGCACCAACTCCAAATTCATCTCCACAATCAGAACCCATTATACGTCATAACGAACACACATCGAACGCTCAAAACCAAGACAACGCTAAACCCGATAATAACTCAGGAGGTCATCTAGGCAAAGAAGGCCTACTAATTGGGATGATTATGTTACCTACCTGACTGAAATAGATGCCGGAAAGCTCAATGATCCTATCTCTTATAATGAAGCCATTAGTAGTGATCAGTCTTCTGAATGGAATATAGAAATGATTTATGAGCTTGAATCCATGAAGAAAAATGACGTTTGGGATTCGGTATAATTACCTAACAGTGTCAAACCCGTAGGATGTAAATAGGTATTCAAAACAAAACTGGATCCGAATGGGAATGTTGAACGCTACAAAGCGAGATTGGTTGCAAAAGGCTACACTCAGAAAGAGGGAATTGATAATCAAGAGACGTTTTCACATGTCTCTCGTAAAGGTTCATTAAGGATCGTTATGGCCCTAGTAGCTCATTTTGACTTAGAGTTGCATCAGATGGACGTTAAAACCGTTTTCCTTAACGGAGACTTAGACGAAGATGTTTACATAAAACAACCTGAAGGCTTTAAACCTGAAGGTCAGGAGCATCTGGTCTATAAGTTGAAGAAATCCATTTACGGGTTAAAACAAGCATACGTCAATGGTATCTTAACTTTGATGAAGTTATGAAGAAACAAGGTTTTGCAAAGAATCAAGTGGATCAATGCACCTACTTCAAGATGAGTAGGAGAAACTTTACTATACTTCTCCTTTACGTAGATGATATTCTATTGGCAAGTAATAGTTTAGACATGTTGCATGAGTCAAAGCGGTTACTCTCGCATAACTTCGACATGAAGGATCTCGGAGATGCTGCATCGAAATTCACCGCAATAGACACTAAGGGATCTTAGCATTGTCTCAAAAGGCCTACATAGATCGTGTCCTTACACATTACAACTTGCAACAATGCAAACCCTTAGTCGCTCTAGTAGTTAAGGGAGATGTTTTCGGTTCATTCCAATGTCCGACAACAAAGGTTGAAAAGGAGCAAATGAGCCAGATACCTTACGCGTCAATAGTCGGGAACCTGATGTATGCTCAAGTCTGTACTCACCCAAATATCGCTTATATTGCTGGAATGCTAGGTCGTTATCAGACTAATCTTAGCCTAGATCACTGGAAAGCAGCTAAGAAAGTACTTCGATATATGCAAGGGAAGAAAGATTATAAACTGACTTATAGAACAAGTGATCATTTAGAAGCGGTAGGCTATTCTGATTCTGACTTTGCCAAGTGCAAAGATGACAAGAAATCCACTTAGGGCTATATCTTTATGTTAGCAAGCGGACCTATCTCATGGAAGAGTTATAAACAACAGTTGACCACAACTTCCACAATGATGGCAGAATACATTGTTGTTTATGACGCAACCTGTCATTGAATGTTGCTTAGGAATCTGATCACTAGACTCAAAATTGTTAATTCCATTTCTAGACCATTGAAGCTTTACTGTGCTAATTCAGCTGCCGTTAGTTTCTCGAATAGTAGTAGTTCGCCTGAAGCTGGTTTATATCTCAATACAAAATACTTGTTCGTACGTGAACGAGTTGAGGAAAATAATCTTTGTATTGAGTATATTAGTACTAAAAATATGTTTGTGGATCCAATGACTAAAGGTCTCCCACCTAAAGTTTTCGAAGAACATGTTTCGAGTATGGGATTTACGAAAGACCTTATTTAATACATATTGTACTTACTTATGTTTTAATTAATGAAATTTCCTCAGTTTGATTTTTTATGTCTCTAACATATGTTCTGCCGGTGTAATGACATATAGACAAATATAAATACAAATCAAACGCTAAAGAGTTCATTTGTATATTTTGATCATAACTGTTAAATTTTAAATTGAAGTTGTAGTATGACTAATGGGGGTCCTGAGTCGAATAATGATTCAGCGGTTCTATTTCGCTGCTATGGTTCTTGGTTTAAGGCTAAAATGAGCGTTAACTACTGATCAGACTAATCTAATACTCATGATAAATCATTAATTTATAATGGAGAATGTAAGATTTAATATATTATTATTGTAATATTTAATCTTGTAGCTGTATAATCATTTATATTATATAAAATCAAAATATATTATTCCTATTATATAATTAGTTGGTAATTTGATGGACCATATTACCCTTATTAACTAATTAGGGTTTTCTCTTGGGTGTATATATAAGAAGATTAATAGAGAGGTAAAAGGTTACACAATCTAATTATTCATAACATCATAAAATCGCCCCTCTCTCCATCCGAATTCCACCCTGAATTCGGTTATCACACCCTGAGGAGGAACTAGATCATCCTAATAAGTCTGTCGAATTCCATCGCTGCATCTCTGACTTGATTCTCTGTTGGCATGTCTGATGATACAAGTATTTCTTTTATGTTTTCCATTATGTTTATACAGAACTAATCAATATCCCTATGGCTCACTTTGGGCTTTGGTTTTGACCTATATCATAGCAATCTTAGTCACAAATGATTCTTACCGTTCGTATGGCCTTGTAAACATTTTTTTTCAATTATTGAAACCGTCCAAAACGGTTATGCATATGTATTATATTAATATAATGAACCATATTTTATTAGTTTAAAAAATGTAATACAAACTAACATTTTTAAAACTGTGGTTAACGGTTCATCTAGAATTTTTGTCACAATCAACTAAACCAAGTTGCGAACACTCCAATCACTTTGTCGTTTTTTTAAGATCCATGCTGTATGATGAAACTTTACTTTTCCTCATAAAAGTTGTGATGAGCATAATCTTTTTAATGGGGAGGTCTTAAAGATGCGATTAAACGGAAAGTCAAAAAAAATCAACGATCATAATGTTGTTGATCATGAGGTCTTAGCATACAAAAACATCGAAAAGTTATGATTCTTATATATAATTTGAATTCCCATAAAGATACATGGTGATGAAACAAGATGGTAATAGAAAAACAGGATTCAATAGATGTCAAGGGGTATCCTTGGTTGCAAAGGCACCACCTTTCATCATCTGCCTAAACTCATTATAATTGACCATCCCATCTCCATCCGCATCTACCTTCTTCACCATGATCCGGAAATCCTCAATGGTTCGGCCTTGTTCCAAGCCAAGTGAAGTCAAGACCGACCTAAGCTCCTCAACCGTTATGAACCCATCTCCATTCTTGTCAAAGACATTGAATGCCTCTTTCATATCCTCTTCTTCGTCCCTCTCCTCCGTTATTATTGCTTCATACAACCTCTCAAACTCCTCCAAGTTCACCGACCCATCACCATCCGTGTCAATGTGATCAATCATGTGTTCAAGATCCTTCTCGGGTATAACAAACCCGAGGCGTTCAAGAGAGTGGGATAGTTCTTGTTTGGTGATCTTGCCATCACCATCATGATCAAACATTTGGAAAAAGTGATGGATCTCGGAGAGATCCATCAAGAGAGGTTGAAAGAAGGATCGCGAGGAGAGGGACTAACAAAGATAAATGATATATGTAAGAGAGGGGAGTGGTGTTAGAAATTGATTTGGATTAGTAACATTTATATACAAAGATGGATTTAGAAGCTGGTGGGAGGGAGGAAAATAAGGAGTTTGGAGGAATGTAATAAGGGATGGATTACCATAATTGTAGAAGATTGTTTGGTGTAAACTTTTGAGGGTTTTCTATGTGAAGACCAAAATAGATATATGAATGGTTAGTTATTAGTCTTTTTCTGTTCTAGACAAATAATATAATAGTAGGTCAATATGGTTCATTGCTTTGTTTGGTCAAATTGGTTTTCTGATGTGGTTAATTGTGATCAGTCTCTTAAAAAGATATTTCCTCTTTCTTATGTAAATTATAGAGTTTGTAATTCAATCAACCTTAAAAATTTGAAGGTAACCATGAACCTAACCTCTTATAGTTCAGCCAAAAAGCAAATTTGTTTATTAAATGGGTTCTAGCTTAAGCTTGCTTAAAGTCAATTTGATTTAAAGATTTAGCAAGTCGGTCTTTAGTAGCTCACAAACAAGTTAACTCGTTTGCATCATTAAACAATACCACATGCACAAAATACAAACTTCATGCAAGCATGAATAATCAGGGCCGGCCACCGTGGCGGATCTAGAAAATATTCGTAGGGGTAACGAAATCAAAAAAACGTCAAAAAATGTCAATTTTTTCCAAAATTTACACTACCGCCGGAGCGCCAAGTAGCGGAGGCTACCCCTTCCCCTAGGTACACTCACCTACCCAGCAGCCACCAAGGGTAGACCTACAGTCCAAGGAAGATGGGCGGGCGCACCCTTAGAAAAAAATCAGTGTAGCATATGCGTTAAAATTCCAAGCGCCCCCATAAAATTTTGCACTCGCATCTCTTGAACTTTTGAACCAACCAGATGAAGCACGAAAGCGAAAATAAAAGTGAAAACGGCATCCGAACATTTTCCGGCCGTTTTATCCGGTGAACCCTGCATCTAGAAGAAAAATGAAATAGGGTGGAGGTGATGATGAGAATACTAATTTGAAGTTCTTGATAATCTATTTTTCTTTTATGAGAAAGAGTAATATGGGTGCATGGGGAAATGTAATAAATTAATATTTAACAAATTATAATCTCTGAACTAACATTAAGTGTATTTAATTCAAAGTGAATATTTTTACTATTAATATTATTAGTATTACGTATTTAATTCACACTTAATATTTACTATTGCGCTTTCATAAAAAGTTTCACTTTGATATCGAAATTCCATACATATATAGACGTAATCATTAAAATAAGCACAAATATTGTTGTATTTTATGATTATTTTTCTAATAAATTTATTATTTTTTCTAATAGACTAATAGATTTCAAGATGTTTTATTTTTTGTTATGTTTATTTATATTTTTAAGTTAATTATGAAATTATATGTTTCTTAAAAAATATATGCATATAACTAGTTACTAGACATTTTTTATATCATAGATATGTAAAAAAGTTGATTAGGAAAAAAATACAAATGTGTAATTATTCTATTACGTCCCTCGAGTTCTTGTTCGGCCACTAAGAGGAATGATAGAGTAGATAGAGAAGTCCAAAACCAGAGAGATAAACTGAAACTTATTACTAGATTAACATGCACTTAAGGAATATGAGTGGCATGGAACGATTTATCAAAACTTGTTGCTAGATTAGTTATTAGATTATTGAATTAAACATCTGTTTTGGTCGACGCAACAAGTTTTACGTGACCCGACCTGTACCGAACCGTACCTTTTTTTATATATATTTAGTGATAGACAACCAACTACAAAAAATTCCGCCCCTCATGAAAAAAATTTCTGGGTCCACCACTTAGTACTATATATATTTAGTCTTAAGATAATTACATAATTTGTCAGATTATTGATTAGATTATTTGATTATTCAATTTTTTTTATATTTTTAATTATTATTATTTTATTTTATTTTTTTGCTTTATTTAGCATACTTTAGATTGTTAAATGTTAGCTTGAAACTTATATGATTTTCAGACACTTAAGGATTCCAAACAACAAAAGGCCAACATGGGTATGGGTTGAGGGGAAAACACTCTTAATGAGGAGTAGATGTGTACAAGTGGTGAAGCTTAGGATACAACAATCTGGTGCAAGACTTGTGTTTTCATTCACTTTCTATTTGGTTTACATTGTTTACAAGCTTAAACACAAATCACACCTGCTTTGATGGTATGCAATGTGCCCAGTGACCATTCATGCCCAGGTTTGAGCCAGCGTACCACTCTCTAATCAGGTTTTTTGCTTCTAAACATCATGTGTCTTTTACTTTATTTTACTACTTTTTATATATGTACCTTTAATGTTCTATTATATTCATAACTTTCAAAAACATTCCGTTTTCATTTAATTTATTAACGTTCTTATTTTCATCTGTGAACTAAACCGATACCAACCGAATTCCCGCCACGAGGCGCGAGAGAACCCCACCGGTCCAATACAACCCTGTAACATTGTCAGTCTTCGAAAAAACAAAGTCTTATATTAAATCTCTCCATGGTTAACACTCTTCCTTTTGACTTTTGATTAATTGTAGTGTGGGTGGTTTAATGTTTTCCTACATGATTATGTGAATGGTAAAAAAATTATCATACGCAAATAACTTAAAGAAACCTTAATAAAACTCGAGGTTAGGAGGGTTTATAATGGGAATGTAGGATTAGATTTTCTAAACCAAACAAGTGAATAAAGTGGAAGAGTTTATAATGGGAATGTAGGCTTAAACTTTGTAACTGTACTTGATACACAAACTATTAAAAGAAATGAACAAAAAAAAGTGGTGATATGCACCCGACGGATTTCTAACTAGCACCAAAAGAGCTGTTTTTACTCAAGCCCATAACCATTGCCCTAGATGTTATCTGGTCCAAATCAGTTCGGTTTGTTACGACACCGGTAGAATTGATCCGACCCATTTCTAACTACCTACCTGACAATCCAGAACAAAGGGCTGAAAGTATTAAAACATCCAGAACTTGCCATGACACTCGATACAATTATAGCAATCCAGTATTTCTTTTCTTCATAGTAGTCAAAGGCGCACACAAGAGGCGCCACGAACCCTTTTTCTAGCGCGCACCTCTGCCACACGCAAGTGAGGTGCTTTTTAGTTTTTAAATAACTTGAATTGGTGTGTTTTTCCTGTGCCTATCATATACTTCTATTTTTCTTGTTATCACATTTTGTGTCCAGGTGACAGACAAAGCCCTTCGCGTATTGAGTGCGCCTCGAGCCTTTTGCCTACTATGCTGTTATATAACTCTAATGATCCAGTTGATGGGTGCTGAAAGCAATTAGCAACCTACATGATATTCATCAAGTTCTTATCCCACCGGAAACCCTTCTTGAACCACAAGCTTTGGTTCCTAGAGGCATTATGTGGATCTGTAATATAAAAAAAAACTTATATAAAACCTACCAACACAAAATTCCTAGCCTTCAATCACCAACATGTCATCTCTTCTAAGTTCTAGCACTGTAATACCGTATTAAAACAGCATGCCAACAAATATCATAAAACCTAAACCTTCAAACGAAACCACTTATTTTATGATTTGACCAAACCTCAAAAGGAATGTAAAAGGTTCCAAGATGACCAAATTCTCCTACGAACACGAATTACAATCATCATCATCATCATCATCATCGTACTCAGTAAATCTCACCAATAGCAAATGAGAAGGGTAAGATGTAGATAGCGTTGCCTCTACCCCGCAGGAATAGAGAGGCTGCTTCCAATGAGACCCCCGGCTCGATAGCAGTTTTGCATAAAGCCTTGGACATAAGGCACATAACACTCAACAACAATCAGAAGAAAGACCGATTAGTGTATGTACCCTTTTGTCTTTTGGCTATCAACGCCAGCACATGATGCATGATTAACCGTCAGCCGCTTTTAACGTTATTTTCACAAAATTTGTAAAATAACGTTAAAATTAGTACAATTTCAGTTCTGCCCCCCAATGGTCCACACATATATACATTATATATGCACACCGCAAGCGGGGCGCACGAACACGAATTACAATATTTCATTTTAATGTTCGAGGGAAGGTGCTTTAAGCACTTGCATGAAGAACCTATAGTGTGAGAAAAATGAACTTGAAGATTCAAGGGTTGAAAGTTGCAAGTGTATTGAATCACTTAAGATCTCCTAAATCATTATATTAAAATAGCATTATTATAGTAATCATACTTGAGACACAAACCATTACCAAATGTGAACAAAAGAGTGGTGATATGTCGAAATGACCCGACCCATTTCTAAGTAGCACTAAAAGATGACTGTTTTCACCCAAACTAGTATTTCTTTTCTTCATAGTAGTCGAAAGAGCACGCCCAGGCGCTACGAGAACCTTATTCTAGGCGTGCCTCTTCCACACACAAGTGGGTATACTGTGAACGTGTAATATAAAACTTATATATCACCCACAGACACAAAATTTCCTAAACTTCAATCTCGAACGTGTCAATTCTTCTAGCAGTGTCATGTTGTAGTAAAGCAACATGCCAACAAATACCATGAAACCTAAACTTCAAATAATTGCAGTGAAGCCAAACAGAAGTCCATCTTATACCATTAAGATGAAAAGACTAAATGGTAAATCAGTAACTTCAAACTAAACTGCTTATTAGTGATTTGACCTGACCTCAAAGAAAGTGGTTCCAAAATGACCAAATTTTTCCTGCCTACAAAGTACGAACTGTGATTTTGATGATCCAAGGAAGGTGCTTTAAGCACTTGAATCCAGAAACTCAAGTGTTAAAATAAGGAACTTGAAGATTCAACATTCAATGGTAACATCATGATAAAGACCCTAAACCTCCAGATGGCTTACAATCTTAGATCATAAAATTCGTTTGCACCCAACACACTATGGCACAGCCCCTAAAGGCAGTATAAAATCCTTGGTATGCCACCCAACTACTCCAAATAAAAGCCAAGATCCAAATTCAAGTCTAAAATCACAATTCACCATAAAGCATCTGGTTGTCAAGAAGAAAGGCTTACAGAATTGACAACTTGAAGCTAAGGCAAACCTTGATAACATTAGAAACATACACAAATGAATAGTAACATGCCCATATAACAACCGTTAGACCAATAACTTTCAAGAACTCACAACTTAGTACATTTTGTCCACAAAATGCGACTACATTATCAACAACATACACCATGAAACAATCTTCTATGCTCATCACTGCCTACATATAAATAAGTATATAACAACCCATAGGCAAACACATTCAGGTAACCAAATAAGCCACTATAACTAATACGCCAATTATCAAATAGTATGCATAATTGCATATCATACCGAATCAAAATCAAATTATTCGTAACCATCCAAATGTTAACAACAAGAGTCAACTTACACCAACTCACCATTGTCAATTACACCAAAAGTAATCAAAAGTTGCAATAACAAAACATAAAAGTACAATTCAGAACCAATACCGAAACCGAACCTTATTCAATTTAGCAACCACAACTCACCAACCAAAATTACGGAGTATCCCAAGGCTTAGGCTCCGGAACCGCAACAACCATCCCCTGCATCTCCTGTGTAAGCACAACCTGACACCCGAGCCTCGAATGCTTATTCAATATCCGATGCCTCGCATTCCTCTTCAACACATACTGCTCGTCATAACTCGCTGGCGGCAGCTTCTCGAGCCACTCCTCAGCAATATTAACCTAATTGAAACAATCCGATCACAAACACAAACAATCATTTGTTTATAAAATCAAACCACACGAATTACAAAACTAATAATCACTATTAAACATACGAACTAAAACTTATCGAGACTTAACCATTAACCAATAAAATCACATTAAACTAACATAAACATAAACAATTATACAACAATGAATTGAAACTAAATCTATGAAGATTGAACCCTAACTGACCTCACATTCAGCGGAACAAGCGTCGATGTCTTCCAACCGATGAGAAGCTGGATCATGAGGTTGTGGTTAGTTAACGCTTTGAGGAGAGTTTGACCAGAGAGACCGACGATCTCGCGTTTCTGGCCTTCGAAATCGTAGGTGATGAGTTTGACGATTCGGTCGGAGACTTTGGCGGATGAAGATGTGGTGGTGGCGGATGAGCGGGAGATGATGGTGAGGGTAGGGTTGCGGATGAGTTTGGATGAGATCCGTTGGAGTCCGGCGATCGCCATTGTTGATTTGGGGAGAAGGGGGCGATTTGGTGGTTTTGGGGTTTGATGTGAGCTGCTGTATCCTAGATGTGATTAAATTGTACCAAACGCAAAGGAACTTGTACCATGTACAAAAATACCATATAGTCATTTGTTTTATCATTAGTTTTTTTTCCGCTCGTGTTGCGGCGCACTAAGCCGACTATATTTCTCTCTTGTAATATGTACAGTGTGTTTCAGTTACTTGTACATGCTACTCATAACATGGTCTCAAAAAATATTATATCGAGCTGATTAAAACAAAACATTACCATACTTTTTCTAATAAAAAATTAAACGATGAAAAGACTATAATTTTAAACTGTAGGCAAAATTGTAATTTTTCAGGAAAAATGAGCGTGTGACAGGTAGTTGCCATACTTTGGCAGGAAGAAAAAAGAAGGAATGACCGCAATTTGCCATAGTCAACCAATTAAAAAACATTACCATAGTTTTGTCAAAAAAGAAAAAACGATGGCATGACCACAATTATACACAGGAGGCAAAATCGTAATTTGACATGAAGAAAAACAAAGGCAAAACTGTAAATTTGAACCGATGGCAAAATCGTAATTTGGCTAAGAGGAAAAAAAGCAAAACTATAAATTTAAATGAGGCAAAATCATAATTTTGTTGGACCAATGTGGAAGTGCTAAGCAGCTGCCTAACACTATTCCCCTCCATGTAGTTTAAACACACATATAAAAAAAGTTAACCAACAAAAAATATATTTTTCCTAAAAATAGAGGGGTTAAACAATTATATTAGTGAGGGTGAAGGTTTAAAAGAAAAATACAAAAGGCGACAATCAATTACTAAAAATAATAAAAGTAGAGGGACTAAACATATACACCACTAAAGTTAAAGCAAATGGACTGAACACGCATATAAAAAAACTAACAAATAAAAAGTAAACTTTTTTAAAAACAAATGGGCTAAACACGTATATTAGCGAAGTTGAAGGTTTAAAAGTTAAATAGAAAAAGTAACGACCAATGAGGGGTGTCAGGCAACTATCTGGTATTATTCCCCCTCATGGTTTTATATGTATAGTAAATGTTTAAGAGCATTTAGATCCAACCCTCATTTTTACAGTATATTATACTTAAAATCAATCTTTTCTCTCTCATTTTAAATTAAATAATACTTTTTAATACATTTATCATTATATTTTCCTTCTCTTTCGCTCATAAGCACTTTCTAAATATATAAAAAATTATAAATGGTGAACAGTATTACCTCAAATTTACAGATAAAAGTAATATATTTTTTTTCTCTACTCACAGTCACTTACAACCATCTACAACCACTTACCATAAAATAAATAAAAAAACCCTCACATAATTTGGGAGGGTTAGATATGAATGTTCTAACAGGTTAGGTTAGACACGACGTGGTTAACACAAGTTACAAAAATCAATCCATTTTTTTAATATAAAATTACATAGTATACTTTTTCTTAAAGAAGTCTTACCGTGTCTTAACAGGTTATGATCATGTTTTTGGTTTTTTGTATTGAAGTTTTTGTTGTTTTTGAAGAACAAGTGTTTTTTATCTGGCAGCTAACTAGACATAATTTTGGTGTTATTAGGTATGTTCTAAAACCAAAGTTGTTCTTGTCTCTTATCAGGAACGTCAAATCGTTAGCATCTATGATCACTTGTATATGTAGAGTTAATTCAAAAACTACCACAAGCAACATTGCCCTTGTCATCCAAAAGACATGTGACATTACTTTAGTTGCTTTCATGTCTGATACTAATTCATTGGTTCATTTAACAATCATCTTACGTGTCACTATATCATAATGTATTTTTTTAATCTACAAGGATTTAAATGACAAGATTGTCTATAACCATCTATGCTTCATGTCTTTATATTACAATTAAAGGTTTTTGTCATTACAAATACTCAAACACAATTACAAAAGTCGATACATAAGTCACCATCTTCTAGATGATGAATGTTTCTGAGTTAACTACCAAGATGGTTTATAATACTAGCTAGGCAAGTAAAAGGGTGATACACGAGTTCTTATTTCGTAAAACGTTTGCGTTTACAAGATTTAAGTTTGATACACAAGCAAAAGGTTATACGCGACTTTGGATCACATACAACATACGTGAATTTTTGTTCTTTGAAATAACTGACATACAAAAACAATTGCTTGTCATGGTTTTATCCGAAAAGAAAATAAGGTAATGTTTAATAGAATAAAATAAAGAATACATGTGTGCTGGTATTATAATAAACCATATAACATAATGTGGTGACGGAATTAGGTATCATATTGAATGTTTTTTGACTTTAGTGTTATTGTGTCAATTTAGTGTTAGAAAGGAAAGTCAAACCTTGGAGGAAATCACAGCTAATCAACAGCCGGACATCCTGCGGCAGCTAATCAAAAGCCGGACATCCAGCTAATCAACAGCAAATCGCAGCAAAGATAAAGGCAGCTAGTAATCAGCTGCTGTCTTCTATGTTTAGATTACGGTTTTGTGTATAAATTCAATACCTTTCTTTGTAATGAAATATACGAAAATACACACATCAATTCAGTGTTTTACGAATCAACTTCTTAACATGGTATCAGAGCAGTGTCGTCCTTGACCTGTTCATCATTTACCTTGCTCACCCAAACCAAATCATCCTCTCAACCAAGCTGCCATGGCCGAAGCCGGTAACTTGGGAGAAGATCTATCAATTCAAATCGCCAATCTGCTCAAGAATGGCCTCAACCCACAAAACCGAAACCCAAAACTGTCCGATAACCTTCAAATAAACCTCAAGCTCAACAGCCAGAATTATGCCTTATGGACCCGGATGATGAGGGTAGCCATAGGCGGTAAATCAAAAGCCTTTCTAAACCATTTATCAACCAACCCACCGAACCAAACCAGCGAGGAATATGAGCAATGGGAACAAGACGACCTAGTCGTCTTCTCATGGCTCATACAAAACATCGAACCAACCCTCGCCAGCAATCTAACCGAATTCCCGACAGCAAAATCGCTGTGGGATGCCCTGGCTATAACATATAGCAGTGGGCGTGACAAGCTCCAAACCTTCAACCTACATGTCAAGGCGAATGAAATCAAACAGAACAATCTCTCCCTAGAAGAATTGTGGATTATACTCCAAGGAGTATGGGGAGAAATTGATCGGATTGACCCAAACCCTATGACCTGCCCAACAGATATCCAAGCATATCACAAAATCAGGACGGAACAGAAACTGTTTCAGTTTCTAAACGCCCTCAACCGGAAATATGACCCTATAAAGAGGGAAATACTCCGGTTAGAACCCCTTCCAACCGTAGAAACTGCATACGCCACTGTCCGCAAGGAGGCCGCTCACCAGAACATTCTGGGAACACCTCTCAATGACACACAGGGTATCACAGTGGGTCTAATGGCCTCTGAAATTGACGGATTAGGGCTTGCATCAAAGGGATACCGACAGGCCGATGGAAAAAGAATCGGAACAAGTAACAAAGACGACAAAACTCACCTCAAGTGTGATCATTGCGGTATGACGAAACATACCGGGAACAATGTTTCAAACTCGTTGGGTATCCCGAATGGTGGTCTGATGGTCAGAAGAGAAGCACAAAGACTACGGAAAAGGGGAAGTCATCTAGCACCGGCAGCCGAGATGCCACCAGAGATGAAAGCCGGAGCAGATCAGGGTTCGGCGGAATGGCCGACGCAACAGGTGAAGGAGATGAATGGTTAGGTAAAGGCGGAGAAGAAGAAGAAAAAGGGAACGGGTTTGGGGCGGATAAACCGTGCACATATAACCAAAATGTGAATATGTCACATTTGGTCCCTGAAAATAATGGGAATGCTAATATGGCCCAAAAACATCATGGAAAACAAAAACGATGGATATTCGATTGCGGTGCAACCGACACAATGACTTATGAGTCATCAGATATTATTTCAACAACTAAACCAGAAAAAACACATATTCAAACGGCGAATGGAGGGATAATGGATGTAAAATCGGGAGGGACTATTGAGATTTCACCCACAATAAAAATCTCTAATTGTCTTTATGTTCCCTCGTTATCACATAAGCTGCTTTCCATCAGCCATGTCACAAAGGAACTCAACTGTATTGTCCTAATGTACCCTACGTTTTGTATTTTACAGGATATCAGGACGGGAGTGATCATTGGGCGTGGCACTGAAAGTCAAGGGTTGTACTATGTGGATGAGGTGACTCAAAGTGGTGCTGTGATGCTGACTCATGGGACATCGGAACGAGAAGCTTGGCTGTGGCACCGAAGATTAGGTCATCCTTCTACAAGTTATTTACATATTTTATTTCCAAAACTATTTCCAGTTAATTCTATGTCACATTGTGAAACATGCGTTTTAGCAAAAAGCCATAGAAAAACTTTTAAACCCAATAATACTAAGGCTGCTTTGCCATTTTCATTAATCCATTCTGACGTATGGGGTCCTGCCCCAGTTCTTGGGGGGCAAAACCTTCGTTACTTTGTGATGTTCGTTGATGATTGTACCCGAATGACCTGGGTTTATTTTTTGAAAAACAAATCCGAAGTATTTGAAAAGTTCACTACGTTTTACGCCATGATTCAAACCCAATTTCAAACAAACATCCAACTATTCCGATCCGATAATGGCGGTGAGTTTGTTAATACCTCGTTTAAATCCTTTTTCCAAGACAAGGGAATAATCCACCAAACTACATGCCCAAACACCCCAGAACAAAACGGTGTCGCCGAAAGGAAAAATCGCATTTTGCTAGAAATGACACGAGCTCTCCTAATTGAATCTCAGGTTCCGAAATATTTTTGGCCTGAAGCCCTTGCTACTGCTACCTATCTTCTCAACCGACTCCCAACAAAAATCCTAAAGCTTAACACTCCGTTACACACCCTTTCAAAATTCTTCAAACTACCCTCAGTTCTTACTCTTCAACCACGAATCTTTGGATGTATTGCCTTTGTTCACATACCTAAATCAGATCGAACCAAGCTTGACCCTTGTGCTGAAAAATGTGTCTTTGTTGGGTATGGAATGAATCAAAAGGGATACAGATGTTATAATCCAAAAACACGTCATATGTTCACCACGATAAACTGTGACTTTCTTGAAACCGAGTATTACTACAATTCCCAACTCAGTGGTCAGGGGGAGAAGGAATGTTTAGACACACTAAGCTGGTTAAAATATGTTCCCTATGTACCAACTAAAGAGTCACCTACTACAGAGTCACCAGACTTCGATTTCAGTGCCACTGACGGTCCTAATGTTCCTCCTAACCTGGTGTCCGAGGTAAGTAATACTCACCCTATTCAGTCTGGTGGTATTTTTGAAGTTTCTAATGACTCCGAGGATACCAATACTTCTAACCATGAAACTGCCACAGAACAAACTGAAAATTTGCAGGAAAATGAATCCAGACAAGAAGAACCACCATCAAGATATGTGTTACCCCCTAGAACAAACAGAGGGGTTCCTCCGAAACGGTATTCTCCTGAAAAAGAACCAAGAA
The DNA here is from genome assembly GCA_947069175.1 of Scalesia atractyloides. Lineage (NCBI taxonomy): Eukaryota > Viridiplantae > Streptophyta > Magnoliopsida > Asterales > Asteraceae > Scalesia > Scalesia atractyloides. The sequence continues at coordinate 91,410,076 of CAMTDV010000012.1, forward strand.
GATCTAGTTATCCTATAGCTAGTGTGGCCGATGGAAATTTCACTAAGGAAGCCAAAGCATTTATCTCATCTGTTTATTCCGAAGAAACTCCTACAAACGTGGATCAAGCCTTAAAATCTAAACATTGGAAGGAAGCAATGAAAACGGAAATGGAAGCCCTAATCAAGAACAATACTTGGGAAAAGTGTACTCTCCCATTGGGAAAGAAATCCGTGGGGTGTCGTTGGGTCTATACGGTTAAGTATAAACCAGATGGTACAATTGAAAGATATAAAGCCCGACTGGTAGCAAAAGGGTATACCCAGACACATGGGATTGACTATGCTGAAACATTCTCCCCAGTTGCAAAAATGAACACAATTAGGGTCCTTTTTTCGATAGCTGCAAATGAAGGGTGGCCGCTTCAACAGTTTGATGTAAAAAATGCCTTTTTACACGGGGACCTAGATGAAGAGGTATTTATGGACGCTCCTCCAGGATTCACAGAAGATTTCAAAACTGGAGAAGTTTGCCGTCTGAAGAAGTCTCTTTATGGTTTGAAGCAATCTCCCCGGGCTTGGTTTGGCAGATTTACGGTAGCTATGAAAAAATTTGGATATAAACAGAGTAATGCCGATCATACTTTGTTTCTCAAAAAAAGAGGAAAATCCGTAACCTGCCTAATTATCTATGTAGATGATATGATCATTACAGGGAACGATAAAGAAGAAATGGTAAAACTCAAAGAAAACTTGTTTGCTGAATTTGAAATGAAAGATTTGGGCAGACTTAAGTATTTCCTCGGAATTGAAGTACTAAGGTCAAAACAAGGAATTTTCATTAGTCAAAAGAAGTATGTCTTAGACCTGTTGGCAGAAATTGGAATGATCGATTGCAAACCAGCAGATACTCCTATGAGTGTAAACCAAAAGCTTTACATGGAAGAAGGAGCAAAATTAGCAAATAAAGAAAGATACCAATGGCTGGTGGGAAAACTAATATATCTCTCACATACTCGTCCAGACATCGCCTATGCTGTAGGGGTAGTAAGTCAGTTCATGCACCAACCTCAACAGTCACATATGGAAGCAGTTTGGAGAATTATTAGATATCTCAAAGGTACAGTGGGTCATGGAGTCCTGTTTCAATCACATGGACACCTAAATGTTCAAATCTATACCGATGCAGACTGGGCAGGAGATAAAGGAAGTCGGAGATCAACAACAGGCTACTTCACTTTAGTTGGAGGGAATCTTGTTACTTGGAGAAGTAAAAAACAAAAGGTGGTTGCTCTTTCAAGTGCAGAAGCTGAATTTAGAGGTATAGCTCGAGGTTTAACAGAAGCCATGTGGATGCGGAGACTCTTAGCTGAGATTGGTTTTCCGTCAAAAGAAACAAGTAAGATTATGTGTGATAATAAAGCTGCAATTCAGATTTCAGAAAACCCAGTACAACATGATCGAACAAAACACGTGGAAGTTGATAGGAACTTCATCAAAGAAAAATTGGAAGATGGTACGATTGAACTACCATTCGTTCGATCAAAGGATCAGCTTGCTGACATTCTAACAAAAGCAGTTAACGGGAAAATTTTCAACGATTGTTTGGGCAAGTTGAATTTTGGAAATCCAACTATTCAACTTGAGGGGGAGTGTTAGAAAGGAAAGTCAAACCTTGGAGGAAATCGCAGCTAATCAACAGCCGGACATCCTGCGGCAGCTAATCAACAGCCGGACATCCAGCTAATCAACAGCAAATCGCAGCAAAGATAAAGGCAGCTAGTAATCAGCTGCTGTCTTCTATGTTTAGATTACGGTTTTGTGTATAAATTCAATACCTTTCTTTGTAATGAAATATACGAAAATACACACATCAATTCAGTGTTTTACGAATCAACTTCTTAACATTTAGGTAATTAGGATTTACGTAGGATCAATGGGAAATATGAATAAGCTTCATTACAGGTTAGGAGGTGTGGAGTACACATCTATTCAAGACTAACCTGATTTTCGACATCAACAAACAAGGGGTCAAGGAGAACTCCCCAAGCAACGGTTTCGAAAACTCATTCTTTTGAACACTAACTTATTCTTTTGAACACTACTTATATATCATTTCATGAAGCAATGTGTTATTTCAATCGAAAGAAGTGGTGGCTCGTTGTAGCTACCTATTGCGTCTTTGGTTTGCCATAGGGTTAAAAACAATCGAAAACACACATACTAGTTCTAGACTTTCTGAATTAGTCGATTAAGCTTTCGGGTGAACTATCAAAATACTTCAATTTAAGAGTAAAACTTGATTCTAAACACATTATCTAGATTGAGCACCTCACAACCATTGTCTCTTTATAATTTTATAGGGATTGAAGTTGTTACTGAGGGAAAGAGTATCCTTGTTTCCCAAAAGAAGTACATTTATGACATTCTACAGTGTATTGCATTGACTGACTATAAACTGATGCCATCGCCAATGAGCAACTCACAACCATTATTTCTTAAGGATAATCCACTGTTATTTGATGCAATCAAACATCGTCAACTCATCGGGGCACTTCAATATGTCACTATATCTAAACTAAACATCACTTTTGTAGTCAACGAGGTCTGTTAATGCATCCATGCCACAAACAGAGAACCACTGGCCTGCTGCCAATCATATCATTCGATATCTAAAAGGCACAATTGACTTGCGTTACTCATTCGTCATGATTTAGCAGACACAGTGGCCGAACTCCACAAAATTGACTTGGGTTACTCATCTCCTGGATCGCACGCAAACAAAAAACAGTTTCTCGGACCTCCACAAAATCAAAATTCAAGGCTTTAGCAGACAAAGTGGCCGAACTCACATGGTTACAAACCTTACCGAAAGAACTTGAAACAAACATAACTTTTGCCCCAACTCTCTGGTGTGATAAGTTTGGTGCTAAATATCTCTCCAAAAATCCAGTTCTCCATGCCAGAACAAAGCATGTTGAAGTTGACTTTCACTTTATTCGATAAAAGGTTGCACGAGGAAAACTAAAAGTGCAGTTCATATCTACAGAAAATCATATTGTGGACATTATTACAAAGCCTCTACTCACTTACATATTTACATTTTAACCATCCAAGCTATAGGTCGTTACCGGACCTTAGCTTGCGGAGGAATATTAGACTTAGTGTAATTATAGTGTGTTAGAGGTGATATAATGTAAAATAGTTATTGGAGGTACTATGTAAATGTGTTTAGTATATAACTCCTTCCTCAGTGTAACTCTAATCACAATATACAATACAACAACTTTTACAATAACTTTTACAATTACACACACAAAAATGTTTTAGCCAATATAATTCTCATGTTTATATAATGTAATATATAAATCTACATAATATGCATTTTACTTATAGTTATAAATAACTAGGATTTAAGATTGACATGTTGCAACAAGACCGTTAAATTGAAAAAACAACGTAAAAACATTGAACAACACACACATTACAACGTGTAAACTCGCCAAAACCAAACCAAAATGTAAAACATTATCGTAGAAAAAAACATAGTCGAAACAATAACAAAATCACTTAAAAAGGAAATAAAAAAAATCTAAAAAAGCTTTAATGACTTGTGAGTCTATGTTTAATGACTTGTATATTATCACACGAAATTCCGTTTTAAACAAAACTTATATAGAAATATAGATAAAAAATAGAACCAATTAAAAGAAACTATTATTCAAGTATGTTTGAATAATAATAATAGTAGTGGTGGTGGTTATCAAAATTAAACTAAACTATAAGGATCATTTTGAACTCGTACAAATATTTTAAGAGAAGAAAAGTAAAATATATCACATAAATCAAAAGTTTGTGCATAGAATTTGTAAATATATAAAAAAGCAACAAAAAAAATTGGATAGTGGGTCGTGAATGTTACATGGAATCGACCCACTGGTCTATGAAATTTTATGATTTAACCATGCGCTACAAATTGAACAACAACTTTGTAAGGAGAGTAAATTTTATAATTAATATATATAGGGATAATCTAATAAAGATTATATTTCTACACTAGAGTTCTCGTACAAATAACTTTAACGTAATAAATGTACGAAAGGTATGAAAAAGCAAAAAAAAACGTGATGGCATTTTCGTAATTATTTGCTCGTAGGGTAATTATCAAAATTACTCTACAAATGATCTTGTACAATAATTATTAAAACTAGTAAAATTTCCCCGCGCTACGCGGCGGGAATACCGTATGTATTAGTTCGTTTTGTGTTATGGTATCGCTACGAGCCAACACTGGGTATAGCAACTGAAATAGAATTCAAAAGGAAAAGTCGTGTGATAGACCTAAAAGGATGTCGACACATGTTATAATCAGTTTAAAACTATAAAATGAATGTCGGTAAATTTCCTGATAGCACGGATAGTTGTACCGATATTTTTTGGTTTGTTGAAGAAACTAAATCAAGAGGGGGCTAGAGGTGAAGTAAGGAAGTCTTTTTTTTATACTTATGTCTGTTTTTGTTCTTTTGAAAAATATCATATGAATATTTCATGTTTTCATTGTTATTTTTAACTTTAATTTGATTCAAACTATATTATTTTGTAATATTCATTTTTTTATTTTACAGAAAATTATGTTTATATTATTTGTTAAAAAAATTTATGAGTTGTCATTCATTTTTATCTAATCTTTTTATGGGACTTAAAAAAATTTAATCTTTTCTAGATCGATAAAAGTCAATATATATAGGTAATGGAAAATTTTCAAAAGACAAAAAGGTCAAAAGACACATGAAAGTCTATGGTTGTAAGTTAACATCATGTGAATTTAGAATTACTATAGATAACAACTCCCTCTATTGTATATATAACAATTGCTCTACAAATGATCTTGTAGAGTAATTGATCATTGGGTAATTATAAATACTCTACAAGTGTATCAAAATTACTTGCAAATTTATCAAACAATATATAATTCAGAATACTCTACAAAATCATTTGTAGAGTAATTATGATACTCTACAAAATTATTTTACAAGTTCAAAATTACCATAAATATTATTTGTAGAGTAATTATGATACTCTATAAAATTACTCTACAAAATCAAAATTACCTACAATAACATTTTACAAAATTATTGTACAAGATCAAAATTACTCTACAAAATCATTTGTAGAGTAACTTTTGATAATTACCCTACGAGCAAATAATTAAAGAATACCACCGTGTTTTTCAGTTAAACCTTCAATTCGTATGTTTTGTACGTTAAAGTTATTTATATTTTATCTTTTGTTTATATTTAAAAACTAAACAAAAGAAAACATTAAAACCCCTCAAGTAAGATTATAGATGAAAAGAATGGGCAAAAGTTTTTCTACAAACAAATCGAACCTTTTTGAAATCAAACTGTTATGAGAAATTAATTTTGTCATAATCATTATAATCAAACAAGAAAAATTTGGATTATAAATTTCGTTTTCATTCGTTAAAAGGAAGGATTTAAGACTGGGCCAGTGGGGGATGAACCCACTCAACACCAGCCCAACATGATAAAAATTTATAAAGATTAGACCAAAAAGAATTAGGCCCCTCACCAGACGTCAGTTACTATTCTATTTTCCGTAAAATGATCAAACTATCCAAGCTCAATTCATATTTTCCTGACTACTAGACCATCGACCATCCGATTTGGCTAACTGTTTTTCTTAAACAACGAACACCCCCACTAAAATCCAACTGATGTCCACTTTGTGCAAGTCGAACTTGCACCACTTTAATGAGGGATAAGCACCTGATGTTGTTTGACCAAGAGGCTAGCAACCCCTAATTACTAAGACGTTGAATTTCAAATCAGTTTGAATCACAAATCGATATCACTGGTTAGAACTTGAAGTAAAAAACCTTAATCGATTGAATTATAGTTCGATAAAAATCGACTTGTTTAGAGCAGTTACACGACGGTAGGTTTCCGATGAATTATCCGATTAAGCTTTCGAATTAACTATTATAAACTTAATCAAGCCGGTATCAAAATTGTTTGGGTGTCGCTTAGGATTAAAAACTATACTATATAATAAAGTAAACCTATAGAGAACAAATGCCATTCATTCGAGCTATCTGTTTTTTTGTTTTTCTGCCTAAATATTTTTATTATCCTTGTTTATATATCAAATTCAAACAAACATGATAATTATCAATCTATTTGATCCAAGATAAAGATTAATGTATTTACATATGAAATTTCTATAAATTATCTAATTTCAAGATTTTAAAATTTTAACTAAATCTATATCACACATCATATTCAAATAGTTTTTGTTTGCTATTTAATCCAATGTTTGCTGCTCGTGCTTACATCAATTAGTTATTTACTTACCTCTTTATTCTTTTTTGATAAAGCGCCATAGCCTAGAAAATATGTATTTTTATCTTAATCACTAATTATATGTATATATTTGAATAATTTGGAAAATTGAACTGGCTGGTGTGTCCTATATATACTTTTGTTTTGATGTTGGATACGTAATACTTGGTTTTCGGGAATCTTAAATCTAATAATTAAAACTCGTCCGTAATTATGAAATAGCCAAGGTGATTTCGCTATAAATTTTTCTTTTATTTTTTATTATGTAGGCCATCATTAAAAATCGGTCATTAATCACCAACGAATTTTAAAATTTTGGTTTCTCTGTTTTGAATGTCGAATAAAATCCTTCTATCTTTCTAATAAAATATTATTCTTAAATTTAGATTATTATTTAAGATATTTTGATAAATAAATCAAATTATTTATCACGAAAACCAAACTTTTGATTAATATATTATTTATTTTTATTTTCATTAATTAAAAAAATATTATATCGATTTTATTACTTAACTTATAAATTTATATAAGTTTCAATATATTTGAAATATAAAATTAGATTTATTCAATCCGTGTAACAAATAAGGTTTTTTAAAGATTTAACTCTTTTTTATTTAATATATAAAATTACATTTATTTAACCCATGGGGTTTTTCAAGATATAACTTTTTTTATTATATGATATATAAAATTACATTTATTCAACCTTTATAATACATGGGGTTCTTAAAGAATGACTTTTTTATTATTTAATTAATATATATAATTCAATTTATTCAACTCATGTGATACACACAAGGTTTTTTTAGAAATATATTATTTTATTATTTAATATATGAAATTACATTTATTAAACCCGAGTAATATAGAAAGTTCTAACCTATTGTTATATATATTTAAAAGATTAGATGTCACTTAGGATTAAAAATGTATATATACTTAAAAGACAGAAAAATGGATTATGGGTATTAGATGAACTCTATCTCCTGGGTGGGCCCGCCTTGAACTCAACTCATTTACAACCCGAACTAACTTTTGCTTGACGTGCTAGCTCATTTTTAGAAAGATCAATTCAGAAGAACAAATATTTAGTTTTAACATACGGATTCACCCCATTCTCATCCGGATCATCAATTTCTCTTCTCACAACTTCTTCTGTCAAGATGGAGATTCAATGACCAAGGTGCACAACTAAAACTGGGTTAACGCTGGAAATAATTCTAGCCAAATCGATGTCGAATCATTAGCTATTAATTTTTATTATATCGATTTTAGGAATAATACATAAAGTAAAAAAAACTATAGCCTAAATGTATTATGATAAAAAGAAAACCTCAAGTTTGTAAAATCCAGTTAACAGTTCATTACTACAAGGAGATTTTAGACGGGTTGGTTATAATGCTTATCTTAATATTGATTTTGTGTTTTAATAAAATATATTACTTTAAGTTACTGCAAGGCACATTGTTACGAATCAAGTGGCTAAGCGAGTAGCGTGTGCCTAGTGGGTGATACACACATGACGTCTGGCATATAAACATGACACATTTAACCTGGATATATTTAATCAGTGGCGAACTTAAGATTTCCGACCGGAGAATGGGGTGGAGAAGTCACCGGACCTAAAAATTTCTATAAAACCGGAGGGTCGAAAACGTATATACCTAAAAATTTCTATACGATAACTACATCTCTCTACTACAGAGCGAAAAGTTCAGGGGGTCGGCCACCCCTTAAAAGCTTCGCCCATGACTAGAGTATTAAAGTTCATACCCAAAACACAATAAAATCAAAATTTAACATTCGCACAAAATACGTTCTCTAATAATTTCTTTTGAACTAGCACCTAACGACGATAATAAAATGTGTGATGATGGATCAACAAATTGTCGTCTGATGGATCAAAGACTAACACTAGGAAGATTGTTAGATTGAAGACTTACATTAGGAAGATTGTGAGTCGACAGAACTTAGGAAGGATCGAAGACTTACACTAGGAATTATAGTATCAATCTGAAAAAGGGAAATTTGAAATTAGATTTTAGAGAATTTTAAAATTTGAAATAGTGTATACATGGTCACATGATTCATTTAGACCATGTGTAGTTGTAAGGGTTAATAATACTTTTATTTTTTGATGTTTTTCGTTATGTGACAGTCTAGTCAGTAAGTAGACATTATTGGGTGTTTTTCTAAAATGGACGTAATGGGATAAGTCCCATAATGCGCCAACCAATCATTAACCATTTATTTTTATTTTTTTAATTTAAAACTAATAATATTTCGTTAAATAAAAAATACATTACTAAAAATAAAAATATAAAAACCGGAAAAATAAAAAAAATACATTAATTTTCGTCTTTGCTTCGACATTCTCGTCATCCTTTTCTTCTTCACCCTCATTTGGAATATATCAAACTGACCATGCGTGTTGGACCAAATCAACCGTTAATGCGGAATGTGCGGGTTCATAACGCAATCCTCGTGCATTGTTCACTCTTTCTTCCATTGATGCTTGCGAATGCTCCTCTTGAACAGCTTCCGGTATATAATTATGGCCTATTGCTTTTCCTTCGTCTTCCAAAATCATATTGTGCATGATTATACAAACGTACATAGAATCTCTCATTTTTTGCTTGGTCCATGCATGACAAGGATTTCTCAAATAATGCCATCGTTGTTTAAGAACCCTAAAACATCTCTCAATGTCCTTCCGCGCAAACTCTTGGACTTTTTTAAAGTAACCTCTTTTTTCATCGTACGGATTACTCACGACATTCGAATACTTAGGCTAAATTCCATCTCACAAATAGTATCCGTGCTGGTAGTAGTTTCCCTTTGCGTAAAAAGATGTTTTTGCAGCTCTACCAGAAATATAGTCCTCAACCAACGGAGATTGTTCGAAAACGTTTATATAATTGCATGAGCCTACCACGCCAAAGTAAGCCGACCAAACCCAAAGGTCTTGTGAGGTAACCGCCTGAAGAATAACATTAGGTTCGTCTTGGTCACCTCGTGTGTGTTGACCTCGACATGCAGTCGGACAGTTATCCCACCTCCAATGCATACAATCCAAGCTCCCGATCATGCCCAGCAAACCTAGTACATTAGAATGGACCTCGTAAATCTGTTAAAGGTCATACCATGTGGGCGTTATCAGATAAAGCGCACCGTACAAATTTATAATACCTTCAACAAACATCTATAACTATAAGCTTAAAAATATAAATACATGTAATGTTTATGGTATAGTAATGTACCATGACAAAAATGCTCCAAGATGTCTCGCGTTGTTTTATCGAAATTTTTAAAATACTCGTCATTGATGTCGGTTGTGGTTTCTGGTGAATGTCGTGAATACACTTTTGAATACCGTGAATCCAAGTGTCCATCTCGCATCCAGTTTTTGTTTAAAATAATCAAAGTTGTTTTCCAAGTCTTCGAACTGTGCGTAAAAATAAATGCTTACTCATCCGGAAACGACGCCTAAAAACTTCTAGGTTCGGGTAAGTTGGCGCTTCATCGAAATAATCTTTTATCAACCTATCATTTGCCGCACATCGTTTCGTTCAATATATTCCTTTGGTAAAATTTCACGTTCAGGCTGGCTACAATGCTTCACATACCGTACCGCGAGTTCACACGCACTCGTAAACGAATCTTCCTTGGCCTCCTCACTAACCCTCATCCGTTAAAAACTCTCTGTAATAATAATTTCGATGGACAACGAAGAAGGGGAATCCATTTTTTTTATAAAAATTGATTGAAGTTTGAGGTTGTGTGTGTTTTAGTTTGTATAAAAATGGAGTTTGTGGTGTGAATAGTGAGACAAAAATAAAATAGCCGTTAATGTAACGTTGGCAATGTCTGATTGGCCACAAAAGACAATGCACGACGTGTTTTAAAGGACGCCACTCGGTTTTTTTGGTCAAAAACACACAAGGGGCGGTTCAGGGGTGTTGTGGGTGTTTTTGAAGGCAAAAAACGCCTGAAACTGCCCCACTATGCATGGTCTTAGGACTTAACTAACAAAAACAAAATTTCGGTAATTGAGTTTTGTAAACTGATAGGTTTTGGTTAAGTGGTTATTGGCTTTGATTAGGTTCGGCTATGAAGTCATCAAATAAATAATGAATCTGGAGCAGAAAACTTTAGACATAGGAAAATTGACCTTAAATAATGAATTTAGGATTGAAAATTTAGACATAGGAAAATTGACCCTAAACTAATGAATTTAGGATTAAAAATTCGATTAAACACTTATTATATGCTACATATTCTTTTTTTAAAGGTGAATTTCTTTAATCTTATCTTATCTTTTGTGAAACTTCAATCAAAGATCTTCAAACTTAGGTCTTCATAAAGATTTACCTTTGATAATGAGCTACCATCTGTACCAACCATACTGATATATGCTATCGTACACATCTAAACTTGAATTTTTAAGCTTACCTTTAGCTCAATTCGATTTAACTTTTTTTTATATCTTGTGGCAACAAAAAGAACTCAGTTAGTGTTTGGTACGAAGAATAAGAGAAGGAATAGAATGAGCCATTACGAAAGAATGAAGAAAATTGTTTGGTTGGTCAATGGAATGAATAACTCATTCCATAAAGCATTCAATTCCCTCAAAATCATTTTATCCCCCCTTTATTATTCATTCCATCCCTTATTACGCCCTTCATTAACCTCTTGCACCCTTATTAACAACACAACAACCCACCAGTCACCTCCAATCGCAACTGACCACCGCCTCCGTCGCCACCCAACGACCACCACCGTCGTCGCCACCCTCCCACCACAAACCACCACCATCGGCGCCCACCACCGACGCCACCATCACTGCCACTCGTCGCTGCCGCTACCCCTACCACCCCGCCGCCGGCGCCACAACCTACCACCGATGCCCACCGCCGCCGTCACCCTCAGTTGCCGCCACCCTCAACCTACGACCACTGCCACCCGCCTCCGCCACTACCAACCACCACCACCGCCGCCACCAACGACCACTGACGGCTAGCCGCCGCCACCACCCGTCACCACCACACACCAATGACCACCCACAACCATTGTTACTGACCACAACTACTCACCGTAGTTTTCGTCTTTTCTTGTCTACTAAATAATACATGGAATGTCAATGATCTTTGTAATCTCCCGTCCATTCTATTCCTCGTCTATTCTATTAGGTCGTATCAAACAAGAGAACCTAATATTTTAATAAATATGAGAAAATTCTTCAATGAAACAAGGGAATTTAAAAATATATATACGTGCCATTACAAACATGTTTATTGCCACTCTATTCGCCGGTTATCTAGGTTTCTTAAACCTATATTAAACGTCAAATAACAAAATATTATTCATAAGGCTTAATTTCTTTTGCGTAATTATCGGAGGGATAATGTTATACACGTGGCATGACGAGAGCATATGAGGTTGTGGTCCACGGTGTCAAAAGATGTTCCAAGTCTACGTGGTGGTTTGCAATTTATGTACAGACAAAGACCATGCATTGGCTAATTATTATCCTCACATGCAACCTCTTCTACAAACGGCTACACTTAAATAGTTAATATATTATTACTTTCACTTAAGATTAGACGTATTATTTTATATATTTAAAAAGCACACTCGGTGTGGGGTTGTCTAGGCCGGCGACACCCTCTAACACCACTCCTAGTGGTCCGGTTTGTCGTGAGGGCCCCTAGAAGACATTGGAGACGAAGCTAATATTTAAAAAAAGTAGCCGTTGAACAGCTATAATATTAAAAAAATTAAATTAATAAATTTACCTATAAATACACCAAAACATCCAACTTTTTTATACACTTTAACCACTTTTCTCTCTCAAATTTATAAAACATTCCCATTTTTTACAATTCTTCTACCTTTTATACAATTATTCCACTTTTGCCATGGATCAATACAACCCGAACCCAAACCCAAACCCAAACCAAAACATTTTCTCGGTACCTGGCTACTATCCTTGTATGGAACCGAGTTGGTCATCCTCACAATTTTCGTACAACGCTTTTGAGGGTTTTCAACAAACCCCTAACGGTTTTTCCAAATGAGCCAACTGCAATCAATGCAACAAATGCAATCGGTGCAACAAATGATGATGCGAAACCCGTTCAATTCGTAATTTCCATCTCAACCACAATATTCCCCAACACCGGAGTCTCCCCAACCACAACCCGAAGAAGATGACGTTCACGAATTTGTGCCAAGACGCAACCGCAATCCTCAAAACGAAAAAAAGGGAAGCAATATATGGTTGAGAAAGATCAACCATTCGAAAGGGAAGGCAAAACTTTGGACGAAGATGGAGGAAGAGGCGTTAGCCAAGGCGTGGGTTAGCACTTCAAAAAGCCCCATTATCGTTATATAAAAATATATAAATTTTATACCAAAACTTTATAGATTATACTTTTTTTAATATAACTTTTGCTACATTTTAAAATATAGGTAACAACCAAACCGGCGAAGAGTTTTGGAAAGAAATACTATCGAAGTTTCTTGAGATAAAGACATCGATTCCATCTCTTCGAAGTAGCGAAAGATGCATCCGGTCGTTAACCGGTTTTCTGCAATTTATAATAACTTGTATACTGGTTGCCGTAGTGGGATGAGTGATGAAGACGTTTTTAAAGAGGCGGTGCGTAGATACGAAGATACGCATCGGACCGTTTTCCCCCACGTACATGCTTGGGAAGTTTTGCGAACCAGTAACAAGCGGGCGCCGGTTCCAAATGAGATTGTAACAGCTAAACGAACAAAAACCTCGGACTTCGGTAGTTATAGTGCGGGAGGCTCAGACGCACGATACCAAATAAATATGAACGACGAGCCAGAATTTGTGATGAAGAGTTTTTGGTTCAAGAGGAGGATCGTCCCCCGGGGTAGGGACAAATCCAAAAAGGCGGTAGCTGCAAAAAACAAGCCGCAATGGGGGGGCAGTTCCAAAATGGGCGAGTTTATGGCTCAGTTCAAATCGTTCACCGAGGTCACGGCCCAAAAGGCAAAGGCGAAGGAACGTGAGGTGGAAGAACGAGTTCGGTTGAAGCATGAGAAAAACGAGTATAAAGAGTGGGAGATAATGACAATCCGATATAAACTCGTATCCGGAAGAAGATCGACCGATTTTGCGAAGAATGAAATAAAAAATCGCAAAAAAGTGGAGTTCATGAGATTTTTTTAGGTTATGTTTTTTATTTTTTCGGTTATATTTTTATTTTTAGGTTTTTTAGGTTATGTAATGTCTGGTTTTTAATACTAATGATTTTATTTTATATTAGTAAATGTTAAAAACTAGTTTAATTTAAAAAAAGAAAAATAAATTAACTAGGTCGGATCGGGTCGTCACCCATTTCCTTGGTTTAATCCTTGGAGGGGCGTCCTCCAAAGACTCTAACGCGGATGCTGACGTGGCGGGTCGTCCTCCAGGGAGGCCCGTCACCCACACCGAGTAGCCTTAAAGAAGCAAATACCCGTCACCAATCAGATATCGGCACGTACTTTGACAGAAATAGACTATGAACACCTCTAGACTAAACTGATATAAATCGATTCTATAAAATAAAAAACTCTTAGACGTGAAAATAAGTAATGAAATGAAATAGGAACAATGGTGTGTAAAAGAGTTAATTGAGAAAGAGTAATACCTTGATTACATGTCTTCCCCTATCTATATCTATATATATACACTAGAAATGTAGTATGCCACTATGTTGCTATCAAAGAATATGGTACCCACATGAGATTAACCGTATTGACAGTGATGGCCGAAGATCTGATTGATAGTCATAAGCAACACTCAACTTGTCACATAGACGAAACACTGCAGATAATGAGTACCCGACATAATATTGACTCGATGGGTTAGAATGCCATGGGTTAAACCAACCTATAACATTGCACATAATTCCTACTACCATATCTCTTCGGTATCAAAATCTTTCTTTTAATTATATATTTGTCATTTTGAAATATAAAGTACTTTTACAAAATTAATTTACATATGGTATTTTATTTGAATATTAAATAGTTATACATAATTGATTTCAATAGTGACATGTTGTAGAAGGTGGTATGTTTATTTGAAAAAAAAGAAAGAAAAAACAAAATTGAATGAGACCAGCCATCAAGTGGAAGTTTTGTTTTCAACCAAGTTTACAAGCCCCACTACCCCTCCTGGTCGCCTGAAACATATCAATCATTCATGCCTCTCTACGAATATATGTTATTCCCTTGCTGTTTACAACTAAAACTATAATGTTTGGTTTATATATATATATGTATATTATGTATATATATATATATATACTCGATTCAAATAATAACCATCACGAGTTGTGAGAACTGTGAGAACTTTTTCTTCCCGCGCGAGTTGAGCCAAAACATTTTTGCACAAACATAGATGAAAATATTATAAAAACATCTGTAAAAATAAGTAAAAAAATTGTTGAGTCGTTAGTTTTGATTGATGCAAGTTTTTTTACCGTTGGTGTAAATTTTGTACAACGATAAATATTTTTATGCATTATATAAATGTGAGTATGCGACATTTTTTTTACTGAAACAAGTTTTTTTGTGACTTTTCAGAAAAAAATTTCGAAAAAAACCTTTATTTATATGGATTCTTTCACTAACCCATCCCTCCATTTTATTGTTTATTACAAGTCCTACATCTTGTTAACATTACAAATGTAATATTATGTTTTAAATCAGCTATACAAATATTTATTTTTTAAACTAGTTACAATATCATCCGTTATTTGAACAGATATACTAGTCCGACCTGTAAACCGGTAAAACAACCGTTCTAATACACAAAAAAATTAGTATAAACCAAAAAAGTAGTTACTTTTATGCTTTTATATTTGTGATACCACCAAAGTTGTAAGAAGAAACAATATGAACCTTGTAAACAACTACAAAAACCATCTTATATTCGACAAAACACAACAACATAATTAGCCACATCAGCCACATGCCTACACCTGATTGGAATATGTAGGCCCCATTCACACCCCCAATAATTCACATTCTCCTAATCCACTCTGTACTCTTGCTGGCATCTCATTTCAACTCAACCCACCCCCTTAAACCCTAAAAAACACACACACACACACACACACACTTATAAGTTAAACCCCAATCCCAAAACCCCTCAAAACACACACCATGAAACCCATCATCACTATCTTCACTCTCACACTATTCTTTCACTTCCACCTCACACTCTCCAAACAACCCTTAACAATCTACCAACTCCTTAAACAAAACGGGTTACCCATGGGTCTACTACCCAAAGGTGTGACCAATACAACTTATGATGAATCGGGTCGGTTTGAAGTACATTTGGATCAAGCTTGTAATTCCAAGTTTGAGAATGAATTGCACTATGACGTGTCTGTTTCGGGTACTTTAAGCTACGGAAAGATTAATTCGGTTTCGGGTATTTCTGCACAAGATTTGTTCATGTGGTTTTCGGTTAAGGAGATCCGGGTCGATGTTCCGAGTTCCGGGTTGATTTATTTCGATGTGGGTGTTGTTCATAAGCAGTTTTCTTTGGCTTCGTTTGATACTCCGAGGGAGTGTTTGGCTTCTGATATGGGAAATGCTAAGGTATGAAGTGAGAACTTAGCGTTGACTTTTTTTTATTTTGACTTTTTGGGGTTTGAGTTTGGAAATTGGGGGTTGGTTTTGATGTGTTGTGGGAATTGGGATCTGGGTTTTGTAATTGGGTTGGTTTTGGATATGGGTTTGGTTAAAGATTGGATTTTGTTGTAGGGTTTTTGAGTTTCTTGATTAGAGTTGGATGTTGAAAGTTGAAAGAACTAATTTTGACTCTTTGGTGTTGACTTTATTAATTGATCATTGATTTGAATGTATTATGGAATTTGGAATATGGGTTTTGTAATTGGGTCTTTTTTGAAAATGGGTCATGTTAAAGTTGGATTTTGTTTTCTTGATTAGAGTTGGATGCTGAAACTTGAAAAAACCAATTCATCATTTGAGTATTTGATCACCAATTTTCATGTATTCTAAAATTTGAAATCTGGGTTATGTAATCGGGTCAACTTTGAATATGGGTCATGATTAAAGATTGGATTTTTTTTTGCAAGATTTTGAATTTCTTGATCCGAATCCGATGTTGAAACTTGAAAGAAGCAAAGAATCGATGTCTAATGACTCAGTTGATTGATTCAGCTCCTGGTAGACTCAGGAGTTATAATCTCTGTGTTTTTATATTGTTTTAATATGCAGATCCTATCAAGAAAATTGGGGCGCCATGAAGAACATTCGATAGCGGTTTTATGAGTCTGAAGTTGTGGTTACATAAAGATGATTCAAAGTGGCACGATATCTCAATCAAGTTATGGGTATTTCCATTCCTTGTATGTATGTGTATATGTATATGTATATGTTTTCGTTAGAGTCTGAAAAGTGAAAAGGGTCTAAGATCATCAGTTTTGACCGGAATAAACGATGAAATGAAGAACATGATGGGGAAGAAATTGAATTTAAACGAATACATATTGAAGCAACGATCATAGGTTTAATTTGTGATGATGAACATAGAATCGTTCGAGCGTGGGTGAAATCTGTTTTTGTAATATCAAGCATTAATAAGAAATATATTGGATTTTTGTGTTGTTTTCATTTATGACATTTGTTAGATTTCATTGTTGTAATTTATGTGGTGATAATATGTCATAAAGCGTTAAAGTTCCGCTAGATCTTTGCGAGATTTGGGGGCCTGAAACTGTCAAATCTAGAGTATGATATTGATGTGTCGTTAGTTCATTTGTACAAGAAGTAAATGCATATGTGAAATTATGGAGACCAAAGAGTCAGGGGTCAACGGTACCGGTGTGTGTTTAAAAGGTTTTCTTCTTCATGTGATGACTGAGGGTTTAATTTTATATTGGACCCTTGTTTAGATTTAGAAGTAGATTTAGAGGGTTAATGTGTGATTTAGCCGTATAAAAAAGTTATTAGAAAACTTTTGTTGTGATAACATTAGAAAGAAACAAGTTGTGATGTAGAAGACCTTAATGGTGGTTGGTAGGTTTATACACCTACTCGTGCTTGCCAATTGTTGTCGAAGGCAGAAAGAGAATGATTGAGCATTTGATTTAACATCTTGACTGGTAAATTCTTTTATGTTTTATATGTTTACTACGGAAATATGTATCAAATATTTCTACTTTTGATAGGAGGTTCCTGAGTTGCCAAAGAAGAGTTTAAAGGTAACAAATTTTCAACTTATACATCCATGGCTTTAAGGTTTGGTCCCCTCCTCTTCTGCTCAAATGTCTTGTTTCATGTGTGCATCACTTGTATATAATGTGTATGTCAACATCATCAAGTGTCTTATACTTTCACCGCTTTAAGGTTCCGTTCCCTCCTCTTCCGCTCAAATGTCTTGTTTCAACTTATATTTTCACCGCTTTAAGGTTCCGTCCCCTCCTTTTCTGCTCCATGTCTTATTTCATGTACGCACCACATGTATATCACGTGTATGTCACATCATCAAGTTTATATGTCACCAGACAAAAATATATTATGTTTATAATACCCTATAATCTCAAACGTCATGTATCATTCGTTTGATACATGTACCAACATCAAAAGACAAGTGAAAATATTGTTATTTGAAGATGAACCGTAGTTTTCTAAAATTGTTGAAAGTAAAATTCGTCTTGTTTGTTTTACAAAAGAGAGTTGAAGCCCAAGGAATTTATTTGTTAAGTATATGTCCCGGAAAAACTAACATCCAAAAGTACATTAATATATGATTAAATGATCTTAAAATATGTTTGTCTTATTTTCTATGTCACACATCAATCTATATTAATAATGAATTTTTTTAAACATATGTATTTCTGATGCTTTCTCACCCTATTTTTCTATTTATCTCATATATTAAATAATAATAATAATTTAAAAAAATAGATAAGAATAAATATTTGTTTTTCTATAAATAATTTTAAACACATATTTAGATAAGGATAAACGTTTGTTTTTTATATAAAGTTATATCTCGAATATTATGAGTGGATATATATACTTTGGAGTTTGATGATTGAAATTATGGTAAACTAGGAATTAAAGGTCTTGTTTGATACATATTTACTAATTGTATTATTGTTTTTTTCACTCGAATAAATAATCATTATGGGCCTGGGGCATATGCTACTACCAAATTATACATGTTTTTAGATGCATCGCCGTAATGGTTTGAATTCACCATTAAGTTGGACAATTCTTTCAAAAGTCAAATTCAGACAACTTAGTTTCACCTTTGTAATGTTAGGCGTACTGTTATAAATGGTTTAAACACATCATTTATCGCACACTGCATCAACATTTAGAAAGAACACAATTTTTAAATATAACAATTCTATACTCCATTCAAAGAGAATTTAATTCTCGACTTTACAATATAATTCACAAAAAAATGATCAAATATATAAAAACATGGGGATCGATCTCCACCTTTTTGTATCGTAAACTCTCTTAAATAAAATTTTGAGAGGAGTGTTTTATAAATGAAATGAACAAATAAGCATGAAGGTTCATAAAACTAACTAAAAGAATTGTTTCTCATTTATCATAAAAACGGGATTCAACCCCATGTAAGACATGTGTTTTTTACCAAATAATAAATAAATAAATAACAAACTAAAATGTTATAATAAGTAAATATTAAATCAAAGTTGTTTTTTAAAAGACAAATCTTGACAACTGTATGTATTAACATATGACATTATATTTTATTTAACACGTGCAATAAACGAGTTTTTTGAAATTATATATATATATATATATTATATAAAAATTACATTTATGTACCCCGTGTAATATATGAGGTTCAAGCCTACTGTATTATAAAATCACATTATACTACATGGTGTGTAATATTTACATTACAAGTGGGACACATATGTTGAACTAGATATATCTAACTCCATTTTTGTTACAAGATAAACTACCAAATTATATTTGGGTCTAACCATAAGATATAAAGTTGGTACGTCAAGACATAATTCATATCAACCACACCAACTAAGGCTTATTTAGGCCAAACCAATGCCATGTATGATATAAACTTGCCTCAAAAGGTACAGAAAACATGCTTATCTAGGCCAAACCAAAGACACATGCAACACACTAACTTAAAGTTTTATCTAAAAAACTCCAAGGAAATGTCATAATCTAGCATCACGTCATAATCTGAAACATGTTATTTGAACTAAACATGTACTCCTCATGGTCTAAGAGTCAAAATATATCTTGATTTGAATCTTGATATACCAAATGTATTTATTTACATAATCATAGTTGTTTTTTGTTAGTTTGGTCTCTGACGTAGATAAGATCATAAGATGTGGGGCATGTACAAATTAGCTTAGGCCCAAGACCAAGCCCACAAAACTTAAACCAACTAGGATCCGTTTCAACTTTTAAGCCACATCGATAATCGATGTCCACAATTCCTCATCTTGGCTTTGATAGGGTTGGCAATCTATGATAGGAACAATCAGTGGTAAAGTTTGAGATTTTCGACGGACGGGTCGAAAAGGATATACCAAAAAATTTCTACAGAACCGGGGGTCGAAAACGTATATACCCAAAATTTCTATACGAAAGCTACATATATAACATTACTGAGCGAAAAATTGGCCCTTGGGTACAAAGAGGTTTTTGTTGTAATTTTCAACCCGTTGAATAACGAGACATGTTTAGGGTGACTTTTTCAATTAATGAGGTGTGTTCGGGTGGACTTGCTTAACCCATATTGGCCATATATTTAGCCGACCTGCTAACTTGTTTAATAAAACATGTTGATCCGCTAGAACGTTCAACAAATTTTTGACAACCCACCAACCCAATTAACACGTTTACAACTTGATTACCATCTGTCAAACCCGTTTGACGTGTTTACAAAAAATGGGTCAAATTGATCACGTGCTATTAAATTTTTGGCACAAATAAAACTATGGGTCGCGTTTCGGTTAAAAAATCAAATCTTGAATCCCCAACCACATACATCGCTGATTAAATCTCGAACTTTATAAGAGTTTTTTTAACAACTAAAGGGAGTTTTTTCTAACAACTAAAGAAACAATTGCGCTTTATTAAATACAAAAATGAAATTGAGAAACACGTTCAAAAAATGAGTGAGGCTGAAATTAAATAAAAAGTCGCCTTATATATTCTATTGCTTTACTCCAATTTTTATTTCTTTTTTAAAAGTAGTATTTACACCTACAACACATGTTGTTAATCTTACACTTGAAAGGATTTAAACTCATCTACGAATACTTCATAAATGAGTTTACTCAATTAGTAAAGCATTTTCATGTAGGGGCGGATCTACGTTGAGAACTACAGGTTCACATGAACCCACTCGGTTTCAAATTTTTAGTAGAAATGTTAATACAAAATTTGGTATGAACCCATAAAAAATATCTGGGATGAACCCAGTAACCAAATTTATGGATGAAGGAGTGGTTAAGTCATGTAGTTCCATGCTTGAGGTCACGGGTTCAACTCCTCCTGGGGTTAAAACTGTTTTAATTGTTTTTCAGTAAACCCACTGAAAAAAATTCCTGAATCCGTCACTGTTTTCATGTATGGGCATGGGATTTGTATAGGTCTCATGCATGTAGGAAATATTTTTGTGTATCTTGATAGTTATATATGCAAAAAAAATGTTCAAATGTACTTTTTTAACAGCGAATCGTGTACCGAGCCGGTCCAGAAAAACTTTTATGATTAATCTTACTCCTTAATCTCCCTCAATTCTCGTCCTAATACCCGGTTTAGATATTTTTGTTTATGATTTTTTTTCTTGGGTTTTCCTATTATCCCTCGTGGACGGCGATGTGAGTGGTGGTGGGTATCGTGAATGGAGACAATGGGAAGTATGAAAGCGGCGATGGATGGTGATGAGTGACGACAATTATGACAATTATGAAAGGTTGCTCTAAAAATTATAGATATTGTGCATAAAAGTAAGAATAAAAATATTATAAAATTGTAAGTCAGATAATATAAATGCAAATAGTTATGGAAATTAATCTAAAAAGTATCAATTTAGTAAAAAGAAAAAAAAAAAGAAGGACCTTTAAGTGTAAATTTTTTAAACGAAAATTTGTCAATTTTAAAAGATTTAATATATCTTATGAACAAATATTTATTTTATTAGACACTTGTATTTAAGTTTTTAAAATCAAGTCACCCGTGTAACATCACAATATTAAAGATGTAGACGTTAAAGTAATCATAGATATTAACTATGATGCATTTCATAAAATAAATCTTTCTAATACTTCCAAAATATATGAAAACCGAGTGTTACATGACTGATACATCATTCCAAAAAATACAATTTGTATATTTGGAAAATTCTTTCATGAAGCTAAAGAAAGATTGAGTGGAAGAGATGGTTACACGATGCAAGATACGCGGATGTCATAATTTTTTGGGAATATCGTGTCAACTAAATTAAATAATTATAGTGTTATAACATGACAAAAAAACATTTTCACATATTTTATTCACTATTAATATACTTGTTATACATGTAAAATTAGGGATGATGTTTTGTCCTTTTGAACTTATTTACTTTTTTAACGGAAAATACTTTTATTTATATAATAATGCGATCAACAAGAAGCTAAAGTAATCATTACCAACATAGAAAATTTTAGAAGTTAAAAATTACGACTAATAATTCCAATCTAGTCAGGGGATTTTTGCTCTGTTATTTATCCACATAAATATATTTATTTAATCTCATCGAGCACTATTGGCATACTAATCAAATTGCTATTTAAGCTTTCCATAAAAATCCAGACGGATAATAACTTCATGCTCGACATATAACCGATTATCTACCATAGATGATATGAGTAGTGAGTGCATCGACTACGACCACTCCTAAAACTAGTAACCTTCTAAAGCCATTCGTAATGGGGTTATATAACGTCATATTAACCTATAACATCTCATAGCGCCTAGGAACACCACCTGGTCCCGACGTTATGGGGGAGGGGGGGGGATATGGAGCATGGCGTGATATACATAGCAGCGTGAACTTTGGTTTCTCTCTCTCACACACACATATATATATATATATATATATATACATACATATATATCTATGACACACACAACACACACATATATATATAATATACACACATACATGTTATATAATTCACTTTTCACTACACACTCAAGTTATATAACCCTTAATTCTTACATATTTTGCCATTTTTCACATAATCCCCCTGATAAAGCCTCACCACTACACATGGACTAAAAACACAATCGAGCAACCAAAAACCAATTACCTACCTATTGATAATAACTATAAAACTAGTGTCCATGACATTACAGCCTATTGACATCTTGTGAGTGAGATAAGGCTTAGGATTCATTAGGTCTTGGGTATGATTCCCACAAGGAGGTTTTTTTCCTCAGATTTATTGGGTTTTTACCTATATAGTCTAATGTATATTTTATTGGAAATTCTCCTGACTTGCTGTATAGACATTATCGCATCGTGTAGATTTTATTGGGTTTTCTTCTAAATTGGTGCATAGACATTATAGCCTATTGAAAATTGATATGATCGGAAAGCTCTGCTGATGACACGATGATACTAAATGGTTCGTCAATTATCCAAATTTGTCGTTAAAAACAATAAAATGAATATTTCTTACAACTTTTTTTTATTAAATTTAAGTTTCATGCATTTGTCAAAATTAAAACCACGTGTACGCCTCCCTCTCAATAGTTGTCCCAACATGAATCTAATTTCCTAATTTAACCCAAAAAATAATTCTACCGAAAACCATTTTAATGAATAAAAAAACACACTTATCTCCTTATCGTCCTTTCTTCATTCTTCTTCACGCACTTACTTTCTTCGCCGGAATTCCTCGCCGGGAAAAAAACTAGATCTTTTTCTCCGGCGAGAAACTCCGATAACCCCATAAAATGTCATCCTTAATCCTCCACCTTTCAGTAACCCCACCTCTCAATTCACACACACAAACCCCAACACATAAACCCTTTTCCTTAAAACCCATCAACCGGAAAAATTATCGTTTTCCGGCGAAGTTATCTTTTTCCGGAGACGGTTGTTCCGCCGCATTCGCGTGTTCGACGTCGGAAAATTTGATCGGAAAAGTGGGGTGGTGTAGAAGACAAGGTAAGGTTAATAAGATATTGTCGTATGTTACGAACCCTGATTCGGGATCGGTGGTGGTTGTGAAGGGTGATGCTTCGCAAATTCTCTCGGCGGCGCTGCCGTTTGTGGTGGCGCTCACGGCGGTTGCTGCTTTGACTCAGCCGTTGACCTTTACATGGTAATTGGTTGTTTGTTAATCATGGTTTTTGTGTGTGTTGGGTAAATAAGGGGTTAGGGTTTTTTTAGATGAGCCAATGCAAAGATCATGATGTGTTGTTACTTGTTACATAAATCTTGATGTTATATTTACCCTTTTTTATAGATAGCTTGATGTACAAGTTACAAAAAAAAAATATTAAAATACTACTCATGTAGTCATGTAATTGTTATTCCATTTGTTTAAGACTATTTGTTAAACCAGGGTTCATCCTCTATGGCGCTGACTAGACGCCTATGAGCCTCTTATAGTAACTTCACCAATAGCACCCAAAACAAGCCTACTCGATCCAGCTGCCACACTCACGCCCCCGATACGCCCCCGCTCTCGCCAGGCCATTGTGGTGTGCAGACCAAGGTGGCACTCCACCTGGCTGGTCCACTCGCTCACTTGTCCGCAACGCAAGTCTAATACAGTTGATATTACCATGTGTTTAGTTTTGAGGTTTATGTATTTGTTTTTTTTACCCAAAGGGGACACGGGTGGTTAAGTGGTATACTCCCCGAGCTCAAATCCTGCATGGTATTGGTGTGTTTATTCTAGAAAATCAAGGAATTTTTGTTCAAAAAAATGTATTTGTTTTATCGTCCCCACTGTTCTTCTGAGGTTTGGATCTTGATGTTATATTTACCCTTTTTATAGAAAATTTGTTTACACAAGTACATAAAATATCATCACTAAAATACTTTTTATGTCAGTTATATACCATTTGTTTAATACAGTTGATATTACCTTGTGTTCTGTTTTGACATTTTCTTGTCATTATTGTTTCTCTGCATCAAGTAATTTAAGTATTTAGAATTTTTGCATGAACAATGCCAAGATCATGATGTATTACATAAATTAGATATGTTGAATCTTGATAGTTGATGTTATATCCCCCTTTTATAGAAAACTAGATACACAAGTTACAAAAGTTATTATTAAAAATTTAAAACACTCCTTATGTACCATGTGTTCTGTTTTGACTTTTGAGGTTATCTTTGTTTTGTTGTCCTCATTTTTGTTCTGAGGTTTGAATCTTGATGTTATATGCTACAAAAATTTGTTACACAAGTTACAAAAATCAATCATTAAAAAACTCCTCATGTCAGTTATATGCTATTTGTTTAATCCAATCAATATTACCATGTGTGCTGTTTGAGGTTTATGTATTGTTCTTCTGAGGTTTGAATCTTGTTATATTTCCGTTTTAATAGAAAAGTTTGATGCAAATAAATATTAAAAACTCTTCATGAGGTTTTGATGAGTCGTTTAATAAAGACTGAATCTTTGTTAAAATTTGCAGGGTGTCAAAGGAACTCTATGCTCCCGCTCTTGGTGGGATCATGTTGTCAATTGGTATTAAGCTTTCCATAGAAGATTTCGCTCTTGCTTTCAAAAGGTCACTCTATATTCATGCTATTCTCACCTACGTTTCGATTAATTCAAAATTCATGCAATTGACATCCAAATATAAGACGGGTTTTAGATTTTGATCGTGATCTTATCATATTTGCAGGCCTTTACCATTATCCATGGGGTTTCTAGCCCAATACGCATTAAAACCCGGCTCTCGGTGTATTCGTGGCTAGATCATTTGGTGTAGCCCCCATGTTCTATGCAGGATTTGTGTTAATGGCGTGTGTTTCGGGTGCACAATTGTCTAGCTATGCTAGCTTCTTGAGCAAAGGGGATGTAGCTTTAAGCATTTTGTTGACCAGTTCAAGTACTATCGCCTCTGTTCTTTTCACCCCTCTTTTAACCGGTCTTCTCATTGGTTCCGTTGTCCCCGTTGACGCTATCGCAATGTCTAAATCAATCTTACAGGTATTAATCAAATGTAACACCCGGTGATTGTTATAAACTTGGTTCAAACCCATTCAATCCATTTGAATTCTGAGTTTTTGTTAATTTGCAGGTTGTTCTTGTTCCGGTGACACTCGGTTTAGTACTCAATACGTATGCAAAACCAGTTGTATCTGTTCTTCAACCCATGATGCCATTTGTGGCTATGTTTTGTACATCCATTTGTATCGGCAGCCCTCTAGCTATTAACCGGGCCCAAATCCTTTCTATAGAAGGTCTCAAATTGCTTTGGCCCGTTTTGACTTTTCACATCGTATCGTTTATTGCTGGCTACTACATTTCCAAACTCCCGTTCTGCAGGTAATCCTTTTGATTATATGATTGTAGGGGTGTTAAACGGGTTGTGTTCGTGGGTTGGTGAGTGCAACCCGACCCGAACCCGAAAATCATGTCATACATATGAACTCGAACATGACCAATATATTTGCGGGTTGACCCGAAAACGACCCGTTCAACCCGAAAGTTTTTATTTTTTTTGTTTTTTTCGCAAATTAATATTTTAAGACTAAAATTTATTACAAAAAAACACCAATGTATATAATACAATTACGTTTAAATTATAAAATCTTATATGTATTTCTTATAATTATGGCATAAAATACACACTCAATCTAATTTATGACATAAAACATATTGTAAAAAATATAATATAGTACAAATGGGTTAAACGGGTTGACCCGAACTCGACCCGTGTAGCTAAACGGATTTGCGGGTTCAACCTGAAACTGATCTTAACCCGTTTAGACTAAACCAAACCTGCGAATTTCATGTTAGGTTTGTGTCGTGTTTTTGGGTCGTGTTAGAAATTCACAACTCTGTTGATTGTTTAGGGGTCAAATAATCAGTTTCATATGTTTATATATCCGAATCTGTATTCAACTTTTTTTGTAACTTTATGATATTATTGTAACCAGGCAAGAGGAAAACGTAAGCAGGACGATTTCACTATGCACGGGAATGCAAAGCTCGACGCTAGCAGGGCTTCTTGCGACACAATTCTTGGGTAGCAGCCAAGCGGTCCCGCCTGCATGCTCGGTGGTTGCAATGGCCATAATGGGTCTCTGTTTGGCTTCCTTTTGGGGCAATGGTTATAGGATTAGAGACTTGCCGTATCTCTTTAGCCCACAAACCAATTCAACCGTAAGCCCGTAAAATAATATGATGTACTTTAAAACCGTTTTTGGGTTGACCCGTTTTTGCGTCTACTGTTGTGTAGAGGTTAATACGACGTAGGCAGGTTAGTGTAGCAACTAGAATCAAGCCTAGATAGTACTTCCGAGATAGAAAAGTTATAGTTTATGTGGGCTGTAAATGCTGATTGTGTTTGTCTTTTTGAACGCGAAGTGTTTGATGCGTGTATAAATTTTGTTATATAAATCACTTCCAAGGTTTTGCCTCGATATTGTTTTGGTCTGTAATGTTTTACGTATGACATTAAGCTCGATTGATTATTCAAACGAGCGTTAGACGTTAGTCTAGGTTGATAATGGATCGATTAGTTTCTACGTAGTCAGAAAATGATCTAACTCAAGACGCCAGAACATACAAAAAATAGATACATATACAACAATTGGATAATGATATGTATATAAATCCGAGTTTTATAGATTGAAGCACGGGCTGAGCAAACCTATTTTGGAGGCCCAAATGGAATATTAGTTTCGTGTCATATTTTCATCAGGTTTAGCATAGCCCTCCCTAGATATGGGCATAATGACCCGTTTCAAACCCGATCCAGTAGACCTAACCTGGAACCGGTTCAAAAAACCCGTAGGTTCTTTCCCGGTTCCACTTTTTATAAAAAAAAAATTGGTCCGTACCCGGTTCCTCCGTAACCAATTCCGACCCGGTGCATTAAATTCTTGATGTTGTTACCGTTGGAACCGGTTCCTGGCCGTTGCAACCAAGCATTTAATGATTTTGTTACCGTTGGAATCGATTTCTGACAGTATAAATGGTGCACATTATTCATTTGATCATCACACAATCTTCATCTTCTTCTTGATTCTTTTTCTACTCAATAAGCTCTACTTTGGCATCCAAAAAATTCCAAAACAACAAATTCTCCATCCGTCAACAACGCTCCTCAATCCGCTCTATATGTTGTTAGGATACTATCAGATAATCACATACTTAAACAACACTCACATTTATTTAGATACACTTATCTATTCTATATTATAATATAGTGTGAGGTTCATTGGGGAACACTAAAAAGTGGAAAACCTGTGAACACTCTTAAAAATTTAACTGAACATGTTAAAAATCAAATTTTTAAATTTTTTTCCGACGCTTATAAATGCTTGTAGAAGCACTTTTAATAAAAAATCAAAAACTGAATATATAAAAAAAATTAAAAAGGCTAAAATTTTGTTTCTTTTCAAAAATTATTTTTTTATTTGAATAGTTTCTACCCATTTTTATAAGAAAAAGCACTGAAAAATTTATGAAAAAATTGATTTTTAACATGTTAAGTTAATTTTATAAAATATATATTTTTAACCAGTTTTTTAAACATTTTTTAAATATATTTTTAGTTTTTGATTTTTTTATTAAAAATGTTTTTACATGTATTTATAAGAAAAAACGTCAAAAAACTAACTTTCAACATGTTAACTATAATTTTTAAGACTCTTCACCATTTATTTAGTGTTCCCAATAAACTCACCCTATAATATATTACTATATTATAATATATTAGTATATAATACATTTTTAAGTACCTCTTAAAGTTTAACTTTTACACATATAATTGCTTAAAGTACAACAGACAATGCATATATTAACTACTTTTTCAAGGCATATATGTATTTTAAACAATAAATACACATTTATCCTCTTATAACTTACAGTTCCTTTTACCAACATATTCTTCAGTTTTATTTTTCTATCTTCTTCTTATATCCTTGAATATATTTTGTTTTAAAAACTTATGAACATACCGTTAAAACCTACTTATTTTTCTCGACGTGTTGATGTAAAATTTTTTTCGATATCAGAGATGCAGATTACAATGTACAAGTCATTCATGCATTAATGTAAAAGTCTTTCAATATCCCAAATTAGTTATGGAAACATTACAATTACAATTCAATATTTAGAAAGTGGATTAGTGACGCAGGTTTCTAATAAGTTCGAAAATTAGTGGGCTGGGAAGTTACACGAAGGTTTCTAATAAGTTCGAAAGTTAATGGGCTTAGATAGTTACACGAAGGTTTCCAATAGACTCGAAAGGTTTCATATAATTTGAAGTAAATAATTAGCAAACCAATCATGTCTTCATGTTTTCATGCTTATTGATCGCCTACTCTTTAGTTTCGTAGTAAAATTTTACAAATTATATCTGTTTTACTTTTGATTCATTTGTTCGCATAGCTTTAGGAATCCTCTATTGGTGGCTTACAATCAATATCTATTCTTAATAGGTTTGTACCCTTTTAGTCCATTATGATTAAATTGTTTCTATGGATTCCCTAATAAAACACACACAAATGTTAATATACCCATTGCAACCAATTTCAAGCAAGTAATAGATAGATTATAAGTACTTTCTAAATTTATTAGTTTTAGATACAAATCTGAATATTAATTTAACCGTACGAAGCTACTGCACTCTCATATTTATAATCCTAGTATTCTGTATGTATTAAGTTTTAATGTTCTTATGTGCAATATTAACTTATGTATAATAGCAACAGTAATATAAGCTCACATTTTCAATACAATCTACCATATATTTGTGACATATAAGTCTGTAAAAAACACTTAACCTCTTCAACAATGTTTTTGCTAAACTATCATCAAACTCACAATTTTCTTCCATTTCCTTATCAATCAAATATCAAACATACGAAATCTGAACGCCATAAACTTAATTTGAAGATCACCGCTCGAAGCTCCAAAATATGTTAATGGAAACATTGAAAATCGAAAATTGAAGCAAAGCAATGAATAGTCTTCGAAGCAAAACATTTGAAGATACAAATTCATGACACAGACATAGAATATTATTTTATAAAATATATATTTATAAAATAAATATGTGTATTGTAATCTTCACTATAGATGCGAAGATAATATATTTGAGTTTGAATTGAACAAATAAATAATAATGTTACTTTGGTTTTTATTTATTTCGTCATCACTATCATTAAAGTTATTATCTGTTTATGCAATAAATTTAAATATTTTATTAAAGTAAATTAAAAAGATAGTCCTTTTACTTTACCACATTAGATAACATTTATCACAATGCTACACATACTGATTTTATTTTGTATGTGCCTCACATATTCTGTTTTAATTTCTTAAAAATAACTAGCAATAAATATTATCTTTTTACATCAATGAATACATATAAGATTTAGTGTTAAAGGTAGCTAAGAAATAGCAATATCCTTTCTATTTTCTATCAAAGGATTAAATTTTTGTTTTGTCATATTACATTAAAATTGTAGGTTTGATTGATAAAGGATATGCATTCTATTGTTGACTCTTTTTCATGATCTGTCACACAATACGGAGTTTGATATGCTGTGATCTTCATTTGGCTGGGTCAAGTTCGTTTTGTCTATCGTTGGTAAAAACAAATTATTGGTTATTCTTCTAGACCAAGCCCTAAGTGCTATTTTCCCTTTTTTTTAAATAAAACATATACATGTTATTTAAATCACTAACATATTTTAATCAAGTTTTTGCAATGATTTTCATGCACACAAATAGTCAATTTTAAGTTGAAAATTACATATTCACGTGTGTGTAATTCATAAAAAAATTAATAAATAAACGACACATGTTTATTACATTCGAAAGAATATATACATTATCTTTTTAAAAATTGGTTCTCATGTTTCCGATCGATTTCTCCTTTTAAAAGTACATTGTTGAATGTCATCCTCTATATATATACAGATATTATATTCATCTTTAGCTTAAATACATTAAGTTTACAACTTAACAACAATTATTACTATATGTGGCCATTTGAAAATTCCTTTTGATGTAACCAAACCTTTAAAACATATTTTTCAAGTTCCATCCATTTGGTGCAGCTATGTATAAAGGTAAAAGAATATTTGGGGTATAAATTCACTTAGACTAGCTATGCTTGTTTCATGCATGCTGTATAACTATACATGTATATTTTTCTTAATTATTATTTTAAATGTATTATTTAGTCATTATATTGTAATTACATATATAATAATAATTGTCATGTAAGTATATCTTTATTACATCAAATAAAGTATTTTATATTCATATAGATAATAGTTTCATAGGGCTTAGTTAAACCTATGAAACTCAAGTTTGAACTCATTTAAGTTTAGAGTCAATTGAATCTTTTATTGAGCACATATCAAATAATTAACAAATGGCTCGACTTTTTTCACTTTAATTTAATAATTATACTGGTATATTAATTTTTTTTTCTAGAAAATAAATTCCATTATGTAAAATAACTAGGGTCGTAGTCACTCGCGTATTACACATGGACGTGATGGAATTTGAAACGTATCACACACCAAGACATCTGATGAATCGGTTAGTAAAATTAAATAAAATGATATCTAAAGAAAAAAAACATTCGGCGCTCTCGTTATAGCAAGAAAAAGAAAAGATGAAAATAAGTACAAAACAGTATTAACGTGTTCGTTAAAAAAATCTAAGTTAAAAGAAAAAAAACGAAAAAAGGCAAAAAAAATAAAAATAAAAAGTTAGATGCAAGTTAGCAAAATGGCATTGCTCACATTAGAATGAACTCCCTATTGATCTACTCTACTTTTATATCCGATATAGCAAAGAAAAAAAGGTAAAAAAATAATTGTTCAAAATAGCATTAGCACGTTCCACTACTAGAAAAATACATTTTTTCCTACAAAAGTTTCCTATAAATTTTTGACAACTCAATTTCTACTACAATTTTCTGACAAAAAAAGAAAAACAAAAAAAACCCAAAATTTTTCCACAAGTTTTCGATACAATTGCCACGAAAAAAAAATTGTAGCAATATTGTAGCAAATTGACCTCATTTGCTACAAATTTCCTACAAATAAAACTTATTTTATTTGTTATGTCATAATTTTAGTAAAAAAATAATTTAAAAGAATAAAATGTTAGATTTTTTGGAAATTTGAAACAATTTGCTACAATTTTCCTACAAATAAAACTGATTTTATTTGTAATGTCTTAAATTTTAGTAAAAAACAATTTTAAAAAATAAAATGTTAAATTTGTCAGAAATTTGTGGCAAAGTGAGCCTATTTGCTACAATTTTCCTAGAAATAAAATCGATTTTATTTGTTATGTCTTAATTTAGTAAAAAAATAATTTTAAAAAATTAAATGTTAATATTTGTCGAAAATTTGTAGCAAATTGACCCCATTAGCTACAATTTTCCTACAAATAAAACTGATTTTATTTGTTATGTCTTAATTTTAGTAAAAAAAATTTTAAAAAATAAAATGTTAAACTTGTCTGAAATTTGTAGCAAATTGACCCCTTTGCTACAATTTTCCTACAAATAAAAATAATTTTATTTGTTATGTCTTAATTTTAGTAAAAAAATAATTTTAAAAAATAAAATGTTAAAATTGTGTGAAATTTGTAGCAAATTGACCTCATTTGCTACAATCTTCCTACAAATAAAACTGATTTTATTTGTTATGTCATAATTTTAGTGAAAAAATAATTTAAAAAAATAAAAAGTTAGATTTGTCAGAAATTTGTAGCAAATTGCCTTGTTTGCTACAATTTTCCTACAAATAAAAGTTATTTTATGTTTTTGTTTATGTTTTTTTCGTTTCTGTTATACATGGTTAATCGTAATAAAGTTAGTTTTGATACATATATTTTTACTTGTCACACTCATACAAGTCACTTATAAATTTTCAACTTGTATGACCCGTATGTAATTAATTGTGTATGTGTTAGTTTGCATGTGTGTTTGTCTATACGTATGTATTTGTGTATGTGTGGGTGTGGGAGTGGGTGTATGTGTATTTATATATGTGTGTGGACGTGTTAGTGTTGGTGTATGTTGATGAGTATGTGTGTGTATGTGTTATGTTAGCGTATTTGTGTGTATGAGAGTGTGTGTATGTGTTGTTGTTTTGAAATAAGAGGAACCCTACCCTCTTTCAGCCACTTTCAACACATCCCATTAAGCATATAAGTATCCAAATATACCCCTGCAGGTAATTGCACATCACAACATTCTTATACTATTTGTTATATGAAAAAAAAAATTTGTTGTATATCGCCAACATGATTAATTTGTTTATCTGTAACAAGATCCGCCATCAGCATACAAAGATACACAATATTCTTGTCATGCCCTCTCTACCACACCACGCCACGTCACTCCACTCCATACCCTCTCCCTCTCTACCACACCACGCAACGCCACTCCACTCCCCTCCACTCTATACGATATGATACGATACGATATGATACGACACCACACCACACCACACCACACCACACTGTATCGTACGGTATCATAAGGTAATATACAATGCTATACTATATGATATAACTATATACGCTACATGATACTATGTTAGATTATACTATACGATATGATATTATTCTATACTATACTATGCATATATTATACTATAATATACTATGCCTATATCACTACGTCAAATGTTACCTACAACCACACTTTTCTAAATACCGCCCTGCCACACTTTCAAATAAATATGTGGCTAAATGTAAATTAATGACATTT
Organism: Scalesia atractyloides; assembly: GCA_947069175.1. Lineage (NCBI taxonomy): Eukaryota > Viridiplantae > Streptophyta > Magnoliopsida > Asterales > Asteraceae > Scalesia > Scalesia atractyloides. Next base: position 91,443,431 of record CAMTDV010000012.1, read on the forward strand.
CAAAACCCTCTGGCCTACTTTTAGCCACTCAATTTATTTATTCATGTGACCATTGTATAATAATTCAAAACTTTTAGCTACACTTTAAGACAAAAATGTGACATTTACTAGCCACACTCGAAAAGGGTGGCTAAATGTGACCAACTGCCATGGTATTTGTTTGAATTTTTATTCATGTGACCAAAAACACATCTTACCGAAACCTTTAGCCATGCCTTTCCAAAAAAATGTGACAGTTTCTAGCCACGGTCAAAAAGTGTGACCAAATGTGACAAACTGTCATATTTTATTAGTGATGTGACTAAAAGCTAACACATATGGTCACTTATATTAGTTTGTAAGACCAAAGAGTAATTTTTGGTAACAACTTCCCAAAAATTAAGTTTCCCTCCCCTGGAAATTCTATTTCCTGCTCCCTTCTCTTTCCCCTCTTTTAACATACATTAGGTCTCAACCCTTCCTCCAACAAAACCCAACACCAGCAAAGTTACGTTTTGAATTTTAACTTTTTAATTTATCTTTTTTATTCATGTATTTCATGTTATAAATATACGTATATTGTTACTCCAATATTGTAGGTTTACAAAGAGGAAGGTAAATAGATGTGTGAAGGATATATTTAAGCAATGACGGGGATTGGGTCGCATTCAGAATGGTCCCACAAAATGTTAAGATGCGCCTATTCGACCGCTTTCGGGTAACTTATCAATAACTATTTTTATATGTTTTTTTAATTATGGCATTTTGAACTTTGTTTTGAATTTTACAGACCAAATATAGATGGAGTTGAGGAACTAACCAGCTAATGTATGATACATTTATCAATGTGCTCAAAACTAGATTTAGAGGCACAATGAGAAATCTGAGACACAAATCTAAAAAAAAGCTATTGATAAGGGGCATAAAATACCAACTGATAAATACAATTTTAATGTTCAACGTAGATATCCACCAGATGGGATACCTCTTGAGAAGTGGGAACGAATGTGTAGTGTAAGGAATTTAATAAACTATTGTATATATATATTTTTTAAATTTCTATTTATCTTTATACATTCTACATACATTTTTTCCCTTACAGTTTTAGAACACTAATGAATGGCAAAAAAAAGTCTGAAGCCGGGAAAAGCAACCGCAAAAATGACATATGTTGTCATACGGGAGGGTCAATAGGATTTGATGAGCACCGCGTCAACTTGGTAAGCTAATCATAACTATAAATTTTAGGAACTATTTCTAAATTTAGTACATATCATTTACATTACTCAGTTTGATGTAGGAAAAAAAGAGGGTAAAAAAGTTGGATTCAGGAAAGTATTCTTCCAGACACACGCTACGAAGGAGTGCAAAAAGCTGGTACAAGATGGGGAGATCGATGGAAATGACTTTAGCAATTTTAAGTTTATTACTGAGCATGCAAAGAATTCATATGTTAGTTATAATTTTTTGTTTGTTTATAATTATTGTTTTAAGTAATAGTTTTCAAAGCTCTCATTCATAAATTTTAGGTCTCGTACACGCAACAACTTGAAAAGATGTACGGCGAAAAAACAGAATGTGACGACTTGGCTATATGGGAAAATTCATCCCAAGTGTAAGGGTGGTAACTTTTTTAGGGTAGAATCTTCTGATCCTCATTTTGTGGTGACCGGAAAACCATCTTCCACAACGTGTGGGTCATATGATGATGCTAGACAGACACAAGAGGTTATCATCATTATTATTGTTCTTTTAGTTAGAACCGTTATCCTTCACATATAGAACTACAAGCATCTGAAGTTTTAGGTTTATGATATTTATTGATTTGTTGCTTTAATATGGTAGTACAATGCTAAAAGAGTACGATGTGTTAGAAACTTGTCAAACATTTTGTAAGCTTACACCTAGAGGACATTGGGTTATGGATTGGGTTAAAGCCGATACTTTTAGGAACTTTTGCATTGTTAGTTAACCACATTGGGTTATGGCTTGGGTTTAGGTGATCTATGCAGCAAGACTAATTAAAATTAGCCCACATAGAGCCCACTCATTCCACAATTATTTTACATTATGGGTCACCACATGGAATAGAAAACCGTGAAAGGGAAACAAGTTAAAAAAACAAGAAGTTAGCTACAAAATAGATATCCATGAGGTCCATATTAGGCTGATTAAATCAAGATGTTAGCTGCAAGATAAATAGCCTACTCGTTTCACAATTATTTATTAACTTGGAGTTTGCTACCTTTTTAAGTTAAGTTGTTTTATTTGACGATTGGAGTTTTGCTAGTGCTTTTGTAACCTAATCTGCAAATATTATTTAAATTGCAGCCCAAATGGCTTAAAATATGCAGCCCAAATACCTGAACCATTCCAACCCCGACCTTGAACTCGATAACCATTCTATTTTTAACATATTAAACCTAATATTCCGATAACCGAATATGTAACTAGATAACAACCCTAAATATGTGTTTAATGTTACAATTTGTTTTTTTTTAATATGTATTAATAATGTATACTTTGATAAATTCCAGCTTCATAAAGTTCAAGCGGAGTTGGAAAAAGAAAGAGAGGCCCGGAAAAATATGGAAGCTCGTTTTGTACAATCAGAACAAGAGCGGGCCGAGCATGAACAGGAGCGGGCCGCAAATGCAACATGGCAAAAAAAGATGAAAGAAATGATGAATACTTTAGGAAAAAAGTAAAGATCATCTTAGTTTTCTAATATGAAAACGAGCTTTTCATATTACAAAAGCACGTTCATATTAACTTTCGTTTTGTATTACATTTTAAAATGTTAACATTGTATTAGTTTTGTAATATGAAAATGTGCTTATCATTAGGTTTTTTGGTATTCGTATTTAAAAATTGTGAACAGGTTTTTTTTTTCTATTTTTTAAAAAATTTCTGCATTTTTTTGCAAAAAAAAAAAATTCTTGTTTTATTAAAAAATTGTCGCAATTTTATAGGAATTCGGCAAAAGAAATTTCTTAAGACCCGTTGGAAATTTGTCGAATCATTAAAATAATTGTAGGTATTTTGTGGCAAAAAATATAATAATTGTAGGTATTTTGTGGCAAAAAAATCTAATAATTGTAGGTATCTTGTTGCAATACTATAAAAAACTATTTTATTCATTGTAGCAAATTTGTCTCAAATCCAAAATAGGAATTGTGGGAAGTTTGTAGAAAATAGAATTTGTGGCAACTTTGTAGAAAATAGTTTTTTTTTAAGAATTTGTGGGAAGTTTGTCGCAAAGTAAGAAATATTTGTTTTAATTAATTGTTTTCTTAAATTATTTTTATTAAAAATGACTAAAATAAACTATTAAAAATATGTTAAAAAATGGGATTTGTGACAATTTTGTCGAAAGCTGGTGTGAAAATTATAGAAATAAGTTTGTAGGAATTTTGTCGGAAATCTTGCGATGGGTATTTTTTGTCAGAAAGTTGTAGTAAATTTTGTGGTAATTTTGTCGCAATGACAATTTCCGACAAGTATTTTTTACATGGACCTGTTTTGTTGCAAATTTGTAGCTGAGGCTAATTTCCCACATAATTGCTACAAATATGCTTGTTGTAAATTTGGTTGTTTTCTAGTAGTGTTCGTTAAAACAATAAACTAAATAAAAAAAAAGTCCAGCGCACTCGTTAAAAAAAGAAAATTTAAAAATTTGTCCAAAACGTTATTAATGTTTTTGTTAAAAAAAGCTAAACTAACTGAGAAAGCACTAAAAAAATTAACATCAACTCACTATTTATCTTCTCATATTCTCAATTTTAACATATGCTATATTCACTTAATAACCCTTTATTTTGTTAAATGGTTGATAAAAATTGATGAATTTTGTGATGATATAAATATAGATACGCGTACGGTGAAAAGTTTTAACAAGACAACGATGTTAATTTTCAAAACTAAATTATGTGTACATACATAATATATAAATTTTAATTCCCTAATGCTGAAACAAACATGATGTATATAATAAGGAAGCTGAAATACATATCATACAGATGTGTATATCATTATATGTATGCATTAATACACCAATTTCCACATGGTTCTAAAAGTAAGCAAGTTGTTTAAGAATCTATGCCATACCCCATCCCTTCTTTCTCGCTCACTAATTTTCATTTATGGACCATACACTTTATAAAAATGCAATTAAAATAATTAAGAAATTATGTAAAAATACATTGACGGATTCATGATTTTTTGTAGGTAGAAGACGAATAGTACATATCATATAAAAAACAAGTCAAGTCGAATGCTCTAGATATAAGAAGCCTATAAAAATCGAATTAATGAAATGTTCAAAATCAACATAATTTGCTAAATAAAGATTATTCTAAAATAAATTACTAGAAAGTAGTAAAAGGAACTTGATACAAATTCGAAAAGTGAACTTTATGGGAAAGAAACAAATAAATGATTTTGATTATATACCTAGATGGGACTTGACTTAAATTGATGGAAATTAGTTTGGTGTTCAATCGCTAATCTTGAAAGCTAACTACATTATGAATTAATTAATATGATCGGATAATACTTCACTTTAAAAACGATTTTATGTATTGCCTCTGTTTGACTAACATTTCAAGTTATGATCTAAACTTGAATGACGTTTAAGATCCACTAAACTACAACTGGTTTCGTTTTTTTATACAGATAGAGTAAGTTATTAAACATAAAATTGCATTATCTTCGAAGATAAGAAAATTAGGTGTGCTTCCCGTGAGTTAATAACCTATGCTCCTAATGATGTATAGACGGATGCACAATGTCCAATTGGAGTAACGATATTCGCAAATTAATAATTCTATCTTTTTATAACGACAATATACATGTTATCAAAAATCTGAAACACGACTAGCCATACACTAATCGTTCTAAACCAAATTTTAAAAAGTTACTCGACTTCTGACGATAGAATGATAATTTTTCAATCCGAGGGACACGATGTAAAAACACATTTTACATCTGTTTCAACTATTTACCATATGATATCCAGATGTTAGATTACAAGAAATTACCAAAGAGGCCAAGAGTTTCAATCAAACATTCAAACCCATGAACTCCATTTAATTCTTCACATGCAACACTTAATAATTCTCTAAAAAGTTCATACTCTAAACATGTATTTTAAAAACAAACATTTAAATTTATAAGTTTTGGGATGAAAGCCAATTTGTTTAAAGATTATGAATATTACAAATCAAACATATAATTATAGTAATTAACACAAAAGATAGTAAACCTTAAGCATAGTTTTTTTTCACAAACATTTACAAAGACTCATCAAAAAGCAACACCAAGTTGGTATCTTTATATTCTACAAACTTGAGCTATGATTTGTTCATGAAAAAGATAACCAATTGAAAATTTGAAACCACCTTCAAATATTCTGCTTCACATATATATTATTAAACATATACACTATATATATATATAAGAAGTTCATCATCTATAATTATATACGCCGCATATGTATATATGTATACATATATCAATATATATACGTGTTTGTGTGTGTATTCATATGATAGAGTAGAGATCTACCAAATTCTTCATGACCTCAACCTGTGTAGCAAGACACTTTATATAATCAGCAGTTTCATCCAACAACCCTAATGCATCCATAGTTGAAGAACCGGGTACAAGCTTCCTCAGCTTCACTTCTTGACCCGAATTACCAAACGGGTTAGAATATTCTCTTTTAGGGTTTGAGTAACTTGGTGTTCTTCTCTTCCCAGATCCTGCATGAACATGATGATGACGTAAAGGGGTAGTATTCTTATGATCAACCTTTTTGAATCTTGCTAACACAGCTCGGTTTCGGATCTTCCATAAGATCGCGCGGCTCCAAGCTCGTGTTGACCCGACAACATACGCCATTGATGCGTAGGCTGCAAGCTTGACCCGGTGAGATCTTCGGATCCGGGTGTTGTTAAGATTGGATCCTTTTGTGTTGAGGTTGTTTAGATTGTGGAGAAACCGATAGGCTAGTCGGATCTTGAGAGAATTAGGGTTTATGGATGTTGTTTGAGATGGAGACATGATGGGATTAAACTACTTCTGACACAAAGAGGATGAGGTCCAAAATTGAAGAAAGATTGTATGTTGTACTTTGTTTCTGACACAAAATCTACACAGTAGAGAGAGAGAGAGAGAAAGGTGTGAAGAGAATGAACAAAGTAGAAGGGAGAATATGAAGTTTTGATGGGAAGAAATATGAAAATATGAAAGGCTGTAGAGAGAGAGGAGAGAGAGAGAGAGAGACATGGGAATCAATCTTTATGGAGTGATGTGGATGATATACTATTCAATTTATTTAAGGTAATTCTTGAAATATTAAAAAGAATAATAACAAAATAATATATAATACGTTCTGATTCGATTCTTAAAATGGTTTTTTTTTTCAGATTAATTGGATTTATTCATGAATTGATGTATAGGTATTATTGTTTAATAAAGATAACATGATCAGATGATTACGCTCGTAACACGATAATACTTAGTATTCCGTCTGTAATCTAAATTTAACGGTAAGAAAAAAAAATAACCTCTTGCCATTAAAAAATACAGATAATAACCTCTTAAAATGTTTAAGACATAAAAACAAAAAGACATTCTTATAACCAAGAAAGTTATAAACGGTTAAATAGAGAAAAAAGTAAAGCTAGAAGAGAAAAAGGGGACTAGGATCACATAAAATGTTTGAATATTAGTACTTTTCATTATCTTTTAACAATAGTAGTTCTTAACCTATTATTTCTGGAAACTAGCTCAAAAATTTACATTATTTTTATGATACGTGTTATTTCTAACCAAGTTGATAATTAAAGTATATGTTTTATTAACAGATAATTTATAAACGTCATACTTATTAATAGATAATTAAAAATGTCATACTTTGATAAGACTAAGTAACATGTGTAGCATTAAGTGGCTAATAAATAAGGCCATTGTATTTCTTAATAGTGCACCCTTTTTTTGACTCTTTATACCATAAGTTTGTTGGTTTAAATATTTACAGTTCTTTTAATAAAAAAAAAAAAATTGAACGTATTTGTTATTATTTTTATCATTAAAACTGGTTTCAATTACTTAAATTGAAAGCTACCCATTTACATATAATAACATTAGTTAATCTTGATTCTTGAGTATTGTATTAGTAAAAGAACAGAAATGATAAATAATTATGAAAAAGATATGTTATCAAGCATATCAATGGGATTAGCTTCTATTGATTATAATTTTATTCAATGATTTAATCTTATAAACTATATATTGTACTTGGGAAAATGAGGTGTGTAACAAGTTGCGCTTAATGAGATGTAAAATGAGTAAACAAAAAGGTGATTAGTTAAGCTTTTATAAGAAAATAGAGGGTTATGTATTTGTCACACATATATATATATATTATATTAGGGATACGATATGAGAACAAAAATATGAGACCAACCTAAGAAAGATCACAGGTTTAGCTAGGTGTGATCTAAATAGATTTCAATAATTTTTTGAGGGAATCCGTGAATACCTTAAGGTAAAAGAGTAGCAATTTTATAATATGTAACCATGTAAGTTGTCTATACTCCATCATGTCACAATTATTTACTATTTTTATGTTTAAATCAAAACTGAAGTTAACTTTATCAATGTTATAAACATTTTTGTGATAAGTAGTAGTGTTAGATTATTAATATTCGAAAACAGTTTAAAAAATTTCCGATACTCACGTCGACGTGTCACAGCCAACTCTCACATATAAACGAAAGATGAGATAATATTAAATGAATATTAGTGGACGTTAATAATACATGAGTATTTGGTCACGTTCATTAGAGATGTAGGGTTCAAATTTCTTGATTCTCTTTCCCAAAACAAGGTTGAAAATATCAAAGTGGATATTATTTAAAATTGAAAAAGGTTGGTCACTTTGAAAATTTGATCAATATATATTTGCATGCTTCTACTCGGTATAAAAAAAAACTATTTAATATTAATATATCTTTCCAAACCATTTTAGAATTTGTATATAAAATTTACCTAGCCTAATACCTAATATTATAGTTGGACCCAAAATGGAGAGATCAGGGAGGGAACGGGAAGAGTCTATCGAGAGAAAAATATAGAAGGAAGATCGTCGTCGGAGTAAATGTGGAGCAGGTAGGGAAGTGCCAGTGGTCAAGTTTTGTGTGGCTAACAGCTTAGACGGTTGTCGTCCATGGGATTTATCGACTTTTCTTCGTGAGTTTGGAGATATAGCTGGAGTTTATTTAGTGAGAATAAGAAATAAAAAAAAAGATCTCAAAGTTTGGGTTTGTAAGTTTCAAACGGGTTGGCAATCGGAAGGAGTTGGAAAGAAAATCCGAAGAAAGTTGAAGTTGGGAATAATACACTGAAGATTAGTCTTGCCAAATTTGCTCCCGAAAATGTTGAGTTAGAGGTAGTGGTGCATGAGAAGAGTCAACACACTGAGGTTCCGGTCCAGGAACGATGTCCTCTAGTTTCTAAAGATAGGCTGTTGAGGCGGTGTTTCTTACAGTGACGTGGTCAGATCTCAGTTAATTTCACTCGAATCTCAGTTGTCAGAGAAAAGTTTGAGTGGGATTTAGATACAGTATTTGGGGGGGGGGGGGGGGGGGGGGGGGGTTCTATCTTCTGTTAACATTTTCAAAAGAAGAAAAAGTCAAGGATTTTATGAACAAAAAGTAAACATGGAGATGATTTTTTGCTGTAATTTTGGAGGGGGCAGGCGTCACCATTTGAACGAATGGCATGGATCCTTATACATGGCGTTCCGCTACATCTTTTTACTATAGTCGTGTTCAATTCTATTAGTTAAAGATTCAGTAAAGTCATGTAACCATCTCAGATCCAAGAGACAGATGACGATCTCTTGGTTGAATGTGTGGGGATCCTAGCATGGGACGAGAAAAAAATTATCGATGAAGTCTCCCTATCATGGCAGGATAAGAAGTACCGGGTTTGGGTTATGGAGGAGATAGGTGATTGGATCCCAAATTGTTTGGATAAACTTGATGCGTAGGCTGAGTCCAATGACGATGGCATGTCAATGAAATCAAAGAGTGTTGTGAATCAAGGGTCACCAAAATTTCTTTCGTTCGCCAGGAGTTGGAAGAAGGAGAAGTGGTGGTGAGAAGACGGGAAGAGGAAGAGTCGTTGCATGGGGAATCTGATCCCCTCACATGCATAACGGGGGGGGGGGGGGGGGTATCGATACCGATTAAGCTTTTGTGGCTACTAATATAACATGTAACGTAATCTTAAGCTTTTTGCTACTAATAATAACAATCGTATCGGTAATCTTTCGACATCCACTTTTGGCTAATGATAGTCATTTCACCTAGGCCCATGAAGCGGCCTGGGGCGGAGGATCCTTTTTACATAGATGAGCTCGTGGACCTAAATAAGAATAAGGAAGATAAAGGAGAAACTTTTATTGGGCTGGATCGTTGCAATACAAAAGGGATAAAGGTTTTAACCTTAATAACAATCCTTCTTCTAAAGGGGTGTGGACTAGGGATAAAGCTGGTACTAGGGAAGTCGATGTTGAATCAGCGAGTGTCTGGTATTAGTAGGGTTGTTGACTCTCAGGAGGTTTTGATTGATTTTAGAAGTTCAAGATATGAGGATCGTAGGAACTGAGCTCCTACAAGTTCAAGATAAAGTCAAAGAAACATATGAGGATGAAGGTAACAATGGTGTTCTACAATGAATATGCTTTCGATTAATATTAGAGAGGTGGAGGAAATAGTTAAGCAAAATGGATAAGGGATATTAAAGCTAAAGAATGAGTATCTTTTATTAACATCCAGCAGACTTCGAGCTTAGGGGTGTTAGAGTCGTTATCCAAACTTTTTGGGGAGCTCTAACTTTGATTTTGAGGTGGTTGATCCTAATGGGACGTCTGGCGGGTTACTTTGTGCGTGGGATCCAATGGTTTTTTAGAAGGTTGAAAGTGTGAAAGATGTTAACTTTCATCTTATTAAAGGTTACATTAAAGGCTCTAATGATATGGTGAACGTTATGAATGTTTATGCACCTTAGAAGGTTGGGGAAAAAGAGCGTTATGGTCGAAAATTGATGGGGTTAAAGTCTAGCCGCCGGGCTTATAGATGATAGTTGGTGATCTTAATGCGGTTAAGAACCCTGTTGAAAGGAAGAAGTCTAGACTTAAGTTGGCATGTGTGAGAGATTTTAATAATTTCATTCATACGGCTGACCTTCAGGAATATAACATGAAAAATAGTAGGTTCACATTTTTTATGGATAAATTTTGGGCCTTGTCCATTTAGGTTTTTTAGCTCCTGGTTGGATAAATTGGATTTTGAGTCGGTGTTGGTCAAAGCTTTGGAGTCTTTTGAAGGAGAGGGTCCGCCGGTTGTTAAACTAATGCTTAAGTTTAAACATCTTAGGAAGCATATTCTGGTGTGGAGGGATGCATTAGGAAAAAAAAGTGAGGATGCATAGAATGTATGAAGGAGTTATATTTTGGAAATAGAGAGTTGCCGGAAGAAGAATCTTGGATCCAATTAGAGTGTATGAAGAGGTTGTCAGAGCTGGAATCTTTTAATATCAAAGATCTTAAATAGAGATCCAGATTGAAATGGGCTATGGACGGGGACGACAACATGGAGTTTTTGCATGGGTTCATAATAATCTAAAAGTTTGTAATGGTATTCTGGGGCTTCTTGTTAACAAAGAATGGGTGCCGAATCCGAAAAAGAGCATTGTTTTTTATGCATTTGGCAGGCCCGGACGGGTTTAATATTCAATTTATTAAGTGCATCTGGGTGCATTTGGCAATTGACTTTAAATATATTTTCGATGTCTTTTTCAACTCCGGAAACATTAGCAGAGATTTTAGATTGTCGTCATTACGTTAATGCCTAAGGTTAAAGATCTGGGGTATCTTAACAATTATTAACTGATTAATTTGATTGGAATAATCAATAAAGTGATATCCAAGGTGTTCGCTAATAGACTCAAAAAGATTCTTAATTCCTTAATCTCTAGCAATCAACCGTCTTTCCTTAGAGAGCGACTGATTTTGGATGGCCCGCTTGTGTTAAACGAAGTGATCTTGTGGACAAAAAAGACATAAGAAGGTGATTTTTTAATTGATTTATCTAAGGCATACAACAATGTAAGTTGGCTTTTTTGTTTCGTCGGTTGTGAGTCAAATGGGTTTTCTGGAGAGGTGGTGTAGATGTATCCATGGTATTTTGTCATTGACTAGGTCGTTGGTTTTGGTCAACAAGTCGCCGACTTTTGAATTTCCATTTTTAAAGGAATGCCACAAAGAGATCCCATTTCTCCCTTTTTATTTCTTATTGTTGTGGAAGCATTCACGTGGATGGTCAAAAGACCGTGCAATGTTGGAGCTATTAAAGGTATCTCTTTTCCAAACAACAAGCCGTGTATTTCTCATCTCTTATACGTTGACGATTGTGTTCATATGGGAGAATGATTTGGCGCCAATGTTAATATGGGAAGTCAAACTTATTTGGGATTGGGGTTGATTCGGGCGAAGTGGAATATATGGTTTTTGTAGAGCTGGATGCATTCCCTTTAAACATTGGGGGAGGGGGGTTGGTTAGCGCTAATATGAATAGAGTGGTTAATTGGAACTTTATTTTTGACATTTTCAAAGCTAGACTCTCTCAATGGAAAGCGCCTTGTTTATCTATGGGTGGACAGGTTACTCTTATTAAGGCAAATATAGATAGTCTCTTGACTTACTATTTCTCGATCTTCAAGGCGCCAGCAACGATCATTAATGGATTACAAAGAATTATATGTCCGTTTTTACAGGGTGGCTCAGTAGGGGTTCACAGAATGCATTGGCTTTCGTGGGATCATGTCGTGAATTCTATCAAGTATAGAGGCATTGGGTTGGGTAAATTAAATGATATTAATTTAGCTCTTTTTCTAAATGGCTTTGGATTTTCGGATCAAACTCAACAATTTATGGAGGAGGGTGATTGTGGTAGTTCGACCATAAAAGAAGTCGGATGCTACTGCCAGTTAACAACGTGATCCCGGGTGTTTGGAAATCTAGTGTGTTCTATCTCAATAAATTGAAAGTTACGGGTGTGGGTTTTAATCAGATTCTTAAGGGCGTTACTGGGAATGGGTTCTAGTATTCGCTTCTAACTTGACTACTGGTTGTGTTATGAGGCTCTTAAAGATTGCTAGCCTAACTTGTTTGAATTAGAAAAAGGAGAAGAGATGTTTAGTGAAGGACCAGTATAATGCGGATGGTAAGTGTTTTATAGGCTACTGGTTGTGGTTGAAACCTCCTAGTTCAGCTGCTGAAATTAATTAATGGAAGTTGATCGATAGGTTGGATAGGGTGGTTATAAGGAATTGCAACGACTCTTGGGTGTGGTCGGGTGATAGCCATCGAGTTTTTTCTGTTCATGAACCAAAAGAGTTTTTGAATAGCGACAAGTATTAAGCAACAGGTATGTTTTCCCAGTGGTCAAAGGTGGGTGCCAAAAAAGTCAATATTTTTATGTGGTGTGTGGTTTTAAATAGGATCCTTACGCTTCTAGCGCTTCAAGATCGAACTGTTTTTTGGGTGATTGCTTGTACATTTTGTGTTAGGCTACGGACAAATCTTCGGATCATTCACTATGCAGGGTGTTTGGTGGCTTCGGTTATCTAGCAACGCATTAGTGTTTGGTGTAAAGTTAGTCCGTTATCCAACAAAAGACCTTGTGGAGTATAATGAGCAGGTCGATCTTGGTAAAGAGGCGAAAGTGGCGTTTCAAGGTATATATGGTGGCATGCTGGGCATCTCAAAAACGAGGAATGAACGAAGGTTCTTGAATGAGGTGGTTAGTATTAAGAAGTTTTTTTTTCAAAATATTCAATCGCTTAGGTATTTATGGTATAAAAATAGGTTGAGGAATAGATTCGTGTCTTGGATCGTATGGTTACTTTTTCATTGATGTATTGGTTTTTGTTGTTGTTGGGTGCCACTGTTTTTGGGGTTGCTGTTGTAAATAATATATAACATTTAAAAAAGTTTAGAGTTTACCTAAAAAGTAAAAACCAATTACAGTATTGGTAATTTATCGATAATCTAAGTATAATTGTCTCTCATATTGTTAGGTACTCTTGCTCGGTGTGGGTTCAGGTGTATTGTGTAGCTCTTTAGAATCTTATGCTCTTAGAAATACTTATTAGATGCCCAATATAGCATTACCCAAAATCTAATTTTAAACTCTTTTGAAGCACTGACTTAATTACTGAACTACATATATAACTATTTTATATTTTAATAAGTTAACTATTTTATATTTTAATAAGTTCATTTTTCTAAAATTCAACATATTATTAGTTATATTTTTTAAATTGTATAATATATTAATATACTCTTTTCGATAAAGGTAAAAGGGTTTGTTTAATATTATTATCTAATATCATGTCTCAATCTGTGAAATCTTATAAAATTACCCTTAAACTCGATTTCATCTCGAATATTTTAGGTTTCGAGTTCTTCTATCGAGTTCAAATTCTTCAACCAATCCTAGTTATAAATAAGTTTTTGATAAACCAATTTAATTAAAAATCACTTAAATTTTGGATACATTTGAACAATATATCTTTAATTAGATATTACATAAAACATCTAAGATGCTCCTAGCTTGGTTGTTGTCATCTTTGTCTTTGTGAATTAGAATAAGCAAGATGTGATTTAATAGATAAACAATCCAACTATGATCCTTTAGTTAAGAGCATATGAACTTAATAAAAACGTCATTAGATTTGACATTTTGTGTTAAAAGTGTACCTAATTTACTCACTCATGGCACAAAGTCCCATCTCTCACCTACCTTCTAGCACCACTACTACACCTATCATAAACGATTGATGATAAAATGCTTACTTTAACAAACTATTATCTTAACCAAATTTGTAAAGTGGTATGCTAGTTGTACAAGACCCATAATTAAAACCATATACATACCATTGTTTAGTTAAGTAGCGTACTTAAACCGCTTCAAGACGATAAATGAGTGAAAAACATAATACACATATAAATTTCATAGTGAATGTAGGGTTAGCTCACTTGATTAAGGCATATAACTCTTAAAAAAGAAGTCTTATGTTTAAACCTGAACAAGGGTGCATAATTTAGGAAATATATTGACGTAATAGAGTAGGAGACAAGCTTTACCATTAAAAAACATAGTAAATTTCATAACAACATATGCAAAATCCAAAGGATAAAAAAACATGAGTTAATAAAAATTACGATTTTGGTAGGTAACCATCGTCTTCTAAGCAAACATGTGGACTCTACATTCCAACCTTAACCTACAATGTATGAACTTAATTTAGGTAAAAATTGTTGCATATGATATATTTGTTTTGGGGTTTATGATAAAGTAAGATGTTATAATTGGGGTTTATGATAAAGTAAGATGTTTACAATAAACCTACGTAATATTTTTTATTTAATTAAAATAAGAATTAAGTTCAGGTTAGATCTATCAAATGGTTGCAGTAAACTTCAGTCAAGGATTTAACACTTCATTATAATAGTAATAAACTCTTATGTAATATATTTTTAATGCATATCTTCTGGTAGCAATAAAAATTTAGAACTTATTGCATAACTATTTCATACATACATACATATATGCACATAATTGGTAGTAATAAACTCTTATGTAATATATTTTTAATGCATATCTTCTAGTAGCAATAAAAAAATAAAAATTCAGAACTTATTGCATAATTATTACATACATACATATATGCACATAATTGATCATATTTTCATATCCGGCATACTCAAACATATCGGTATTGTAAGGTTATGTGATGTGGTGATGTTTCTAGTCACCACCATAATTGAAACTATGTTCTCGATACCCTTCGACCTAAGTACATTTCAAAATTGTAAGTTGGGTCTTGGTCAAACTGTGGTGTGACGGCTGTGACCATGCTTCCTTTGCCTAGTAAAACTTGCTTCTTACACGTTTCTTTAAATTGACACTCACCCTTAAGTAAAAATACCACTGTAAAACAAAATTTCAAGATTTTATAATCATTCTTCAATTATCTTGAACCACATCTCTATCGTAAAGTGAAGATATCAATGAACGAAAATAGTAAAGACAACTATTGGTTGAAGACCGATAAGTAATGTTTAATGTGTTTGTATGGTGATATTTTTTAACCATGATCTCTTCTTTGTACTCATCGTTTGATCTTATGGTGGTGTTAAAAGAAATAATCTATCACTTTGGGAAAGAAAAGCTAAAAAATACTCACCCCTCTACATTCTTATACAGATGATGTGATATATATTGTATATCTAACGCCCACAAAAATACAAAGAATTTTTATCACTCAAAACACACAGTCATGGCCTATATGATAACTCTTTACTTTTATCTTCATAAACACAACTTAAACACCTATATTAGTTTACATCTCCAACCATTACACCAACCTTGATAGTTCCACCATGAATAGCAATTGCATATCCATAGAGTGTGAGCAATCAGTCATAAAACAATTTAATCTAAGTATTCTTGAAGTTCTCGAAAGAAAGATAGTATTTCAGACACACACAATTTTTTTAACAATCACAAACTAATTTACTTTTAAATACTTCTATATATCCTCTGGGGGCAGACAAACGTAGAATAAAAATCCGTCTAACGTATCTAGTTCAAAATATATAGTAAATGTAAACAAGGTCTTGACCTTTAATTCGATACTCAGGAGAATTTGTTAAAATCAACGATTCATTATTATTTGAACAAATTTTGTCGTGACAAAACATGAAAATTTTAATCAATTCTTTTGAGGAAAAGAAAAACAAGTTGGATTAAATTATTACCATACGGAACAAAAGTTAAAGAAAACGATATCATGGAAAACTCTTCAAACACGCTTACCTATTTTCTTGTATTGTTATCCAACTTTTGGTTCCTTTTCTTTAGATAAATCATGTCAATTATATTAATTAATACACACACAGAGCATAACAATATTTTTCCTGTTATGTGTCATGTCTGGTTATTAATTTGTGTGGACATTTACGGTTATTAATTTGTGTGGACAATTACATTGAGACGATAACATATGTTGCTTTGAATGTCATATATCATAGGTTTATGTAAACTAGTAATTTTACCCCGTGCATTGTGGCGGGAGTTTGATTATCAGTATAGTACCGACACTCGGTATAGCAACTGAAAGAGATAACATAAAATCATTGGAAAAGAAGCATCGAAACGTCCTTGTATGTATAAAAAAACTAACAAACGAAATACTAAAAGAAAAAAAACATCGGTTCTGATAATTCCGATAGCAGAAACAATTTTTTCAGTTGGATTGGCTTTGATTTATCATGTTAAGGAGAAAAAAACTCAAAAATGCAAAATACTTTTCTGAATAAATGTAAAAGTATAGTGACTAAACATGTATCAACAAAGTTAAAATAGATGGACTAAACATGTAAATAAACAAAATTAATTAATGGGAAATAAATGAGGAGCTCAATATGTATAGCTAAAGTAAAAATACTAAAATCGTAAATTAGCAAAGCAACCACAAGACGACAACTAACTATGTCGGATTGACTCACTAACATAGCCTTTTAAGTGTGTATATATAAGATGTATCTCTCTATATATATTTCACTAATTCTAAATTACCATTAAAATCTTATTAATAGCGTGAATATTTGAAAGAAAACATCTCATTGTTTATTAGTTTGCTGACCTTTCACCTTATTTACAATTAAGTTCTCTACTATCATATTTTCAAATTGAATTACTAATTTACAAAACTTAAATTATTCTTTGATCTAATAATTCGTTGTTTGTGCGTTGATTGTTAACATGTTAAATGTTATCTAGTAATGTTACAAGGTTCATAGTTGTGCTTACTAAACGAGGGAGCGTTAATGTCATAAAATTGACCGATTGGCTTTTTACGTAAAATACACAAAAAAATATCTTGACTTTTAATATTAACTTTAAAATTGAGCTGGTTGACTTTTTATCTGAAAATTTATTTTTTATATTAAAAGCATTTAGGAATTTTAGCGTAATGTTATTGACCGGTTTTTTTTATTTTTAGGCAAAAAAAATATCTTCATTTTTTATGCTATTAACTTTGCTAAGTTTAGAGATTTTTAATGTATCAAAATTGAGTTAATTGACTTTTAAAATAAAACAAAAACACCTTAGGATTTTTTGTCTAGCTGTTAATGGTTTAGACCTCATACTGATTCAACACTTAATGGCTCAGACTGTTTGTTTCGCGAGCAAATATCTGAATGATTCAGACATTTGCCTTTGAATGGTTAAGCATTATACTGAGTCTGGATGGTTAAGGCCTCTTATCTAAATGAGTCATACATTTGCCTCTGAACGGTTAAGCATTATACTAGCTTTTAATCGTTAAGACCTCTTACTGATTCACCACTTAATGGTTTAGAGATTTTACTGGTTCAATGCTTACCTATTCAGAAGTTGTCAAACAGCCCTTACCGTCGTATGATATTCACCCAATGATGTATTTAGATACTTTATTTTCCATTCTTCACAACAAGTGTATTTAAAACCTTGTTAGACGTTGCATGTTATATACAATAACAATAACAATTTTGTCATAACATATTTAAAACCTAACATATATTTTGTGTAGATTACTAGCAAACTTTAATTGTTCCTCAAGCGGATATTATGATATGTTAGTGGTAAATTGGGTATCACAACCAAAATATATTGGATTAATAAAAAATTGTTTAAATAATAGGAAAATGATGTTTATATAGTAATGATAAAAAGGATGGCGCATAGGGTGTAGAAACTTAATATTGGAGAAATTTGGTGGAGGAGGTGATGAAAAGTGAAGGTTAGATGTGACGTGGCAACCACCATATAACCGCACATGGCTTCCATTGACCACTTTTCGATTAATTGGTGGGCCCACCCCTTCCTTTGATTATGGTGCTCTTGGTTGCGCACGACGTCATTCAGGCTATCACTAATCAACATAGATGATGATGATGTCGTTACAACTCTTTAAGCTTTTTTTTAAGTTTCATCAATTAATATAGGCTCAATCTATTCGCACATCCTGCTACCTATTTGAACACCCTGACTCTAGACAAGTCGTCTAGGCCTAAACGCCCCGTATAGCACTGATTTTGAGGAGTCAGCAAGTACCTGATAGTGCCTATAGATTTTAGTTTTTAGACGGGCCGTCTGGACCTAGACGACCCGTCTAGGATGTTTTGTTTTTTTTTTTTTGTTGGAAAAGGGTGTTTTGGTGGGAGATTGAAAAAATAGTGTTTTGGTGAGTTAAATTGGTTGTTGTTGGAGATTGATTTTTTTTTTGGTGTAATTTTAGGTTTTTAAAAAGTTTTTTGTTGTACAAAAAGTGAGTTATGTTTGTCAATCGTTTATATATTTAATTGTTTTTACATTATATTTAAAAAAAAATAATACTAAAATTTAATACTGTTTTCAACATTTTAAGATGAATGCAAAAGTGTATGTGATTTCCGTATTACATTTCAATGTCGATTTAACACAAATAATCATCAAGTAATCGAATAACTGAAAACAAAGTTAATTATAACATATATAACATAAATTTGTACAACCAAAACAATATTTATCTGTAAATGTGAAAAGTAAATACAAAATGTCTATGCATACGAGTCGGCCTCAGAGTCGGGATCGGAATCTGGCATCTGCGGCTGCTGCTGCTGATGTGGTGCTCGAGATGGTGGGAGCGGTATGGGAGGTAACCCGTCTCTCTCACGTCTATCCTACATCTCCCGGACCACCTAGCCCATGAGATCAATAAGCCTGTCGACGTCGGCTCGTAAGCGCGGGTATGCCGCAACCCCCGGGGCATGACCTGGAAGGACGTGTTGTGGAAACTGAGGCGCCCCGTGAGGTGGTGGCGACGATGGGGTGCCGGTCCGTCAAAATCAATCGGAGGGTCCTGAACTACCGCTGCCTCATCTGCCGGCTGATGGACTGGATCGAAGTGATCTGGCAGCGGCTCCGGAATCCATTACTCACCTTCGCGGCTTTTAAACCGCTCGCCAAGCATGTCGAACCTCTTCACCAGCCTCATCCCGCGCAAGGTCTGAAAACCCATCCGCGTGGACGGTATGGCCGGCTGCAAGTGCGGGTCCGCCTACGGCACAAGACCCAACGACCTGGCTATGACGGTGACATACGCCCCGCCGTACAAAAAGTCGCGCTCCTGCCGGTGATGGGCGGAGGCGAAGTACTGGGCGAGACCGTGCGCAAGCGCGCACGGCCTCCTGTACAAAAGACAATAGTAAAAAAATAAATCGGTGCTCGTACACCACTCACGGCTGTGTCTTTAGCGCGGTAATAAACTGATATATGTTAAAATATATATAACTTAATTCCCCATTTTGCCCCCATTTTGTGCATTTTTAGCTAAAATATCATCGTATAAGTACTTAATCCGTCCATTTTATAATTTCAGGTCCTAAACGACGTACCACAGACAAAGTTGGAGAAAAAGTGGGATTATACGAGCATTCCGGACAAATTCTGCAGATTCTGCTGAAGTTACAGATGCGCAGGCCGTGCAACCCATTGGCACGGCCGTGCGAGACTGCGATCTCGGAAGCACTGACCGTGCGAGAGGCGGTGCGACTCAATTCTCGGCACGCACGGCCGTGCGGCCCATTGGCACGGTCGTGCGCGACTTGATTGCTGACCACATGTGACCTGAAGCTTTGGCACGGTCGTGCAAATCATTAGCACGGCGTGCACATCTAAAGATTTTGCCGCTCAACATCCACTTGTCTGCCCATGCCATGCAGTGACGTAATGCTGATGCGCACGGCCGTCGGATATGAAAATTGTCTATAAAACAGAGCATTCGCGACTGATCAAAATATTGGGTATTTTTCCAAGTTTCTGGGCGATTTTTTAGGTGCGGGAGCTCTCTGATCTGGACGGTTTCAAGCCTCAAGGTTGCAAGAAGCTTATCATTCATCCAATCCATCAAATCCTTGCTTGTTTATGGTTTGAATTCTTGTTCTTAACATTTATTTTAAGCACATTTGCAAGCATTGAGCTGATGTTTATGTAATATTGTTATGTATAATATGAAAAACACTTGTTTTATGAGTAATATGTAGTTTATTATCATGTTAAAATGAAGTTCAGGCAACTGTTCATGTTTGAATCTTGATGATCATATGGCAATCTTGTTTCATTGATGTTGGATTCTTGATTACGATTGTTTATCTTGGATGATTAGTAAATTGTTAGTTAGGATAAGTTGAATAACCCCATAATTAATCATTTATTAGTAAGTTGTTAACTTGATAATATGTTTACACCGTGAAACTAGAAATGGGTATTGGTTTAATAAAGATAATTTGATTTTGATCAAGAATGCTTTCTTACACGGAAGGGCTCTAACGGGTTAGATGGTGTTATTGCGGGTTCTTAATATATGTCATAATCTTTGTTGAGTATTTCTGGCCAAAATAACCAACTTGATAAAATTATGTTAAGACTTGCAAAATGGATAAGTTTGTGATATGATCTACGTTATGCTTGTCTTGGTGGTTGTATTGTGTTTATCGGTATTGCTTTCCTTGATAAAGTGATGTTAGAAAACTCTTAACGGATGACTAACTTATCTTTAAAGATTCACATGAAAATATATCAATAGCTCGTTAATGAATAATTTTAGGTGGTTAAAGTGTGTATATCACATTAACTTTCCGAAGAGTTATCATATTAGGAGTCCCGAAAAGGATACTAATTGTCTTTATATTTGGAAAATTGATCAAGTGCCTTTGTGACATTTTTGATAACATGCTTATATTGTTTATAAAACAAGACAAAAGAAAAAGAAATTGTATTTTTATATTTAAGTATTTTATGTTTTAAAATATATTTTTAGATAAATTTAAAAAAAAACTATTTCACATATCCTTTTTACCGGTGAATAAATGACGACGATTTAGTACAAAAGCACATGCCCGTATCCTTGGATCGACATCTGGTTCTTACCAATACTTTACTACATATACGACAGGGTATACTTGTCCTTTTGTGTGTGTTTTAATGTTAAGGTATAAATCATTTTTATAAATATTAAAACCGAGTTCGTGTGTAAAATTCATTGTAAAAACATGTATATATACGCACACGTCATAGACGTAGCGAGCATCCGATGTAGATACCTGCACATTATATTAGCGAAATACGTAAATTAATTCAAACAACTAATAATCAAACGATAATGTAATAAACGTACGTACCTGTACAGCGGGTCAGGCAACGTGAGAAATCCTCCCCTTCGCCTTGACATGCTCCCAAGTGTCAGGGACCTGCAACCAACCCCCAAAATCCCAATAGAGTGGGTCTATCCACCGCCACTAGCCCCCCTGTATAAACATCGGTGGCAATCTCCTCCTGCAGGTATATGCCGCTATGAACGGAAAACTCCGCAAGCGTCATCGAACGCCACACACCGGCGAACCTGAATGAAATCTCAGGCAAAGGGGGATGACCAAGTGGCTGGGCAGGCGGCTGGTCGACTCGTGGAGGGTGGAACGAGAAGGTCGACAGGAACTCGACGAGCAGCTCCCTATAACTCGGCGTGCCGGCCAAGTCAAACAGACGGTGCCACGGGGAATCATCAGGAATGAAGAAACACAGTCTCGACGTCTCACCAATCGCCTCGATCGTATCCCTATCGACCGCCGAGTGCGATCCGACGTGCATCCGCCGTAGCTTCCCGCAAAAACGGGCGGCCTCGGTGTCGGGCGGAAACTCGAGATAGGGGTGGCCGTGGAGCGGATTAACCGGCGCTGGCGGGGCCCGTCGCGGACCATGCGGATGTGGGTCCCTGTGAATCGGATCTCCAATCTCGTCCATAACTAATCTGCGATTATATTAGTAAATTTACACAGACAAATCAAAAAAATTATAGAAGTTAACAAAAAAATTAGGGTCGTCTATCGAGGTCGTCTAGGGCTAGACGCCCCGTCTTGTTCTTCACATAACCCAACTACTCGAAGAAGACATCCCTTAAACCCCAAAAATCATCAAATTCACACACAACCTACGATCTAAATGCATAATACATTAAAGTATATTGAAGTACAGGTGAAAATACGTACCAGAGATGCTTGATTTGGCAAAAATACGGTTCGGATACGGTCGAATACGTATGTGTGTGTATGTTTGAGTGTGTTTGGGTGTGTGTCGTCTGCCTCGGGTCGTCTAGGATGCGGGTCATATAAGAGGCCTAGACGGGTCGTCTAGGCTTCGAATTACCTTTTTACCCTGAACAGCCCCCGTCTAAGCCTAATTCAGGGGCAAAATGGTAATTAACCATGTTGCGCTGTGAAACACTCAGGTGGTTAATTACTATTTACCCCTGAATTAGGCCTAAACGGTCGGCTGTTCAGGGTAGAATGGTAATTTACGATTTAAAATTTAAATTCGTCTTTTACCAGGGATAAAAGATCCCGCTCTAGCTAGAAGGGTCGTCTAGGTCTAGACGACCCGTCTATGCCTTGATAATTTGACTATTTTGCCCCTAAGTTTAGGCTAGACGGACAACGAAGCAGGGATAAAATGGACTTATTCCTAGAACCAGACGAGGCGTCTATGTCCAATTAAATTTTTTTTGGTGTAATTAATATGATTTTGTTTACTAAATACACACTTTTTGGGTAAATAAATTCTTGTTAATTATACCAAAAAAATTTCAATTGTATACAAAATGTTTGTATTAATTACAAAAGAAATCGTACTAAATATACCAAAAATCATATTAGATTTAGCAAAAAGCCTCATTCTTTCGGTTCACCATCGACCCAGTTAATACTCGGGTTTGAATTTGGTGCCGGATTCATTATTGACGTATACCATTCTATACGGGGCGTGCACATGTCCATCCATTGTTCTGCAGCCTAGCTTTGGTAGGTTAACCACAAACCGTTTACTGTTGGCATCGGAAACTGGCCTTCCAGCTTAATATGTATGAAGTGGTTGTTGTTAACATGTGCAAGCGTTATCGTTAGTGGTTCTCGATCCGTTGGAGGGTTGATTATCAGGAAGAACGTGGAAGAACCATCGATGCTTAAGAGGTGAACTACGATACCATACCGTTGTGCAATAAGAAGCCCTGCGTGGGGGAATTTCATCCAATGAGTGGGGGACAATGCTCCACTGAATCCTAGATTAGGCTCTAACGATGCGTGTAAAAGTATCCTTCCTCCCATGCTTCAAATAATGGCGCCCAGATCGACGCGTTCTGATCCATCTCCTGTTGAAGGTCTTTTCCAATGTGGCTCCACGCACGTTCTCCCATGCCCAAGCCCACAGCCACAGACCGAAACCCACAATGACCGTCTGGCCTCACATCTTGTATGCACGAGATGTACGGGTGAAACAAAGAGGGAAGGAAAGGCTTAAACCGTTTGATAGCTGACACATCCTCATCGCCCACTATCAACGGAAAACCGTAATCGTCTCAAACCTCTCTTTGTTTAGAACTCCTTGAATAGCTTCGGCCCGCTACGGGTTTTCGCAACTTGATGACCGACTGTTGACTGGCCTGCGACAGAACATATGAGCTATGGCAGGGGGCATCGTATGTACTTGATTGGGAACCCTGCGACGGAACATACGAGCTATGGCGGGGGGCGTCATCAAATCGAAGTTGTGCTTGTTTTGTTGTTGGTCGTCCACGAGTTGAGTGTTGGATAACCGGTGGTTTCTTTGTGGTTTTGGTTGGGGTTAACACCGATTTAATCTTTCCCAGCAAGCTTTTCTCTGAGCAGGGGAGCGTGACTCTAACTATTGCCGAACAATGTTCAACTCTTCTACCACGTCAACGTCATCAGATGTCAATTTACATGGCTGAAAGTGAAGCTTCCTCCAGAAGATGTCTACGTCTTCGAGTTGAATCGGACACTCTGCTCGTACGTACTTTTCCAACCTGCAAGCACACGGCAACCCACAGCTGTACCACATCTGACATCCACAAGATGAATTGAAGGGCTGCAACACGTCTAGTTCCTAAGTAGCTCTCCACTCAGCAGATCAAGCGCTGTGTGGGAAATTTTTCCACGTAGGTTGTCAAATAACGGGTTTTTGTGGTGGTTTCATTATTTTTTTTGATGCTTTCTCGAAAGCTCCGCCTTATTTCCCCGTATTGTGTTTCGACTATATCCTTGACACAACCTACTATACGGTCCAGCGAGCTCCTATCTTGGACGTATCTCTTTAAATTCGCGTACTGACTCTCAACTCTGTTGGTGGTACGCTGCCCGAAGTTGCGGCTCTGATCTGTCCAGACAAAGACAAACATTTGCTTGTAGTCTTTCAACCAGTTGTCATACACGTACGCAAAGACCCCTACAAGGTATCAACAATTAGTTACATGTACATGGGTAGGCCATATTTTACTTGAACGTTTGCACGCCACAAGTCGCTTTTGTAAGTGGCCTAAGTTGTACTCGTATATTGGTATGGATGGAGACTAACACAATCTCTCCCATGATGACAAAAATTTTTGCCATTCTTCTTCTGTGAATGCACTCTTGTAGTGCTTACAAATATTCTGTTGAATGTGATACCTGCAAAGATATCGAGAGGCGTTTGGAAAAACTTTTGCACACGCGTTAATTAGGGTCAGGTCTCTATCCGTAACAATAACACATGGCTCCATACATTCGTTCAACATTGACCTGATCCTCTCAAGCACCCATACAAAGTTATCATTACGTTCCTTGCAAACAACGGCATGCGCGATACAAAACGAGTAGTTGGTGGGAGTCATACCAACTATCTGAACAAATGGCATGCTGTATACGTTCGTCTTGTACGTGGAATCGATCAGCAAAACGTGCGGGAACGCACGCCACATTTCACTCGAGTAGGGATGAACAAAGAAGATCTCTGTAACGACCTCTGTTTCGGGTTCCTCCCGTGTCTCGTAAATAAATTCATTTGTACTAAAGATGTTTTCTAGCGACTGCATGGGAGTCAGACCGTATCTTTGTTCGGCCCTAATCTTCTGGACTGCGTTTTGGACGTCTTTCTGAACATGGAAACTGTAGGGGAACTGCTTCCTTATCGTTTGAAAAATTCTGCGCGGCTCCACGTTTTGTGTTGTCAACTGCTCGATCATTCTGTGTTCATCAGGAGCAAACCTTCGCACAAACGCATGGCCCGACAGGTCATGACAAACTTCGTGGTTATGTTCAGTCTTTCCCCCTTTTATCCCCCATGTTTCATACGGATGGTCCCGCACAGCCAACAGGTAAAACGGGCAACCGGTTTTCTTGCTTCCAGCTTTTCTAACCGTTGCTGTAGTATGGTGCTCACCACCACGATCACATTCAAGCCATACCCTCCCGGTCCTACCCCCAATTTTCTTTGATCGTCGGGTCACAATAACGAAACCATCCGCCTTTGCCATTTCCTGTGCCCAGTCTTTTTATCTCATCTAAAGAGTTGAAAACCTGTCAAATTGATACCGTTATGTTACATTTTATGTTTACTGAACTTCACAACTTAAATAAATAAGTTTTGATACCGTCTCTGTGAGGTACGGATTGCCTACGCGTGGGGATGCCTCACCACCATATCCTCCACCATCAGGATAGACTTGTTGACCGTAGAAAGAATGTGTTGCATTGTAACTTTTGTAACAGTCTCCTCCATATCCATCCGGACCGTGTTGTTGCACGTACGAGAATTCACACCCATATCCATAATCCGGAAACCCATGTTGCGCAGGATAATATGGTGAATCAACTAGGTACGAGTCGTCCACATGGGTTGTTTCTTCAACGGAAG
Source organism: Scalesia atractyloides (assembly GCA_947069175.1). Taxonomy (NCBI): domain Eukaryota; kingdom Viridiplantae; phylum Streptophyta; class Magnoliopsida; order Asterales; family Asteraceae; genus Scalesia; species Scalesia atractyloides. Next base: position 91,469,314 of record CAMTDV010000012.1, read on the forward strand.
GAAGCTCGTTCAAGTCTAGAGACGGTCTGTTTTGATTTCCTTGTACACTTGAAACCTCCTCTTGCACGTTAGATTTGGGAACACCGGTCTCCCCCTACCAATGAATAACTTAACCACACAAACAGCCTATGCATGGAACCTCTCATAACCGCCTGATAATGCCTCCGATCATTTGACAAGAATACTTATATATAGGAAGTACCATCGGCGTATCCACCATATCCTTGTCAAATTTTCGTTGACTTTATCCGAAGGTTATGGTTAGTTCGATGCGACTCTACTACAAACACCACAACCACAAGATACTGATAATGAAATTGTATGTGCGCTCAAGGCTCAATCAAACGGAGCCGAGCGTATTGCATGAACTTGAAATGTAAATAAATCTGTGTACTCAAGGCTCAATCAAACGGAGCCGAGCGTATTGCATGAACTTGAAATGTAAATAAATCTGTGTACTCAAGGCTCAATCAAACGGAGCCGAGCATATTGCATGTACTGAAATGAGAATAAATATGTGTACTCAAGGCTACAATCAAACGGAGCCGAGCATATTGCATGTACTGAAATGAGAATAAATATTACGTAACCGATCAAGGCTCAACAAACGGAGCCGATCGTGCGGGCACGCCAAGATCAACCACATAATAAAATGGGGATCAAACTCAACCTCGATGGATGGGGAGCTACGGCCTCAGCAAAAGCATATACTGAAAAACAATATATAATATATAATATGCCATAATTTCTCTAACAGTCTACACATGTGATAAAGAAAACATAAGACTAAACAATAGGAGTTGAATCTGGATCTTCGGCGAAAAGGACTAGCTGAGTATCTTCGTTTGGGCCGTCATTATCTTCGACAGGGTTGGCGTTGATATTGAAGACTCTTCCTCTTGCTGGTGGCATAGTGGTTGGGTTTTCTTGGTTTACTTGATTAACTGGGTTTGATTGGGCTTGAGTGTTGATAACGTTTACCAATTGAGGGCATGTGTTTCTAAAGTGGGTAGGGTCACCACAATTGAAGCAAGCTCGAGCATATGGGAACATGGGGTGTTGGGGTTGGTGATAAGTTTGGGCCATGTTTTGAGTAGGGGAAAAGGTTTGGTCTTGAAAGGTGCGACAAACATTGCTCAAATGACCATAACGTCCACAAGTTGTACATAGCCGGCAGGGTAAAGTAAGGGAATGATGATAAAAACAGTGGTTGCATTGAGGGTGAGGTCCAAGATATGGTTTCTTATTTGGGTAAGCTGAATTGGGTGCCACTTGGGTGATTGGGACAGCTCGGATGGGTATAGCGTGAAAAACGGGTTGATTTCGTTGGGTAGCAGCGAAAAGTCGCCCGACTCTTTTTCTCTTAGGGTTGGGTTGAGAAGGGGATTCGGGTTGAGAAGGGATTCGGTGGTTTCAGTTGATTCTTTATCCTTCTTCTTCTCTTCCTCGAAGTCTTTGTTTCGGATTCGGTTCTCGGTGAGCTCTATTGCTAGCTCCATTGCTGCTTCCAAAGTTGCAGGCTTGGTACTTATCACGGGGTCTTGAATCTTTGACGGAAGTCCACGAATGTAGTGCTCGATCAAACGGTAGAGGGGAGTAAACATGTTGGGAACCATTTGATGTAATTCGAGGAACCTTTTGTTGTAGGTGGTGTGGTCTCCTTCCACTTGCTTCAATGAGTAAAATTCATCTTCTAGCTTCTTGATTTCGCTCCTTGGACAAAATCGTCTGGTCATGATTTCCTTCAATTCATTCCAAGTTAGGGACATAGCATCTTCAACACCTCGTTTTGCCTTCTCTGTGTTCCACCAAGTAAGTGCTATCCCATATAGTCGACCGGTAGCATAACGCACTTTGCGATCATCAGGGCAATCGCAATTCAGAAAAGTATTCTCCATTTCTTCAAACCAATGGAGGAGTGCGGTGACACCTTCAGTCCCTTTATATTTCGGAGGGTCGCATGATTTGAAATGCTTGTAGGTGCATTTAGTGGTGTTTGGGGAAGAGTTGAAAATGTTTTGGTTTGCTTGATTGACAGGATTATTGGTAAGTGCTTGTTGAACTTGGATTACAATATTGGGTATTACAGCAGCCATTTGTTGAGCGATTAAGGTAGCCATGCGTTCGCGGGCTTTTCCTGCTCTCATCTTCCTACGGGCGAGGTTAGAAGACATCTACAATGAATACATGACAAGGGTATGAGTTGGATGCTTTTGAGATCATGGGTCACATTAGGGATGAACATTCATAAAATAATCATACAAAAATACCACATCCATAGGATGTCTTTGGCTTTGCTCGCTGTTAGGCCCGTCATGCCGCCATACTTTACCTTATGTAATCATGTGGGCCCCCATGAATTACCGGTTTTTCATATGGTTCGCACGGTTTCTGCCTGGTTGCGTACACAAAACCCGGTGAAAATCGAGAGAAATATGTATACAACGTGTGATGTTTGGAATGTGTCCAGGTGTAGACACGGTGACACCTCAAAGTAGGGTTAGTTCGAACGATGTTTGGTGTGGCATGCTTTGGCCTAATAGGTCCTTCGTACTCTCATCGTTGGTCCCCAGGTAGGCAAACTGGTCCGTTATATTGGATTTATACGAATGCCAGCCTAGACAGGACGTTCCGACTACCGGTACTTGTACCCTTCCAGTTACTACATGCCCGTCGCAGAACTTACTTTGATGAGAATTGAAAATTGCATAAAATCTTTGGATAATGAGAATATGAAATTAAATTGAACACATGAACATCGATATATGTATAATGAATATGTATATATGTATAATGAACATGTATACGAGCATGTATGTTTGACTGAAATGTAAACAAATATGAAACAAATAAATATCATAAGTTTGTATGTAACCACCTAATCAATTTAAAATTTAGGCAGACTATAGTATAGGCTCTAAGGGTCTAATAACCTATCCTATATCCCTATAGTCATGGCTCTGATACCAATCTGTCACACACCCGACCCGCAGCGGATAAGGTGATCGGGCATGATTGGGTTATCATCAAAGCTCATGACATTTATTAAATGTTTCATATTCATTAATACAAATTAAATGAAAGTTTACAATGATTGCTACAACATGATCTAACTAACAATCTAACTCCTTTGTTCTCTTCTAAGGCATATCCTATGCTATCCTTGCTTCAACCTGTGCACCTGTATCATGTGTAAAAAGGTTTTTGGATCAACATAATGTTGGCGAGTGAATCCTATGGAAAACATTTGAACAATTTATTTAAATTGATTATGAAATATGTGCACAACCAAACATGAATAAAATTAGATGTAACTTGATCAACAATCATAAGATGTTAAATGAAACACTCATGAATAATAATGGAAACAATTAAAGGCAGCTGTAAGACCTCTGTTTGGGTTCTCTCACCGTGTCTGAATAATTCATGTGTACTAAGATGTTTCATAGATGCATGGGAGTCAGACCTAATCTTGTTCCCCTAACTTCTGACTCTTTTACGTATTTTGAACATGGAACTAGGGGACTGCTTCCTTATCGTTTCCAGAAATTTGCGCGCTCCACGTTTGTGTTGTAAATGCTCGATATTTGTTTCATCAGGAGCAAACTTGCAAAAGCATGGCCCACAGTCATGACAACTTGTGTTATGTTCAGTCTTTACCCACATTTTATCCCATAGTTTCATACGGATGGTCTCCGCACAGCCAACAGGTAAAACGGGCAACGGATTTTCTGCTTCCAGCTTCACCGTTGCTGTAGTATGGTGTCACCACACTGATCACATTCAAGCCAACCTCCCGGTCCTACCCATTTTCTTTGATCGTCGGGTTCACAATAACGAAACATCCGCCTTTGCCTTTCCTGGTGCCCAGTACTATTTTATTATCTAAAGAGTTGAAACCTGTCAAATTGATCGTTGTGTACATTTTTATGTTTACTGAACTTCAAACTTAAATAAATAAGTTTTGATACGTTCTGTGAGGTACGATTGCCTACGCGTGGGGATTGTTCACCACAATCCCCACATCAGATAGACTTGTTGACGTAAAAGAATGTGTTGCATTGTAACTTTTGTAACAGTCTCCTCCCATATCATCCGGACCTGTTGTTGCACGTACGAGAATTCACACCCTATCATAATCCGGAAACCCATGTTAGCGCGGAAATGGTGAATCAACTAGGTACGAGTCGTCCACATGGGTTTTCTCAACGGAGAAGCTACGTTCAAGTCTAGAGACGGTCTGTTTTGATTCCTTGTACACTTGAACTCCTCTGAAAGTTAGATTGGAACACCGGTCTCCCTACAATGATACCACATTGTAAATAATTATAACAACAAATAGTTTAACTCATAACTGTTATCGTATTGGCTTCAGCACCCATGTCTCGCAATACGCCCAAGGGAACATAGTTGCGTCCATGATGACATTTCCCCACTTGATTGAATCAGATGAGTAATATAAGCAAATTTATGACGGAGATATTCGACGTGATGAAGTTTTTTGCGACAACAAAAGCTTTGCATGGGTCTACTTAACAAGAAAGATATATACGCCCGTCTGGTACTAGACGGGGTATCACGTGATACTTTCCTGACATGCATGCAGAACGTTAAAGTTCAAGGACGGGTGTCTAGGCCTAGACGCCTGTCTATTTTGGGTTGTTTCAGGTCGTTATAGGCTATACCCGTTGATGTGACTGATTTGACTTGTACGAGGGGAATGTAGTCGGAAAAAAAAACTAGATGCCCGTCTAGATCTAGATGACCCATTGTAAGGGTGTCTAATAGGCAAGTGGTGTGTGAATATGTAGACCCTTATATATTATTATTATAGTTGTTCTAAAGACACATTTTCTTATATCTTATAAAATAATAAAGAAGTATTAAAGTCGCTGTAACATCCCAGAAAATATATATATCAGATATATATATAATAGTATATATATATATATATATATATATATATAACTAGAGATTTTAACCTAGTTGCATTAGGTATAACTAACAAATTATAAATTGTGACCGTTATAAAGAACAAAACTTAAAGCCAGAATAGTCAATGAAGAACTATATTTTATAAAAGAAAAAAAAACTTGTGTGTTTTAGTTGAAGACCAAAGCAAGAAAAACAAAGCCTACTTCATCAATTGGTCCAAAATTGGAAGAGGAATAAGTCTGAGTACTTGCATGAATCAATTTTAGTGATCTTTAGTCAAAGAAATCTTGAGGTATGTTAATTTGATGTTGATGAGTTATAAAGATTTAAATTGATTCTTGAATATACTTTCTGCATAAGATGTAGAAATTAAAGGGATAGGTAAATACATGCATTTAAATTTAAACCAAGATGAGATAGTTGTCAACTCTATGTATGATGTTTTAAGTAAATGTGTTGATAATGAGTTGTGATGTTGGAGTGATGAAATATATAAGATAATGAATTTTTAGATGTTAATTGGGATCTAATCAACTAACTCATATGATTTGAAACTTTGATAAATTCAGAATAGGAACCAAATAGGCTTAATGTAAAGATTAATGTCTATAAGGTATTTGATATAATGCTAAATGAAAATATTGTTAAAGATTAAAGGAATCATGGTAGAGAACTTATAAATGGGATTTTGACAGATTCTGTCATATGTCATGCTATGATTCTAAATGGTAAATTCGGATTGAACTTATAGCAAATGGTGAAGCAGTAGTGCAAAGTGAAGTAAGCTTAGTTGAAGGAAACTTTGAGTACGGGTGTTTACACTTATGGTACATTGCTATCTTGATCGTTAGTGTGATAATAATGAAGTAATACTAAAAGAAAATCTGGGACATTCTTAAGCGATGATTTCGTATAATGAATCAACGAGAAATTAGAGTTTGAAATAATTGTACTAGTAGTAAGTGATGGAATTCATAAATTAACCAAATTTGATACGCGTAACGGGTTATGGGAACGCAGGTGGTAAACCGTAAATTAATATACGGTGATTAAAGAGGTTTCTTGTTTGGTTAAAATAACCAAACGGGTAAAAAGAAAAATATAATATAAAAGAAGGTATGAAGACATAGCAAAGACGCAAGCCTAGTGACGGATGCGTAAATTTGAGTTAGCGAACTTATATGGGAGTTGAGTTTCCACCAGGAACTGATTTTCATTACGTGAATAAAGAAACATGGTTAAATGAGTTAACGGGTCAAATAACTACATGAATAAATTTTATGTCGTTGATATAAAGTGTGAGAATCCACTACTTGAATGATATGATTAAATCTAAAATGAGGAGAATCAGTTTACGATCACATCAAAATAAATTTGAGGTTAATCGGACTCATAACGAAAAAGTTACGGGCATATTCGTAAAGGAACAAAAGTGCAAAAATCTGTAGCTGGGCTGAGCGAAGCTACGTCTTAACGTAGTACGTTATGATGTGTTTCGGACAGAAGATGTGCACCGTAAGCTACGGTCCTTAACCGTAGCTTACGGCGGGTACTTAAACGAAAATTTTAGGTTGTCATTAGGATATATATATATATGTTTATCTAAATATGTTATACATTGAATATAACTAATGTAAATGAGAAATGTTGTTACATAGGTGATTCCTAAGGAGTTTAAGAATGAAGATCAAGCAACAAGAAGAACCGAACACAAATGAAGAACTTAGCTTCCGCATCGCTATTTTAAATTTTTGTAAAACAATAACTTATATGTTTTGGTAAACTTTGAATATTTAAATTAAAATGTGGGTTATTTCATTGAATATTATGAAACACAAAACCTTATCTTTTACTTTATGTTTATTTTAAAATGGGTGTTATATCGCAAAATATGTAAAAATACATGAAAAATCTTTTGAACGACACAATATTGTTATATTAAATTCTCTTCACTTACTTATAACGTATAGACTTAGTGAAAAATATTTGAAATAATTACTTTACCTCTTAAATTGATCAAATTTTGAGAAAGCGAAGTTTTCATTTTTTTATATAAAACAGAGCCTTCTCGAGAGCTCTCAATAAAAAATTAGGTTGGACGGGCCTAAATTATGGTTAAAGGGAAATAAATTTAAAAATTTAAAACCTGATGATGAAGCCAAGACTTGTACTTGAGAGCTTTACATTGTTTTGAGATGATTTTTCCACTCTATCATTAATATTTTTTGCATAATACATGGATGGATATAGTAAATATAGAATTTAGTATATATCTATAAAAGCTTATAAAAACCTTTCGGGTGCTTTGAAAATTTGGGCCTTGGGCGACGACACGGATTGCCCAGCCCTGATATAAAATATTTATATAATCTTCTTTTTGATCAATTTAAGATGTAACGAGTGATTAAAGTAATGTTTTTTTCTAAAGTACATACAATTTAATTTAAACATGTGTAACGAGTGATTTAGCGCCGATAATTCCACTAGTTTGGTAGTAAATATAAATATATTCTGTATCTTATCACAAATTTTTATTAGTTGCAATGTGTTATTTATATTTATAGAGAATTGAAAACATTTAACTGTTTCTTTTTTATCTATTATGTAAGTGCTTCCCGGTGCCACTTTCCTCACTGGCCCGTAAGCAACAATATGAGCCCTATGAAGTGGCAACAGATTACCAATGAGGTTTACTTTAACCAAGAGGCTTCTATCAGATCCGTTTGTCACTAAATGCCCTCTGTTTTGTAATATTTACCATAAAATTAATTCGTCCCTTAGAACTTTTATAAAATGCTATAAAACTTTTAATTTGCCTTTTCAAAATACACTTTACTACTTGATTTCATTCGCATGTAGACGCCCAAAAGTTCTATTCCAAGCATGCTAGAAAATCATAAACTAAAATGAAGTAGGTTAATATAGGCCTTTTTTTATTCTTTTAACCAGAAAAACGATAAACCAATAAAAATTTGTGACAAAGAAAGCGCGCCATGCAAGGTGGCAAATGATTATTTTCTATTAATTTAATAATAATATAAAATATTAATAATAATAATAATATAATAAAATAATAATAATAATAATAATAAGTATACAGAAAAAGAAGCATAAAAATGAAATATAAATTTGAACATTAGAAAGGGACCACAACCACGTGGGTTAAAAATATTATAGAATTTGTCTTTTATGTAACTCGCAAGTTATGCTAATTGTCATCGACCCGTATATAAAAACAAAAGTGTATTATATATTGAATAATTCAAACGAAAAGAATTTCTTTTATTTCTACACTAGTAAAAAAGAGAGATTTAATACGGCAGTTTTTCAATCAAATATGACAGTATATTAATCGTATTAAAAGACAGCGCATTTTTGGTCATTAGCGTCATATTTGGTATTTAAAACCTTTTTAAGACATTTCAATAGACCGTCATATTTGATATGTTTTAAGGTTCCATATTAAAGCCTACTATGACGTTTGTGTGTGTTAACCGTCATATTTAATATATATAAAGCATCATATTAAAGCCTAAAAGACAGTTTGTGGTATGTTAATAAGACGGTTCTATGTATTGACCTGTCATATTTATAAAGCATCATATTAAAGTCTAATAAGACGGTTTGTGGTGGGACTAAGCCGGTTAGTTGGGTGGTGCATCCATATATTTCACCTAGACCCATATGTAGTTCATCTTGATTCATGAGATTTACAAACACATTATGAAAAGGATATACCAAACAATGAATCGTTTTATAAATAGCTAAAGAATCCATCTTGACTATTAGTCAAGCATTCAATTTAACAAAGAAAAAAATCAAATCATTCAGCTTTACACCCATGCAAAAAAACATTTAAAAACCTCTTTGACTTTGTGCAACTTCCTTCATCCACCACAAGCTCTGACCAGTTAATAGAATTCATTTGCCACTGATCAAAACACATAAAATGTTTGAGCTACCATTTATGATTAAAATAAAGCACGATTCAAATTCTGAAAAAGTTTTAATGCATAAGTCATGCCAACTGTAGTCAACATTAATACAAAGGCATGTGTTGCTCATAGGAATCCCTAATAATATATGTGCGCCTAGGCCCTTGGGGTCAAATAGACGAACGGATTAAAGTGACTTAACCATCTTTGCAATTAATTCTCAATATAATGAATCAAAAGACTATGTTATGAGGCTCACTCAAGTTTCCTAAACATTTATAAAAATGTAGAAAAACTGGAAAAAAGATACTATGAATAGATTCGCATACTAATACACTTACCTTCATTGATCCTCCTCATCCTCAGCATCACCAAAAGATGATATAAACACCTTTAAAGTACGCTCTACAAATTCATCAATTTCACCTTGACGAACCATTGTAGTTTTATTTACCAACTAAAACATAAAGATAAATAAAAGTTAGGTTATGGTTTAATACACATTGTTGTTAAAAGTTTATAAATAGGAATGTACAAAGTATACTTACCATATGTTCTCTGTTACAAATCACAAAATCATACATTGCCAACATAACACAATAACCGCACTCCTATCCACTAGGTTGTAGACGACACTAAATAGTTAATTGAACTTACATTAGTTAAATAAAATATAAAAATAAACGAACCACAAAAAATGAATCAGAACTTACTTTAATCTTAGTCCACGTCATATTTTTTCCTATGGCCTGTTTGAATAATGTTGTAATCTCGTAACATGAATAATCATTATCATTTTTACCTTTACGTGAATCAAATACATACCCCTTCCAAGTTTTATATACCGGATGATGTTGAAGTATAATTAATACCCAGTGTTCCCTGTGTAAAATGGTCTGATTTAAGAAACACCTTAACAAATAAAAACGAAACAATATTATAACATAACTAAAAGAAGGTTGAAGCATTAATATAAATGATCTTGATATGAAACAAATAGAATACCCGGCTATATATAGTGCAATAAACCATTGTTTGTCCTTGTGAAAAGAGATGACCTTTTTAATGTAGTCAATCACAAAGTCACCATCATCTGAGACAAGTTCACCTTCAATATAACGAGGATGAAAATATGCAGTATTATTTAAACCCTCCCGTTCCCCAGCTACATATAAATACCCTGAAATAAAAGTAGAAAGAAATGTGATAAGATTAGTAACCCTCAGTTATATAGTAAAAAAAACTACATAAAATATTTAAATAAAAATTAGCGGAACATACATTGTGAACCAATTCACAAAGCAAGTATCTACCCAACCGTTGACACATAACTGTATAACCGCCTCAAATTCAATCGTCTCTTGAACACGTTCCTCATACATCCCAGTTGGCGAAGTAAAAACCTAGACAAGGCTTTTTCAGATGAAGTGCCACTTTTTGCGCTAATCCATATATGTTTTGAGGCCTGGACCTCGCTATTTCTAAAATTTCTAATACTTTTGTTTTTTCTTTTGATACTTTTGTTCTTTCTCTTGAAGGTTTAGAAGCAGAAATAGGTTTGGTATGCTGACAGTCAAGAATGGGCTCGGTAGATTGATTGGCATGAACGGTCTTTGTAGGTTGATTAGCAATAACGGGCTTGGTATGTTGATAAGCATGATCAGGCTCATTAGGTTGATTAACATGAATAGGCTCAGTAGGTTTGTGAAAAGAAACATGCTCGGTCGTTGTATTCTCAGAAAACTGTTTATCAATGAAATACATCAATCAATAACAATGTTATTAGTAAACAAACATAAATATAAACACATACACACATATATATAAATAATGTGTTTACCAATTTATTAAAAGTCTCATCATCTTGTAATGCATACGAGTATATTTGATACTCGTCTCTTTCATTTGGAATCGCTTGTTGTTGGTCAGCAGATGTTGCCTCAAACTACAATGGCAAGACATATTGTGTTTTTAATATCAAGCAATTAAAAATAATAATATTATTAAACATAATATGTGGCCTATAAGGTGTACTTATAAATTGATGACACGGTTCTACAGTTTGAGGAGAATCTTTGTTCAAAATCTGTACGTTATAAAAAATATTAGTATACCAATAAATGAAATCAATATACGAATATTATTTATATAATATATACTTTTATTAATTTAATGGGCCATTGAATAAAACTTCCTTTTGTATCTTTCAAAAGTTCTATTTCACCACAAATACATGACTCTGGCAAAAGACGAGTCAATCCACAACCTTCTACAACCTATCTATTTGAACTTTGACGAAACCATCTATGTTGGGCATTCATGTACAAACCTATCATCAGTAGGATGAACACAGCCAATAGCAACAACCTTAAGAGCACCTTGGTCGTCAAGATGCAGAAGTTCACATTTTTTTACTAAACCGTAAAAGGTAGCTTTTAGTATATATATCTAAAATAAATAAATAAACAAACTTTGATATTATGTTACCAAGATTTCTGATGAACTATCAGCCGCAAGGCCTATGCCAGGACTACCAAGGATCTCCCCAGCCGCTGTCTCTACAGCCTTGCTCTTATTTTTCTTTGTAGAATAAGAGGCATCATCCTTCAGTTGTTTTTGTATTTCTTTTTTTATCATGTTCAAAAATGTGACGGTTAAAATTTTGATTACTATAAATTTATATAGTAATTATATAAATACTTACCATTAATTCAAGTAATCCTGTCAATTCACCATTTGATATAAGGTTTTCTCTAAGTTCATATAGCTTTGTGACCGGATTAAAACGTGCTTTACTTACTGTATTTCTTATAGAGCTAGGATGTTCAATAGCATTTAAATGTGGATAGCTTGAAACAAGCTGCTTCCATCTACTTTCAATGTGGGGCGCCAGTCCAACAAAACCACATCTCCCTACACACGCGGGTTAATGTTTTCTTTTGCGCTCTTCTTTGCTTTTTCACTTATTTTCTTCAAAAAATATTATAATAAGTGTTAATAATAATAACATAATAAATAATAAATAAAATAAACACAAATTACCTTCCACTCTTCGGTCTCAACACTTGCAACAAAAGACTTCCATGGTCCCCCGTCTAAATAATCGTAATCTTCAAAGGGAGTTTCGCCTTTCTCTTTAACGGGATTTTTATTTTTTATCTTTATTGGAAGATTCTTCTTTATAAACATATTTTTTTCTAAAGTTCGTAACGAAATTGCCTCATTATCTTCTTCCCCTTTTCTAATGTTTTTATGTTTTTCAAGGTTGTTAGGAATATCCCAAATTTGCTACATATTATAATTAACAATCCAACATTAGCAAGAACAATTTGTTAATTAAACATGACAACAAAGAATTTCCAAAGATTTTGCCAATTTAATAAACAAAAAAATAACAAATATATATATATGTATGTATTTTCAAATCTTATATATATTAAAAGCTATGTTGGTGGTATAATGCCACTGATTATAATGAGGATTTTTTTTTATATTCAGGTTTAGGTGTCATGGCAATTGTTACTTGAATTTTGAGCTGTTATAGAACTTAGAATGGTGCTCAAGTTTTGCCCAATAAGATTGAATTTCACTCTACATCAGGATGGGGTCAGCCATGTCATTTTTTACATGTATTCCTTCTACTCTGTTTTTTTATTCTATATTAACAATGTGACTAAATTAGATGGAGTTTTGTATTAATATGAAAAATGATATCATAACATGGAGCAAAGAAAACTTACAATCTATTACTTTTTGGTCTAATTTTGTTGAAATAGAGTTGTATTAAAAATATAGTATTTTTTGTTATAGTAACTAAGCAAGTGTCAGTATTGTAACAAACCTAATCGATATCCGACCAGGTTCCGCAACGTAGTGCGGGGAATCCCACTAGCTAAAAGAAAAAAAAAGACTTATGAATTATACTAAATACAACATTACTGACAAACCAATAAAATTGCATTGAAATTGATGGACAATTATACTTAAATTAAAATAAGTATAATCATAAGTGTTACCTTGAAGTTTGAAGATCCACAATGAAGGAAACTAGCAATAAACAACTTGATGAGATGTGGTTTTAAATGAAGAATGAACTTTAACTTGAATTGCATTTGGCTTGAACTGCTCAGAATATGAACTTTAGAATTTGCAAAACGATCTTGTATTCTTATAGAAAAATAATGATAGAAATTTTTTGTTTGAATTTTAAAAGCATTATCTTTGTTTTGGTTTAAGATAAAAGGATTAGTATGATTTTTTTGTTTAAAGTTAAAAGGATTAGTATGATTTATTAGTTTAAAGTATAATAAAATCGTTAATATAGTTAGGCTAATATGACGGTTTACATACTATATAAAATTTTAATAATAAAATGAGAAATATACGGTTCCATATAATAAAATAGGCCTAATATGACGGTTCGATATACCTAATATGGCGGTTTAATATATAAGGGCTAATATGACGGTAAATAATACGAGAAATATATGACGGTACGATATAATAATATAGGCTAATATGACGAGTTAGTATACTAGGCCTAATATGACGGTTTAATGGAGATTTCATAAATGGAATTAGTTTTCAAATCTCAAATATGACGGTTTCATTTATGTAAATAAGACGGTACAACATTTCTAATAAAATAAGTTTAATTCCAAATCTCAAATATGACGCTTTCCATAAAATTGTCTTTAAAACCTTTTCTAAACCGTCTTATTTGCTCTTTTTTGTACTAGAGCTAAAAATAAAAGATTTAAAAAAATAGAAAGAATGTATTTCTTTAAAGTAGCTAACTAATTTTTGTAATATCCTAACTCCCCATTAGGAATTCATTAAAATTTGTCATTTCTTAAGATAGTATGATCAAAATTTATTATAAAAGTACGAGTTTACAATTTTTTTATCCATTCATAAACATTTCAACACTACTATGTTCCATGAATATAAGAAACTAAGCGGAACTGAAAATTTGGAAGTGTTCGGTCCTTCAACAACCTTGACCGGCATCCGTGCTATCTTATGGCTCACCTACTTACAAAATTTATTTAGAACTTTAGTTACGTAATACATACAACATATACAAACATACTAATCATTAAATCATGGCCAATTCAAACAAAACAAAAATTTCATTTCAAATTCCACCGTAAGCTACGGCTCGCCAGCGTAGCTTACGGTCAAGGCTTTTTGTCTTACGGTCATGGCCTTCTGTCATACGGTCAAGACTTCAACTACAACACAGCAGCAGCCTACCGTAGGCTAGGTGGCTACTGTAGATTAGGTGGCTTGCTGCAGATTTTCTTTTATTTTCGTTTTTAACGCGAAATTCTCCGTATCTTTTATATGATTATCCGAATAACATCCTGTTTCTTCCTACATGATCCTCTACCTTATGAACTCAAATCCAACATCCGGACTAATCATATTTTAAACTTATAAGCCTTCGGCTTATTACTTACATATCAAATACTCAATTTACAGCCAATATTCCAATTTTTCCCCTTTTATCAAATTTATATCCAAGTGATTCATTCATAAGCCTCTTAGCATATGTTGCAACTAATTTTTTTACCAATTTGGTTGCCATAACAAAATCCATCGTTACCAAACTTTTATTCCTTTATTATTCGACCATTCTTAATCATTTTAGCGAGTTCCATCGCTTTTATACGATCAAACCATCATTTATCATATTATTCGACCATTTGGTCGTATTAGCGAACTCCATCGCTTTTATACGATCAAACCATCTTTTATCATATTATTTGACCCATTTGGTCGTATTAGCGAACTCCATCGCTTTCATACCTTAATATAACATAATCGATTCATTCATGTGAAATTCATCACTTTTATTTGAATCGAATATATGTGAGTTAGTTTCATATGTAACATCTGACGAAAAACGGGTTCCAAAACCCGCTCCGTTTTGTAAGTAAGTGTATGATATGATCTTTTGTTCGAACTTATGTTAGTCGTTTAATAATTAATAGTAAAGATAAATATAATAACTAAAATATATAAAATAAAACTTATTAGATTAAAAACAAATAAAGAGTGGACCGCGGATCGAACCCGGGTCTCCACCCAAACCACACCCAACACACCACTGCACCACTCACCCACATTTGATATATCTCCAAACTAAATACTATTTATATCAAAATAACTCTTGAAAACAAATTCAAAACACCCGCTCTGTAACAGCCTAGCTTAAATCAAGCATTCATTCAAGAATCGTTGCAATTAACGAATGTAACCGCTTATAATCATGCTACTAAACGCAATTACTGAGTCAATTCATCGAAATCAGTTATACAATCATTCGGCCACTAATCTTTGACCCGAAACTCTCGAAACCGAAAGTTTAAACCAAGTCACTATTTTCCTCTATAAATAGGGATTTTGGAACCCAATTAGAAACACATACACTCACTTTGACTCTCTGCAAACCTCTGTTTTCAAATTACACTTCGCGGAAATCAAAAATTCACCGGAATAATTGCCGAAAAATCACCGAAGCTTCAATCGGTATAATGTTCACTCTCTATTTCTTTTCTTTTATTCTATTGATATCTTGTGTAAAAAATTAAGAATTATAAGTATATTCAAGCAAAACAGATTCAATTGGATTTGTCAGCTTAATGCTTTCTTGAAACAAAGAAGATGAAATAAACCTATGTTTTAGACGATCGAAAAACCGTATTTAAACCGGGTTAGACACACAGTCCAGTGGTGTACTGTGTGCACATGAAAACTTAAGGTCCGCGTTCGAGTTTGCATGCGGTTCCGGTTCGCTAAATTATACAAACTCTTTTTATAACTCAGTCAGGAAACAACCTAGTTTGTATATAAAGTTAATTAAAATTCTATATCTTTCGGGTTAGACACACAGCCCAATTGGTCGGGCTGTGTGCAACATGAAGCGGAGGTCACGAGTTCGAATCCGGTTTCACGCACAGTTCTTGTAATTTACCAAACCTTTTTAATAAAATAAAATTATGGTTGACAGTAGTAAGTGTATAAAATTAATTAAAATCAGATATATTTCGGGTTAGACCGTAGCTCAGTTGGTTGAGTTGCGTGCACGCAAACGGGAGGTCTCGAGTTCGACCCGCACACGCTACCTAGATCCAACCGATCCGATTCAAGGGGAAAACATATTTGTTTATTAAACTTTTAATTATTTTTCTATAAAAACTATAATAATTTATAACCTCTTTTTAAGCAAATAAAATATAATAATACAATAAAAATTATCTTAAATAATTACTAAAATGTGTAAATAATAAATTTAGTAAAAATACTAATTTTAACCAAAAGAAATATATACTTATCGAATTTATTACGTGAATATTTAGGTTAGTCTTTCTCATCGTTTGGTATCTCAAACGTTAAATCGTGCGCAATGTTCATCAAATCAAAAGCACCACTGGGAGTGAATTCTTACAACTCCCATTTTATTCATATTTTTGGGGTGTATCACGTGTCGTTTTTGTTTATTTCACTAATTCAAACCTCGTGCTATTACCATTACATGATCTAACGTATATGTGATATTGTTGTTATTTTTATTTGTGTTTATATTTCTCATATCAGTCAAGCTCTCACATTAGGCCCATTTGTTCCCCGTTACATACGGGTGGAGCGCTCGTTGCCTAAGATATTAGAGCGGCTCCGTTTGATTGAGCCTTGATCTCACAGCACATCGTTTATCGCGCTCACATGTACATTGCTAGTTGATTGTTTGGTTTGTGATTCAGATTACACATACGTTTCTCATAGTTCGTTATTGCACATTTTATTAAAAATAATAAACATATCATTTTTCTGACTGATTAAATAGAATTCACTCGCCAACTTTGTTGACCCAAATCTTATTTTACACATGATACAGGTGAACAGGTTGAAGCAAGGAACAAATAGGACATGAGCCTTAGAAGAAAACCAAACGTTACTAGAAAGCTTTGTTTAGAACGTTTGGTGTTTGTATGGATTATGTGTTGATTGGAATATTTCATTTTAATAATAAATATGAAACTTTTATAATAGTAAATGTCATGAGCTTTGATGAAAACCCAATCATGCCCCGACTACCATATCCGCAGCGGGTGAGGGTGTGACAGATTGGTATCAGAGCTTTTGACTATAGGGATATAGGATAGGTTATTAGACCCTTAGAGCCTATACTATAGTCAATTAGAATTTAATTGCTTACGTGTTAAGTTGGTTACATGCAAACTTATGATATTTACTTGTTTTACATTTCTCTCACACACAAATACATGCGAGCACTCCAACTATTATATGATTTTGTGTGATATTCAATGTGCTATAAATATTGTCAACATAACATGCTTACATATATACGCATATGTTACCGTCATAACGCACGTCTCAATTCTCACATATTTAAACATTTTCATGCTTTCCTTTTCAAAATTTTGTGATGTTTTCATCCTTCAATCTCATCAAAGTGAGTTCTACGACGGGCATGTCGTAACTGGAAGGGTACAAGTACCGGTAGTCAAAACGTCCTGTCTAGGATTGGCATTCGTATAAATCCAAAATAATGGGACCAGTTTTCCTACCTGGGGATTAACGATGAGAGTACGAAGGACCTATTAGGCCAAAGCATGCCACACCAAACGTCGTGTGAACTAACCCCACTTTGAGTTGTCATTGTGTCTACAACCAGGACACCTTCCGACCTTACACCTCGCAATCATGTTTTACGATTTTAATTCGGGTGACGAGAGTGTTAACAGGCCAAAACCAATGTGAACCCTACAAAGCCCAGTAGTCGTGGGGGCTCACATGACTACCTAGGCCAAGTATGGGGACATATGGGGGCCCAAACATGAGCAAAGCCCAAGACATCCTATGGATGTAGTGGATTTATTATCTCATTTAGTTTGTTAATGTTTAATTTTATTTCTAAACTCTATGCGACACATGACACCTATATGCCAAACTCATAATCTCGTTACATATTTCCTGTAGATGTCTTTGTCACACCCCGGATTTCCAACCTGAAATCCATACACCGGTGGGCCCGGGTGGGGAGTATCGTGACGTCAGTTGATAACATCATTGTCGATTAAACACGACAAAGCGAAAGTCTTGGAGTAAAATTACTATTACAAACCGAATGTTTGAAAATACAAAATAATATACAAGCTTGTAATAGAAGATCAACAGGCGGATCATAAATTGTACATGAAAAGAATATAAAACAGACTTTGGGCAGATTTAGGATTTGCAAGATCCTCTATCACTACCGAGCACTTCCAGCCTATTTTGTATTGTACCTGCAGATTAGTCTTTTGAAAATACGTCAGCTTTCGCTGGTAAATACACCCAACTGACTCATTCTGAAAACATTTCAAAAATGTTTTAAGTGCGTATCAGCACAAAATCTTTTTATAACTTGGGTTAATTGACCGTCCAACCTTGTTAACAGATTTACATGTTTGTCATACATACGGGGCTTGGTACGAAAACTGAGACACAATTAACGTACACACCACTTTGGACTCACGAAGGAGTCAGTTCCTCCCAACCTTGTGGGAATGCATAATTGAGCGTCTATCGGGTGTATGCCTACACCCGCGCTAAGGCCGTGGCCATTTCTATTGTAATGAGCCGAGGATATCCAGGACACGGTAGTTAACCCCTGATGTTTAAATTATCAAACAAAACTGATTAAAACAGAATATGCGGATTTATTATCTCCGAACCGGTGTTCGATTTAATCCCATTTCCGACCAAGCGGTAATAATTTACCGTAACCCAATCCTGTATAGGGGAAATAAGTTGAGAGTATTTACCTGAGCTAGTCTTCTTTTAATTTTTAATAACTCAGCCGTACACAAAAGGACTAAGTGCAGATAGCATTTACCGGCAAGTCTCTTGTCTGTATTATGGCATAAACTAACCAATTAAATACTGACGGTCTTATTTAAGTCATTGACTTAGACCGACTAGCGTATTTGATCAGAACGTATGATGCTAGATTAAACGATGATTGGATAGAATGTAGTTTAATCCCAACAAGTACCTTGACTTGTATAAGATGGGTAAACTATAAACATTCTGGATTTTGAGACTTAAATGACAAGGTTAAACCCGTTTCGGTTAATTTCCGTAAAATAGTTATATATATGTAACTGTGCGCATATTAGCGATATCGGGTAACCGGATAAGTCATGGACAAGTTCTATATGCCACTATATTTTAAATAAGTTAAGATATCGGTAGGATATCAACTTATATGCCCGTTGAGGTTTTAAAGCGGACTTATGCCTCATAAGGGCATTTTGGTAATTTTATACCGTAATAAAGGAACTTGAATATAATTTAATGTTATAGTTATAAGTAATCTTATTTATGATATAATATCAGTAGGATGTCAATTATATATGTAAATTATCTTTTATGACCAAACTATGCACCGAAGGGGCATTTTGGTCATTTTACACATAGTTTATAAATTATTTGGGATTCTGAGTTTATAACAGGTACCTACTGTAAATATGTTTAAAATAAGTTTTAAAATTAGTAGATAACAAGTCTTGGTCCATTAATATGGTTTAAAACCATACCATGCACCGAAACGGTGCTTATGTCGTAAAATGACGTTTTATGTGGTTTTTAATGAAAACTGACATTAGGGTCAGATTAAAATGTTTAAAGTATGTTATTTAATATAACATATCAGTAGGTAAATGATTTATCTTGAAAATATTGATTAAAAATTATTTTGTGAGCCACAAGGGCTAAAACCATCATTTATCGACATAGTATAAGGACCTGCTTGAAAACTCAGTTTATAACTTGGTTTAATATCCCAAAAAATCCTACTTATGATTTACATTAGTAGAAATTTATTTTCAAGTTCATATTATTAAACCTTGATTTATGTAAAAAGGGCATTTTGGTCAAAGATTGCATAATTATGGAACTTGCGCATAAACTTGGATTATGATTATGATCATGTAATATAACCTTTGAGGGTTATGCTACCTTATATACGATCATAATACAACTTTAGATCAGTAAGTAACTAATCTAAATCGGGTCAGAATCAAAAGTCAAAGCAGAAGTCAAACTTCACGACTTTTGGTCGCGAACCGACCCTAGAACTGAAATTGACGAGCCGAACACGTTCTCACATGTTCTAATAATTATTAAAACTTGTTTAAGTGTCAAAACAGGTTTCATAACATATATAAGATCAATTTATGATTTTTTCCGAAAATGGCCTGTTTGACTTTTTAATATCATAACTTTGACCCGTCAGTTGGTCTAGCAAATGTGATCTTCAGGAGGTGCCCTTTATAGGGACTAACACATGCCTTATTACGATCACTTAGCCATGTTCATTTCGAACAATGGTTGGACCATAATGGTCTTAAGCAAAAGTCAAAGCGTTTTCCGTAAAACGCTTGACTTTTGGCTATAAAAGCCTATAAACGAAAAAGCAAGAGCAAGGAACACTTACAAGAGGTTTCTACAATGCAAGAGAACTAAGTTGGATGCTCCTTTCAGCTAGGAACTTCCAGAGGAGGGAGAAGAGTTATGACTTAGAAAGGTGCAAGTTCAAATGGTGAACTTGATCACCTATCTGTTGGAGATCCAAAGGAGGTGAAGCCAGGTTTTAGGGGTGTAAGAGGAAGCTTACAAGTGTCCCAAAACATGGCGTAGCTGATTACAAGTCCATGGTTTCGAATTAAATGGTTTTGGAGCTTTGCTTGGTTGCTAAAAAAAACTTTCTGCAGCAGACCTGTTCTCACGCCCCGCGAGAGACCCAAGCCTAGTCTCTCGCAGCCCGCAACCGCCCTTTGGCCAGTTTCAAAGTTTGACACTTTAACCCCTTAACTTATTAAAGCTTCTAAAAACCTTTTTAAACACCTTTTTGGCACTTTTAGCCCTCCGTAGCCAATACTCGGCATACCCGGATTATGCCCGGATATTGTCGAGCTCTTGGTTCGTTAAAAGGTCACTCAGAGGTTAAATTAAACATGTTGACACTTTTAATCCCTCCATTATCCAACTTTCACGTATTTACAAAATTGAACTCTCTTGTCCAACAAATGGCACGTATGAAAGTTTAGGACTTCACAAAGGATCACTCAGAGGCTTATGATAAGCATGTTGATTCCGATGTCACTCAAGGCTGGGCATGTTACATATCAGTCACTCAGAGGCCAGTTTCAAGATTCATATCAGTCACTCAGAGGCTAATGATTTAAGCATGTTGACATATCGGTCACTCAGAGGCTAATGATTTAGCGTTACATATAGTCACTAAGCTATGATTAAGCATGTGACATCAGTCACTCAGAGGCTGTTATTTATGCATGTTGACATCGATCGTCACTCAGAGGCTCTATTTGAGCATGTTGATGCCTTAGTCCTTATTGGTCTTTAACAGACTATATTTAAAATACAACACGTGCCACTATACTATTGGACACGATTTTACAGGGTGTTACAGTCTTCTAGGCACTCTCGTGGAGGTAGGAGATCAGGAAGATCCGGCGAGCGCATGACTGCTCAAATAGCCCAACAAATGGCTCTCGTGATTCCTGATATCGTAATTCAAGTTCAACAAGCTCTTGCCGCTAATCCTGTCAATCCAATCAACCAAGAGGGTCAAAATGCTGTACCTCCACAAACACCACAGTGCCTCAACACTTCAACCATTGACCTCCAAGTAGAGACTGCAGGTCATGCCTCCTCTGAGTTTGAAGAAGAGAGTCTTCTCAGTGACTGTCCAAGACGTAAAGTTCGTTATGCTACTGGTCGTCTATTTTGGGTAGCACTCACGTGGTGGAATGCCGAAAATGGCAGAAGAGGCGCCAAAGCCGCAGTAGCCCTAATATGGGAACAATTCGAGAGCTTATGACAAAACGCTTCTGCCCAAGAAGCGAAATTAAAAAGCTGGAGGATGAGTTCTATATTCTGAAACAAAACGAGGAAGATCATATAACCTACAACAAGAGGTTTCTCGAGTTGAATCTGTCACACCCTGACCCGCAGCGGATACGGTAGTCGGGGCATGATTGGTTCTCATCAAAGATCGTGATATTTACTATTATAAAAGTTTCATATTTATTATTTCAAATTAAAATGAAATATTCCAATCAACACATAATCCATACAAACACAAAATGTTCTAAACAAAACTTTCAAGTAACGTTTTATTTTCTTCTAAGGCATATGTCCTATGTGTTCTTGCTTTAACCTGATCACCTGTATCATATGTAAACATAGAGATTTTGGTCAACATAAGTTGGCGAGTGAATCCAATTTAATCATTGAGAAAAATGATATGTTTATTATTTTTAAATAAAATGTGCAATAACCAAGTATGGAAATGTATATGCAATATAATTCACAAACCACACAATCAACTAGTAATGTATATGTGAGCACGATAAATGATGTGCTGTGAGATCAAGGCTCAATCAAACGGAGCCGATCTAAAAATTAGGCAACGCGACGCTCAACCCGTTAGTAATGGGAACAAATGGGCCTAACGTGAGAGCTTGACTGTAATGAGAAATATAAACACAAATAATAATAAGCAACAATATCACATAGCACGTTAGATCACATAATGGTAACAACACGAGATTTGAATTAGTGAGATAAACAAAAGCGACACATGATACACCCCAAAAACGTGAATAAAAAGGGAGTTGTAAGAATTCACTCATAGTGGGTGCGTCTGTGAAGATGAAGATTGCGCACGATTAAACGTTTGAGATACCAAACGACGAGAAAGGCTAACTTAGATATTCACGTAATAATTCGGTAAATATATATTTTTTTAGTTAAAATTAGTATTTTTACTTAATAAATTTTATTAGACATTTTAGATAATTTTATTGTATTTATTACTATTTTTATGCTTTAAAAGTGGAATTATTTGATTATATATTTTATGGTTTTTAAAGGAAAATAAACAAAAAGTTAAATAAAAAAATATACTTCTTTTTCGGATTGAACCAGCCGGTTATACGCTGCGTGTGGGGATCGAACTCGTGACTCTCGTTTACGTGCACGCAGCTCTACCAACTAAGCTACGTGTCTAACCCGAAATTATTGAAACTTAATTACTTTTATATACTTACTACAGCTTAATATATTCTTATTTAAAAAAAGTTTTAATACTTTCAAGATTGTATAACTAACCAGATTCGAACTCGCGACGTGCGCTTCGTGTTGCACACAGCCCGACCAATTGGGCTGTATGATTAACCCGATGGATATAAGATTTTAATTAATATTATATACTAACTGAGTCGTTTTATAAAAAGGTTTGCAACTTATAGGGAAATCGGAAACGTATACGAGACTTGAACCGGGGACTTTATGCTTTCATGTGTACACAGTCCACCACTGGACTGTGTGTCTAACCCGGTGTAATCACGAGTTTTAATTCCTTTTAAACACAACTTCAATTCATCATTTGAAAAAGGACGTTAAACTGACAACCGACTGAATTGATTTGCTTGAACACTCTTATAATTCTTAGTCGCTTAAACGAGGTATCAATAACATAAAAAAAGAACAAGGGTGAAGATTATACCGATTGAAGCTACTGTGATACCCCGACAAGAATTCCGGCGAAATTTTGATTTCCGGCGAAGTATATCTTGAAAACAGAGACTTGCAGAGGGTTTGTAAGGAGTGTAGGTGCGTTCTAGTTGTGTTCTGAAGATCCTATTTATAGAGTAAGGCAATGGCTTGATTGAATTTTCGGTTTCATAGATTTCGGTCAAAAATTGAATGCCGCAAAGATTGCATAACCGAATTGAACGTTGCTGACTCAATGATTGAGTCTAATACATGATTGGAAAACGGTTTCTTGGTTTAATTCGCAAAAGAAACGGAATTTGATGATTGTTTTGAAGGTTTTAGCCGTTATTGGGCGGGTGTTGGATTTAGATTTCAAAAGGTTGTTTTGATGTAAAACTTATTTGGTCTGGGGTTGTAACAGATGTGGGTGAGTGGTGTAGTGGTGTGTTGTGTGTATGGTTTGGGTGGAGACCCAGGTTCGATCCCGCGGTCCACCCTTTTAATGTTTTATATTTTTAATAAACTTTATATTTTATATTTTATGTTTTATTTATTATTATTACTTTGTTATCTTTATTATTTTATATTATTAATCTTACAAAAATTATTACAACTAATAAAAATTCGAAACAGGAGATTCATAACATGTACTTGATTACAAAAGTGGAGCGGGTTTTTGAACCCATTTTTCGTCAGATGTTACAGATTCAAATGGTTCCCAATTTGTTCACTCCTCTCTACCGTCTGATCGAGCACTACATTCGGGGTCTTCCTTCGAAGATTCAAGACTTTGTGATGAGTACTACGCCTGCAACTCTGGAAGCAGCAATGGAGCTAGCTACTGAGCTCACCGAAAACCAGATCAGGAATGGGGATTTCAAAGATGAGAAGAAGAAAGATAAAACGCCAGCCGAATCCCCTAACCCAACTCAAGCTGGATCCTCTTCTCGATTCGTTGGCAAGAGAAAGCGAAATGGGAAGAATTTTGTTGTCACACAAACTAATCCGCCAACTCTACACAACCAACCCATTGTAGCCGCCCCAATCACCCAAGTTGCTCCCCCTACCGCTCCATAAAAGAAGCAATACACAGGACCTCACCTGAAGTGAAATCGATGCCAGTTCCATCACCCTCTTGAGAACCCATGTCTCCACTACACATGGTGTGGCCGTGTAGGCCATACAATCCAAACCTGAACCTCAAGCCCAACCCAACAACCAAGTGGTTGGCCAAGTTCCTTACTAACAACCTCTACTACTACCACCTGCTCAGCCTATGGCCCAACCCTTTTAACAACCTAATTACCCCATGATGCCACACGTCAGAGCTTGCTTTAATTGCGGTGATCTAACCCATTTTTGCAACACCTGGCCGCGTTTAGTGAACATCATCAACGCGCAAGCTCAAGCTAATCCTGTAAACCAAGCCAATCCGCCAGCACGAGGTAGAGCTTTTAACATCAACGCCAACCAGGCTAGAGCGGATAACATGGTTAATGGTACGTTTCTCATTAATGATAGCTATACATCTATTCTTTTTTACACTGGCGCGGATAAGAGTTTTATGTCCCTAGAATTCGAATCTATTCTTGGTTTACCTCGCGTTAGTTTAGCCGAATCATTCAAGGTGGAAGTGGTAGACGGCGAACCTATTACGTTGGATTCTATCCTTCGCGACTGTACTCTTACTCTTAATGATCATGATTTCCAAATTGATCTCATTCCCATGAAATTGGTAAGTTTCGACGTCATCATTGGTATGGACTGGCTCAGACAGCATCATGCTGAAATCATATGTTATGAAAAATTCATTCGAATTCCACTCGCCGATGGCCAAACTTTTCGTATTTTTGGTGAAACCCTAACCAAGGGACTCAAGTTGATGTCATGCCTTCAAGCCTGAAAGTATCTTCGCAAAGATTACATAGCATTCTTAGCCCACATCGTCAAGAAAGGAGGCAACCAGAAGAAACTCGAAGATATTATGATTGTTAGAGATTTTCCTCAAGTCTTTCCAGACGACGTCTTAGGACTTCCTCCTATGCGAGAAGTGGAATTTCGAATCAATCTTGTACCTGGCGCCACACCAGTTGCAAAATCTCCTTATCGGTTAGCCCCGTCTGAAATGCAAGAGTTAGCTAGTCAGCTGCAAGAGCTGGCCGACAAAGGGTTCATACGCCCTAGCTCATCACCTTGGGGTGCGCCGATTCTTTTCGTCAAGAAGAAGGATGGGACTTTTCGAATGTGTATCGACTATCGAGAGCTCAACAAGCTAACCATCAAAAACTGTTATCCTTTACCTCGCATTGATGATCTTCTAGACCAACTTCAGGGTGCAACCTGTTTCTCAAAAATCGATCTTCGTTCTGGCTATCATCAGCTTAGAGTACGTGAAGAAGACATTCCAAAGACTGCCTTTCGAACTCGCTATGGTCACTACGAATTATGGTCATGCCTTTTGGGTTGACCAACCTGTTTCATGGATTTAATGAATAGGGTGTGCAAACCCTACCTCAATCGTTTCGTTATTGTTTTTATCGATGATATTCTTATTTATTCCAAGACTAAGTCAGACCAAGAATGACATCTTCGTCTTATTCTAACACTTTTGAAAATGGAAAAGCTTTACGCTAAGTTTTCAAAATGTGAATTCTGGTTAAAAGAAGTTTAATGTAACATCCGTCGAAAAACGGGTTTTCCAAACCCGCTTCATTTATTAATCGAATAATCAGTTTCAAATTTTCGTTGCTCATTTAATGCTTATTTTAATTTTAAACAAATAACTAATAAACATTTTAGAAAATGGAAATTAAAATTGTTAAAAAATAAAAATAAAGTAACTAAAAATAAAAATGGGCTGCCGGATTTCGAACCCGGGTCAGCCGGAAGACTTAATCACCAAACATATAACCACTCCGCCACTTGCTGTCTTTGTGTAATCTAGGAAACAAATAAAATTTAACTTCATCCGTAAAATCATCCGTTTGCGCCAAAAACCGAAACCGCTCATCGGCTTTCAACGGTTCAGACTATTGAGTGCTCGCCATTACTGGTTATAACCGATGAAATCATTACCACCGACGTTCTTAATCAATTCAGCCTTTATTGAACTTGAATTCATATGATTTTCGGGTTTAATAACCGAAATCATTTACCTCCAAATTTACACCGGCAATATCATCATCTCGCAACTCAAAAACACTCTCAGAACCTCCAATTTCACTTTCGCTCTATTTTCTGTTCGTCGGAAACGCTTTCTGAAAATCGCCGGACTTTCGCCGGAAAACCGTGTCTTTCATCAAAACGGTAAATTTCTCAATTCTTTCATCTGCTATCTGTTGTTAGACTGTTACTAACTCAAAACCTTCAGCCAGAATCAGTCCCAGACGACGATATCGGATAATCAGCACTCGCCGGAAGATTTCTGAAAATTCCTAAATCACGCTGTGAATCGGTATAATCATTTAAACCTTCTGATAATCATTGTTTAGTAACTCAATTTCGCAACTAATCGATCAAAATGGTTAATTGATTCAATCAGACGGAGTTCATAAAACAGAGCCGACGACTTTGCCGGAGTTCTGAGAAAAATCATTTTTCCGGTACGTTAAAACCTTCCCTATCCATTTCATTTTAATCAATTATATGTCCGTCAATCGAATTAAACAAGAACAGTAGAATGAATCGTTGTCTGTGTTAATTTAACGAAGAAGATGAAGCTTAGACAATGTATATATTTAATATAAATCGGGTTATATCTCGGGTTAGACACACAGTACAGCGGTGGACTATGAGCATTTGAAACATAGAGATACCGAGTTCGAGTCTGTCCTTGTTCCGATTCGTTACAATATTCAGACTTTTTATAAAACCCAAATACGGAAACTTCCAGTTAGTATATAAATGAAATAAAAACAAGTATTTTAACCAGGTTAGACACACAGTCCAGCGGTGGACTGTGTGCAATGTTAAACAACAGGTCCCGTGTTCGAGACCTGTTATACACACCGGTTCGATATAATTAAAATCCTTTTTAAAATAAATGAATTTTGAATAAATTGAATAGTATATAAATATAATTAAAAACAGAAATATTTTGGGTTAGACACGTAGCTCAGTTGGTAGAGCTGCGTGCACGCGTACGGGAGGTCACGAGTTCGAACCTCACTCAGTGCAAACAAATACACGACCGAACCGGTCAACAGTCAATGGTCAACGGTCAACGGTCAACCCCAAAAAGTCAACATTTTTATATATTTTTATTTATTTATTTAATTTAAAAATCAATTAAAAATACTTAAAAATAATATTTTTAAAGTTAGAAAATGACCTTAAACTCACAAAAAATATATCTAAAAATCCAATTAAAATTTTTAATAAAATTCACTTATTTACCGTACCTTTTCGTTATTATTTAGGTTAGTTATTCCTCGTCGATCAACCCTCTAAACTCGTGCGTATTCAACATCATCAAACGAACGCACCCAATGTGAGTGAATCTCTACAAATTCCCCGTTTTAATCACATTTTGGGGTGTATCATGTGTCTTATTATTTACTACATTTAAACACTTGTGCATCCATCATCTCCATGATCAAATGTGTATTCAATATGTATCAACTGTTTGTGTGGTTAATGTTTAGATTAAATTTATCATTTTCAGTACATACATCATTATAGGCCGCCGCTCCCCATTACCGATGAGCGTGAGCCGTTCCCCATTACCTATGAGCGTGAACGAGGCGTTGCCAACATACGATCGGCTCCGTTTGATTGAGCCTTGATCGCACATACATCATCATAGGCCGTCCGTTCCCCATTACCTATGAGCGGAACGTGACGTTGCCAACATATACATTATCATTCATGTTATATACTCATGCAAAGTGGATTGTTATTGTTATTGTTATTGTTATTATTATTGTATGTTTATTTACATTTGCTCACATATGATTATTGCATAATTTTTCCATAATAAATATAACAAGAAATCAATAATAAATGTTTTCTAACAAGGTTCACTCGCCAACTTTTGTTGACCCAAAAACCCCTATTTTTTACACATGATACAGGTGATCCAGTTGCAGCAAGAAACATATAGGACGGCTTAGAAGAATAAATCGATTTAGGTGTTGGATTGTTTATTTAGTTACTTTTTCCTTGTAATTGTATGAACTTGTTTGGAATATTGAAGATGAAATTTTGAATTTAATAAATATGAAACATATTAGTAAACATCATAAGCTTTGGTGATAACCCAATTATGTCCCGACTCTTATTCCGCTGCGTGTCGGGGTGTGACAGATTGGTATCAGAGCCATGACTATAGGGATATAGGATAGGTTATTAGACCCTTAGAGCCTATACTATAGTTGATTAGAATTTTTAAATTGTTTGTGTGTTACATGCAAAATTCGTGATGTTTATATGCTTTATGTTTATTGTTACATTCAATGTTATAAAAAGCATGTTCATAAGTACATATTATTATACAATGCCTATCATGAATCATATTCTCATAACAT
The DNA here is from genome assembly GCA_947069175.1 of Scalesia atractyloides. Lineage (NCBI taxonomy): Eukaryota > Viridiplantae > Streptophyta > Magnoliopsida > Asterales > Asteraceae > Scalesia > Scalesia atractyloides. The sequence goes on from CAMTDV010000012.1 coordinate 91,498,301, forward strand.
ATCATATCCATGAGAGCACACACCACACAATTTCCATGACTTTTGCAACGATTTTTGTATTTTTAAATCACATCAAAGTGAGTTCTCATGACGGGCATGTAGTAACTGGAAGGGTACAAGTACCGGTAGTCTGAACGTCCTGTCTAGGCTTGGCATTCGTATAAATCCAAAATAAAGGACCAGTTTTCCTACCTGGGGACTAACGATGAGAGTACGAAGGACCTATTAGGCCAAAGCATGCTATACCAAACGTCGTGTGAGCTAACCCCACTTTTGTTATTGTGTCTACACCTGGACACCCTCCGACCATACATCTCGCAAACATATTTCATGGTTTTCATTCGGGCGATGCGAGTGTTAAACCGCCAATACCAATGTGAATCCTACTAAGCCAATAGCCATGGGGGCCCACATGACTATACAGGCGATGGTATGGGGGACATTGGAGGCCCAAACATGAGCAAACCCAAGACATCCTATGGATGTAGTTGCATTATTGATGTTTATGTTATTTTTATTTTTTTAGACACATGACACCTAAAAAGACTCCTTAAACTCACAATCTTCTTATGTATGTTCCTGTAGATGTCGGCTAGGCAGCAACGTGGGGGTAGAAGGTCAGGAAGGTCAAACGAATGCTTGGCCACCCAAATCGCAAAACAAATGGCTGCGGTGCTTCCTGACATCGTAATTCAAGTCCAACAAGCTCTCGCCACCAATCCCATCAATCCTCCCCATCAAGAAGACCAGAACGTCGACAACCCTCCCTCCAAAAAGTGCTCATACAAACACTTCAAGTCTTGCGATCCCCCGAAATTTGAAGGGACCGAATGTGTCACTGCTCTCCTCCACTGGTTTGAGGAAATGGAAAACACCTTCCTCAATTGCGATTGTCCCGAGGATCGCAAGGTACGTTACGCAACCGGGAGACTATTTGGGGTAGCTCTTACCTGGTGGAATACTGAAAAAGGTAAGAGAGGAATCGAGGATGCAATGGCCTTAACGTGGGAGGAGTAAAGGGAAATCATGACGAGACGCTTCTTTCCAAGAAGCGAGATCAAAAAGTTAGAGGATGAATTTCACTCGTTGAAGCAAAAGGAGGGAGATCATACTTCCTACAACAAGAGGTTTTTAGAGTTGAACCAAATGGTCCCTAACTTGTTCACCCCAGTATACCGTTTAGTCGAACACTATATTCGAGGCCTTCCCTCGAAAATTCAAGACTCAGTTCTAAGCACTTCGCCTGCAACACTCGAAGCTGCTATGGAACTAGCTACCGAGCTTACGGAGAATCGTATTCGCAACGGCAAATTTAAGGACGAGAAAAAGAAAGCCCCCATTGAGGGCCAAACTTCAAACCATTCCACCTCCTCCTCAAAGTTTGCTAATAAGAGGAAACGAAACACCAGAAACTTTGCTGTCACACAAACAAATTTCCCTATCCCTGTTACACCCATCACTCAAGTTGCCCCCTCACCTGCACCATATAAAAAGCCATACTCCAGCCGATACCCAAAATGCAACCGTTGCAAATACCATCACTTTCCTGATCATCCCTGCCAACATTGCACCGGCTGTGGCCACGCAGGTCACACCATTCAAACCTGTCGCGTACTTCAGCGAACGAACCGCCATCAGCCCCAACCCAAACCCACCATCAGATAGTGGGTCAAGTATAACAACCTTTACTCCTACCACGTGCCCAACATGTAGCCCAATCTTACTACCAACCCAACTATCCCATGGTGCAACCTATGCGGGCTTGTTACAACTGTGGAGATCCGAACCATTTCAGGAACACCTGTCCACGCTTGGTGAACATTATCCATGCCCAAGCTCAAGCTAATCCAGTGAACCAGGCTAACCAAACTCCTCCACCTGCAAGAGGAAGAGCTTTCAACATCAACGCAAATCAAGCTAGGTCTGACAACAACGTGGTTAACGGTACGTTTCTCATCAATGGTAGTTATGCATCCATGTTATTTGATACTGGCGCGGATAAGAGTTTTGTGTCCTTAGAATTTGAACCCATCCTCAACCAAACTCGAGTTAAACTCATGGAATCCTTAACGGTAGAAGTTGCTGACGGAAAACCGATCTCATTAAACTCTATTATACGCAATTGTACTCTCACCCTAAACGATCACGATTTTCCAGTTGACCTCATTCCTATGAAGTTGGGAAGTTTCGACATTATAATTGGTATGGACTGGCTCAGCCAACATCATGCTGAAGTTGTATGCCGCGAAAAGTTCATTCGCATTCCTCTTGCAAACAGTCAGACTCTTCGAATCTTTGGAGAAACCAATTCGAAGGGACTCAAATTAATGTCCTGTCTTCAAGCCCAAAAATATCTCCGCGAGAATTATGTCGCATTCCTAACTCATGTCGTCAAAAAGGGAACCAAGGAGAAGAAACTCGAAGACATCCCAGTAGTAAAAGATTTTCCACAAGGTTTTCCTGACGACATTTCAGGACTTCCTCCCGTGAGAGAAGTCGAATTCCACATTGATCTTATACCTGGAACTACACCAGTTGCAAAATCTCCTTATAGGTTAGCCCCATCCGAAATGCAAGAGCTAGCCAGTCAACTGCAAGAGCTGACTGACAAAGGATTTATACGTCCTAGCTCATCGCCTTGGGGTGCACCTGTCCTTTTTGTGAAGAAGAAAGATGGAACATTTCGCATGTGTATCGACTACAGAGAACTCAACAAGTTAACGGTCAAGAACCGCTACCCATTACCTCGCATCGATGATCTTCTTGACCAACTTCAAGGCGCCAGCTGTTTTTCAAAAATCGACCTTCGTTCTGGTTATCATCAACTCAGAGTACATGAAGAAGACGTCCCAAAGACCGCCTTCCAAACTCGTTATGGTCATTATGAATTCATGGTCATGCCATTTGGTCTAACCAACGCCCCATCTGTCTTCATGGATCTAATGAACAGAGTCTGCAAACCCTATCTCGATCGCTTTGTTATAGTCTTCATCGACGACATCCTCATTTACTCAAAGTCTAAGTCTGATCATGAACGACACCTTCGACTCATCCTTACACTCTTAGGGAATGAAAAGTTCTACGCCAAATTCTCCAAATGCGAATTCTGGTTAACAGAGGTACAATTCCTTGGACATGTCGTCAATAACAAGGGAATACATGTCGACCCCTCAAAGATCAAAGCAGTGCAAGAATGGCAAGCGCCACGTACGCCTACCGAAGTAAGATCATTCCTTGGTTTGGCTGGTTATTATCGTCGTTTCATTGCAAATTTCTCCCGTATTGCTGTACCACTCACGGCTTTAACACATAAAGGAAAACCCTTCATATGGGGACCCAAACAAGAAGAAGCCTTCCAAACCCTTAAACAAAAACTCTGTGACGCACCTATCCTCACACTTCCTGAAGGTTGTGATGACTTCGTGGTTTATTGCGACGCGTCAGGGCAAGGACTAGGCTGTGTTCTAATGCAAAGAGGAAAGGTGATAGCTTATGCTTCTAAACAACTCAAAACTCATGAGAAGAACTACACCACCCACGACCTAGAACTTGGAGCCGTTGTGTTCGCTCTTAAGATATGGAGACATTACCTCTACGGTACCAAGTGTGAAATATACACTGACCACAAGAGCCTCCAACATATCTTCAACCAAAAGGAGTTAAACATGAGGCAACGGAGATGGGTCGAACTTCTTAATGACTACGACTGTGAAATTCGGTATCATCCTGGCAAGGCAAATGTGGTGGCCGATGCACTCAGTCGAAAGGGTTATGCGAACTCCATTCGTCTTCTATGTTCGCAAATCATAACAGACGTCAAATATCAAATCCGAGAAGCCCAACATGTTTCAGTAACGGAAAACGACGTACGCAAGGAGCTGTCTTGTGGAGCTGAACTTAAAATCGAAACTAAATCCGACGGTATTCTGTACTATCTAGATCGCATATGGATTCCTGACCACAATAACCTTCGTGATTTTCTTATGAATGAGGCGCACAAAACGCGATACTCTATACACCCAGGAGCCGACAAAATGTATCAAGACCTTCGATACACCTACTGGTGGCCTAGAATGAAAAAGGATATTGCTGTTTTTGTTTCCAAGTGCCTTACATGTACCAAAGTAAAAGCTGAACATCAAAGACCCTCAGGACTTCTGGTCCAACCTGAAATACCTGTATGGAAGTGGGAAAACATAACCATGGACTTCATTACCGGGTTACCTCGCACCTCCAGTGGGTATGACACTATATGGATAATCATTGATCGTCTTACGAAATCAGCTCACTTCATCCCGATTCGCGAGGACTTCAAGAACGAGAAGTTAGCTCGTATCTACATCAGCGAGATCGTAAGTCGTCATGGTGTACCGTTAAGCATTATTTCAGATCGTGATGGTCGTTTCACTTCACGAACATGGCAAGCCGTATAAGCCGCTTTGGGTACACGATTAGACCTCAGTACCGCTTAACATCCTCAAACTGATGGACAATCCGAACACACCATTCAAACTCTTGAAGATATGCTTCGAGCATGTGTTATAGACTTCAAGGGAAATTGGGACGCTCATCTACCATTAGTTGAATTTTCGTACAACAACAACTATCATTCAAGTATCGGCATGGCACCTTTCGAAGCTTTATATGGTCGTAAGTGCCGATCTCCAGTATGTTGGCACGAAATTGGAGAAGCTCAAATCACCGGTCCAGAACTAATTCAAGAAACCACAGACAAGATCCATCAAATTCGAAACAATCTTCTAGCAGCACAAAATCGTCAAAAGAGTTATGCAGACAAACGACGAAAGCCTTTGGAGTTTAACATTGATGATCGTGTACTTTTAAAAGTATCACCGTGGAAGGGAGTAGTTCGTTTTGGCCAGAAGGGCAAGCTAGCACCACGCTACGTAGGACCTTTCAAGATACTCGAAAGAGTAGGACCTGTAGCATACAAGCTTGACCTACCAGAAGAATTCAACAGAATTCACCCTACGTTCCACGTATCAAACTTGAAAAAGTGCCTCGCCGATGAAAACCTCCATATTCCCCTGGAAGATATTCAGATCGATGAATCTATGCACTTCACTGAAAGACCAGTAGAGATCATGGACTTCGGAGAAAAACGTTTAAGACGGAGTTGTATTCCAATTGTTAGCGTACGCTGGGAGTCGAAACGGGGACCTGAGTTTACTTGGGAACGTGAAGACACAATGCGCGAAAAATACCCGCATCTTTTTCCTGTTACCACTACTACTTAAATTTCGGGATGAAATTTCTAAAAGTAGGGGATACTGTAACATCCGTCGAAAAACGGATTTTCCAAACCCGCTTCCTTTATTAATCGAATAATCAGTTTCAAATTTTCGTTGCTCATTTAATGCTTATTTTAATTTTAAACAATACATAACTAATAAACATTTTAGAAAATGGAAATTAAAATTGTTAAAAAATAAAAATAAAGTAACTAAAAATAAAAATGGGCTGACGGGTTTCGAACCCGGGTCAGCCGAAAGACTTAATCACCAAACATATAACCACTCCGCCACTTGCTGTCTTTGTGTAATCTAGGAAACAAATAAAATTTAACTCCATCCGTAAAATCATCAGTTTGCGCCAAAAACCAAAACCGCTCATCGGCTTTCAACGGTTCAGACTATTGAGTGCTCGCCATTACTGGTTTATAACCGATGAAATCATTACGACCGACGTTCTTAATCAATTCAGCCTTTATTGAACTTGAATTCATATGATTTTCGGGTTTAATAACCGAAATCATTTACCTCCAAATTTACACCGGCAATATCATCATCTCGCAACTTAAAAACACTCTCAGAACCTCCAATTTCACTTTCGCTCTATTTTCTGTTCGTCGGAAACGCTTTCTGAAAATCGCCGGACTTTCGCCGGAAAACCGTTGTCTTTCATCAAAACGGTAAATTTCTCAATTCTTTCATCTGCTATCTGTTGTTAGACAGTTACTAACTCAAAACCTTCAACCAGAATCAGTCCCAGACGACGATATCGAATAATCAGCACTCGCTGGAAGATTTCTGAAAATTCCTAAATCACGCTGTGAATCGGTATAATCATTTAAACCTTCTGATAATCGTTGTTTAGTAACTCAATTTCGCAACTAATCGATCAAAACGGTTAATTGATTCAATCAGACGGAGTTCATAAAACAGAGCCGACGACTTTGCCGGAGTTCTGAGAAAAATCATTTTTCCGGTACGTTCATTCCCAAAACCTTCCCTATCCATTTCATTTTAATCAATTATATGTCTGTCAATCGAATTAAACAAGAACCGTAGAATGAATCGTTGTCTGTGTTGTTTTAACGAAGAAGATGAAGCTTAGACTGTGTATATATTTAATATAAATCGGGTTATATCTCGGGTTAGACACACAGTCCAGCGGTGGACTGTGTGCATTTGAAACATAGAGATACCGAGTTCGAGTCTGTCCTTGTTCCGATTCGTTACAATATTCAGACTTTTTATAAAACCCAAATACGGAAACTTCCAGTTAGTATATAAATGAAATAAAAACAAGTATTTTAACCAGGTTAGACACACAGTCCAGCGGTGGACTGTGTGCAACGTTAAACAACAGGTCCCAGGTTCGAGACCTGTTATACACACCGGTTCGATATAATTAAAATCCTTTTTAAAATAAATGAATTTTGAATAAATTAAATAGTATATAAATATAATTAAAAACAGAAATATTTCGGGTTAGACACGTAGCTCAGTTGGTAGAGCTGCGTGCACGCGTACGGGAGGTCACGAGTTCGAACCTCACTCAGTGCAAACAAATACACGACCGAAACGGTCAACAGTCAATGGTCAACGGTCAACCCCAAAAAGTCAACATTTTTATATATTTTTATTTATTTATTTAATTTAAAAATCAATTAAAAATACTTAAAAATAATATTTTTAAAGTTAGAAAATGACCTTAAACTCACAAAAAATATATCTAAAAATCCAATTAAGATTGTTAATAAAATTCACTTATTTACCGTACCTTTTCGTTATTATTTAGGTTAGTTATTCCTCGTCGATCAACCCTCTAAACTCGTGCGTATTCAACATCATCAAACGACACCCAATGTGAGTGAATCTCTACAAATTCCCTGTTTTAATCACATTTTGGGGTGTATCATGTGTCTTATTATTTACTACATTTAAACACTTGTGCATCCATCATCTCCATGATCAAATGTGTATTCAATATGTATCAACTGTTTGTGTGGTTAATGTTTAGATTAAATTTATCATTTTCAGTACATACATCATTATAGGCCGCCGCTCCCCATTACCTATGAGCGTGAGCCGTTCCCCATTACCTATGAGCGTGAACGAGGCGTTGCCAACATACGATCGGCTCCGTTTGATTGAGCCTTGATCGCACATACATCATCATAGGCCGTCCGTTCCCCATTACCTATGAGCGGAACGTGACGTTGCCAACATATACATTATCATTCTTGTTATATACTCATGCAAAGTGGATTGTTATTGTTATTGATATTGTTATTATTATTGTATGTTTATTTACATTTGCTCACATATGATTATTGCATAATTTTTCCATAATAAATATAACAAGAAATCAATAATAAATGTTTTCTAACAAGGTTCACTCGCCAACTTTTGTCGACCCAAAACCCCCCATTTTTACACATGATACAGGTGATCCAGTTGCAGCAAGAAACATATAGGACGGCTTAGAAGAATAAATCGGTTTAGGTGTTGGATTGTTTATTTAGTTACTTTTTCCTTGTAATTGTATGAACTTGTTTAGAATATTGAAGATGAAATTTTGAATTTAATAAATATGAAACATATTAGTAAACATCATGAGCTTTGGTGATAACCAATTATGCCCCGACTCTTATTCCGCTGTGCGTACGCTGGGAGTCGAAACGGGGACCTGAGTTTACTTAGGAACGTGAAGACACAATGCGCGAAAAATACCCGCATCTTTTTCCTGTTACCACTACTACTTAAATTTCGGGATGAAATTTCTAAAAGTAGGGGATACTGTAACATCCGTCAAAAAACGGGTTTTCAAACCCGCTTCGTTTATTAAACGAATAGCCAGTTTCAAATTTTCGTTGCTTACTCATTTTAATTTTAAACAATACATAACTAATAAACATTGTAGAAAATGAAAACTAAAATTGTTAAAAAGTAAAAATAAAGTAAATAAAAATGAAATTAGGCTGCCGGGTTTCGAACCCGGGTCAGCCGGGAGACACAAACATCAAACACTTAACCACTCCGCCACTTGCTGTTTTTGTGTAATCAAGGAAGCAAATAAAACCTTAAGTTCACACGTGAATCTATCTGTTTACGCCAAAATTGAAACCGCTCATCGGCTTTCAACTGTCCAGACTGTTGAGTGATCGCTTTTACTGATTATAACCGATAGATCAATTGCTGCCCACGTTCTTAATCAATTCGGTCATCAATTGTCTCGATTCATATGATTTTGGGAGTTGAAAACCGAAATCATTTACTTCCTGATTTACTCTAACAATATCATCGTCTCTCAATTCGGAAACACTCTCAGAACCTCCAATTTCACTTGCTCTATTTTCTGTTCGTCGGAAACGCTTTCTGAAATCGCTGGACTTTCACCGGAAAACCGTGACATTCATCGAATCGGTAAATTTCTCAATTCTTTCATCTTCTATACATTGTTAGACTTTTACTAACTCAAACCCTTCAATCAGAATCGGTCCCAGACGACGTTGTCGGATATTCAGCACTCGCCGGAAAATTTCTGGAAATTCCGAAATCACGCTGTGAATCGGTATGAACATCTAAACTCTCTGATAATTCTTGTTAAGTCATTTAATTTCACAATTAGTTAATCAAAACTGTTAATTGGTCCGCTCAGACGGAGTTCATAAAACAGAGCCGACGACTTTGCCGGAGTTCTGAGAAAAATCATCTTTCCGGTACATTCATTCCCAAAACCTTCTCTATCCATTTCATTTTAATCATTTATAAGTCCGTCAATCGAATTAAACAAGAACAGTAGAATAATCGTTGTCTGTGTTTTTGAACGAAGAAGACGAAGTCAGAAAATAAGTATAAGTATAATCAAAATCACATAATCAAACGGGTTAGACACACAGTCCAGCGGTGGACTGTGTGCGCAAACAAAACAAACGTCTCGAGTTCTATCCCTGACACGACCCTATCCTCTGAAATAGAAATGTTCTTTTTAAACCAAATCGTATTAATTCACTGTAAGATGTTAAGTTTAATAAAAACCAGTATTTTAACCAGGTTAGACACACAGTCCAGTGGTGGACTGTGTGCAATGTTAAACAACGGGTCCCGGGTTCGAGACCTGTTATGTGCACCGGTTCGACATAATTAAAATTCTTTTTAAAATAAATGAATTCTGAATAAATTAAATAGTATATAAATATAATTAAAAACAAAAATATTTCGGGTTAGACACGTAGCTCAGTTGATAGAGCTGCGTGCACGCGTACGAGAGGTCACAAGTTCGAACCTCACTCAGCGCAAACAAATACAAGGTCCGAACCGGTCAATAGTCAAAGTCAATGGTCAACGGTCCACGGTCAACCCAAAAAGTCAACATTTTTTTATTTTTATTTATTTATTTAATTTAAAAATCAATTAAAAATACTTAAAAAATAATGTTTTTAAAGTTAGAAAATAACCTTAAACTCACAAAAATAAACCTAAAAACCCTATTAAGATTATTAATAAAATCCACTTATTTACCGTACCTTTTCGTTATTATTTAGGTTAGTTATTCCTCGTCGATCAACCCTCTAAACTCGTGCGCATTCAACATCATCAAACGAACGCACCCAATGTGAGTGAATCTCTACAAATTCCCCGTTTTAATCACCTTTTTGGGGTGTATCATGGGTCTTATTATTTATTACATTTAAACACTTGTGCATTCATCATATCAATGATCAAATGTGTATTCAATATGTATCAACTGTTTGTGTGGTTAATGTTTAGATTAAATTTATCATTTTCAGTACATACATCATCATAGGCCGTCTGTTCCCCATTACCTATGAGCGGAACCGTTCCCCATTACCTATGAGCGTGAACGAGGCGTTGCTAACATACGATCGGCTCCGTTTGATTGAGCCTTGATCGCACATACATCATCATAGGCCGTCCGTTCCCCATTACCTATGAGCGGAACGTGACGTTGCCAACATATACATTATCATTCATGTCATTTGCTCATGCAAGGTGGTTTGTTATTTGTTATTGTATGTTTCTTTACGTTTGCTCACATATGATTATTGCACAATTTTTCCATGTTAAATATAACAAGAAATCAATAATAAATGTTTTCTAACAAGGTTCACTCGCCAACTTTTGTTGACCCAAAAAACCCCATTTTTACACATGATACAGGTGATCCAGTTGCAGCAAGAAACATATAGGACGGCTTAGAAGAATAAATCGGTTTAGGCTTTGGATTGTTTATTTAGTTACTTTTTCCTTGTAATTGTATGAACTTGTTTGGAATATTGAAGTTGTAATTTTGAATTTAATAAATATGAAACATATTAGTAAACATCATGAGCTTTGGTGATAGCCCAATTATGCCCCGACTCTTATTCCGCTGCGGGTCGGGTGTGACAGATTGGTATCAGAGCCATAACTATAGGGATATAGGATAGGTTATTAGACCCTTAGAGCCTATACTATAGTTGATTAGAATTTTAAAATTGTTTATGTGTTACATACAAAATTCATGATGTTTATATGCTTTATGTTTATTGTTACATTCAATGTTATGCAAGCATGTTCATAAGTACATATTACTATACAATGCTCATCATGAATCATATCCTCATAACATATCATATCCATGAGAGCACACACCACACAATTTCCATGATTTTTGCAACGATTTTTGTATTTTTTTTCAAATCACATCAAAGTGAGTTCTCATGACGGGCATGTAGTAACTGGAAGGGTACAAGTACCGGTAGTCTGAACGTCCTGTCTAGGCTTGGCATTCGTATAAATCCAAAATAAAGGACCAGTTTGCCTACCTGGGGACTAACGATGAGAGTACGAAGGACCTAATAGGCCAAAGCATGCTATACCAAACGTCGTGTGAGCTAACCCCACTTTTGTCATTGTGTCTACACCTGGACACCCTCCGACCATACATCTCGCAAACATATTTCATGGTTTTCATTCGGGTGATGCGAGTGTTAAACCGCCAACACCAATGTGAATCCTACTAAGCCAATAGTCATGGGGGCCCACATGACTATACAGGTGATGGTATGGGGGACATTGGAGGCCCAAACATGAGCAAACCCAAGACATCCTATGGATGTAGTTACATTATTGATGTTTATGTTATTTTTTTTAAACGACACATGACACCTAAAAAGACTCTTTAAACTCACAATCTTCTTATGTATGTTCCTGTAGATGTCGGCTAGGCAACAACGTGGGGGTAGAAGGTCAGGAAGATCGAACGAACGCTTGGCCACCCAAATCCAAAACAAATGGCCGCGATACTTCCCGACATCGTAATTCAAGTCCAACAAGCTCTCGCCACAAATCCCATCAATCCTCCCCATCAAGAAAACCAGAACGTCAACAACCCTCCCTCCAAAAAGTGCTCATACAAACACTTCAAGTCTTGCGATCCCCCGAAATTTGAAGGGACCGAAGGTGTCACTGCTCTCCTTTACTGGTTTGAGGAAATGGAAAACACCTTCCTCAATTCCGATTGTCCCAAGGATCGCAAGGTACGTTACGCAACCGGGAGACTATTTGGAGTAGCTCTTACCTGGTGGAATACAGAAAAAGGTAAGAGAGAATCGAAGATGCAATGGCCTTAACGTGGGAGGAGTTAAGGGAAATCATGACGAGACGCTTCTGTCCAAGAAGCGAGATCAAAAAGTTAGAGGATGAATTCCACTCGTTAAAGCAAAAGGAAGGAGATCATACTTCCTACAACAAAAGGTTTTTAGAGTTGAACCAAATGATCCCCAACTTGTTCACCCCAGTATACCGCTTAGTCGAACACTATATTCGAGGCCTTCCCTCGAAAATTCAAGACTCAGTTCTAAGCACTTCGCCTGCAACACTTGAAGCTGCTATGGAACTAGCTACCGAGCTTACCGAGAATCGTATTCGTAACGGCAAATTTAAGGACGAGAAAAAGAAAGCCCCCATTGAGGGCCAAACTTCAAACCATTCCACCTCCTCCTCAAAGTTTGCTAATAAGAGGAAGCGAAACACCAGAAACTTTGCTGTCACACAAACAAATTTCCCTATCCCTGCTGCACCCATCACTCAAGTTGCCCCCTCATCTGCACCATATAAAAGGCCATACTCCGGCCCCTACCCAAAATGCAACCGTTGCCAATACCATCACTTTCCTGATCATCTCTGCCAACATTACACCGGCTGTGGCCGCGCAGGTCACACCATCCAAACCTGTCGCGCACTTCAGCGAACGAACCGCAATCAACCCTCAACCCAAACCCACCATCAGATAGTGGGTCAAGCCCAACAACCTTTACTCTTACCACCTGCCCAACATGTAGCCCAATCCTACTACCAACCCAACTATCCCATGGTGCAACCTATGCGGGCTTGTTACAACTGTGGAGACCCGAACCATTCCAGGAACACCTGTCCACGCTTGGTGAACATCATCCATGCCCAAGATCAAGTTAATCCAGTAAACCAGGCTAACCAAGCTCCTCCACCTGCAAGAGGAAGAGCTTTCAACATCAACGCTAATCAAGCTAGGGCTGACAAAAATGTGGTTAACGGTACGTTTCTCATCAATGGTAGTTATGCATCCATGTTATTTGATACTGGCGTGGATGAGAGTTTTGTGTCCTTAGAATTTTAACCCATCCTCAACCAAACTCATGATAAACTCATGGAATCCATAACGGTAGAAGTTGCTGACGGAAAACCGGTCTCATTAAACTCTATTATACTCAATTGTACTCTCACCCTAAACGATCACGATTTTCCAGTTGACCTCATTCCTATGAAGTTGGGAAGTTTCGACATTATAATTGGTATGGACTGGCTCAGCCAACATCATGCTGAAGTTGTATGCCGCGAAAAGTTTATTCGCATTCCTCTTACAAACGGTCAGACTCTACGAATCTTTGGAGAAACCACTTCGAAAGGACTCAAGTTAATGTCCTGTATTCAAGCCTGAAAATATCTCCGCAAGAATTATGTTGCATTCCTAACTCATGTCGTCTAAAAGGGAATCAAGGAGAAGAAACTCGAAGACATTCCGGTAGTAAAAGATTTTCCGCAAATTTTTCCTGACGACATTTCAGGACTTCCTCCCGTGAGAGAAGTCGAATTCCGCATTGATCTTATACCTGGAGCTACACCAGTTGCAAAATCTCCTTATAGGTTAGCCCCATCCGAAATGCAAGAGCTAGCCAGTCAACTGCAAGAGCTGACTGACAAAGGATTTATACGTCCTAGCTCATCGCCTTGGGGTGCACCTGTCCTTTTTGTGAAGAAGAAAGATGGAACGTTTCGCATGTGTATCGACTACAGAGAACTCAACAAGTTAACGACCAAGAACCGCTACCCATTACCTCGCATCGATGATCTTCTAGACCAACTACAAGGCACCACCTGTTTTTCAAAAATCGACCTTCGTTCTGGTTATCATCAACTCAGAGTACATGAAGAAGACGTCCCAAAAACCGCCTTCCGAACTCGTTATGGTCATTATGAATTCATGGTCATGCCATTTGGTTTAACCAACGCCCCAGCTGTCTTCATGGATCTAATGAACAGAGTCTGCAAACCTTATCTCGACCGTTTTGTTATAATCTTCATCGACGACATCCTCATCTACTCAAAGTCTAAGTCTGATCATGAACGGCACCTTCGACTCATCCTTACACTCTTAAGGACAGAAAAGTTGTACGCTAAGTTTTCGAAATGTGAATTCCGGTTAGGGGAAGTACAATTCCTTGGACACGTCGTCAATGACAAGGGAATTCATGTTGATCCCTCAAAAATCAAGGCGGTACAGGAATGGCAAGCGCCACGTACACCTACCGAAGTAAGATCATTTCTTGGTTTGGCTGGTTATTATCGCCGTTTCATTGCAAATTTCTCCCGTATTGCCGTACCACTCACGGCTTTAACTCATAAAGGAAAATTCTTCATATGGGGACCCCAACAAGAAGAAGCCTTCCAAACTCTAAAGCAAAAACTCTGTGACGCACCTATCCTCACACTTCCTGAGGGTAGTGATGACTTCGTGGTTTATTGAGACGCGTCAGGGCAGGGACTAGGCTGCGTACTGATGCAAAGAGGAAAAGTGATAGCTTATGCTTCTAGACAACTCAAAATTCATGAGAAGAACTACACCACCCACGACCTGGAACTTGGAGCCGTTGTGTTCGCTCTTAAGATATGGAGACATTACCTCTACGGTACTAAGTGTGAAATATACACTGACCATAAGAGCCTCCAACATATCTTCAACCAGAAGGAGTTAAACATGAGGCAACGAAGATGGGTCGAACTTCTTAATGACTACGACTGTGAAATTCGGTATCATCCTGGCAAGGCAAACGTGGTGGCCGATGCGCTCAGTCGAAAGGGTTATGCGAACTCCATTCGTCTTCTATGTTCGCAAATCATAACCGACATCAAAGATCAAATCCGAGAAGCCCAACATGTTTCAGTAACGGAAAACGACGTACGCAAGGAGCTGTCTTGTGGAGCTGAACTTAAAATCGAAACTAAATCCGACGGTATTCTGTACTATCTAGATCGCATATGGATTCCCGATCACAATAACCTTCATAATATCCTTATGAATGAGGCGCACAAAACAGGATACTCTATACACCTAGGAGCCGACAAGATGTATCAAGACCTTCGATACACCTACTGGTGGCCTGGAATGAAAAAGGATATTGCTGTTTTTGTTTCCAAGTGTCTTACATGTTCCAAAGTAAAAGCTGAACATCAAAGACCCTCAGGACTTCTAGTCCAACCTGAAATACCTGTATAGAAGTGGGAAAACATAACCATGGACTTCATTACCGGGTTACCTTGCACCTCCGGTGGGTATGACACTATTTGGGTAATCATTGATCGTCTTACAAAATCAGCTCACTTCATTCCGATTCGCGAGGACTTCAAGAATGAGAAGTTAGCTCGAATCTACATCAGCGAGATCGTAAGCCGTCATGGTGTACCGTTAAGCATTATTTCTGATCGTGATGGTCGTTTCACTTCACGAACATGGCAAGCCGTACAAGCCGATTTGGGTACACGATTAGACCTCAGTACCGCTTATCATCCTCAAACTGATGGACAATCTGAACGCACCATCCAAACACTTGAAGACATGCTTCGAGCATGTGTCATAGACTTCAAGGGAAATTGGGACGCTCATCTACCATTAGTTGAATTTTCGACAACAACAGCTATCATTCAAGTATCGGCATGGCACCTTTCGAAGCTTTATATGGTCGTAAGTGCCGATCTCCAGTATGTTGGCACAAAATTGGAGAAGCTAAATCACCGGCCCAGAATTGATTCAAGAAACCACAGACAAGATCCATCAAATTCGAAACAATCTTCTAGCGGCACA
Source organism: Scalesia atractyloides (assembly GCA_947069175.1). Lineage (NCBI taxonomy): Eukaryota > Viridiplantae > Streptophyta > Magnoliopsida > Asterales > Asteraceae > Scalesia > Scalesia atractyloides. Next base: position 91,513,952 of record CAMTDV010000012.1, read on the forward strand.
AAGTCGTCAAAAGAGTTATGCAGACAAACAACGAAAGCCCTTGGAGTTTAACATTGGTGATCATGTACTTTTAAAAGTATCATCGTGGAAGGGAGTAGTTCGTTTTGGTCAGAAGGGCAAGTTAGCACCACGCTACGTAGGACCTTTCAAGATACTCGAAAGAGTAGGACATGTAGCATACAAGCTTGACCTACCAGAAGAACTCAAAAGAATTCACCCCACATTCCACGTATCAAACTTGAAGAAGTGCCTCGCCGATGAAAACCTCCATATTCCCCTAGAAGATATTCAGATCGATGAATCTATGCACTTCATTGAAAGACCAGTAGAGATCATGGACTTCGAAGAAAAACGTTTAAGACGGAGTCGTATTCCAATTGTTAGGATACGCTGGGAGTCGAAACGAGGACCTGAGTTTACTTGGGAACGTGAAGACTCAATGCGCGAAAAATACCCGCATCTTTTTCCTGTTACCACTACTACTTAAATTTCGGGACGAAATTTCTAAAAGTAGGGGATACTGTAACATCCGTCGAAAAATGGGTTTCCAAACCCGCTTCGTTTATTAATCGAATAGTCAGTTTCAAATTTTCGTTGCTTATTTAATGCTTATTTTAATTTTAAACAATACATAACTAATAAACATTGTAGAAAATGAAAACTAAAATTGTTAAAATGTAAAAATAAAGTAAATAAAAATGAAATTAGGCTGCCGGGTTTCGAACCCGGGTCAGCCGGGAGACACAAACATCAAACACTTAACCACTCCGCCACTTGCTGTTTTTGTGTAATCAAGGAAGCAAATAAAACCTTAAGTTCACACGTGAATCTTTCTGTTTACGCCAAAACTGAAACCGCTCATCGGCTTTCAACTGTCCAGACTGTTGAGTGATCGCTTTTACTAATTATAACTGATAGATCAATTGCTGCCCACGTTCTTAATCAATTCGGTCATCAATTGTCTCGATTCATATGATTTTGGGAGTTGAAAACCGAAATCATTTACTTCTTGATTTACTCTAACAATATCATCGTCTCTCAATTCGGAAACACTCTCAGAACCTCCAATTTCACTTTCGCTCTATTTTCTGTTCGTCGGAAACGCTTTCTGAAATCGCCGGACTTTCGCCGGAAAACTGTGACATTCATCGAATCGGTAAATTTCTCAATTCTTTCATCTTCTATCCATTGTTAGACTTTTACTAACTCAAACCCTTCAATCAGAATCGGTCCCAGACGACGTTGTCGGATATTCAGCACTCGCCGGAAAATTTCTGAAAATTCCAAAATCACGCTGTGAATCGGTATGAACATCTAAACTCTCTGATAATTCTTGTTTAGTCATTAATTTTACAATTAGTTAATCAAAACTGTTAATTGGTCCGCTCAGACGGAGTTCATAAAACAGAGCCGACGGCTTTGCCGGAGTTTCGAGAAAAATCATCTTTCCGGTACATTCATTCCCAAAACCTTCTCTATCCATTTCATTTTAATCATTTATAAGTCCGTCAATCGAATTAAACAAGAACAGTAGAATAATCGTTGTCTGTGTTTTTGAACGAAGAAGACGAAGTCAGAAAATAAGTATAAGTATAATTAAAATCACATAATCAAACGGGTTAGACACACAGTCCAGCGGTGGACTGTGTGCGCAAACAAAACAAACGTCTCGAGTTCGATCCCTGACACGACCCTATCCTCTGAAATAAAAATGTTCTTTTTAAACCGAATCATATTAATTCGCTGTAAGATGTTAAGTTTAATAAAAACCAGTATTTTAACCAGGTTAGACACACAGTCCAGCGGTGGACTGTGTGCAATCTTAAACAACGGGTCCCGGGTTCGAGACCTGTTATGTGCACCGGTTCGACATAATTAAAATTCTTTTTAAAATAAATGAATTCTGAATAAATTAAATAGTATATAAATATAATTAAAAACAGAAATATTTCGGGTTAGACACGTAGCTCAGTTGGTAGAGCTGCGTGCACGCGTACGAGAGGTCACAAGTTCGAACCTCACTCAGCGCAAACAAATACAAGGTCCGAACCGATCAATAGTCAAAGTCAATGGTCAACGGTCAACGGTCAACCCAAAAAGTCAACATTTTTTTATTTTTATTTATTTATTTAATTTAAAAATCAATTAAAAATACTTAAAAAATAATGTTTTTAAAGTTAGAAAATAACCTTAAACTCACAAAAATAAACCTAAAAACCCTATTAAGATTGTTAATAAAATCCACTTATTTACCGTACCTTTTCGTTATTATTTAGGTTAGTTATTCCTCTTCGATCAACCCTCTAAACTCGTGCGCATTCAACATCATCAAACGAACGCACCCAATGTGAGTGAATCTCTACAAATTCCCCGTTTTAATCACTTTTTTGGGGTGTATCATGTGTCTTATTATTTATTACATTTAAACACTTGTGCATTCATCATATCAATGATCAAATGTGTATTCAATATGTATCAACTGTTTGTGTGGTTAATGTTTAGATTAAATTTATCATTTTCAGTACATACATCATCATAGGCCGTCTGTTCCCCATTACCTATGAGCGGAACCGTTCCCCATTACCTATGAGCGTGAACGAGGCGTTGCTAACATACGATCGGCTCCGTTTGATTGAGCCTTGATCGCACATACATCATCATAGGCCGTCCGTTCCCCATTACCTATGAGCGGAACGTGACGTTGCCAACATATACATTATCATTCATGTCATTTGCTCATGCAAGGTGGTTTGTTATTTGTTATTGTATGTTTATTTACGTTTGCTCACATATGATTATTGCACAATTTTTCCATGTTAAATATAACAAGAAATCAATAATAAATGTTTTCTAACAAGGTTCACTCGCCAACTTTTGTTGACCCAAAAACCCCCATTTTTACACATGATACAGGTGATCCAGTTGCAGCAAGAAACATATAGGACGGCTTAGAAGAATAAATCGGTTTAGGCTTTGGATTGTTTATTTAGTTACTTTTTCCTTGTAATTGTATGAACTTGTTTGGAATATTGAAGTTGTAATTTTGAATTTAATAAATATGAAACATATTAGTAAACATCATGAGCTTTGGTGATAACCCAATTATGCCCCGACTCTTATTCCGCTGCGGGTCGGGTGCGACAGATAGGGTTTGTTGAAAGATATAGTAAATGGAGAAAATGGGATGAAATCCCGATTCGGTAGAATCTGGGTTCTAAACACTTGTGGCGTCAAAGATCTTCTACTTGATGAGGCCCATAAATCGCGTTATTCGATTCACCCGGGAGCGACCAAGATATATCGAGATTTAAAACAAAATTACTGTTGGTCCGGAATGAAAAGAGATGTAGCCAAATATGTTGAAAAATGTCTAACTTGTTTACAAGTAAAGGCAGAACATCAAAAGCCTTACGGCAAACTCCAACCCCTAGATGTACCAATTTGGAAATGGGAACATGTTACCATGGACCTATTGACCAAGTTGCCAAAACCGACTAGAGGATTCGATGCCATTTGGGTGGTCATTGATAGATTGACAAAGAGTGCTCATTTTATTCCAATTCGTGAAACATATACTTCTGAAAAGATGTCAGAAGTATATATAAATGAAATTATAACACGCCATGGAGTACCAGTATCAATCGTATCCGATAGAGATACCCGATTTACATCGAATTTTTGGCGTGAATTCCAAGAACGGATGGGAACTGTTAGTCATACTGCCTATCACCCTCAAACAGATGGACAGAGCGAACGGACAATTCAAACATTAGAAGACATGCTTTGGGCATGTATTATTGATTTTGGTGGTAATTGAGATGCTTATTTACCATTAGTTGAATTCTCATACAACAATAGCTATCATTCGAGTATTGGCAAGCAACTTGTAACATCCTAACTCCAATTAGGAATCCATTAAAATTTTGTCATTTTGTTAAGATAGTATGATCAAAATTTATTATAAAAGTACGAGTTTACAATTTTTTATCCATTCATAAACATTTCAACGCTACTATGTTCCATGAATATAAGAAACTAAAGCGGAAGCTGAAAATTTGGAAGTGTTCGGTCCTTCAACACCCTTGACCGGCATCCGTGCTATCTTATGGTCACCTACATTACAAAATTTATTTAGAACTTTAGTTACGTAATACATACAACATACACAAACATAACTAATCATTAAATCATGTCCAATTCAAACAAAACAAAATTTTCATTTCAGGTTCCACCGTAAGCTACAAAGTCGGTTTCGTCACAATGAGTTCGTTCAAAAACTCCTTCCATATCGCTTATCCATCGTTGGCAAACTATAGGGTCTACTTCTCCGTTATAGATTGGTGGTTTACACGCCATGAATTTGTCATATGTACACGTCTTCTTCTTTTTAGTCTTGTCTTTTTCTTGCACAAGACTTTCTTTTAATTCGTTCATTCTTTCTTCTACAACCGATAAGATTGTAGTTTGCAGTCTATCCATAAATTGAGGTAAGCTCGCTTCCAAGTCCTTTCCGACTTCTTCGGAAATCCTTTCTCGTATTTCTTCCGTCATGGGAGATACTGTATCGTCTCCTGTTGCTTCGACATCTCTTTAACTGAAATGTTCATATTGATTTTTATAAGCAGCTTATTTAATAATTTTCATATTTTTATATGGATATTCACCTTTATCATTTAATATTACTTATAATGTATCTTCTCTGTTAGTTAGGTCAAGTAGGTAACTTACCTTTACCATTTATGCTAAGTGTATTTTCCGGATTCGAGTGCATTAATACACTCCCTCCATACACCTTAGATTTCTTTCTTTTACTTATATTTTAAATTTCATTTCATAACTAGTTCTTACAGGATGTCTTGATCAAGGTTCAAACCGAACACATCTCGTCTTTAACCTTAAGCTCTGATTACCAACTTGTAACATCCTAACTCCCCATTAGGAATCCACTAAAATGTTGTCATTTCGTTAAGATATTATGATCAAAATTTATTTTAAAAGTACGAGTTTACAATTTTTTATCCATTCATAAACATTTCAACACTACTATGTTCCATGAATATAAGAAACTAAAGTGGAAGCTGAAAATTTGGAAGTGTTCGGTTCAACAACCTTGATCGGCATCCGTGCTATCTTATGGTTCACCTACATTTCAAAATATATTTACAACTTTAGTTACGTAATACATTCAACATATACAAACATAACTAATCATTAAATCATGGCCAATTCAAACAAAACAAAAATTTCATTTCAGGTTCCACCGTAAGCTACGGCTGACCACCGTAGCTTACGGTCAAGGCTTTTTGTCTTACGGTCATGGCCTTCTGTCTTACGGTCAGGACTTCAACTACAACACAGCAGCAGCCTACCGTAAGCTATGGTGGCTACCGTAGCCTACGGTGGCTTGCTGCAGATTTTCTTTTATTTGTCGTTTTTAATACGAAATTCTCCGTATCTTTTAGATCAATTATCCGAATAACCTCTCGTTTCTTCCTACATGATCGAAACATGATCCTCTACCTTATGAATTCAAATCCAACATCCGGACTAATCATATTTTTAAACTTATAAGCCTTCGGCTTATTACTTACATATCAAATACTCAATTTACAGCCAATATTCCAATTTTACCCCTTTTATCAAATTTATATCCAAATGATTCATTCATAAGCCTCTTAGCATATGTTACAACTAAATTTTTTTACCAGTTTGGTTGTCATAATGAAACCCATCGTTTTATGTAACCAAACTTTTATTCCTTTATTATTCGACCCTTCTTAATCATTTTAGCGAGTTCCATCGCTCTTGTACGATCAAACCATCATTTATCATATTATTCGACCATTTGGTCATATTAGCGAACTCCATCGCTTTCATACGATCAAACCATCTTTTATCATATTATTTGACCCATTTGGTCGTATTAGCGAACTGCATCGCTTTCATACGATCAAACCATCTTTTATCATATTATTTGACCCATTTGGTCGTATTAGCGAACTCCATCGCTTTCATACCTTAATATAACATAATCGATTCATTCATGTGAAATCCATCACTATTATTTGAATCGAATATATGTGAGTTAGTTTCATTATTCATCATATATTACTACAAGTATTATAAATAAATCCTTATAGAACGATAAGCCACGTACCTTAAAACTTTCCCTTTAGTCGAAAGTCACCTCCGGCCTTATCACCCGTCTGTTCACTCGAGTTGCCTATAACGAACAATTCGTCTAATTATTGAATGACCAATATGAACGGCATTACTACCACATCAAATTCATCATGTACGGTTTTCGTTTGATTATCACATTACCAAGCATAATATTTTCGCTTAAATAATCGTCGAATGCGAGTTAGTACTGATTTATACGTTGCATTCAACATTGCGATTTAAGGCATCGTATATCCTTATATTTACACTATATCAAATAAGTAAGTTCAAATATAATCTTATTCACATCAAATCTCGGTTTATTAAACTTCATAAGCATAGATTAATCATGATAATGTACCTACTTCACCCTTTTTCTAAAACCCAATTAACACAAGTATCAAACATCATTCAATTACTCAAATTTGTGTTCTTTGATCGCTATCTTTCATCAAGGGTTTGCCTCTAGGTTAACATACATCTAAATTCTGCTATAACATCTACAATTTATACTTATATTGAAGTTTCTATTATTCATCAAACTTCATAATCTTTGCTAAACATTGAAATTCATCATACCTTAAGATTTCCTAGCTTGGATGATTCTTAATCTCAGTTCATACACTGATTTAGGACTTGATTCAACCTTCAATTTGAAGAATTGTGGATTCTAGGGTTTGAAGGGTTCTTCTTCTCCTTCTGCTTGCCCTGATCGATGAAATGAACACATACTTGTGTGTGTTTTGGGCTTTAGTTTTTCCTATTTCTAATAACCAGTTTATCAAGTGTCTAATTCAGGCCTCTAAGTTTTGGTTTATTATACGTGGGCACTATTTAAACGTTTTCATTAGTTATTAAGCAAATAACCAATTAGTTTTCAAATTCATTAAATAATGATTGATGTAATATATTTTACATTTATACTGAGTATAAATTTATATTTTATATATTTTAGGGACGTTACAAGCTCACTCCCTTTTAAAAAGGCTTTCCACTAACTGGATTAAATACCCCTGATTAATTATGAAATTTAATATTTGGGGTGTTACAGTTTTAAAAATATATACTCTTTCAAAACAACCTAATGTATGTATGGTGAATGATAATTTTGATATGTTTAGAATAAAGTTCAATATGAGTAATATATAATTGTGGCATGTATAGGATAATTTTAAATGTGTAGTATAAAATGTTTTTGTCTAGTTAATAAGAAATGTAATTAATGTAGTAGTTATAAACTATTTATTGTTTTATTATTATTCAATTTCTTTGTTTTCTTTTCATATTATATTTTTTTCTCAAATGAATATTCCTCTCACCCCTCTCTCTGCATATATATATATATATATATATATATATATATATATATATATATATATATTAATAGGTTTTACTATTTTTTTAGTGGAGTGAGTTATTTTTATACTCCCCCCCCCCTCTCTCTCTATATATATAGCGAAATTGCAAAATACAATATTACTTAACGTACGATGGGTACGATACAAAATTATAACATGCGTAATTATTTTCATAACACGCGTGATTTTTTATTTTGTACATGCGTGATTAGCATTTGATTTTTATAACATGCGTGATTTAATATCGTACTCATTGCACGTTAATAAGTATTGTACGTTAATCTTCCCACACACACACACACACATATATATAGGGTTTATTTGTGAACAACCCCCTGATTGTGAACATTAGTGAGCTAATTTTTTTAGCTACACACAGCCTACATGAATGTAGGTTCTGTAAGAAATTGGAAATTTTCCATTATTTTAGTTTAAAATATTAGTGTGAAAAGTAATAAATTTTATATTTGTAACATTTTCATTTAGTTTTTCGGTTTTTAGGACTGAAAAAGTAGGTGATTCAATTTGATCTGTGTGTTCTCACAATATTTAGTGTTATGCATAGAATCTTGCTAGATATATATATATATATATATATATATATATAACATTTCACGTGCATAAAAAAGCTAAAAAAAAACCATACAAAAAATTTAATAGTTTAAAAACATCTAGATAAGATAGTGCCATCCTTAGCGTTGTGCTCTTGTCACCCTGACATGTGTGGGAAATCTTTTTTTCTTAAATTCCTTCTTGTAGTCCTCGGCTCATTTCGTGATCACAACATTCTTCCATTCGCCACTACGCTAACCTATGCCAGACCAATTTAAGTAAAATCAGCTCCAGTTTTTCATAGCAAAATTAAGATCCCTTCATTTTGGATATGCTTGATCAAGAGTTCGCTTGTTTCTCCCAAGTTCTTTACAAAGATGCTTCGTAACCTTAAAAAAAATACTAAATAAACAACCATAAATAAATACTATAAAAGAAACAGTTAAATTGTAAAAATAAAATAAAAATAAACTTTTTTTCCAAAAGCCATGTTAACTTATCATTGGAACAAAAACAAGCAAGTGTGGTATATTGGAAATCGGGGCGACAAACCAGTGTCATGAATGTGTTTGGTTGTTGAACCGGTTGTTGCGACGATGAAGCACCTTGGGTTTTTTGGCGAGCATTTCAGAATTAGTTTTTCTTTTTCTAGATAAAATTTTTGTTTAAAACAACTAAAAGAGTAAAACGCCATTTTCCGCATTTGGATTCAAAAGGTTTGTTTTTTCGCATCTGGATCCAAAAGATTTAAAATCTTGCCATTGTCACACAACTCGTTAACTCCATCCCTTTTTTCTCCATTCAGTCGAGGGGGGTTTCCGTTTTTTAGACATTTTTATTTAAAATAAGAAACACTATAAAAAATAAAGATCCACCTCTGTTAACTTTCTCCCCATCCAAACCCTTTAACTCCACCCATTTATCTCATTTAATAGAGAAATATGGATGGAGTTAACAAGTTGGATGAAAATGGAAATATTTCAATCCTTTTCGATTCAGATGCAGAAAATACCTTTGGACAAAAGTCGTAAAATTGGCCAAAGCTAAGAATCAAAAATGACATTTTACTCTAAAATAAAACTAGTTTGAGAGATGAGTGAAAAATTGTGTGAAAAGATAATAGAAATGGTTTCTTTATATATGTATGGTTTAAATATTATTTTTTTCCATTGGTCAAATGATTGTTTGTGTTGTTCAATGGTCCAAAACATCCCTTTCTTTCCATTGGTGAGCATCGGTGATTGAAGTTTAGGTCCCCGGAAGCAGGGGAATAGCGTTCTCGGTTGGGGCAGGCTAATGAAACCTTTCCCTGACTCCGACTCTGTATGCTCTTACACATATATATCATGTATACATAGGGGTGAGCAAAGGCTTCGAACCTTCAAAACCCAACCCTGTCTGACACTACTTGAAATCATTTCTCTAAAATATAAGAACCGAAACTAGACCCTTATAAGAATACAATGGTTCGGGTCTAAGAAACCTCTCACGGGTCCTTTACCCTTTTGGACCCTGTAGAATTATTTATAAACAAGTTATTTTTTGGGCTTGCAACAAACAATAAATAATGAATCTACTCTGGGCATGCAACAATATGGTTTTAGTGAAAAAGTACACTAGTTTGGATGATTCTCATCCTCTTAACATGTTGTATAGTAGCTATAAAAATAATAGAACCAACCTAAGTTCAAAGCATAAGAAAAATCAACTTATGTACATTAGCTAAAACAATTAAAAGAACAATTCAAATTTGGGCTAATCAAAATAAGGCTGTCCAAAAAACTTGCGGCTCGAAATTCATCTGAAAAGCTCGCTCGATATGGCTCGGTTTGAAACTAGCCGAGCCGGTTCGGCTCGGTAAGAAAGTGAGCCTAGCTCGGCTCGGCTCGGCTCGTAACGAGCGAAATTGGCTCGGTTTTTACCTTGGCTCGACTTAGCTCGGATTATTTTACTTTTAATGTATTTTATTTTATATACATTATAGTATGTTACAAAGAACTGATTATTATTTACATGTATTTATGAGTGTAATTGTATATCTATGGCATATTTGAAGGTTGATTACATGCTAATAAACTTATATTGTATTTCGTTGAAATTTGAAACTTATTTTGTGTTGTTGAACTTGATTTTCGCTTGTAATATATTAGGCTGAACTCATTTGGATATGCTCTTTTAAACTATCAATAATATTTTAGACTATTGAACTTTGAGAGCTATGTATTAATTTTTCCTTTTGATTCGAACCAAACCAAGCCGAGCCAGCTCAGTATAAAACCAAACCGAGCCCGAGCTATATGTAGCTCGGTTTTAAATCTGAGCCAAGCCGGCTCGGTTTATAATCGAGCTAAGCCCAAGCTTACCCTAACTTAGCTCGCTTCGCCTCATAAACAGCCCTAAATCGCCCTAAATCAAATGAACCTTCAAGTTAGATGGTTTAAATTTGGATGGTGTCTCCTAATTTTCTAAAAGATATTTATTGTATTTTAAGATGGAATCCAAATCTGAAACTACAATAACAAAATATTATTAATGGAAGTCGTTCTTGTAGTTCTATTTCAATACTCACGGGTCGGAACCCAAACTAACCCATAACGTTTTTTGAGAATTCTGAAACCACGAACCGACTCTTCTAAAGCAAAAGGCTCGGGTCAATTATTATTGTGGTTCAGGTTCATTGATATGTGGTTCTAGAATCATAACCTACTCACCCAAATGCATCATACATAGGGGCAGAGGCAACTATAGGGCAAGGGTAGCCTCAGCTACCCTTCAGCTTTTATGACGAAGTGCAATTTTTTATTTTATTTTTAACATTTTTTGTATTGTGTTACTCCCAAGTTATATTATGCTACTCCTAATATTTTAAAAGTCCAACACCCTCACCCGCTCAAAGTTTTATTAAAAGTACAACACTGGTTAAAAGCTCACTCCTTAATTTATAACTTAAAAGCCCAACTAAAATGATTAATCTCAAAAAAACTTGTTGACTTGGATTTTGAACTGAAATAAAAGAACACAACGGCCAGCGCCAACCACTAGCGACCTCCACTCCTCCCTCCGGTCCTCCGACTCTCAAACGACCAGGGGCGCAGCTTAAGAGAGGACCGGGGGCACCCGGCCCCCTGAACTTTTCACTCAGTAGTGTTATATATGTAGTTTTCGTATAGAAATTTTTTGGTATATACGTTTTCGACCCCCCGGTTCTATAGAAATTTTTGGTATATACATTTTCCTACCCCCCCCCCCCGGTAGAAAACGTCAAGCTTCGCCCTGCAAATGACGATGTAACGACTCAATTTTAAGCTTTCAAATGCCGTAGAGGATAAATCATTATGTAAATGTTTGATTTTATTTATTATCGTGTTTTTTTTGTTTGTTCCATTTACATTGTATGAATGTACGGTAAAAAAACGTTTTAAGTATTACCCCTTAACTTTTGTTCTAGATTCGCCACTTATCATAAGTAAATTTAACATGTGAGGATACTTTATGTTGCTTCATATATAATAACCATAAACTTAGTTAATTACACAATTAGGTTGAGAACTTGACACCTTTAACTTGAATATATGTCCTATAGTTATTTAGTTGCTTAATATATTTTCTTAAAGTTTCTTACAGAACAGATACCACAAGAATTCGTGAAATAGCATAAATGATATTCTAAATTTCACACGTATTTTCTTTGTGTTGGTTCTTCATACAATCATGCTACATCTCTTTTCCCATGTCTAATTTAATAATCATTTTCCTTTTTATATATCAAAATTAAATTTTTAGTATTCGGGTAAATAACAAAAATTGTTTATTTTAAAATGCTTATTTTTATTATTTTTTTGGCACATAAATATAATTCATATATAAGCCAGAAAACTTGTCAAGTTACATCAAAACAGAAGGTAGCCGGGCAACAAGTTGCGCCGCCAATCCTTTCTGAATTGCAAACTCTAACCTTCCAAATACAAACCCTTGCCCCTTGGGTTGAACAATTGCTGTAGACGACTCGTTGAACCTCGTCAAGAAGTGGATAGCATAAAAAAACAACACTTTTATGAAATTTTATGTATCATATTTATGATGATAATGATACCATAAACATTGCACAATCTACGAATTTTTAAGTATCACATACTATGCTTGAAACAAATTTTGAGTTACTATGCATAGATACTCAAATGTAAACCCAAGTATGAATTTAAATATTTTTTTATATTAAAACCATATTACCTGTAAGCTTCTTATTTGAAAACATATACATTTATAAATATAGCCTAACATTTTGTTTAAATTATACTTGACGTAATATGAGCTAATTGTATAACAAAATAAAGGCGAATAAATTTATGAGTTATCTAAATATTTTTAGTATGTAATTACACGATATAAAAATAATTAAGAAGCAAGTTGGTACTAGATTACAATGAATAGAGATTGCAACTTTGTAAGATAATTATCAATAACTACTTGTTTTATTGTGCTCTACAAACAAACATTTTTCATTATTTAAACAGTATGTCAATAAAATATATAAACTAAAGACCGTGACATTTAAAATTAAATAAAACCCTAATAAATAAGCAAATGTTACCTACCAAGGCCATGCACTGTGGCTCGTGGAGGGGGTATCGTGGAGGTGATGTGGCATCGACCGCATCGTGACCACTAGTGAACAACCTCTCCTCTCGGTTAAGCGTGCAAAAAGAGTCGTTGGCCTCTGTTAAAAAATTAATAATATTCTTAAATTCTATTTAATAACTCACATTTCATATTTTATCTTCACACAATCTCTACTTTTTCTCCCTACAAATTCTCTCCAACCTTCAAAGACTTTGTTGTTTTTTTCGAAAATCATGGTTTATTTAGCCTCATCCAAGAAAAATCTAATGTTTTATGTGAACACGGTATTAGAGGACGCGCACATTATTTTGAAGGAAGAAGAAAATGAAGATACATCGCAACCGAGAACAAGGAGTGCAGCTTTAAATAGAGATCGGGAGGTTATACAAATTTTTTCCTTGTTATTTTTAAATATTTGTTCATTTTATGTTTATTCGTTACTATACGTGCTCACGGATGATTGGTGGTCGAATACTTTGTTGAAAACCTTATTTATAACGATGAACAATTTAGGAGTTGGTTTCAAATGAGTCGTCATATATTCCTACGTATTGTCGATGATGTGGCAAATATGGACCCATTTTTACATTACGATGGGATGCCAAGTAAAAGGGGTTTTTATAACCTTACAAAAGTGCACAATGACGATTTGAAAAATGGCATACAACACTTCAAGTGATGCATTGGATGAGTTTTTGAAGATATCCGAAAGAACATCACAGGATAGTTTCTAAAAATGTCCCAAATGTGTGATCAACTTATATCACAAGAAGTATTTGCATCAACCTATACTAAAGGACATCATAAAACTATATGCAGCTTACGAAGAAAGACACGAGTTCCTCGAAATACTAGGCAGTATTGATTGTATGCATTGCATGGTGAGTTCAATTCACGAGTAGAGATAAAGGATTTTCCTCAATAATACTAGAAGTTGTGGCTTCACAAGATCCATAAGCTTGGCATGCTTTCTTTGGTGTTACTGATTCAAATAATCTCTTAAACGTTTTTCATCAGTTGGAGGTTTTCAACAACATCATAAAGGGTATTAAACCTGATTCTTTGTTTATGGCTTTAGGGGTGAAATACAACCACGAGTATTATCTTGCTAATGGTAATACCCTAACTATGCAGTAATTGTTAAAATTATATCGTATCTTGTAGATGATAAAAGAAATATTTGTAAACCGTCAAGAATTGTTAAGAAAAAATGTTGAACATTTAATGTGTGCTTTAAAGCAACTATGGCACATTGTACAATACCCAATACGTGCATTCATGCCCAAAAAAATTGAGATACGTTATGTATCTTGTATCTTATTGAATAACATGATTATTAAATATGAAGGTAACGCAATATAAAAATACGACAGAACAACATTCCTCGGGATGTTGAACCTTTTGATGAGGCTCAACAAGTGGTTAACATGTGGACATTACACAACTAGCATACGAACCTCAACCTTCATGTTGATTTGATAGAACATGTTTTGAATTCCGCTCATGTCAATTTCGATGATGATTAGTTTGAGTTTTTTTAATTATGTAGTTTTAATTAGTAGTTTTTAATATTTTCTTAATTGTGTTCTTTTTTTCGCTTTACCTTATGTATTTTTTAAATATTAATGGAAAGTTTAATTCCATTTTTTTAAATTAAATGAATCGAGATAAAAAGAAAGCATAATGACCACACTTATGAATAATGGGAGACGAGAGATGATAGTATAGGATGATGATGTGACGCTTAAATAGACAATAGTACTGAGTGTCCTAGTGAACCACAACTAATAATCTAAGAATTTACAAACTTTGTTAATTATTATGCTAAATGTACGGTAATAAGTGACCAGTAAAATCAAGATTTCTGTTCTGACAAAACCAATAAAACAATTAAGTTAGGTTGACTTAAATACTCTAACTTGAAAATATCAACCAGGTTTTAGGTTTTAAAACTTTTTAAGTAGAAACTATCAACTAGATTTTAGGTTTTAAAACATTTTTAGTTTTTTATCGTTGAATCACGACATTGTTTATATGATCATTGTATGTATTTCTTGATCATAAAGCGTACATTAACTAAACCCATCTTGATCCTATGAAAAATATTTTGTGACGTCGAAACGAGTGAAACACGATGATACCATTGTGAAACGTTATTAGTTATGCCTACATAAACACATGCATACAAGGGGATTGATCAAATGACTTTCAAGTGTTGGATATAATCATATAGGAAAACCATTTGTGTGGTGCATGAAATCTTATTTTAGAGCACATGTATGATCAAAGAGATATTAGTTCAAAACCATTAAAGGAGACTACTCATCTCCTTTATGAACAAGATAAACCGGGGTTTATTTGAAGGGAGAAAGTTGATTGGACTCATGTGTAGATCGGGATCATACATAATCATTCCACATGTGCCAATATATCTATTGTTACGTGGTACCGTCTTATTACTATCATACATTAACAAACCGACGTTATTGTAAGCCTACATCAGCCAACAAACACATACACCAAACAAAGCATGAAAAAGTGCTTTTACTATGTATCAACTTTAACTAAAACAAATTTGCTCAAAATAATATCGACACATATTTCACATTGATCAAAAACATAAAAATAAATTTAAATTAGACAGCTGTACTAATTGATTTTAAATTAATTGTACATGGAAACGTAAATTTATCTTAAATATAGTTTTAATAACAAAGAAACATAAAACTAAAACATTAAACATTAAACATAAAGAAAACTAAAAAATAAAAATAATAAAGTCTAGAAAAAAATCAAGAAAGAAACAAAAAGCCAATAGGATAAAAGTACTATTTACATAACTTGCTAATTGTAATTTGCGTTAAAGCGCAGACCAACTAAAGAAAATAAAAATAAGCATGAAAACGAATTATATTTGACACATAATTCTAAAGAAATTTTACGGCGAATCGTAATAACTTATATTTAGCCGAAGCATGCATAAAAATAAGCACCAAAGAAAATAGTTACAGCGTGTTGTGGCGATGTCGAAACGTAAAGTGACTCAAACTTATAGTGTTTAATGAAAACGTATTATATTTTACTCGACTGTTTCCGAACAAAAATTACATCAAAACGTAGACCATTTAAACACGTACATGAAAATAAGCAACGTATTATATTTTACCCAACTCATTTATTAAAAAAAATTACATCAAAACGTAGATCAACAGAAAATGTACATAATAATAAGCATAAGAAATATAGTATATTTGACCCAACTTATTATCGGGAAATATTTACGTCTAAACATAAATCAATTTAAATTTATACAAATACGTACATAAAAATAAACACGTAGAACCTGAGTATAAAACTTTTAAAAAATTAAGAGGTTGAAATTGTTAACAATGAAAGTTAAAAGGGATAAAAATTTAAATAAAAATAATAAAGATAAAAGAAGAAAAGTCAAAAAGTAAAAAAGAAAAAAAAAGAAAAGAGCTAGTGTACATACTCTTTCAATTTGTATGTATATATAATGTTACCATGTGAGTGTGATTAACATGATACGATTATACATTAAAAAGATATCAAATATATACTTCACCCATCTCAAGTTTAAGGTTTAAAATCTTTAACCAACTCTCAACAAACACTAATAAATAACAAACGAGTCTAACGAAATTCCAAAAAGAAAAAAGATTATTTGATCATTGATGGATTGTGGATGGATTTAAATAACTCAAACAAAACCTTAAAAGGAAAGTGTTTTTTAAAAAGATATTGGATTTAAATAAACTCAACTTTCATCAATTCGCCGATAGTGCTCTCAACTTTCAATTTGTACTACATCACTTCCAACTTTCACCTTATTGGCCGATAACATTACCAAACTAACCCAACACTAACCTAGTTTGCTTACATCAGCTGCTAAGTAACCAAACCAATGCCACGTCATCAAAAAGCAAAATCAGACGCCACGTCAGCTGCCACATCATCAAAAATCCCACATCAGACGCCACGTCACCACACAAGTCCCACATCAGCAAAAAACTAACTGGGTTGGAGTTCAGTTAGTTTGAAGGGTGCTATTAGCCAATTACTTGAAAGTTGAGAGTGATGGCATAAATAGAAAGTTGGGAGTTGATATTATTTAAATCCAATATTCCTTTTATAAATGTCATCATACGTTGGTGATGCGGCTATTTGTGATCCACCCGATAATCCGTAGGTAAAATTTGTATCTGATCCGCCGATGATGTCTTTACACATACCTAATTTCCCCATGGAATTTCATTGACAAATGATATCTCTTCACCGATGGATTTACTGTTATTGAAAGTTGTCTCATATAAGTATTTGGGTTTTTTTTATTTTTATTTTTTGTATAATAATTTGGAGGTGTTATAATTTTCTATTACATTTTAAATCTTAGAAATCAATTAATAAGAATATATAATATGGTGAGAATATGTGAATTATTTATATAAACACACAAATATACAATTAGTTATATGTGAACTTTATTTATGTAATGATGTGATCTTAATTTCATAATGAAATTTATATGGGATAAATATGTGGAGTGTGTTAGAAGAAAAGGAGAGAAAGATGCATGCTTGATTGATGCAGCAAGAGCAGTGTTGGTGACTCTTTCACAATTTTAAAACTGGAAGAACATGGTGGACCCTATCTTTGTCTATTGCTTCACAAACATCAACTAATTAATCTCATCATAATCAATTTTTAATTAAAGTTTAAGAATGCATTATCAGAAAACAGCATGCTTATCTTCTTTTGTGTGCCCCATGTGATTGTGAGCCTTTTTGGATGTTGGTCTTAGAGTCTCAACCTTAATTATCTTCCTTACGGCATCTGTTTTTTTTTTCATTATCTTTAAGATGAAGATTTTATGTTGTTAACTAACGATCTTAATTTATACAGTTTTTTATGACGTCGCCTGTTGCGTAACACCGAAAAAATGATATTGTGAAACAAAGGTGAGTGAAAATAAACATGTTGTTTGGAAAACCAAACTATTAGAACGGTATAATTTATTATCGTATCGTTTTATGATACCAATAAATATTTTATTTTGAGTACAATTTGTTTTTAACAAAATTTATAAGGGAATGTCAGGGAAAAAATGAAACACAACTACGTACTTAAGTTTTTAGACAAAAAGTTATAAACGTAAATTATTAAATAAGTATCCAATTAATCAATAAATTAAGATATGTTCTAAAAAATAAAAAAAAATTACTAAAAAATGGTAAAGGAAAAAATATATATATGGTTTTAAAAAAAGGAAAATAAATTAAAAATATTTTATTAAAAGTGAATATGATAAACTATTATAATATATTAAATACAAAAATAAAAAAATAATATATTATATAATACTATAAAAATAAAGTTACTATTTATCGATAACAATATATATAATTTTAAGGCATATGTTAGATTATGGTTGATCCAAGTTTAACTCAAATGCGATAAGAGGGAAATGATTTTAAAGAAATCTATTACATTAAATTAAATTGTAACTAATTCATATATTTTTCGTTATCTCTCCAGGGGCAATTTTTTTAGAAATTATGTATATATGTATGTGTGTGTTTATATAGAACAACAAAAACCCATAATTTAGATTAAAAGTCCAACTAAAAATAGTAAAACAATAGCTAGACTAGTTTTGGCCCATTTACCGTTCTTTTTTATATATAAGTTTATACTTGTGGACCCATATTTTCTACTCGAACATAGCCCCCGAAGGCCCCCTAATTCTCAGGGTCGCCCTGATGTTTCATAGAATAGTAAAGCCTTTATCTTTTGTAACATAGTAGTAGAAATACTTTTTATTACATACAATAATACAATAACAGAAAATTAAAAAAAAAGTTAAGTTTTGATGTAATAAACTCATTTTAATGTCACTTCACAACTCAGGCAAAAGCTCTCGTACAAACTAAAATAAAATCCTGTCATTGGAGCATTGTTTTAGAAACTTTATATTCTTTGTCAAGCAAGGGTTGTTATTATAATGTTACAAGCAAGTTTGTTGAGAGCAGGAAACCTTAAGATTTTGTTTGTAGCTAAAAGAAATACATATAGACTATCGATTACGCAGCAGAAAAGTGTAAATTATATGAAATCATTTGACTTCAAAAGTTAAATACCTAATATCAAAATCATTTAACTATGACCTACTTTTGGTTAATAAAATCATTATGAATCATAGATCATATTACTTTGTTACACTATATGCTATGATATAACTAAAAGATGCATAAAGTAGTGACACATTCAGCAGTAGGCAGTGAACTTTAACTAAGCAGTTATCATGTTGTAGTTTAACTAAAAAGTAAATAAAAAACAAAAAATAAAGTGTGATTGGTTGATTGGGGTGGACCCAACCGTTACCTTTTCAAGTGCTTTAAAGGGGTAGCGCCTCCTCGTTAAGCCGTGTTTAACGCCCATATGCGCTTAGCGCCGGCAAAAATTTAGGGGGCATGGTGCGTTAACTAGCCCACAAAGAGGAGTCTTAATAACATCTTTAAAGCTTTGAGTATTTATTATATTATAATTCATTTAGGGTTTGTTTGACAACTTCTGAATGGTTAAGTGCTGAACCAGTAAGAGGTCTGAACCATTAAGAGCCAGCATAATGCTTAACCGTTAAGAGACAAATGTCTGATCAATTCAGATTAAAGGTCTCAATCATTCAGACTCTGTTAATACTTAACCATTCAGAGGTAAATGTCTGAACCATTCATACATCTGCTCACGAAACAAACAGTCTGAACCATTAAGTGCTGAAACAGTAAGAGGTCTGAACCACTAAGAGCTACATTAAAAAGTAAGCAAATAGCACATTAGACTTTTGATATGAAATAAGACGTTGCTAGCTTTGAGTAGGATCTTACTGTGGTCACAAGTTGACGGTGGCTCAAGCCTTTATAAGTGTAAATCGTATCAACTTACTCCTAATCCAAGAATTATTTGCGATTACAACTATTTTAGTTTATTGTTATCAAGTGAACTTTAAATTTATAATGAAAGAAAAATTATTTTTGTATATCATAAATTGGCAAGATTAACATACAATAATGAATAATAAGAAAAGGATATGTTTTGAAACAATAATAAACTCGTTTATAATTTGCCTTCACATTTATTGCAAAAGCTACAAACTAAATTAATATGTGGCCGACGAAGAACTCAAGTGCTTAAGAAAAATAAAGCATTATTAGTTGACTAAGCATCCTTTCTTTGTCAAGGGTTGTTAACTTGTTATTGTAATGTTACAAGTAAATTAGTTGAGAGCCCTATCTTGAACTTAACATTCTATTAATTCATAATCATATCAAGTAACTTCATGTCGATCAATAGCATATGATTACTCGATCCGATTTGATATTGTATCGCTTGAATTGACGATGTTAAGTATATGTGGACAAACTTAATCGTTGAACTAATATCTAAAGAAAATATATGAACTAGCGGTTCAAACCGGCTTATAAAGGTAAATTATATGAAATCATTTGACTTCTATAGTTCAATTCATAAAATCTAATTAAATGATAACCTAATATTGTAAAATCATTATGAAATATGTTACATAACTACTATCATGTTTGAAATTTGAGTATGTAAAATAGTTATCTTGGGAGAGATCAGGGTTCAATTGCTAGCATTAAAAAAATGATATAATTTAGGAGTAGTAATGTATGTAACCTTTTTCCATAAAAAAATGTAAATTAGTTATCATTCACTTGGTATTTTCAAATGAAATACAAGATATATGAAAGAGACTACAAACTTCAATTGGGGGCTCTTGATCATGTTTAATCTTGTAAGAGAAAAAGGTTTCATAGTAGGCTCACAATTGTCACAACATAAATGGCCACAACTCGAGGTGGCTCAAGCCTTTACAAGTGTAAAGCGAACTTTTAAAATGATTTCTTATTAGATAATAAAGTTTACTTATTATTCGTATTATTAGAGTGACCCCTAACTAAACGTATATTCATGGTTACACTAACTATC
Organism: Scalesia atractyloides; assembly: GCA_947069175.1. NCBI lineage: Eukaryota > Viridiplantae > Streptophyta > Magnoliopsida > Asterales > Asteraceae > Scalesia > Scalesia atractyloides. The sequence goes on from CAMTDV010000012.1 coordinate 91,534,672, forward strand.
TATTGATTTATTATTACCAAGTATTATTCATTTTATTTTGATGAAACCTGTGTTGGGAGAGACAAAATATCTTGATTAATAATATATAAGAAATAATAAAGTATGAAATCCATTAAATGTTTTTATAATTTTATTGTACGACATTATATATAGATGTGTACAACACGATTTTTTTTTTCATGGTTGGTTCAATCCTGTTTGCCCTAGACCTATAGTTTTTAGGAATCGGTTTATGGGTTGAAAATCCGAATCCACTCTAATCGGTTTGGGTGATGTTCTAAATCAGTTCGGGGTCAAACCGGTTTGGCATAAACCATTCTCAAATCTGTTTTTTTTTTAAATCAAATAATTTATTAAAAAAATATATTAAACAATTCACCTTCATACTTTATATTTAAAAAGCTTGTATAAACAAAAATTGAAATTAATACAAATACAAAGAAGAGAAGAAAAAAAATACACAAGTGCTAATATTTTTGACGGTTTATTTTTTATTCTTTGCTCCCGTGATGTGTTTAATCTTCCTCTCTTAAACCCGAGCTACTGCGTAGCTACTCATCATGAGCGGCTTCATCGTTGGTCATTGTAGTCGTCATTTCACCTTCTACCTCATCCTTGTATATCTCACCTTCGGGTGAGAATATATGTTGTATATCTCACCTTCATATTCGATTTTGCCTTGATTAAGCCATATGCATGGTTGTAAAAATCTCAGCTAAACGCCAATTAATCTCGATTAATCACAATTAATCCCGATTCCCCCAATTAATCACTAGTCTTCACTCTACCGGTCGACTAGCGATTACTACACCCATGGCCATTTGAGAATCTTTTTGGAAAGTAAACTAGAATAATAAGAATTTTTAAGTGGTCAAGAGAGCAGAAAGGGTTTTTTATTATTGTAATTCAACCAAAAGACCTCATACGTATTTATACCAACTTATAGAGGGCATAAAAAAAGAAGGTGAGAAGAAGCGGTTTTTTTCCAACCCCCAAACCGGTTATGCTCAAACCGGTTTTCTCTCGAAATCACGAACTACCTACAAATTTCCGGGCTGGGTTGGTTTGGGCCAGAGCCAGACTGATTTTTTTTAGTTGTATAGGGTTCGTTATGAACCGGTTAGGCGGGCCCGAACCAGTTTTTTTACACCTCTAATTATATATTAATTATAAACAAATTTAAATAGCTTGATATACATATCGGGACTAACAAATTATGGACCTAATCAGTAATCACCTAAATAGCACAATCCGAAATATCACTACATGAAAAAAGGATCATAATTGGCACTTATAAATGAGATTAAGAAATACATATTCATGATCAGTTTTAATATTATGATGTTTCTCCAAACAAATAAACAATTATGATGTTTTAAGTTTGGTCCATCTTAAACCCAGCTTTACCTTTTACCCAATTGATGCATTTACAAGTATGATGACTTTGGGCAGTGGCGGATCCAGAAACTTTTTTCAGTGGGTTCGTTTTGATAGATTCTCACTAACTTTTTTCAAATCATACAAGGTTCTTACTATTTTTCTTATTTTTTTTCCAATCCGAGTGGGTTCATGTGAACCCACAAAACAGAGCTGGATCCGACACTGCTCTTGGGTTACTTATAAAGTGTGATAAAATTCTTGTAAGATCTCAACTCACATCCATAAAATTTGAATGCCTTGTTTTAAGTCATGAATTATAATTGTTACCACAATGGCGTAGATAAAACTTTTGATACTATTTAAAAACTATAAAATATAAAGACACTTTCAAGTCCAAAATCATCCTAGAGACACATTGACTAACATGGTCAAAATATTACAATCAAGTTATCAAACATCAAACCTTTTAACCTTTTGTAGCATCTTCCCCTCTCAAAATAGAGCAGATTGTCAGAGATTAGACGACAATTTACTCGAAGATGCACTCGGTATGTTCCTTTTCATCTGACTATTTGCTTTATCGGTTAGCCCAGTGGCTTTGTGACACAATGACGTGGCAAATTTCATTATGACCGAACCTTACCTTAGTTGATCACACGTTAGTATGTGTCTGGAACATGTTTTTGGACATATTTGCATGTGCCCAAAGCGGCTTAGAATGCTATTTCTTGAAGGATTTGAAGTGTGTTTTGATGAACCTGAACATATCATCAAGTAAACATACAAGTTAAGAGGCTTAAAGTGGATTTTTAATAGGCATATGGTGTTTTTTAACGGTTCAAGTAAAATCTAAAAACCAGTGTTGGAACGAACTAGACTATGAAGAGGGATAATAAGTCGAAACATAGTGATCTAAATACTTACCCATTCAAGATGTTGTGCAGTGATGCCAGAGACATTTCCATCATATATCCCACCTAACACCTGAATGTTCGGCAACGGTGTCAAACAAGCAATTTTCAGGTACGCAGGATGACCCAGAATACTTTCAAAAAATCTTATAAGTAATTAGTGCGTCAAATATGATTCCAAGTGTTTACAACAATTAAATTATTTCAATAATCATCTAGTTTTTTTAATAACGCGATTTAAGAGATTTAGGGATTAAAAATGCATTGCGGGTCTCAAACCATTTGGCCCATTTATATTTAAACTAGAAACGTTAATATAATCATTAGAGATAAACATAACCCAACCTGAACCAACCCTAAGTAAATGGGTTCAAATTAGGGTTGCAAACGAACCAAACGTTCAGCGAACCGTTCGTGAACCGTTCAGCAGGAAGTTCGTTTATGTTCGTTCGTTTAGTTTTTGATTAACTAAATGAACGAACACGAACAAAGGTCTCGTTCGTTCGACTGCGTTAGTGAACAATTGGTAATATGTTTCGTTCATGTCCGTTCGTTTACGTTTGTTCGTATTCGTTTGTTTATGTTAATTTGTTAAAAGTTTTAAACGAATGTTCGTGTTCGTTTGTTTATGTTAATTTGTTAAAAGTTCTTAATGTTTTTTAATATTTCACTTCAATGTCCGTTTGTGTGTTTGTGACCAGTGTGCGCGAACAACTGAAAATCTTAACAAACGAACACGACCACAATCTTCTGTTCGACATGTGTTCGCGAATAGTTCAAGAACATCTGCATTTCCTTAACGAGCGAACGCGAACATGGTCTCGTTTGTGTTCGTTCATTTCGTTTACAGTCCTAGTTGAAATCATGAACTAAAAGAAATAATACCTTGGAAACTGTTTCTAAAAACATGCCGGGTCGCACTGGATTTGGTTTTGAACTCTGTAGATCATTAGGAACAATGTGTCAAGAACACATACAATGTACCGGATTCAATAACATTAATTTCCGTAAAAAACATGCTGAAACGCTCACCTTTCCCGCAATCCCGCTTGAAAATGTTCCGCCCCTTTTACTTTCTTCTTCATCGGTTCTATCAGCGCCTTCATCTTTGCCTAACATCACATCCTTAATCATCCGGCGCACCTGTTCCCCAGGTTTCTGAGCAACAAGTTTAGTCAAAAAGTTGACCTGCATAGAAAAATGGATAAGTTTGAAACGGGTCAAATGGGTTCGGTTTTGTTCTGTTCGGTTATGAGCTTTCACCGAAACCAAAATCGACATTCTAAGTTATTAGAGTTTTATAACCAACCAGTTTCAGTTAATCGGTTTTGTGTCGGTTATGGTTAATTAATCTTTGTTGACAAAGTGGTAACGTGTGGACCATGCAAACATAAAAAAAATAATACAGAAATATGAATTGCACACGAAACAATTGGGGTTAATAATAGTAAAACAAATTAGAGTTGTATTTTACCGGATACCGAATTTTACTAGATTTTTAAATTCAACAAGGTTCTTAACCTAAAACACTAAAAGTTCTGCTTCTAGTGTTTTTTGGTTTGGTTATTTTCAGTTATATACACAAGCATAACCAAAACCGAACAGAAAAAATCGGTTTTCAAAAATACAAAAAAAACTGAACCGTCTGGTTAATTTGGTTTTCGGTTATAAACAGACCTCTGATCGAGGTAGAGTACTTAAACCACGATTATTTCTTTCATCTAATAATCCACCTCCCATCATGCTCCGCGCTTCTTCTCTGATCAATACGAGTCTTGCCAGCAGCTTTCCGTCCGGAACAACAGGCCGACTTTCCATCGTCTGCATCAAAACACACGAATTTAGGGGGTGTATGGGATTGCTTATCAACCAGCTTATTGACTTATAAGTTTTACAAAAAGGATATTTTTATAAAATGATGTTTGGGTTGAAAAGGAGATTTTTATGCTTTGAAAAGGAGAAGTTAGGGGGAGTGACTTTTCCAGAAAGCTGGAAAATGAGTTTTGATAAGCAATCCCAAACACCCCCTTAGATATAAAGATTTTACTTTTGAAAAAGAATAACGTACACGGGTGTTTCCTGTGGTTTACCAAAATTTTAGATTTGGTCCCTAACTTTCTAAAAGTACACAGATGTCCATGTAATTTGCACTTTGTAACGCATTCAGTCCCCAACCAACAAATCTAAAGGTTTCGGCAGGTCCAAGTTAGGTACTAAACGCATTACAAAGTGATGGAAAAACGTTGGGGACTAAATGCGTTACAAAGTGCAAACTGCAGGGACCATCCGTGTACTTTTGGAAAGCGAGAGACGAAATCCAAAATTTTGGTAAACCACAGGAACCATCCATGTACTTTACTCTTTTACTTTTGAAAAAAAAATGGACTATTGTGGGTTTAAAATGATGAGAATCACCTCTAATAAGTCATCAGCCTGATTAGCTATATTATTTAGATTTGCCCCTGGAAGATGAACTTTCGCACCGTTTTCACTTTCGAACGCACCACCGCCTGCCGCCACCCGCCTCAGCAATTCATGTCTACTTTCTTTTTGCGGGGTTCTGCATAGCAGCCCAACAACTTGAACCTACAGATGAATGTAAGAAAATGTTATTGATGAGGAAATGAGGTAAGTGGTAGAAATTGGTGACCGTAGAACTTGTAGTAGTTTACGTGTGGCGGGCATTTTTGGTGAGATGGGATAGTACGGTCTCCTTGATTACTTCCAATAGAGACTTGCGCTGAAATTATTTGACAAAAAGCTTGTTATGATTTTCAAATACACAAAGATAGTTAGTTAAAAAGCGAATGATGATAATTTGAAAAATAACCTTGGCATCGTCATCTTTCTCGGCGAGTTAGATCATGTAATCTAGGGCCATCATAAAGCCTGATTCCATCTGATCGACTCGTTTTCCGATCACACCTTGTGCAGCCAAGAGCACCGCTAACTCTTCAGATTCTTCGTCCATTTGGTCATCTTCTAACTGTTACACAAGTAGAAATTGAAAAATTAATGAGAGCATTAGAATAAACGTTTAGTATAGTAAACAAACTGTTCTACCCTTAAACAGAAGCACACAAAATACTGATTACAATCTCCCTTTTTATACTAAAACCAATCCTAATCCTACTAAGGCTCAAACCCTTCAAAACAATTGATTAACACTAACAAGAAAAGCATACAAATTAAACAAAACCCATCATTCAACTTTCTTCCGGTTACGCCCCTTTAACTTTCTTAATTCTTTCGCATCCGAACTAATTAGGACTAAACGCCTTCAGACTGCAGGTTTAGTCTATGTTGTCAAAAGCCCTTCGGGAGCGCGGATAGGCCCCGAAATGAACCGATAACCAAACCGTCACCAAACCAAAATAACCGATATTAACCGAAACCTAACCGAGCTTCATAACCAATTGACCGAAACCAAAGTTCGGTTATGGTTACGGTCAAGGAATTCCATAACCGAAGTCAGCAGGTTATGGTTAAGATCAATAATCGAACCGAACCGCAACTTTCACACCCTACGTTTACTTACACACTTACACATCTCCATATGAAACTCTTTCAAGTGCTATACAGCAATAATAATAATGGTAACCAAAAAAAAACCCAGATATAACTGTGCCCACCAGATGACTGATGAAATGCCACAAAGAAAAAAAATCCAAATAACACCCAAAACAAACAACAACAGAATCATATATCTTACAAGATTAGCCATTTCTTCAAGAACAGAAGTAACTTGTTCACCGCCTTTTAACAGAGCTTCATACTGCTTAGGACCCCAGGTGTTTGTCTCGTCCTTTGATGAAAGTTGTGGTCTGGTCCTGCCTCTCTCGCGTGCCTCCAGTTCTTCCTGCGTGTAGCCTCCTCCGACCTCGTAAGTGGCACGGATTATTAACGGGTTTCTCTTGTTTGGGAGATGAAGAGATGGTGGTTTTAGGGTGGTGGTGCAGTGGAGATTGTGTGGTGGTGGTGGTGTGGTGGAGGAGGAAGATTGAAGAGAGGATAGGTTTCGCCATTGATACAGAGTTGGATTCAGGGGTTAACGTTTGCAATCAAAATTGGTGAGTTTTTGAAGGAGGAAAATGGATATTTGATTGAGGTTCTGACCCAGGAGAAGATGGGGTTTTGACTTCTGGTGAAGACTGGTTGAATTTTATGTTTTTTTTACACAAAGCTAGAAAGTTACTTTGTATGGAAAGTCGGTTATGGTTACAGTTAACGTGTCTTTATTAGCGGATCTTAATCAAACCGAATCTTGTATACTTGTAATTTTCTAGCGGTTATATTATAAAAATTATTTGAAGTGGTTGCTAATTTGGAATAAATTTAAAGTTTTTTTATCTTGTCCGGTTTACTCGTAAAAGTTTCTATACAAGTGATATTTGTTTGTTTTGGGTGTTATTTGGGTTTTTTTATCTGTGCCACCAGATGACTGATGAAATGCGACCATTACTTTTTGAGAATAACATTTTCTACCAATAACCATAACTAAAACTAATGGTCGGTTAACTCTGGTTCGGGTGTGTGCTAGTTTTGATTAGGTGGACAAGTGATATTTGTTTATTATGTTGTTGCTTTGTACCGGTTAAAAATAATTTAGTTATGGTGTTCCAAATCCGGTTTCTATTAATCAATTTGGTGTTATGTATTATGGGGTCCAATGGTGATCATTGATCAACGGATAGAAAATGTATTCTCAAAAAGTAAAGATGATTTTGTATAGAAACATTTAAGAGTAAATCAGATAAGATAAAAAAAACTCTACATTTAGTCCAAATTAGCAACCACTTCAAATTAAAACCAATTTACAATATAAACGCTGGAAAACTACAAATATACAAGGTTTGGTTTGATTAAGGCCGGTTAATGGAGACACATTAACTGTAACCATAACAAATCAAATGGTCGGTTAATCAGTTTTAAACATTCAATTTTGTCGGTCATGGCTACTTTCGGTTATGGTTTGATTTTCAATTATGGTTCAATTTTTGCTAACCCTTAGAAGTTAGAACCCAAATTACAATCATCAAAAAACAAAATGACAATACTAGGTACAAATGTGTCAAACACACCATTTAGCCCATCGTCTTCATTTTGATTCATTCTTCACCCATTGAAATCCAAGGGACTTATGTCTTCGATAAGTTTGGCGGATGAAATATTCGTGTGGTTGAAAAGTTTGTCCTTACAAACCCTTTACATATACCAACATGAGATAAGAATAATTGCATGTACAACCTTTTTCTTTTACCTTGGTGTCGTGGAGGCTATTATGTCGAAAGCAAATATAGGCGGGCTTTTACACCACACACGTATGATGCAAAATATAGTTTGGGATTTTACTTCCAATACCCCATTTCCTTCATCATCATTCTGATTCACTATATCCCAAAAATATCTGAAAAATTATATTTGAATATCTGAAATATCCGGTTTTGAATATTAAAAATATAATAAAAATTAAAAAAAAATTGGATATTCAGATATCTGATTCACTATCCGGTCGGATATCTGAAATTTCGGATACGGATTCGAATAGCGAAATCTAATATCCAAAAATTTCAGATAGTCGAAATTCGAATATCCGAATTTTCGGATATCCGGTTTTAAACACCCTAGCTGGCATCTCAGGCGCCATGCGAGGGGGACCCCGGACAACCAAGAAAGGCTATATATGTCACACCCTGACCCGCAGCGGAAATAAAAGTCGGTGCATGATTGGGTTTTCATCAACGCTCATGACATTTACTATAATAAAGTTTCATATTTATTACTTCCAATTTAAAGGATAAATTACAACAAACACGTATACATACAAGCACAATATGTTTTAAACACAGCATTCATGACTTCTTTGTTTTTCTTCTAAGACAATTTCCTATGTGTTCCTTGCTTCAACCTGTCCACCTGTATCATGTGTAAAAAATAGGATTTTGGGTCAACAAAAATTGGCGAGTGAATCTTATTTAAACATTTGAAAGAATTAGTTATATTGGTTATTAAAAAAATGTGCATAAACCAAATATGAGTAAACGCATATGTAAATCTAACCACAAACCACATATTATCAATCAATGTACACCCAAGCATGACAAATGATGAAATCAAGGCTCAACCAAACGGAGCCGATCTAATGAGGCACCTGATGCTCAACTCGTCTCCAACGAGGAACTGATGGGCCTAATGTGAATGATTGCACGCAACTGACAAAAATGTAAACACACAATACAATAAATAACATTTACATCACTCGTTAGATCATATAATAGTAATAGCACAAGTGTTTGAATAAACAAAATATACGAAACGACACATGATACACCCCAAAACAAGAATAAAAAGGGGAATTTGTAAGGATTCACTCACACTGGGTGCATTTCCTTGATTTGGCGACGAACGTGCACGAGTTGGGATTCAACCACGAGAGAAAACTAGCCTAAATAATAACGTAATAATTAAATAAATAAGCAATAGTTAATATTTTAATTAATGTTTTTATTAGATTTTTTAGGTTATTTTTGTGGTATTTAATGGAGTTTTTAAAACCTAAAAAGTCTTGTTTTTAAGCATTGCAAAATGATTTTTAAATGAAATTAATAAAATAAATAAAAATATAAATATAAAAAAAATATTGACCTTGTCAGGTTTGACCGGCTCTGACCAGTCAGATCATATTCGATTTTGGCAGCGTGTGAGGTTCGAACTCGTGACATCCCGTATACGTGCACGCAGCTCTACCAACTGAGCTACGTGTCTAATCCTGAATAATCTCAAATTTAATTAATCTTATATACAAGTTAGGTTATTACAGAAATTATTTAATTTAAAAAGATTTTAAAACCATCGAACCGTTGCATACATCCAGAATCGAACCCGTGACCTTTACTCTATTTGCACCCAGCCCTACCAACTGGGCTGGGTGTCTAACTCAGTATTATTTGAAATCATATTATATTTATCAACTCCTTGAAAGATGCCCTGAATACTTTTAAAAAAATGGTTTTTATTTCAGAAAACCGGACATGCGCAAGATTCGAACTCGGGACGTATGCCTTATAATTGCACACAGTCCACCACTGGACTGTGTGTCTAACCCGTTTGAAATAGAGAAATTAATTATATTTATACATATATAAAACTTCATCTTCTTCATTAAACTAAACCCACTGATACACACCCGACTGTTTATTTATAAACCATATGAACTTCGATGATTAGATTTATTTATAACAGAATATATGCGACACCAAAATAGAAAAGATAGATTTGTACCGGAACGGAAGTGGTCGATATTTCCGGTGATACCTCCGGCGACTTCACCAAAATTCCGGTGACTTGAAACTTCGGAGAATTTTAGAAAGAATTTGAGAGTGTGTGGGCGAGTTCAACAGGAATGCGAGGGTCTCTATTTATAGGTTCAAGTGTGGTTTCAGTTTCGGAATCGGTTTTAAATGTTTTTGGTCAAAGATTGATTACCACCATAATTGGTAACCAAAATGAGTTATAATGTAGCCTTAATGTGTGATTGGAATCAGTCTTCAGAGGTTTAATTCGAGATTGAAACGATTTTTGATGGAGGGTTGGGAGTTACAGACGTTGCCGGCGGTTGTTTCAAATTTGATTTCAGTAAGCTGTGTCGATATAAGATTATTTGGTTTGGACTTAATTAAGATATGTGTGTGTAGTGTAGTGGTGTAAACCGTGTGTGTGCTTGATGGGTACCCGGGTTCGAAACCCGGCCGCCCCTTTATTTTTATTTTATTTTTTTCTTTATTGTTTTAAGGTTTATTATATTATTATCATTTATTCTTTTATTAATTAATATTTTGATTATAAAATTTATTTGTTAACCATAAAAAAATAAGTAACACTAATAAATAAATGCATAACGAACTTTTAATAATTACTTGAGTTCTCAACGGAGCGGGTTTTTGGAACCCGTTTTACATAAATGTTACAATATAAGTAGGGGTGGGACTAGTTCGTGCACCTGTTCGATAAAAATGGACAACACTCTCTCCCCCCCCCCCCCCTCCTCCCCTCTCTCGTTCTGTCATTTTTAATAGCCGAACCCCTGAAACTCAAAACTTTGCTCCATAGGCAGTGTGCTAATTCCCTGATCACTGCTATGATATCATGTCCGATTGATCCAAAACTAATCAACGGATGCCAGAGTGTTACCTGTATAAAGCTATACTTTGTTAATTACGTTGTGGTTTTGATCTCGTGATTATCGTTAAAGTTTGAATTGGGTTTCTTACACTAATATGTCTTGCATTGTATGTTTAACTAGAAATCCAAGCTTAATACCAGGAGGCTATAAAATCAAAACCCTAATTTTGCAATGTGAAACATTCTCTTTTCCCCATTATGTGATGCTTAAATGCTTTCAAAACTCTAAATGTTTTCAAATTATTACTTATATTACAGTGATTTAAGTCTGTGTATTCTTACTGGGAAATTATTTGCTGGTATGTGGGGTTTTGTATACATTACTTGATAAGCTTTGCTATTTGGACAATGAGTTAGCCAAATAGTGATATGAACACAGTCACATATAAGCGTTGCTACATGAATAATAATTGGTCAAGTGACAAATACCACTAAAGTGGTTTCTTTACTATTGGACAACGAGATAACCAATGGTAATATTGTATGATATAAAGAAATGTAAAAACTCTTAATGCTGTAATTATAAGAATGTGTCATTTTATGCAAAATGAATGATCTCACCAATATAAAGTGTTTATAAACGCGTTTCAGGCGACTTATTGTGAAAGAAAGGAAAATACTACAAAGCACCAGAAACTTAAATAAAGTGGTTATGTAACCAAAATAAAAAAAGGAAAGTGTTTTGTAAAACCAGGGTTTATCCATATAAAAAACCTTTTTGATGTAACGTGGGTTTTATCCCAATTGTTTAATATATAAAACTTCGGTGTTTTATAACTCTGATATTTTTCCTAATGACGATCCTGATGAAATTTTCTACTGCGAATTTAATCAACACCGGTACCACCGTCATGTCTGCTCAAGGCTCCCGCCTAGGGTGGGGTCGGGGTTGTAACAGAATAACATTATTTAGTGTGTGTTTGGAGAGAACAGGGTAGATTCTGTAAAAAAGCATAAGTAAGAGTATGTTTAGTACAACCCTTTGATTATATATCATTATCATATCTTTATGAATACTAATAAGGGACATATTATCAATTGGTGGGTTTGTGTATAGACCAATAGGAATGCGGAAAAAAAAGTAGAGAAAAGAAACAACTATCACTCCATTGGTTTAAGTTCAAATTTGAAAGATTTTCTATTAGAATTTTTCATAAAAAGAACTCATGCAAATAATTAGTTGTCGTTTGATTTCATTAATTTTCTATTTAATTTCTTAGTTGTTTATTTGATAACATATTGTTGAAATTTCCCTATAAAAGAGACCTAATGTAATATTTTTATGATTCAATAATATTATTACTTTCATCTTGAAGAGTATTTCTATCTTGCTTTCTATATATGGGTCCATTATTTGAGTAATTGGTTCCTTATCTTCTTTACTATTTTTCAAATTTAGCATCTATTCAACTTTCTTTGAAAACAGTCTTGTTAATTTATTGGTTTTGCTCTTTTTCAGTTGATATCATAGCTATGTAGAATCCTTGTAACGCTCCGTATTTCTGTACTTCCTTATCTATAAAGTGTTATCATATTTCTATTTTGGAAACTTGTATCGTATTCGTATCTTTCATTTCCAATCCTTGTACTCTGAGATTATGATCATAATGGAAAACTTATTTGATACTTACACATGTTACATACTTAAAATATACGTTACAATCTTGAATACTGATTATATTCAAGAAACTTATACTTGGAATACTCGAATAACCGATTTTTTGTGCATTATACTTATACAACACTCTCGTATGGTTAAAAACTTCAAACCAACTACACGCGAAAATGACCTAAACCAACCTAACTTTGCACGAGGCAAGCTTGAACTTGCACAAACTGAGTCAGTTCACACGAGGTGTACTCACTTCGTACGAAGTGATGCCAACTCGTACGAAGTGATGCCAACTCGTACATATTGACCTTGTTCCTATAAAAACGCACTCCATTCCACTCCTAAACCCTTTGCTCATTCCGCAAACACTCTCAAACTTACTGATTTCTCTCCAAACCATCAGATTCATAACAGAAGTTTTCTCAAGCCTTATAAGTGAGTTCAAACTCACTCTTTTTCACTTACTTTTAATAATTTTTCTACTCTTTCTAATGCATGCATCTTCAAATGTTGAATGTCACCAAGCTCGTCATCCTTTATATGATTAAGCTTGTGTTGGTAGTAGTGTGAACACTAGAAGCCTTGGCTTCCGAATTAGTTCCACCACCTCGTTTGTCCATTGCATGTCATTTAAGTGGTCTGCTAGCACCAAAGTCACCTAACCCCGTTTGGCCTACGACACTTAGTTAACTCTTCCATGTTGGGAATGGCTCATCTGGGTTAATCGTACTTGGTCACTTGTATAGTTAAATTTACATTCTGTTATTCATGACCAACCGGGTTGTTACAACTTATGCTTTGGTGAATCATATAATGAGGTGTTCGCACCCCTATGCTTAACTTCTATGACAAACTTGAAGGACTAATTAATATATACATATATAAGTATGTATTTACCATTCTGACCAATTCACGATATTAACTGAATTATAGTTAACAGTTATGAAATTGGACTTTTCTGCCTTGTTCCTAAAACTCGTTCACATAAATCAGTGTCGACACGGGTGTTAGACGAGCAAAATCATGCCGGAACTGTCACTTTGCACGAAGTGGTGTTTTCTACGTTTTCTTTCCATATTTTTCAACTCCGAATCTGAACCTTTCACCAAATACAGTCTATTCACTCACACCTCTGTTTACCCATTGTAGGATAACTCCGGTGTCATCACCTCAACACTCCAACTCAACGACTCGTGGATTTCTAGTAAGCTTGCAAAACCGTGAATATACTCGACCCCGTTTTACTTTTAACACTTTGGGTGCAATACATGTACTTTATCAAAATCACACCAACATGCTTAGGCTTAAATTACAAAACAATCCTTTATACATGCTCATATTGCTAAACTAGATCCATACATGCTTATACTTGCTATGCTTATACTTTGTCATTAACTTTGATCAAGCCTCCCTTAACATGTATAGTGCTATAGGAGTAATGCACCGCCTGTATTCGTGAGGTCATGTTAAGTAAACAAAACGGTGTAGTCATTGCTATGATTAGATTATGCTAGCGGTAAACGTTGGGTTGACACGTATAATTGCATGATAGTTTGCCATGTTAGTTTCAAGTTAACATTTATGCATGAGGATTTGTTAAACGTTTACATTATGCTATTAGTCAAACTTGTATACTCGCCAATGCCTTGTGTGTTGAACTATACTTTAACATGTATTGCAGGTTGATGATGAAGACGATCCATGGAATCTAGTAGGATGGACATAGAAACTCATCTTAATTTAGATTTATGTAGGATCGTTTTTCTTGATTACGATGTTGTATTTTTGATGTACTTGTACTTGAATTCGATGTTGTATTTTGTTTTCGAAAGCCTTGTACTTGAAATGTTTGAAATGAAATGGTAATTAATGGTTTAATTACTTGTCACAAGTTTAGCGTTATGAAGTATCGAGCAATCTATTTACGTCCGCCCCGATGATTCCGCCATGGGTTGGGGTGTGACAATCCTAATGTCAGTTGTCAAAGGTGTTCAACAACCTCGTCCGAATGGTGGGAGATTGAAGTACGTTGGGGCGCAATGGAGGATCTCGCTGCTATGTTCAAAAGAGTGACCACGGAACTTGAAGAAGTGTGTATCTAAATCGCATGTGGTTGTAATAGCCACGAAAATTAAGAGGGATGGACCTACAATTCCACTCATTGTTGCCCAAAAAAAGACAATGGTAAGATGATGGTGGTTGTCGTAGGCACAACCAACCCTTTGTCAACTGGTGATTTGCCATTGATGATGAAGACTTTTGTATTGGTGGTATGAATGATGGGTTGAGGTAAGGGAGTACATAGAAGGACGGAATACTTCAGTCTAAATGTTACAGGGTTGCAACTTCCAATGGAGCCCAACCCAAAGCCTTATCATATTGACTGAAGCAAGGAATAAACTATCAAAGTGACTGAAATTTGTAGGGTACTCATTTGTATTGGAAAAACCTATAATCAAGAAGTCATATGTGGTGTGGTTGATATCGATGCTTTTTATATCTTGCTCAACAGATATAACAGGAAATTGGTGCAACACATCAATGGAAGCATAACATGTATATCTTCACATAGGAAGGGAAATGAATAGGTTTTTTTGTCTATAGAAACTAGGGATGAGATTTTTTTACCGAAATATCGGTACCATACCGGTACCGTACCGATCATAAACAGTACCGGTAATGATGTTAGATTTTTTGAATTTTGGTATCTGTAAATAATGGTATCGGCAACGTATTTTTCGATAAAAACCGATATTAGTACCGAATTTTACTAAGGAATTTCAAAGGTTATTTCTACCACTATTTAATTAATTTATCCTTCAATTTATAAATTTTATATAATGGTAGATGGGTTAACTTAGGTGATTTATCTTTTTCTTATAAACCAGTTGAATATTTGTTTGCAATCAGTTTAGTTGTTTATTGTTTTTGTAAACTAAATATATATGTGTTTGAATAGTTTGTGAAATGAACAATAAGCGGATACTGGAAAGTAGTTGCATAATTGAGTCGATTGATTAAACAAATTATGTATATGTGCCAGATTATGTTGTACTCATTAATTATTAATTTTTCATTATACTGTACTTTCTATTTAGATCTGAATTCCAAACCTGTGACATCCCGGTTTTTCAGGTATCTTAAACGCGCTACTTCACGGGTATTCATTCCTACGCTAATTTGATTCGGAGAATTTAAATTACACGCTCGCAATAACTACGCTAACTTTGTGAACTCATCGAGTGAATTACGTGCTATGTATTATTAGACGTTTATAAGTTTTGTGAATTATTATATCATGTTTTGATTTCGCGATTATTAGTTTATAAAAAATATATATATATTAAATAAATAGCCGAACCGAACCGAGCCACGAAACGTGTCGACCTCACTTCCTTGCGGCCCAAGGAACTAACTTAAATTGAGGCCCAAGTAATTGAACGACCCAAAGCATATCCATATAGTTATGTAATTGCATGATTCGCTCAAAACTCAAACCCTACACTTCATATCGCCTGCCCTCTTCTTCCCTCCTCTCTTCCTGCCGACGCAAGCAAGAGCTCCAAGAGGACTCTTCCATGACTTTGGTTCAAGTTTAATCGGCTCATACCCTCTCTAACTCTCGGTAATACGTTAACCACAGTCTTGTTTTCCCAAATTCTTGATTTAAATTGTTCGTATATATGGCTGTGAGGTTCTTTTGTGATACTATTACTTGTTGATTTGATAAATATGTGGTGATATGGGTGTGTTGTGGGTGTGAATGGATGCATGGGAAGTTAACTGGCAGTAAGTTTAACACGATTATATGCATATGTAGGTTGTCTGCAAGTATGTAGGGACTTGAAAGTTCTAAGTTATGTGTGTTGTGGGTGAAACATTAGGCAAGAATATTACAAAAAAAAAAAAAAATGAATCCGTATGTCGTTATATGAACGAAGCCGAGAGTATATGTGTAGGTGTAGTATGTGAACTGTATATGTGGAATAACACATGAACATTATATCTGTAAACTAGATGAGCCGAGTATATGTCACGTAGATGAACCGTATGTGCGGTTTGTGCGCGTGAAAACCGTTATATGCGAACCGAGTATATTGTTATATACAAGTCGAGTATGAACGATTTCATTGAGACCGGAAGTATGTGTGCTTGTTCGATGAACCGTATGCACGCGTGAATACGTATGGGTTGTATGTACAGTCGTGTGTAAAGGAATAAAATTTGTGTATATGTGTGGATGCATGGACGTAGAGATAAGCATACATATATGTGGATGTGTAGTCATATATGTGTAGATCTGTGTGTATGATCGTGGATATGTACATATATATATTAAGATATGAAATTGATGCCAAGCACTCGTACTGCTATATGTGGGTTAAAGCATGATGCTGTGACTATATTGATTATAAAAAAAATAAAAAAATAAAAGTTGTCGAGGTGTTTCATGAAATAGGTCCATATGTTTTTTTTATTTTATTAAATTTAATGTATGAATTAGAATGCATGTATATCAAGCAGGATGTCTTGTGTTGTTGTAGAATAGGTTGTGAACATGGGTATGAAACCATATGATAGAAGCGCTATGTGATTTCTTGTTCACGTGCTAGTTGTTAGATACGTGGAGGACTTTCATAATTTACTTGAACCAACACTAATAAACCATGGTAACTATAATAGGGCGTGGTTGATCGTCCTAGAGTTCATACACAATTTAAATCTTACCGAGCAATTCAAAGGTGAGTTCACGGCCCCTAATTTTATCCGGTTTTAAACTACAGGGGGAGAAACATGTATACACTCTACAACTCTATCTCTTTACGTTATACGAAATTAACGTCACTTAACTATTCGGTAACTAAGTTAATATTAATGTACGTTATGGTCACTAAGCAGCTATATCACACAAGTCCTCGACAATCTCTCGGATCGTTAGTATTGGGTTTAAATAGCGGGGAAATTATAAGTAGTACTACTGGGCCCGACAAGCCCCATCCGAGCTAGTCGCGCTAGCCGACCGGGTATGGTCAACGGGTGAATAATTTGGCCTAACTTCGCCATGGTCAGTGATAGGCCTGGCAACACGGAGGCACAACAGTCAGCTTCGATCGCGAACACTTACGTGACATAACTTTAGGCTAGCTACCTATATATATTAACATTGAACTTAATTACGAATCAACAGTATTATCCCGGGTTAGGGATAATGGAACCAACAACGTTATTATTCCAGGTTAGGAATAATGGGACATCATTATTATTCCGGTTAAGGAATAATGGAACTATCAGTATTATTCCGGGTAAGGAATAATGGGACTATCAGTATTATTCCGGGTTGGGAATAATGGAACTAAATCGTTATCCCGGGTTAGGGATAACGGGGGAAACAAACTTATAACCGAACAAACGAATTTATGAAAACCAGTGAACTCACTCTTCTTTAATGTTGACACTTGTTTCTTTACATGTTTCTCAGGACGCTAGGAGCTCTAGGTGCACTCACTTGCATTGATCAAGACATCTTTTATCGAGTCTCATTTACAAACATTGTTTTGGGTTTTTCTTTAGTTTTGGCGTTTATGTTGGCGCCCGTTCCTTTACTTTACTTTATGCTTCTGCTCAACTTTAAAAATTAATGCTTCCGATAAACATTGGTAACTAACTAAGACAATATAAAATCTACGATGAATGGTTAAACAAATGATTTTTGGAAAACGTATTATCAAATCATATAGAGTCGTTCGACGTACTAGTGTTTCAGATTCTGGTTTGTTCACACGCCTCGCGGTAAAACTCCGCAAGTGGAAATTGAGGGTGTGACAAAACCAATATCCCATCTCCACAGTTTTTCTTCTAAGTTGTTTAGGGCATCTTTATCATTGGTAAAAAATATGGCCCAAGAGTACTCATTCCTAGCATCTTCTAGTATGATAATTTAAACTTATTTGTTATACAATGGTTCGTATCCATCAGTTATGGAGATTATGTAAAACAATGGAAAACACAAAAACGGTACCAATGCGGTAAAGTACCGAAAAACTAGTACTGGTACAAATGCATAAGTGTAATGGTCATGTGACTTATCTTGCGATTATGGGAGGTCACAAGGTGCTATATAGGTAATAAATGATTCATAGGCCTGTAAACGAACCGAACGAACATGAACAAATACATGTTCGTGTTCATTCATTTAACTTTTAATCGGGCACGAACGTATAATCGAACACATTTTTTTGTTTGTGTTCGTTCTTTAAGAAAATGAGCATGTTCATGTTTGTTCGTTTAAAACCTAAACGAACTGTTCATGAACGTAAACGAACATGAACAAACAAACAAACTTAAACGAACATAACTTAGCAAACAATAAGCAATACAAATGACATAATTGACTAAACATATCCGAACATAAAATAATTAAATTAGTTAATTACAATAAATTTCATTGCAAAACCCATTTTTATTACTAAAAATCCCAGCTACCAATAATTTATATTTATATAAGTAGTTAGAAAGTTCGTTTATGTTTAATATTCATATAAATATAACTGCTTATATGTTTAAACTGAAACGAACATAAACAAATTTAAATAAACGAACGTTCACAAACATAAATGAATGAACAAAACACGTGTTCATATTGGTTCGTTTAATTAAATGTAAAAAAGGCGTGTTCATGTTCGTTCGCTTATTAAATAAACGAACTTCTCACCGAACAAATTCACGAACAATTTATAAATGTTCGGTTCATTTACAAGACTAGAGATTCCATAAGAATACTTAATGGTTTATGGAAGATACACGTGAATGATGTGAAATCTGGAATGTTAACAAGTGTATGATGTTTAATAAATGTCTTATGTGACACTCTTCTATATTGAGTTAAGATCCGGTACAGACTTCAAATTATCTAAAATCAGTGAGAACAGATCTTGAACGTTGGTTAATCAAACCATGGGCGAAAATTAATTACAACTCTTCATTATTCCACTTAAATGAAATTTTTGGCTATTTTATTCCCGTTAAATATATAAAAGGCGATTGAAGAAGAATAGAAGGAAAATGCGACCGGTGAAAACAATGAATATGAATCACAATTGATTTTGGAATAATTAAGAGGAAATCGTATGAAATTTTGAATGATCAAGGAATATTCTATATCAGTAAAATTTAAAATGACATAAAAATAGGGATTTTTATAGATTTTGTATGTTGCTAAAGATGAATATACTCTTACTGAGAGTTATTATGTTACTTCATGTGTCACTAATTTATTAATTCTTTTTGTTTATACATTCAATATGGTTTGTATATGATTCTGCTTTCTCCTATTAGTGGTGAGCTGGAAAACCAAAATAATCGAACTGTAACCGACAAAACAGAACCGAAACAAAAAACCGACGGTTTGTTTTTTGGATTTCTAATAATAACCGAAAATTTCGGTTCGGTTTTCGGATAATCATTTTCAGTAACTGAAAAAAACCGAATCGAACCGATAGTTATAATCCATATATTTTTATGAATAATTTGTTTAATTGTTTAACCCAATGCTAATCGAATTTATTGATTTTATTATTGATTGTTAGCGTTTATAATAAAAACATTACATATTTATTTATAATTGAAATGATTTATTTATTACCTACAAGAATAACAAAACTTAATCTAAGAATTAAACGATCTTCAAATTATTATAAAATAAAATGTCTTAATAAAAAACTTTGAAGAAATATAAAAATAGATTAGATTGTTAGATTTATGTAATCATTATTAATTAAAGAGATTAACTATAATAACTTCAATGTAAATATATAAGAAAGATTCTTATATTTAATATTATACTTTTTATTATTTGAATCTTCCATCATTTTGTTCTAAAAACCGAAAAACCAAACTGAACCGACGTAAAACCGAAACCCAAAAAAACCGATACTGAACAGTTTTGAAAAACCAAAAACCGATATTTCAGATTTGATTTTGATTTTACCCAAAAACCAAACCAAACCGTACCCACCCCTACCTCCAATGTTCTTTTAATATGTTTTTGAATTATCGTGCACCGGTGAAAACTGAGTTATAGCATGCAATTTATGGTGAATTGTTGTTGGATCACTAAAGATATTTTTGGGCGATTTGACAAAGAAGTGTAGAGTTTCCTAGTTTGAAGTTTTTATTAAAAAGATGTTTGAAAATATTTTTACTGGCACATTGGTGTTACCACAACCATAAATAATATTTATCAAAAGTAAAAGCCATGTATTTAAATCATTCTTATTCCAAAATAACCGTAAAATTATAACACTACAACGATTATTTTCGTGATAATTTTTAATAACATATATTGGATTTAAATAATCATAGCTTTCACCAATTGGCCGATAACACTATTAACTCTCAATTTGTACAACAGCACTCCCAACTTTCAACGTATTGGCTGATAACACTCCCTAACTAACTGCACCCTAACCCAGTTAGTTTTTTGCTGATGTGACGATGACGTGGCATTTGATGGGGCAGATACCATGGCATTTTTGATGACGTGGCAGCTGATGTGGCATTTTTGATGACGTGACAGCTGACATCAGCTAACTGTGTTAGGGTTCTGTTAGTTAAGGAGTGTTATCGGTCAATAAGTTGAAAGTTGGGAGTGCTTCTGTACAAATCAAAAGTTGAGAGTGTTATCCACCAATTAATGAAAGTTGTGGTTATTTAAATCGAATATCCCTTAATAAAAAGTAAAACTATGATAACCATATTATTATCCTGAGTAAATGTCAAGATATTTATTTCATAATATCCTCACCAATGTTTCAAAAACCGGTTTTTAAATCGTGCTTGGTTTGGTTTAGAAATAGTTTAAATGGTTAAATTGGGTTGTACCGGATGATTCAATCCAGTTGACTAATTAACCCTATTAATCCATAAAATACAATTTCAACTCGAAAAATATTTCAAAACTGTTGTAAAACAACGGCCTAATAGCAACCAATATATGATATATGTAGACAAGAATTATAGAGATTATATAGAGAGAAAAATAAAAAGAAGAATTGAAGAACTCATTGTTATTGATATGAAGTATGAACTACATATATCTCTATTTATAGGCTTACAAAGATGGGAGTTAAGTACTTAGAGAGTCACCACATTATGAAAACATATGAGTTAAGTACTTGGAGAGTCACCACATTATGAAGACATGTGGATAGTCACACATTAAGATAATAATAATTCATAATGCTTCCCCTTGACTATCCACGTGACAAAATAATATGTTATTCTTATAATATGTTTGATGATGCTGCCTCGTTAAAAACCTTGCCAGGAAAACCCAGTGGGATAAAACCATAGCTAAGGGAAAAAGAGTGCAGCGCGTATTATTCTCCCCCTGATGATTTAAGCTCATTGAGTCGACGCATCCCGATCCCATGAACCAGTTTCTTGAATGTAGATGTCGGAAGTGATTTAGTAAACAAGTCTGCCAAATTATCGCTAGAACGAATTTGTTGGACAATAATATCTCCATTCTTTTGCAAATCATGTGTGAAAAAGAACTTTGGTAAAATGTGCTTCGTTCTGTCTCCTTTGATGTATCCTTCCTTAAGTTAAGCAATGCATGCTATTGTCTTCATGTAAAATTGTTGGTCCCTCGTCTCTCATAGAAATGCCACAAGACCTACAAATGTGTTGTATTACATTCCTTAACCAAACACATTCTCGGCTGGCTTCATGAATCGCCAATATTTCTGCATGATTAGATAATGTGGCTGTGGTTGTTTGCTTTACAGAACGTCATGAAATAACAGTACCTCCAATTGTGAATAAATATCCTGTTTGAGATTTTCCAGTGTGAGGATCAGACAAATACCCTGCATAAGCAAAACCAACCAAACTTGTTGTCGATTGATTAGTAAAATACAAACCCATATCGTTTGTACCTTGAAGGTATCGAAATATTTGTTTTACCCCTCCGCCTCTTTGTTGGGCATGAACTATATCTTGCCAATAAATTTACAGAAAATGATATATCTGGTCGTGTATGACTAGCAAAAAACATTAGTGCACCAATTGCACTTAAATATTGTACTTCTGGACCAAGAATTTCCTCTCCATCATTCGAGGTCGGAATGGGTCTTTCTCGACATCAAGAGATCTTACAACCATTGGAGTACGCAATTGATGTGATTTTTCCATATAGAACCTTTTGAGTAACTTTTGTATGTAGTTTTGTTGATGCACAAGGATTCCACCCTTAAGATGTTCGATTTGTAACCCGAGACAAAATTTTGTTTTGCCAAGGTCTTTCATTTCAAGTTTTTTTTTCAAATATTCAATCCCTTTTGGAGCTCCCTTGGAGTTCCAATTATATTCAGGTCATCAACGTATACAAGCAATTATAACGTATTCAGATTCTGACCTTTTTATAAAGATACATGGGCATATTGAATCATTTTTATAACCTTCTTTCAACAAATACTCACTAAGACTATATACCACATACGCCCAGATTGTTTTAGCCCATATAATGATTTGTTTAATTTAATTGAAAGATGTTCTCGAGAACTAGATGTACATAGTTTGGCAATTTGAATCCTTCAGGGAGTTTCATGTAAATATCAGTATCAAGTGAGCCATAGGGTAGGCTGTCACAACATCCATTAGACACAAGTGAATCCCTTCTTGTATTACCAGACTAACAAGATAACGAAAAGTTGTCGCATCCATCACCGGAGAATATGTATCCTCATAATCAATCCCAGGTCTTTGCGAAAATCCTTGTGCTACTAAACTTGCCTTATATCGTACGATTTCATTTTTCTCATTTCATTTTTGCACAAAGACCCACTTATATCCGATAGGCTTTACACCTTCAGGTATAGGGACTACTGGTCCAAAAACTTCTCGTTTATTGAGGGAATCTAATTCTGCCTTAATTGCGTCTTTCCACTTTGGCTAATCATTTCTTTTTTTACATTCCACAATAGATTTTGGTTCTTATCATCATTATTTCCATTACTTCTAGGCTACGTTATATGAAAAATTGTCATCAACGTCAATTTCATTTCGTTCCATACCTTTCTAGACATGATATAATTTATTGAGATCTCTTCGTTTTCAGGTCCCTGAGGTTTTTCTGGAACCATCATGTCTAGTGTCTCTTCAGAAGACTCTTTTCTTGACATTATTATTACCTCGAATTGACCATCTCCATTATTTCTCCTTTTTTCTTTCGAGGATTTTTGTCTTTGAACCGATTGTCTACCACGTTTGAGGCGTGCATTAGAACATTTCCAACATGTGGTTGTCCTTCTGGGACACTTATTTTTACTGGAGCATTAGCAGCTGGTATGTGTGACTTAGTCACCCTCTTTGGGTCAGTGAATGCGTCTGGTAATTGTTTTGGTAATCTTTGTAAATGTATTATCCTTTGAACTTCTAGTTCACACTGTTTAGTTCGAGGATCAAGATGAGATAATGATAATTCATTCCAACTTATATTACTATTTTTCAGCTGCTTTTCATCTCCCCCTAATGTTGGGAATGTTGTTTCAACAAAATGACAATCACCAAATCGAGCCGTAAATAAATCACCTGTTGATGGCTCTAAATACTTAATGATCGATAGTGATCCATACCCAACATATATTCCTAATCTCCTTTGAGGTCCCATCTTTGTGCGTTGTAGTGGAGCGATAGGAACATATACGGCACAACCGAAAATCCTTAGATGGGAAATATTTGGTTTCTGACCAAAAACCAAATTTAATAGGGAGGAAGTGTGGTAACTCGTTGGCCTGATGCGAATTAGTGTTGCTGCATGTAAAATTGCATGCCCCCAAGCAGATGTTGGTAGTTTTATTTTCATAATCATTGGTCTTGCAATCATTTGAAGTCGCTTGATAAGCGATTCAGCAAGTCCATTTTGTGTATGTACATGAGGTACAGGATGCTCTACACTTATGCCAATAGACATGTAGTAATCATTGAAGGTTTGGGATGTAAATTCACCAGCATTGTCCAACCGAATTTTCTTTATGGGATAATCTGGAAAATGTGCTCTTAGCCTTATTAATTGAGCAAGTAGTCGTGCAAATGCCATATTGCGACTTGATAGTAAACTCACATGTGACCATCTAGTTGATGCATCAATTAGGACCATAAAGTATTAAATGGTCCACTAGGAGGGTGTATAGGTCCACATATATCCCCATGTATTCTTTCTAAAAAACTCAAGGATTCTGTCCATACCTTAACTGGTGATGGGCGAGTGATTAACTTCCCTTGTGAGCTTGCAACACATGTAATATCCTTAGATTGAAGAATCTTTTGGTTTTTCAAAGAATGACCACATGAATTTTCTATAATTTTTCGCATCATTATTGATCCGGGATGGCCTAACCAGTCATGCCAAATTATAAAATTTTCTCGATCCATAAACTTATGGTTTATGATTGCATTCGATTCAACTACACAAATTTTAGTAGAATACAAACCAGAGGAAAATGCGGGTAACTTCTCTAATATATGTTTTTTTACCCGAAATCATACTTGTGATTTGAAGGTACTCATCATGTCCCTCACTTGTAGTCTCAATATGATATCCATTTAGACGGATATCTTTAAAGCTTATTAGATTTCTTTGAGATAGTGGGGAAAATAATGCATTGTTAATTTTGAGCAAAGTTCCACTTTGTAGAACTACATAAGCTTCTCCAAAGCCTTCTATTAATTTTGTTTTACCTGATATAGTACCAACGCTTGCTTCTTTCATTATTAAACTAGAGAAATAATTTTTTTCTTTAGAATCGTATGCGTAGTAGCACTGTCTATTAGACATACATCTTCATCACTAATAGGACGTTTAGTTGAACACTCCATATGCTTCAAAACAGAACAAAATTTCATAAATATGGTTCAAACATAACAAATCCCATAAAATGTCTCGATAAAACATTAAGGAAATAACATAATTTTAAATATAATCATTCACACGTAAGGAAAATTGCAAGCATCCAACTGGTTGGTATCAGCCATGATATCACCAGAATCCAATTTTTCTTGCTCGATAAGGAAATCAGCATAATCTGTCACACCCCGACCAGCAGCGGAAAAGGTGACCGGGGCATGATTGGGTTATCATCAAAGCTCATGACATTTATTATACGCTTCATATTCATTAATACAATTTAATAGGAAATTTACAACCATAATTACATCATAACCTAACATCAATCTAAGCTTCTTTGTTTTCTTCTAAGGCATTTCCTATGTTTTCCTTGCTTCATCCTGTTCACCTGTATCATGTGTAAAAAGGGTTTTTGGATCAACAAAAAGTTGGCGAGTGAATCCTATGGAAAACATTTGAACAAGTTTATTTAATTGATTATGAAATAAAGTGCACAACCACACATGAGTAAAAATAGATGTAAACTTATTCATAAATCAATTTAATATTAAACAATACACACATGAACAATAATGGATCGTTTAGAGGCACGCGTTGCTCAACTCGTCTCTCACGAGGAACTGATGGGCCTAATGAATGAATTGCATAACCATGATAATATGAAAGACATAACTACCAACAATATAAACTCAATAATACACACATGAACCATAATGGATTGGTTTTGAGGCACGCGTTGCTCAACTCGTCTCCCACGAGGAACTGATGGGCTTAATGAATGAATTTCATATAAGTTGACAAAATGAAATACATAATCACAACAATATAAACAATCTAAGTTTAGATCACGATATGGTATGGCACAAGTTTAAATAAACGAGTTAATTATTTTGTGACACATGACACACCCCAAAACGTGTAATTAAAAGGGGGAGTTGTAAGATTCACTCACAGTGGGTGCGTTCGGTTGATGATGTTGAATGCACGCGAAGTGGTTTTAACCACGAGTGAAATTAACCTAGATAAATAGCATTATGGTTCGGTAAGTAAACGGATTTTATTAATCCATTTTAGTAGGATTGTTGGGTGTATTTTTGTGAGTTTAAGGCTATTTTCTAACCTTAAAAATGTTATTTTAAGTATTTTTAATTGATTTTTAATTAAAATAAATAAATAAAAATAATAAAAAATTGACTTTTTTGACCGTTGACCGTTGGCCATTGACCTTGACTGTTTGACCGGTTCGTATGCGAGTAAGTGTGCGCTGAGTGAGGCTCGAACCCGAGACCTCCCGTACGCGTGCACGCAGCTCTACCAACTGAGCTACGTGTCTAACCCGAAATATTTCTGTTTTTAATTATATTTATATATTAATTAGATTAATCCGAAAATCAGCTTATTTCTAAAAAGATTTTAATCAGTGACTCGGTGCGCTCCACAGGTCTCGAACCCGGGACCTGTGGGTTGAGTTAACACACAGTCCACCGCTGGACTGTGTGTTTAACTTGTTATATAAACCGATTTTTATTATACTTATATACAAACTAAACATTTCCATTTCTGTCTTATTTTAAAAAGTTAGATAATTGTCCGAATCGGTGCAGTAGACCGGACTCGAACTCGTGACGTGTGTTTAAACGTTCACACAGTCCACCATTGGACTGTGTGTCTAACTTAGTTATTATTCCGGTTATTAATAAACTTAACATGTAACAGCGGTGACTCCGGTTCGGTTAACAAAAAAAAGGCATTTTTATTAAGGCAGCATGCGTGGGACAAGATTCGAACTCGAGACGTTTACATGTTTATTGTGCACCAGTCCACCGCTGGACTGTGTGTCTAACCCGAGTTATAACTTTATTTAAATTAAACTTATAGACAACGGACACTTCGTCTTCTTCGTTAGATTTTAACCAGAATCGGAAGTCCGACTGGTTCGATGTTTTAATCGTGTTCGTTAGCGTGTTTCAGTTAATTACAGGTGAGATATAAATAAAAAGAAAGAGAAATTAGGCGTAAGGTATACCGACTGGACTTCTCTGTTTCTCCGGCAGAACTCCGGTGACAGCAAAAGATTCCGGCGTCGTGTGTCTTGCGACAGAGAGTCTTCAGAAAGCTTGAAAAGGATGTGGGTGACTTCGGTATAAGCTCAGGGGGTTCAGTAAGGCTCAGAAGTGAAGGGTTCGGTTTTCCGGCGCTGTGCAGAAGTTTTCCGGCGAATGGAATTACGTCAGGTAAAGGTGCGGTTTTGAGCGAAAAAGCTTGCAGAGGTTTGAGGGGTATTTATAGGGCATGTCGTTGATGAATTTGGTCCGATTTCCGACTTGATTCGTCGGTTAAAAACTCTCCGGCGGTTATAGCTTGTGTCGCGAGTTCAGGCGTCGGTTATAACCGATGTCCTAGTAAATGTTTACGTTATAACTGAAGATATCGTAATTTCTTGGCGAGTTAGTCGGGATTTCCGACGACTGAAATTTGGGCGCCGGTTTTTGAATTTGGGATTCATGATATGAATTAATTGATTCTAATAATCAACAAAGAACACTAGTGGCGCAGTGGTTGAGTGTGTGTGCGGTAAGACTTTGCTGGACCAGTTGACTGACCCGGGTTCGAAACCCGGCAGAACCATTTTATTTTTATTTCGTTATTTTTAATAATTTTTCAAAAACAAATTATATATTCCAATATAATAATTAATTATGTATCGTTTAAAATTAATTTGGGTATTAAATACGCCACGAAATTTTAAACTGATTGTTCGGTTAATAAACGGAGCGGGTTTGGTAAAAATCCATTTTTTTTACGGATGTTACATAATCCAGATTAATTGCATTAGTAAGGTCATTTTCACCACTTGGGACATCGACATTTCCATATTCATATGTGAAATTTGTCTCTATTTCTTTTCCTTTTTCTTTTATAGGTTGTTTGTAAAGCTCTACCAAGTGTCTCGCTGTACGACATGTACCAGCCTAGTGTTTGTTACTTCCACATCAATAACATGCATTCGATGGGGTTCCTTTTTTCTTTTTCCATCGTTGGATTTCTTTTATAATCATGCAACTTCTGGTGGGTTCCTTTGTTTTTAAATTGAACACCATGATAATTCCCCCGACCATATCCACGTCCACGTCCACGACCATGACCACGACCATGACCATGACCATGCCCACGTTGATAGCCATGACCACGTCCGTGACTTCCACTTTGGTCATTATATGTTGTCACATTCACTTCAGGGAATGGAGTTGTACCAACCGGACGAGTTTCATGGTTTTTTGTTAGTTGCTCATTATTTTGCTCAGCCACAAGCAAACATGTTATTAAGTCATTGTATTTGGTGAAGCCCCTTTCACGATATTGTTGTTGCAAGACAATGTTTGAGGCGTGAAAGGTGGAGAATGTTTTTTCCACCATCTCCTTATCAGTAATATTTTCACCACATAGAATCAATTGTGAGGTGATTCTAAACATTGCCGAGTTATACTCACTTATAGACTTAAAGTCTTGCAACCTTAAATTGAGCCATTCATAACGAGCTCTTAGTAATATTACTGTTTTTTGATGGTCATACCTTTCTTTCAAATTGGTCCATAGGACGAGTGGATCTTTGATAGTAAAATATTCATTTTTCAAGGACTCATGAATATGGTGGCGTAAGAAAATCATTGCCTTTGCTTTATCTTGGGTATTTGTTTTATTTTCTGCTTTAATTGTTTCCCTAAGGTTATTGGCATTTAGATGGATTTCAGCATCCAAAGCCCATTATAAATAATTTTTTTCAGTGATGTCCAAAGCCATAAACTCAAGCTTTGCAAGATTCGACATAGCTAACTATATTAAAGAAATATGCATGAATTAATGGATGCTATTATAATCAAATAAAATTTAGTAACCATTATTGACTATAAAATAAAACAAGACTAACAAAAAATAATAATAATAATATATTAAGTCATTACCAATTAAAGTTTGTTTACATATATTTGTATATATCCATGCATATAAAGATATTAGGTTAGTTAATAGATGGAAGAGACCAATAATTTGAAATACATATACCTTTTACTTCGTCAAAATTCCCCTTCTTAATTATTATTATGCTAAACAATGATATACTAATGTCGCATTGTGATAACATAATAAACTACATAGTTTTATTTATTTAATTATTTTTGTATGTTTTAAAAACTTAAATAAATCCAAACAAATAAATATGTTAATTACATGACTTAATATAATTAGTTCTATAAGCTTCACAAAACTCATCAAGTTATAAACAATCATTTATCATATCTTAATTTTATCTCATCATAATTGGCATAAAAAGGAATTTTAACAAAGATAATCAAGGAAAATATAATAAAGGAAATATGTGTTTTTAACTATATCTTTCTATGAAAAACTCTTAGGATTCATTAAAAACAAAACTTTTAATTGTGAAAGATGGAATAAAGTTTCATGGCTTAACATAAAAGAAAATAGAAAACTATTTTCACCCCTTATTGTTTAGATTAAACAAAAATATATAACCAATAATATCATAATGGTCATTTGAGCAAAACATTGTGTGAACTGCAATATTCGTTTAAGAGAATGAAGAACAATGAAAGTTAATATACCTTGTAATAATACGATCTAACTCCAAAAGCAAGTCATGCTGATAACGTGTTGTAAAACAACGACCTAATAGCAACCAATATATGATTATGTAGACAAGAATTATAGAGATTATATAGAGAGAAAAATAAAAAGAAGAATTGAAGAACTCATTCTTATTGATAATGAAGTATGAACTACATATGCCTCTATTTATAGGCTTACAAAGATGGGAGTTAAGTACTTAAAGAGTCACCACATTATGAAGACATATGAGTTAAGTACTTGGAGAGTCACCATATTATGAAGACATGTGGATAGTCACACATTAAGATAATAATAAATCATAATAAAAACTAAATTATTCCATAATAAAAATACTCTAAAAGTTAATCCATAATAAAAAAAACAATTCAAAAATTCATATTGTTATCTTTTTGGGCGCTAGATTTACTAAGAAGGTTAGTCATCATCTTTTGGGCACATAACTATTGTTATCTTTTTGTGCGCTAGGTTTACCAAGAAGGTTAGTCGTACCTTTTTGGGCGCATAAAAGATTAAGGTCCTTATTTTAACCTTTGGCTCGGTACCAATATAACGGCATAACCTAATTACAACCCTTTTTTCCATTCCCTCAATTACCGGTATAATTTGTGTAAGTCAAGGTTTCGGCATCCGGTTTAAACCGGATTTTAAAACCTTGATCCTCACACAATCCCACGAGGTAGTGCACCATGAAGAGCACAAACGGTTCCGCTTCCTCGCTTCTATAAAATCCATACACTCATGTCATCAACAGACCACCTACTTTCTCTCTCTTAAAATTTTAAATAACTTTCAGAAATGGCAATCGATGCTACAAACGGAGCAGCTCCGGCAGCACATCCAGTGACGTTCACAGCACTAAAACCGCAGGTGTTTGTGGAAGCCTCAAAGGTGAACGACGCCGTTGCATTCTACAAGGCGGCGTTCGGAGCTGAGGAGGTGAATCGCGTAGTAATCCGAAGAGGAAAGCCGATCAGGAGCTTCCGCTGCTTCTCTCCGCTGAGATCAAGCTCGGTTCGTCAACGATTCTGATTTCTGATCTCTCTGATGACTCCACAGTTCTGTAAGCGTTTTTTTCTCGTTTTTATGATGATTTACTCGTGTTATATGCCTGATATATTGTTCGTTTACTTAGATCTGTGTAAAATAGCTGTTAGTTTGTAGTTTTTAGCGGTTTTGTTACGTTTTTGCTGCTTGAACATGATGATTTGCTTGTGTTATTGCTTCTTAAGGTCACACTGCCTATGCTCTTCTTTTTAATGCAATTTTTCTGCTCTAATTTACGTTTCTCATGCTAGTTTTCTGTCGTTTTTCTTCCTGTTTGTTGATCTACGCTACATTTTGGTTCAAGTAATATAATAACTGTCTTGTTGGCGATTTATTGTTTGGATCTGTATATAGTGGTTTTGCTACGTTTTTGTTACGCTTTTGCTACCTCAACGTGATGATTTACTGCGTTATTTTGTTTTACAGTATGTCACTGCATAAGTGCATATGTTCTTCATCATTTTCTACGATTTTCTACACAAATTAACGTTTATCATGCTAATTTTTAGTCATTTCTTCTTGTGGTTCATAACCTGCACTACATTTGTTATATATTCAGGCTGTATAACAACTGTTTTGCTTCTAAGATCTGTATAAAACATCTTTTCGTTGTAGTTTCTAGCGTTTTTGCTGCCTCAACGTAACGATTCACTTGTGCAGTTTGTGCTATTGCTTCTCACTATATCACTGCATATGCACTTCATTTTTTGCCCTAATTTACGTTTATCATGCTTATTTTCAGTCATCTTTCCTCTATTTTCAAAACTTGCACTATATTTGCTGTTGTGGTTGTATAATAACTGTTTTATTTAACAATTTGTTTTTTTCATATGCTTATCATCCTTCGAAACTTTAAAAACCTTCAGATCTATGAAACATTAAGTATTAACAAATCGTCGTTCACGTCTCCAACACTTTCTTTGTTCATGAATATCGGTACGGTGATTCCTTCTGGTTTATGCTTTTTAGACGTTAGTTTTTGAAAATATTTAATTCGTTTTTTATATTATTAATAATTTATTAAGGCTTCGTATAGTACATTATCTAGTAGTATACGGGAGCGCGTTTAGGGTAGTGGCAGAGGAGGACATTAAAGCTGCTGTCGAAAAGGCTGTCAACGCTGGTGCTGTAGCAGAAAGTGAAGGGACTGAAGGTGACGGCGCGTGGGGAAGGTCAAGGATCCTTATGGGATTGTCTGGCTCATCTGTGCTCCTGCCAAAAAGTGTGCTGACGTGGAGGCTTAGAAGCCGTTGGATTATATAAGTGGTTTTAGCAGATGGAGGAAAGGCTTTTGGTAGGAAATCTGGTTATGTAATATTGGTGGTAGACGGTTTGGATTATGTGTGGTGCTAATTGCTATTTTGAACACTAATTGACCAGGACTTGCGTTTGATAGATTTGATGTTGCATTTTAAGTTTTAACCTTATCAAAATTGTTTTCTATCATACTTTAAAAATATGGTTTAACATAATTATTCAGTTGGATAATCAAATATAACTAAAGTAAATAATAACTACCTAAGTTCAACTCTGGTCATTCCAATAGCAACTGTTCATGGACATTACGGGGAAATCCTTTACGAATGGGATACATTAGTTACATTTATATATGCAAAATCATGATCCGGTGATAAAACGTAAGGTTCTCCAAAAGCGGAACATGTGTTAGAAGTGCGTTCGATTGATTCAATATCGGTGAATCTTGAAAAGAGGATTGAGGGTTGGAACAAATGTATAACAAGAATTAAACTTATTCTTCATATTTCTAGGTTATAAATTTTATGTTTACTAATGTAGTACGTGACTTTAAGATCGTGTATGTGTTTTACCTTATGCAATGCAGATTAATGCATAGGTGAATTCATGAGATACTTGACTCGTTGCCGTGTATTACATTTTCACTCATGTGTCATAAGTAAACATCTATTTGATGATAGTTCGCAATAGCATAAAAAAATTCTATATTTGTGCGACCGTGACAAGTATTGTGTAATTTCATCTCATATTTGTATTTGTAACGAGTCATTAGGTCATGTATCTCAAGATACATCAGAATACAAACATATTTATTCATCTCATATTTTTATTGGTAATGAGCATCAAGTCATGTATCACAAGATACTTCAGAATACAAACATTTTCAAGTGATACTCGAACATAAGTGTGTATCAGAAGAACTATATAATGACATAATAAATATCAGGCATGGAAGCGAGTAAAATACTGGGTGAGTAAAAAAGCACATACTAAGAGATCGTGGTTGGCAAGAGGTTGGTTAGAGAGGCCACTGAATCAATATTAGCATGAAAGCCATTTAGTCAGTTGGAGGTCTGTTTGGTTATAAGATTAATTGTTGCTCATGGTTAATTTATAATATTTGGATAAACCGTTCATGCGAGATGAGAGGTATAACTTTATGATCTACGACTCTTATACCACAAGCTACCGACTCACGCCCCCGTCACCTGGCATGGAGGGCTGCGTAGAGGGGTAGAGAATACCAAAGAACGGGCGCGATGTGGGGGAGGGGGTAGACGTGTACAAATCGTTTTTTTAAACCGGTTCCGGTTAAAAACCTGTTTCGTTTTTTTTGTTTTTAAAACAAAAACGGTTATTGAATAACCGGTTTCGGTTAATAACCGTTTTTTTTAATTACTAACCGGTTGTAACCGGTTATAAAAACATGTTTTATATAAAACCGGTTAATTTGATAAAAAAAAAACCAGTAAAAAAGGGACAAAAACCGGTTAAAAAACCGGTGGGCTGAAATTTTTTTTATTTTCTGGGTTTATTCTTTTTATGGTCGAAAATGAAGTATTGTAATATAAAAGTTAACTACGAAAATCTAAAAATTTAAATTATAATATGATTAACCTTGAAACAAATGATTGTAGTTACATAACGTTGAACCGTTTCAAATATTAATCCGCAAGAACGTCCACACTTATATATATATTTTTTTAGTGGGACTACAATAGAAATAATATATCTTGAGCTTCGTTTATTCTTCTTCGCTTGAACTCGAAGTTGAACTATTGCGAAGGAATTCATCCAATGCGGTTTCTTCGTCGGTCATTGGGGTTGTCAATTCGGCTTGGACCTCGTCCTCGTACACTTCGACTTCGTATTCCAATTCATCCTCGAGTGTGCGTATGTGTTGACATCTCTCCGCCGCGTTCAAGTAATCTTTCAAGCAAATCGACATCTCAACCGCCTTTTTTGTTAGTCAAGTCCTCCTTATCGAGATCACCCTATCACTAATAGAAAAAGCACTTTCCGAAGCTTACCGTGGAAGCTTGGACCGTTAGTAAATCTCGGGCCATTGTGGCTAAGATCGGAAATTGATCTTCCTTACTTTTCCACCAAGCCAACAAATCAAAATTTTTAAACTCCTGTGAAGTCATTGTTTGTAGAAAGTTCGACTCACCATACCGACCAAGTTCGCTACTAGTGGTGTTACCACGGTACATTTGACTCGACTCATCAAACAATTGGTTATAAACATACAAATCTTGGTCTTCCATACTAGAAGAACCTTCGCCGAAAGCGGCATTTCTCAACGACTCGTGAATGTGTGAAGTGGTTGCACCATATTTTGTTACATAAACGTCATACATTCTTGAAAGTTGATCGTTGAAATGAATTTTTGCGGCTTCACCAAAGTTAGGGTCTCGATCGGTGTTTAAATTCAACTCGTTTGCAATTTTTTCAATCAAAGACCCGGTACCAAAAACGTTAAAGCAAGGGTTTAAAGCGGCGGCACAAGTGAAAACCGCCGGTAGTTCGCTAAAATATTTTCTTAGTTTTTCCTTCATTGTTTCCGCCATATCACAATATGGCCTACCTCTAACCGACATCTCGTTTAATTTTAAACACATTTTAAACAAATTGTGAAGCACCAAAGAACTTGTAGGATAATAGATACCCGATAAAGTTTTTGTTGATGTTTTTAAAACTTGAAGCAATTGTGTAACCGTTTCAATAGAAGCCCAACCTGATGGGTGGTAAGGCGAAACCTTCCTACGACTAGACAAAGAGTTATGAAATTCTATTAAACTTTCTTTTTGCAAAATAGCCTTTTCAAACATGGTGCAAGTCGAGTTCCATCTATGAGCAACGTTCCAATTGGGTCCTAAGCATATTCGACCCCCTTCCTTACACATTTTTTTATATTTTGAATGTCTACGTCTGTTACTATATATATGACGTAACATTTTTTTGAAAGCTTCCTTTTGTGGTTCAATAACCTTTAAACCGTATTGAGTGGCCAAATTAATGATGTGTGCAATACATCGACTGTGGAAAAAAAATACCTTCACAAATCGGTTTGTATTTTAATTTTAAATGCATTACCGAAACCGTATTGTTTGAGGCGTTGTCAAAAGATATTGAAAAAATCTTGTTTTCCAATTTGTATGTTGCAATACATTTGTCGATTGCTTTATAAATAGCTTCACCGGTGTGAGGGTAATCAAATAATTTTTAAAAAATTGTGCGTTTCATCATTTGCCACGACGACGGTTCAATCCAATTGGCGGTGACACAAATATATGAGTCGGGTGAACCGTGCGGTACGGACCAAACATCGCTAGTCAAGTTAACACCGGTTTCTATTTTTTCAAAATAAGAAATTAATTCTTGTTTAGCATTTTGCACAATTTCAAACAATCTCTCCTAAGAGTAGCACGACTTACATGGGTGTATCGTGGTTGGAGAGTTATTTGAATCATCTTTGTGTAGCGTTGTTTGTCGAAAGTGTTGAACGACAAACTTTCTTGGATTACAAACTTCGCCATTTCCTCCCTAGCCATTTCGTAATTGTAGGCGAACAAAGAAGCGCTTTCACTTGCCATGGAGGTTTGACCACTAGCGGTTTGTTGTTTCAACGCCTTGCAAAACGGTTTTTTCGATGTGTTGTCTCAACGTGGTGTTTGCGGTTTCGGCGTAAAAACCATTACAATGGTGACAACGCGCTTTTTTTCTCCCGTTGGCCATCTCGCACAAATCGAAATGTGCCCAAACTTCGGGGTTGCGCTTTGTTGGAATAACACGAACCACCGTGTCCGTTGTAGATTCACCAATGTTGACTGAATCATGAGCACTAAAGCTTTCCATGCTTTTTCAAGAAATATCGAACAAGTTTTTGAGCGTTTTTAGAGTTTTTGGAGGTTTAGAGAGTTTGTGCTTGAACCCAAACACCCACAACCCTTATATACTAGTTGAAGATGATTTTTAGGCCAAAATAAGTCCAAAAAAACGGCTAGGAGGCTCCCAAATGGTCATATGACCGTTACTATAATATTACCGTTTTTTAACCGGTTTAACCGGTTTAAAAACCGGTTTTTTACACCGTTACCGGTTAACCGGTTTTTCACTGGTTTTTTGCAATAACCGGTTTTTAACCGGTTTTAAAATTAACCGGTTTTGTTTATAAAAGTCGTAACCGGTGTCTAACCGGTTACTACTCAAACCGGTTTCAAAAAAACGGTTTCGGTTTTTTTCCGATTTCGGTTGCGTAACCGGTTTTTTGAACACGTCTAGAAGGGGGGTTGTTTTGTGGTTGTGGTAATGGTTTGAAGGTGGAGAATGAGTGTGGGTTCCATGCCCAACCGTCATATGACCGTTCATTTATATAAACTAACTTAAATAAATTAAATTTAAGCAGCATATAAACATAAATACCTATCTCATTTTCCATTCGTCTCTATAACTAATTTTGACAACTTAAATTTAAGTAGCATATAAACACAAATACCTATCTCATTTTCCATTTTATCTCTATATTTCTTCCATCTCTCTCACATCATCTCTAATTCTCTCTCTCTCTCTATATATATATAGAGAGAGAGGGGTTTAGGATCATTTGTGAATAACATCTTCATAGTGAACTGTGTGAACTCATCTTAGCCATTGATTTACTTTTTATGTGTCAAGGTTAAGATCGTATTTTTTCATATATCTTCATTTAAATCTTTTCTTTTTAATCATTTATTCAATTACAAAATCCTTACATTTAGGGATTTAACAATCTTTCTAATTATTTCGTAGATACCAGTTGATTAACGTATTTTCAGTTTTATCAGATCGAATTCGTTTGCTAATACACTGTTTTCGAAGATTTTGAACGGGGATTTTTTTTCAACTTTGACTGGATCAAAGTTCGTAATTTTTTAATTCATTAAAATATGGCGGATTCAGGTTGTAATAATTCCAATTCGTTTGAAAACACAAATGATATATACGAACCAAGTAATGATGGCGTCTTTGTTACAACAATGGATCGCCCAGGTTTGATTTTCTGGATTTTAGTATCAAATATGTAGTTTTCAAGATGAATATACGAACCGAGTAAAATTGTTTTCATGTGTTTGTCCATTTAAGATTTGCACTGATGAGATTAATGATACATTTGGTCGTTAATACACAGGCATATATTCCCGTTCATTATACACATATTTGCAGTTTGCAGTTTTTATTTGTGATTATGCAGTTTTGTTTTAAACGTCCAGTTGTTACTATTCAGTACACATGTAGTATATGCATTATGACATATCAGGATGCAGTTTTGTTGTAAACTTACAGTTGATACCATTTAATACACATGTGGATACTGTTAAGATGATGCATTATTATATAAGGGGATGCAACTTTGCTGTAAACTTCCAGTTGATACATACAGTACACATGTGTATATTGGTAAGTTACTGCATTATTACATGCGAGTATTCAACTTTGATGCAAACTTCCAGTTGATACCATACAATACACATGTGTATACTGGTGAAGTTACTGCATTATTATAAATCGAGGATGCAACTTTGCTGTAGAATTCCAGTTTATAATATACAATACACATGTGTATTATAAGCGAATTTGGAGGAGCGAGTAACTGGCGAAATATATGGCAACTTTTCTTGTTTCCATTTTAAAAAAAACGCCCCATTATGTAATTACATAATTACCCATTTTAATTAAATTTAAAGGAAAAAACAACTCTCGATAATTACAATCATGCCACTAATCAAAACTTTATGATGATGGAAATCAATGGTCTAGATTAGTTCACACAGTTCCCTCTTATAATGTTGTTCACTCTAGATCCTTACCCTATATATATATTATATATATATATATATATATATCATGAATTTTCTTTTCGAGTCATCCAATTCTGATCTTGAAGACGAGATCATTACTTGAACTGTTAAGTTGGGTACGCAAGTTATAAGTCATAAAGCACAAAGTTCTCAACCTCGTACAAGAACAAAGAGACTAGATCGTGAAGTTGCTCACAATCGTTTGGTAAACAATTATTTTTCTAATAATCCGGTAAATCCCCTAGATTTTTAACTACTTGGAGGGTTGGTTTTAATTTTTTTCGAGCAAAGGAAAGACACAAGGCGTTTACTTGGATTCAACGTTTTACAAAAATGCACATCGGCAATTCGTCAATTGGCGTATGACACTTCGTCTGATAGGGACAATTGGCGTACGAATTCTCAAAATGTAATAAATAATGGATCCTCGGGTTGCCTCCTGGAAGCGCTAAGTTTACGCGTCTTCAACCGGACGTAAACCTACGATCTCAAATGTCATGTACAGGATGGAGGTCAAATTCCCCATCCTCGCTTAAGTTAATGGGCGTTCCGATATAGCGTTTTAGTCTATGCCCATTTACTTTATACATTTCTCCATCTTCATTTATTAGATCTACCCTGTATGTATATGCTTCTTTGACAATGAACGATCCAGTCCATCTCAACTTCAGTTTACTTGGAAAAAGGCGTATCCTCGAGTCATAAAGGACACGATCCCCATAATATAATTATTTTATCACCTACCAAGTAACGATCATGAATCTTCTTTGTACAATCTTTGTAAATTAGCGAGTTGTTGTACGCTTGATTCCTGAGTTCTTCTAACTCATTTATCCGATGCATCTGATGCTCTTTTAATTGGGCTAGGTCAAAGTTGACCTATTTTAGGGCCTAGTAAGTTTTGTGCTCAAGTTCAACCGGTAAATGGCATGCCTTCCCGTACACTACCCTAAACAATGTAGTGCCTGTAGGAGTTTTGTAAGCGATTATAAATGCCCATAATGCATTGTCAAGTTTCTCTAACCACTCTTTCCGAATATTTCCCAATGTCTTCTTAAGAATTCTCTTTATTACTCGATTTGAGACTTCCACCTGTTCGCTTGATTGGGGATGGTACGGGGTAGCAAGTCTGTGGTGAGCCCATAGCGCTTTAATGCTTTTCCTAATTGCACATTATAGAAATGCGTTCCCCAAACACTTATTAATGTCAGCGGATTTCCAAATGTAACATCTTGTATTTCCATATTCCTTTTTTTAGAAGGTTCATATTCTCATCCTATTTTTAGAAACCTTACATTCGTATTTCGATTCCAATATCGCAATTCGAGGCGTTAATCAAAATGAAAATACATTTTTATTACACTTGTTTATGCATAAGTACATTATACTTATCCAATCGCGAATACATGCTTTTTATACGAAACCAAATTATGTTTGATGTTTAAATTATATTCGGAAATCATACTCATATACACTCTTGATATTCATATATATATATTGAACCCTTAAGATGCCAAAAAAACAGACATGGCCGGGCGTAAGCTACAGCTGGCAGCCGTAGCTTACGGTGGGAGTCAACTTGTTTGAGAAAGAAGCACGAATTTTGAACTTTTTTCCACCTTTTTCATCACCAATCACCTCCTAACTCATTTAACTCTAGTCCTAATCCATTCCATTATAAATAGGAGCCTCCTACACCTATTTTTCGATTTCCAAACTCCTCAACACTCTCAAAACACTCTATTACTGAAATTTCAAATTCTTGGCAGATTACAAACAAGTTCTAAAGTGAGTTCAAACTCACTTTTCTTCATCTTTTCTTCACCTCTTCTCCTCTACAAAGCTTGGAACACCTCTAGGAGTGTTTTCACAAGTTACCATGGTAAACTAAGGTGGAATATCACCATTTTGAGGTCCAACTTTCTGTTTTGAAGAAGAACTTTACTTATACTTGTTTTCATTTAACTTTCTTGTAAGAATCTTGCACCTAGCTTGTCTCTAAAGTCATCTATGATTATGGGACTTGTTTATGGTTGTTTTTCAAAAGTTTAGAGGTCCAAGAACCTTTAACTTTCTGTTTAGATAAGGTTTAGACAACCCACAAGTGATGGAATCATCCAAGCCTACCACAGTTCATATGGCAAGACTTGTGATTTGATAAAGCTGTGAATCTTGGTGATGTTCTAAAATTAGTCAATTAAAAACAATTAAAATTACCCTAATTCTAGACTCAAATTATACTCTAGACTCCTAAATGTGACTAGACTACTAACCGGTAAGTGGACCGATCAATTGCAGAATAGCCTAAGTAAGTCCGAATATCGAACCCACGAGACTCTCTAATTATGTTGACGATTCAATCTAGACTAAATTGACACACTTGTTTATATGGGGGAGGGTTACTAATAATTCTAAATTTATAATTAAACTAAAATTACTTAACTAAAATGAATTAAATTGGACTTTTAAATTAGAGGTTTGATTCAATGATGGTGAAATGGCTACCTAGGTTAGATTTTCTATTACTATTGATTGGGTCTCTTAATTGATTAATGATGTGAATGGGAAACCGGGATCTTGAAATACTAGACTCTAAGGAATACCGAACAAGACCCCAACCCTTCTCGGGAAGACACCTATGATATCCTACAAGTAGTTGGGTTTACCATTTCTTTAGATTTCCTTTCGGTTATCTAAGATTTAATAAAGTGACTAAATTAGCTAACTATCTCTCAATAGGAAGCCTATTTGGTTTAACCGACTCGAATATGGTAAGTGAACTAGAACCGAGTTTTTCTCAAAACCTAAATCTAGTAATTTACCTATTTAATTCAGTTAATAAATTATTATTTCTCAAAAATTAAGTTTAGTATAATGTTAAGAAGTAATTATATATTTTACTCAATTATTTTTCCGGTTTGTTGGCGAATTTTATCGAACGATTACCCGAACCCGTTAAAACCCGACAATCAACACAAACCTATTCTATGGAAGACATCCAACAAGATTCATGTAAAACAATTAATTAATCAACAACTAACTCAAATCATGCAAATACACAAAATCAAGTAATCAAAGTTGTTTACTTTACTAAAAATCCCATTTAAACATTATTAAATCAAACAAAGATCCAAACCTTCATAATAAAATAATCAAAACCTAGGTAGCATACTGAATTTAGCCAAGTAACATAGTCTTAAAAACAAATAGAACAAGGTTACAAACAGAATTCATCAAGATTAAGAACAAGCAAACTGAAAGTTAAGAAATTTTGCAATATAACATGTATTTGCTTTGATCTCCAAGCTTCTTGCTCCGACTTGATGATTCCTAGCCTTTTGAACTTCAATCACCAGCTCTGAAACTCCAGAATTATTGCTCTCTAACTCCCAAAATCATTCAAGTCTATTGTAATTAGAGTTAAACTCTAACTATTATACTTATCCTTCATCAAACTGATAGATTTTCGAAACCTTCTGATAATATTACCCTCTCGCCACCCGCGAGAGGGATCCGTATGTCGGTCACGCCCCGCGACCGAGTTGTAGTTCTCCGGATAGATATCAGCCTCTCGCTGGCCGTGAGAGGCATTAGTTAGGGCGGTCGCGGACTGCCAGAGAGTGTTTTCACCCATTTTGCGACTCGTTTCTTCTATCGGCTTCCAACTATGATCCGACTTGGTTTCGTTCATCATTTCAGCTCATTTTCCCGTCTTTTCAGCTACTTTCACGAACCAAGACCTGCAAAACGTATTTGGATTAAAAGTAGATATATTCTTGACAAACCAAAAAGAATATAAACTAAAATACTATAAACTGTACCGGATAAATAGATGTATCTTTCAATAAATCAAATATCTCCACACTTGCTCTTTTTTCGTCTCGAAAAAGAATTATGCAAACGGAATCATAACCAAGTAATTATTCGATTTCAAAAATAGGATTACTTTATTTAGGTTGAAATTTATATTAACCGGATTGTAAGTATTCATGTCCACTTAAACTCAAAACTCAGTTCAAAATTCTTATCATGTGAATTTAGTTTAAGTTCGGTCAATCTACCTAAGGTCTCACCTAGCAAATAACAGTAAACCTATTCCCACCTCAAGCTTATGGAACAAAAGGAACGGATCATTTGACCCATTTCTTAACCGTTTTATACCAAAATCAGGAATTAAAAACCAAGTAATTTTTTTTCTTTTTCTCTTTTTCTCTTCTTTTTTTCTTTCTTTTGAGCACTTGATTTCTTTTTGCATATTTAACCTAGAGGCTGTCTCAACCAGAGTCACCATCCCCGAGAGCGACAACGCTGGTTTCGATATTTAAAATTTTTCAACTTATGATAGAGGGATTCTCGATCAGAGTCACCGTCCCCAAGGGAGATTCCATAGGCCTCATCTAGTTTTTCCAATCAAGCTCATTTTTTCTATTTTTTATTCTTATTTACAAGATAAAAAATTCTAAAGATTTTAGCTTATAACGGCATTCCTTATACTATTTTTGGCAGTTTCTGTTTCCTATTTTTCCTAGATGAGTACCCACTAGTAGACCGACAATTAACGTATATTAACCTCAAAGAAACTAAGAACCGAATCGAGCCTACTCACATATCCCGAATTAGACATAAACTTAACCTTTTATTACTCATATTATCATTATTTGAAACCGAATAAAAACTCAAATTTTCTATCATTTCCGTTTATATTTATGCAAACTTCTTCTTCAAAAGACATTTTCTGATTTTTTAACTTTTTTAATTTTTTTCATTAACTAAATTAAAACTACCCTGCGACTCAACTATCCCATCCCCACACTTGAATTTTGCATTGTCCCTAATGCAAGGATGAGAAGACCCATTACTAAACAATAAAAATTGAAAAATAAAATGAATAAAATACAAACTATACAAGTGAAATGACTTAGCTGATATGCAAGGCTGTCAATTTGCCAGTCAATTCCACTCATGCCCTCCAATCGAACACGCTTAGCAAATAACTCTCAAGTCTCACACGCGAACGGAAGCAGCATACAAACATCAACCTATCAACCAACATAAACAACTTCCAAACATAATATAACAAATAAATAAATTGTTCTAAGAAGTTAACCACCATCATACCCGAACCAACCCAAATATCCCACATGTAAAGTGTTTAGAGTACAGACCAATAAAAGATGAAAACAACATAAAAGAAAAATAAACATCAATAGAGAACTGCTGCTCTCTGATTGCTCGAACACCAGGTATGGTTGCACATCCTCCATACCACTAAATTGACCTGGACCCGACTGACCTCTCTGCTGGAAGTAAGATGGAACCTCTATGTGCAGGTTCTCCATCATATATCGCATCCCATCTTCCAGCCTTCGCTGGCCTTCCTCTCAAATAACCTGGCGAACCCCACCAAACTACTGATCCACGTACCCTCTCAAATATCCAAAACCGGTCTCCAACCTGTCATATAATGAGTCTAATGTGAGTGGATTAAGACGGGGATATCAAAGAGGATACTGCCTGCCTGGCAGCTCTTGGCGGGTCACCGGCCTCTTGTATCTTGTAGGAACGCCGGACTGCATAGATGAAGCAGCCTTAGAACCCGGAGGAGGCTGAACCTGAGGACCATGTCTGATAGCCTCCCAGCTAATAGACTCGTGCGAAGTTAGAATCCCAGCAGCCTGAAGATAACATATACTCATGTAATATGGGGATGGGCCTCTCTCATCTTATCTCGGGGGTA
Source organism: Scalesia atractyloides (assembly GCA_947069175.1). Lineage (NCBI taxonomy): Eukaryota > Viridiplantae > Streptophyta > Magnoliopsida > Asterales > Asteraceae > Scalesia > Scalesia atractyloides. The sequence continues at coordinate 91,578,188 of CAMTDV010000012.1, forward strand.
TCTGTCAAACACCATGAGACTCTCTGCCAACCATGTAATCAGAAGCCCACAATATACACTAGCCCCTGGGCCTCCCCTCCATAGCTGCTTCATAGACCATGCAAAAATAGTAGCCAAGTTTGCCGGTCTCCCCTTCCAACCAGTGTGACTGCCAGAATTTTGTGAATAAACTGGTAAACTGGATCGATGATATCACTAGCCACCAAAATTTTGGAGTACGATGCAGCTGAAATTGTACCCTAGAATCGGACCAACTCATCTGTCTGAACACTGTGCGGGTGCCTTCTTTTGAACACCCCCTGCATGATGGTGAAGAACTCCGGTGACTAAACTTCGTCTACCGTATAGAACTGGGTGGCTACAACAAACTGCAGAACGGTCATCTCATATACGTGCCTTCCCAATGCAAAAGATACAACATCACTTTCAGCGAACTTCCCCTACTGATACCTAAAGGTGAAATGAAATTCAAGAGTGATCTCTTTATATTATCTCTCATCACAGTCCAAGACTCTTCTGAATTTATCCCCTAAAAGCTGTTCGATTCTCCCTCACTGACCCAGATGGTCAAGCATATCCCAATCAATTCTTCGATATGGCAACAGATCACATGTGACCAGGTTGGACAATCTCTCACTCTCATGAGAATCCAAATCAAACTGTAGTAGAGGGCTGTCCCTTAATTGTGTACTCTGCCGATGGGGAACACTGTCCCCCTGTATCGAATGCTCCTCCTTTGCCCAAATTTTGGGGGCAGCGGTTGGGTCTCGGCTGGGTCGCCTCTTGGTCGAGGTGCCTGCCCTCTCATCTTCTTACCCGGTCTACTCGAGCGTCCTTCACCTGACATCTACAAAAACCGTTTAATTCATAAGCAAAACAAGTAGACCATTAGAAGAAATGAACCGTGTATGAGTAATGACCGTATAGCATTACATTCGCGGTTATAATCAGAAAAACACTTTACCAAGTATTATTAGATATATTTTGTAACATCCGTCAAAAAACGGATTTACCAAACCCGCTCTGTTTATTGACTGAACAATCAGTTAAAAATTTCGTTGCTTATTTAATGCCAAAATTAATTTTAAACGATACATAATTAATTATTATATTGGAATAAATATTTTTTTTTTGAAAAATTGTTAAAAATAATGAAATAAAAATATAATGTTGCTGCCGGGTTTCGAACCCGGGTCAGTCAACCGGTTCAACAACAACTTAACACACACACACTCAACCACTGCGCCGCTTGTATTTCTTGTTAATTATTGGAGTCAATTAATTCATATCATGAATCTCAAATTCAAAAACCGGCGCACCTAATTGCAGTCGTCGGAAATCCCGACTAACTCCCCAAGAATTGACGGTTACTTCAGTTATAACGTAAACTTTAACTATGACATCGGTTATAACCGACGCCTGAGTCCGCGACACAAGTTATAACCGTTGGAGAGTTTCTAACCGACGAATCAAGTCGGAAATCGGACCAAATTCATCGATGACCTGCCCTATAAATACCTCCTCGAACCTCTGCAAGCTTTTTCGCTCAAAACCGCACCCTTTCTCGGCGAAAATTTACTCGCCGGAAAATACCTGCAAATCGCAGGAAAACCGGGTTTTTCACTTCTGTGCCTTACTCTAAACACTGAACACTCAGAACTCATACCGAAGCCACCCACATTCATCTCAAGCTCGTTGAAGACCCTCTGCCGCAAGACACACGTCGCCGAAATCTTTTGCTGTCACCGGAGTTCTGCCGGAGAAACAGAGGAGTCCAGTTTCGGTATATCTAACGCTTAGTCTTTCATTCTTTTCATTTATCTCACCTATAATTAATCATAACACACTAAAGAAACTTGATAAAATCGACGAATCAGTCGGACGTTAGTTCTGGTTAAATTCAACGAAGAAGACGAAGTTTCTGTAGTGTATAAGTTTAATATAAATCAAGATATAACTCGGGTTAGACACACAGTCCAGCGGTGGACTGTGTGCACATTAAACACGCAGACGTCTCGAGTTCGAATCACGTCCCACGCTCCCTCGCTTTAATAAAAATGTTCCTTTTTATTACTGAACCAGATTCATTTCATATAGTTGTTAAGTATAATAAAAACCGGAATAATAACCAAGATAGACACACAGTCCAGTGGTGGACTGTGTGCGCGTTTAAAACACAGGTCACGAGTTCGAGTCCGGGCTACTACACCGGTCCGGACAATTATTAAACTTTTTATTTAAGACAGAAATGAAAATATTTAGTTTGTGTATAAGTATAATAAAAATCGGTTTATTTAACAAGTTAGACACACAGTCCAGCGGTGGACTGTGTGTTAACTCAACCCACAGGTCCCGGGTTCGAGACCTGTGGAGCGCACCGGTCCGACTCATTAAATCGTTTTTAAAAATAAATGATTTTCAGTTTAATCTAATTAGTATATAAATATAATTAAAAACATAAATATTTCGGGTTAGACACGTAGCTCAGTTGGTAGAGCTGCGTGCACGCGTACGGGAAGTCTCGGGTTCGAGCCTCACTCAGCCCACACAATTACACATACGAACCGGTCAACAGTCAAGGGTCAATGGTCAACGTCAACGGTCAAAAAAGTCAACATATTTTTTATTATTTTTATTTATTTATTTTAATTAAAAATCAATTAAAAATACTTAAAAATAACATTTTTAAGGTTAGAAAATAGCCTTAAACTCACAAAAATACACCCAACAATCCTACTAAAATTGATTAATAAAATCCGTTTACTTACCGAACCACTATGCCATTATCTAGGTTAATTTCACTCGTGGTTAAAACCAACTTCGCGTGCATTCAACATTATCAACCGAACGCACCCAAGGTGAGTGAATCTTACAACTCCCCTTTTTAATTACACGTTTTGGGGTGTGTCATGTGTCATAAAATTAACTTGTTTATTTAAACTTGTGCCATACCATATTGTGATCTAAACTTAGATTGTATACATTGCTTGTAGTTATGTATTTCATTTTGTCTATTTATATGCAATTCATTCGTTAGGCCCATCAGTTCCTCGTGTGAGATGAGTTGAGCAACACGTGCCTCAAAACAAATCCATTATTGTTCGTGTGTGTATTATTGAGTTTATATTGTTTGTAGTTTTGTATTTCATATTGTCAAGTTTATGCAATTCATTCATTAGGCCCATCAGTTCCTCGTGAGAGACGAGTTGAGCAACGCGTGCCTCTAAACGATCCATTATTGTTCATGTGTGTATTGTTTAATATTAAATCGATTGGTGAATAAGTTTACATCTATTTTTACTCATGTGTGGTTGTGCACTTTATTTTATAATCAATTAAATAAACTTGTTCAAATGTTTTCCATAGGATTCACTCGCCAACTTTTTGTTGATCCAAAAACCCTTTATACTCATGATACAGGTGAACAGGATGAAGCAAGGAAAACATAGGAAATGCCTTAGAAGAAAACAATGAAGCCTAGATTGATATTTAGGACATGATGTAATATTGATTGTAATTTTCCATTAAAGTGTATTAATGAATATGAAACGTTAAAATAAATGTCATGAGCTTTGATGATAACCCAATCATGCCCCGATCACCTTTTCCGCTGCGGGTCGGGGTGTGACAGATTGGTATCAGAGCCATGACTATAGGGATATAGGATAGGTTATTAGACCCTTAGAGCCTATACTATAGTCTGCCTAAATTTTAATTGATTAGGTGGTTACATACAAACTTATGATGTTTATTTGTTTCATATTTGTTTATACTTACAGTCAAACATACATACTTATATACACATTTATCATACATATATCAATGTTCATATATTCAATTCATCTTCATACTTTTGTTATTCAAAGATTTTGTTGCAATTTTCAAATCTCATCAAAGTAAGTTCTGCGACGGGCATGTAGTAACTAGAAGGGTACAAGTACCGGTAGTCGGAACGTCCTGTCTAGGTTGGCATTCGTATAAATCCAATATAACGGACCAGTTTGCCTACCTGGGGACTAACGATGAGAGTACGAAGGACCTATTAGGCCAAAGCATGTCACAACAAACGTCGTTCGAACTAACCCCACTTTGAGGTGTCACCGTGTCTACACCTGGACACATTCCGAATCTCATACGTTATATACATATTTCTCGATTTTCTCCGGGTTTTAGTGTACGTAACCAGGCTAACACATGCGAACCATATGAAAACCCGGTATTCATGGGGGCCACATGATTACGAAGGTGAAGTATGGCGGCATGTAGGGCCTAATGACGAGCAAAGCCCAAGACATCCCATGGATGTAGTAGATTTATTTTCTATATTTATTTTATGAATGTTCATTCCTAGTGCGACCCATGAAACCAAAGACATCCAACTCATATTCTTGACATGTATTCCTTGTAGATGTCTTCTAACCACGCCCGTAGGAAGATGAGAGCAGGAAAAGCCCGCGAACGCATGGCTGCCCTAATCGCTCAACAAATGGCTGCCGCAATACCCTAACATTGTAATCCAAGTCCAACAAGCACTTACCGCTAATCCTGTCAATCAAGAAAATCAAAACGTTATCAACTCTCCCCAAATACCACTAAATGCACCTACAAGCATTTCAAATCATGCGACCCTCCAAAATACGAAGGGACTGAAGGTGTCACCGCTCTCCTCCATTGGTTTGAAGAAATGGAGAAGCTTTTCTAAATTGCGATTGCCCTGACGATCGCAAAGTGCGATATGCTACCGGTCGTTTATATGGAATAGCACTTACTTGGTGGAATACAGAGAAGGCCAAACGAGGTGTTGAAGATGCTATGACTTTAACTTGGAATGAATTAAAGGAAATCATGACTAGACGATTTTGCCCAAGGAGCGAAATCAAGAAATTAGAAGATGAGTTCTATTTGTTGAAGCAAAAGGAACACCACGTACAACAAAAGATTTCTCGAGTTACACCAAATGGTTCCCAACTTGTTCACTCCCCTCTACCGTTTGATCAAGCACTACATTCGTGGTCTTCCGTCAAAGATTCAAGACTCTGTAATAAGTACCACGCCTGCAACTTTGGAAGCAGCAATGGAGCTAGCAACAGAGCTCACCGAGAACCGAATCCGGAACAAAGACTTCAAGGTGGAGAAGAAGAAGGATAAAGCATCGACTGAAACCTCCGACTCCACCCAAACTGAATCCCCTTCTCAACCCAATTCTAAGAGAAAAAGAGACGGGCAACTTTTCGCTGCTATCCAACGAAATCAACCAATTTCACACGCCATACCCATCCAAGCTATCCCAATCACTCAAGTGGCACCCAACTCAACTTACCCAAATAAGAAACCATATCTTGGACCTCACCCTCGATGCAACAACTGTTTTTATCACCATCCCCTTACCTTACCTTGTCGATTATGTGCAACTTGTGGACGCTATGGTCATTAGAGCAAGGTTTGCCGCACCTTTCAAAACCAAATCTCTCCCCCTACTCAAAACATGATCCAAACCTATCAACAACCCCAATACCCCATGTTCCCATATGTTCGAGCTTGTTTCAATTGTGGCGACCCTACCCACTTTAGAAACACGTGCCCTCGATTGGTTAACATCATCAACACTCAAGCTCAGTCAAACCCAGTTAACCAAGTAAATCAAGAAAATCCAATCACTAGGCCACCAGCAAGGGGAAGAGTTTTCAACATCAACGCCAATCCTGTCGAAGATAATGACGGCCCAAACGAAGATACCCAACTAGTCCTCTTCACCGGAAATCAAGAATCAACTCCAATCGTTTAGTGTTATGTTTTTCTTTATCACATAGAACCAATCATAACTTAAGGATAAAGCCAATGGGAATTTGACAAGAATATGGTGGATACGCTGCTGTTACTTCCTATATATAAGTATTCTTGCCAAAGGATCAGAGGCATTATCTGGCAGTTATGAGAGGTTCCATGTGTAAACTGTTTGAGTAATTATTGTTTATTATTTTCAGTACATGCAATTTCATAGGCTGCCGCTCCCCATTACATTATGAGCGTTGAGCATGTTCCCCATTTCATTATGAGCGTGAACCCGGCGTGCCCACATACGATCGGCTCCGTTTGATTGAGCCTTGATCGCACAGACATTTTCATTATCAGTATCTTGTGGTTGTTGTGTTTGTTGTAGAGTCACATAGAACTAATCATAACTTGCGGATAAAGTCAATGAGAATTTGACGAGAATATGGTGGATACGCCGCTGGTACTTCCTATATATAAGTATTCTTGTCAAAGGATTGGAGGCATTATCAGGCGGTTATGAGAGGTTCCATGTATAAACTGTTTGAGTGATTATTGTTTATTATTTTCAATACATGCAATATGATCGGCTCCGTTTGATTGAGCCTTGATCGCACAGATAATTAATCATAACACACTAAAGAAACTTGATAAAATCGACGAATCAGTCGGACGTTAGTTCTGGTTAAATTCAACGAAGAAGACGAAGTTTCTGTAGTGTATAAGTTTAATATAAATCAAGATATAACTCGGGTTAGACACACAGTCCAGCGGTGGACTGTGTGCACATTAAACACGCAGACGTCTCGAGTTCGAATCACGTCCCACGCTCCCTCGCTTTAATAAAAATGTTCCTTTTTATTACTGAACCAGATTCATTTCATATAGTTGTTAAGTATAATAAAAACCGGAATAATAACCAAGATAGACACACAGTCCAGTGGTGGACTGTGTGCGCGTTTAAAACACAGGTCACGAGTTCGAGTCCGGGCTACTACACCGGTCCGGACAATTATTAAACTTTTTATTTAAGACAGAAATGAAAATATTTAGTTTGTGTATAAGTATAATAAAAATCGGTTTATTTAACAAGTTAGACACACAGTCCAGCGGTGGACTGTGTGTTAACTCAACCCACAGGTCCCGGGTTCGAGACCTGTGGAGCGCACCGGTCCGACTCATTAAATCGTTTTTAAAAATAAATGATTTTCAGTTTAATCTAATTAGTATATAAATATAATTAAAAACATAAATATTTCGGGTTAGACACGTAGCTCAGTTGGTAGAGCTGCGTGCACGCGTACGGGAAGTCTCGGGTTCGAGCCTCACTCAGCCCACACAATTACACATACGAACCGGTCAACAGTCAAGGGTCAATGGTCAACGGTCAACGGTCAAAAAAGTCAACATATTTTTTATTATTTTTATTTATTTATTTTAATTAAAAATCAATTAAAAATACTTAAAAATAACATTTTTAAGGTTAGAAAATAGCCTTAAACTCACAAAAATACACCCAACAATCCTACTAAAATTGATTAATAAAATCCGTTTACTTACCGAACCACTATGCCATTATCTAGGTTAATTTCACTCGTGGTTAAAACCAACTTCGCGTGAATTCAACATTATCAACCGAACGCACCCAAGGTGAGTGAATCTTACAACTCCCCTTTTTAATTACACGTTTTGGGGTGTGTCATGTGTCATAAAATTAACTTTTTATTTAAACTTGTGCCATACCATATTGTGATCTAAACTTAGATTGTATACATTGCTTGTAGTTATGTATTTCATTTTGTCTATTTATATGCAATTCATTCGTTAGGCCCATCAGTTCCTCGTGTGAGATGAGTTGAGCAACACGTGCCTCAAAACAAATCCATTATTGTTCGTGTGTGTATTATTGAGTTTATATTGTTTGTAGTTTTGTATTTCATATTGTCAAGTTTATGCAATTCATTCATTAGGCCCATCAGTTCCTCGTGAGAGACGAGTTGAGCAACGCGTGCCTCTAAACGATCCATTATTGTTCATGTGTGTATTGTTTAATATTAAATCGATTGGTGAATAAGTTTACATCTATTTTTACTCATGTGTGGTTGTGCACTTTATTTTATAATCAATTAAATAAACTTGTTCAAATGTTTTCCATAGGATTCACTCGCCAACTTTTTGTTGATCCAAAAACCCTTTTTACACATGATACAGGTGAACAGGATGAAGCAAGGAAAACATAGGAAATGCCTTAGAAGAAAACAATGAAGCCTAGATTGATATTTAGGACATGATGTAATATTGATTGTAATTTTCCATTAAAGTGTATTAATGAATATGAAACGTTAAAATAAATGTCATGAGCTTTGATGATAACCCAATCATGCCCCGATCACCTTTTCCGCTGCGGGTCGGGGTGTAACATATTTTATTGGGTGTAAGCAAAGATATCCATTTATAGACCGAATCTTGCCCGAATGGAGATTGAGTACGGGCGAGAGAAACATGCATGAATGCCCAAAATGACAACCCATATCCCAAAACATATCTAAAAACACGACTACCCCTTTCTGGCACTTTAATTGTCCACAATTAATACCCAAGTGCCAAAAAGTAAACCAACATTGAGTTCAAAACAAAAGATAGAAACTTTATAGACAATGTAGAAAAAACAGGTTTAAATTTCTATTAAAAATGTGATTTTTATGTCAAGTATTACTAACCCGAATCCCCACACTCAATGTTGAACCCTACCAAACCAACTACCCGCAAAATGTACCTTGTTTGCACCCAAATTTCTAAGCAGAACTGGTTCAGCCACAACATTCAAAACTCAACCCAAACCAAGTGCACCCCCAACCCTCAAAGTATCTAGCATGCAACCTAAAAGGACCCGACACTACAACACATGAAGCAACTAAGTAATATACAAAAATTAAAGCATAAGAGTTGCAAGAACACATACCGTAGTGCCGATCTACAAGAAAGGCTAAGCAAATGGTGTGTATAAGTTGCAAAAACCCTTGAACAGCTTGTTGGAGGATGAAAGGTACAAAATTGAACTTGAAAATGGGTTATAGTTGATATGGGAAAGTGTAGGAGAAGATTTGGGTGAGTGGAAGTGCAGGTAGGCGGATTGTGGTCATAAGAGTTTGATACCCGTATGTAAAAAGTTGAAGGAAACTTTAGAAAATGAGGTTGAAAATGAAGAAATTGGGTTTTAGGGTTTCAGGTCTGGTGATAAGGCCGCTCGCAGGCCACGAGAGAGGATGTAAATCCTCTCGTGGGCCGCGATCGAGTCAAATTACTCCGAAATCATAAGTCTCTCGCGAGGCATGACCGGGGTGAGGCATGCCTCTCGCGGCCCGCGAGAAGGGTGTTTCCACAGAAAGTTTCGAAATTTTGTCCAATTTCATGCCTTAGAAATTTTTTTGTTTCAATTGCAACTTAGTGAAAACCCCTTGACACTCGATTACGTATGAGAACTTACCTGCAAACGCCAATTCTTCGTCGATGGTGGCTCCATGTTGGTGATATAACCCGCAAACAACTAACGACACAACAAACAAACAAAACACAAACTACGGAAAACAAGAATTAGCACTATAAAAACATGAAATGCAAACGATTACCAAATGCTACAAAATCTACACTTGAGTTTACACTCAAGATCCTATGCGGTGCGAGGTGGAACTTCGAGAGGAGTTTCCTCCATCTCGGTAGAATCGAGTGGCCCTCCTAAATAGTGTTTCAATCTATGGCCGTTGACTTTCCAAGTGCCTCCATCGGCTTCATCTCTCAACTCTACTGTCCCGTATGGAAATACTTCATTCACACATACGGACCCGTCCACTTGGACTTCAGCTTCCCGACGAATAATTTTAATCGTGATTGTATGGAAGCACTTGATCGCCGATCTTAAACTCCTTCACTCCTTTCAATCTCCTATCATGCAAAGCCTTTGTTTTCTATTTGATACTCCATGAACATTCATAGGCTGCATCTCGAAGCGCCTCTAACTCATGAATTTTGAAGTATTGTTTCCTAGCAGCTTCGGTGAGGTCTAAGTTCACAGTTTTGAGGGCCCATAATGCTCGATGCTCGAGTATAACTGGAAGATGGCATGCTTTACCATAGACAATCATGAAGGGTGTGGTACCTAAAGGTGTCTTATAGGCGGTTCTAAACGCCCATAGTGCATCGTCTAGTTTATCAGACCAATCTTTCCTACTCTTTCTTACCGTCTTCTCAAAAATCATCTTCAACCCTCGGTTCGCATTCTCCATTTTGACCGCTTGTTCAAGGATGATAAGCACCGGAGAAACGATGAGTGACACCATAGCGTGCTAATGCCTTCTCCATTACGACATTACAAATGAGTGTCACAGTCACTAATGATGGCTCGAGGTGTACAGAAACGAGTGAATAGCTTCTTCAGAAATCTCACCACCACTCGGGCGTCATTTGTGGGTAAAGCTTGAGCTTCCACCTACTTAGAGACGTAATCAATCGCCACGAGGATGTACCGATTCCTGCTAGAGACGGGAAACGGTCTCATGAAGTCGATCCCCCAAACATTAAAGACTTCAAGAATTTGGATCGGGTTTTGGGCATCTCGTCCTTAGATGAGATATTGCCGGTGCGCTGGCAACGAGCACATTTCCTAACGAACTCTAAGGCATCCTTAACTACCGAGGGCCAGTAAAAACCGCAATCAAAGACTTTTTGTGCGGTGACGTGCGGACCATGGTGCCCTCTTCTTAACCCCTCATGCACATGCCTAAGGATCTCTACCTCTCATCTCGACTCAAACATCGCCTATGAATTCTATCACCTCCTACCCTAAATAAAAACGGGTCATCCCAAATGTACCTCCTAACGTCACGGAAGAATTTCTTCTTCTGCTGAGTGGTCATATCCTTCAGAACCACTCCATTTGCGAGGTAGTTCGCAAGTCCAAAAACCACAGCATACCCTCCTTCTCTGCCGTCACAAACTCTACCGACTCATGAAGGAATCTCTCACCGATTTCCTCCTCACGAATTTCTTCTCTACTTGGATCTTCTAATCGGGATAGATGATCGGCGGCTACATTCTCTGCTCCCTTCTTATCTTAAATCTCAATATTAAACTCAGAAAGTAGGAGAATCCACCAAATAAGACGAGGATTCGCGTCCTTCTTTTGGAAGAAGTAACGTAAAGCCGCATGATCAGTAAAGACTATGGTCTTGGAAAGGACGAGATATGAGCGGAACTTATCGAATGCAAAAACCACCGCTAGGAGTTCCTTCTCAGTAGTGGTATAATTCTCTTGGGTGTCATTCAGGGTTTTGATAGCATAATAGATAGGGTGGAAATGCTTATCTCGTCTTTGTCCCAAAACTGCACCGACTACGTAGTCGCTCGCATCACACATGAGCTCGAAAGGCAAGCTCCAATCGGGTGAGACGAGAATGGGGGCACTCACGAGTTTCTCTTTCAGGATAGCAAAGGCCTTCAAGCATTCTTTGTCGAAGACGAAGTGGACATCCTTCTCTAGGAGTCGGGTCATGGATCGTGAATTTTAGAGAAATCCCTAATGAATCATCTATAAAAACCCGCATGATCGAGGAAGCTACGGATAGATTTCACGCTCGTTGGTGGAGGAAGTCTACTAATGGTATCAATCTTAGCTCTATCAACCTTTATACCGGCGCGAGATATCTTGTGACCTAGCACTATCCCCTCTGTCACCATAAAGTGGCACTTCTCCCAATTCAACATCTGCCTAGTCTCTACACATCGCTTCATCGTTGCATCAAGGTTGCGAAGGCACTGATCGAAAGTGTTTCCATAGACAAAGAAGTCAACAATGAAAACCTCCATCGAAGTCTCGATCATATCTTGGAAAATAGCAATCATGCATCGCTGAAATGTAGCTGGAGCATTACGTAGTCCGAAAGGCATGCGGCGGTAGGCGTACATGCCGTAAGGACATGTAAAGGTCGTCTTCTCTTGATCCTCCGGAGTGATGGGGATCTGGAAGTAACCTGAAAACCCGTCGAGAAAACAATAAAATTGTTGACCCACGAGACGCTCTATCATCTGATCGATAAACGGGAGTGGAAAGTGGTCTTTTCGGGTGGCGTCACTTAATTTTCGGTAATCAATGCACACCCGCCAATCAGTGACCGTATGCGATGGGATGAGTTCCTTGTTCTCATTCACGACCATTGTCATTCCCCCCTTCTTGGGAACAACCTGAGTAGGATGCACCCATGCAGAATCAAATATCGGGTAGATGAGGCCGGCTTCCATCAACTTGAGCACCTCTTTCTTAACGTCCTCTTGCATATTCGGATTGAGGCATCGCTGAAGCTGTACCACAGGCTTAAAGACATCCTCCATGAGGATCCGGCGAGTATAGAAGGTAGGGCTAATCCCTTGATATCGGACAATTTCCAAGGATGGCCTCCCTATTTTCTTTCAGAACATCTATCAATTTCACCTTTTCCTCCGTCGACAATTTCAAAGAAATTATAACGGGTAAGCTCGAATTGTCACCTAAGAAAGCATAATCTAGGTGGAAGGGAAGGACCTTAAACTCAAAGGGGGCCAGAGTATCTATAGGAGTACTCTCACTCGCTGCACTAACCTCACAAAAGTCTAGAGTCTCGGGGACCCATAGTGGGTCATCCTCTATGTCCTCTCTCCTCGCTCTCCTCAGCTACTACTCTCTCATTCACTAAATCGGCTCCACTAATATACTCGATACAATGATCTACACACGACCTGTATGAATTGAGAAAATAGACGGAATGACATGGGCCATTATCGTTATCTCCACCGCTAGGGTGTTGCATAGACCTAGCGATTTCAAAAGTGACGTTTTCATCCCCGACGCAAAGTGTGATTTTGCCATCATGAACATCGATAATCGCTTTCGCGATACGAAGGAATGGACAGCCTAAGATGATGGGCACCTTCTCATCGGCCTCCATATCTAAGATGACGAAATCCATGGGGAAAACGAATTTATCATCCTTAACTAACAAGTTCTCTATAATTCCCCGCGGATACTTAACGCACCGATCAACTAGAGACAGTGACATACGAGTAGGAGTAAGATCCCCTAGGCCTAATTTCTCATATAGCGAGAAGGACATCAGATTGATGCTAGCACCTAGGTCTGCTAACGTATGAGCTGGAGCGATGGAACCACTGAATAAGCATGGAATAGTAAAGATACCCGGATCAGTGAGTTTTTCCGGTAACTTATTTAGAACTACGACGGAACACCCTCCAGTTAAAGGAACATTTGAAAGCTCCCCCAGCCTATCTTTTCGTTTAAGAAGGTCTTTCAATAACTTAGCATATTTTGGCATATGCTGGAGGGCCTCAATGAAAGGAAGATTGATTTTCAACTGGGTAAACATATCAAGAAAATTCCCGTATTCCTTAACATATTTTTGCTGTTTAAGACGGGCCGGGTAGGGTAGGCGTGAAGGATCTACGTATGGTGATGGCCTAACCTCTACCGGTTTCTCTTCTCCTCTACTCTCGACTGAAGGTCCACTATTTGGTGCAGTACTCGCTGGGCCTAGCCTAATTTGCACCCTAGGTGGAGCCTCCATCTCTATCTCCTCATCTACCTCCTCATCCCGCTCCTCTAATTCTAACCCCTCTCTAACCACTTCTTTTAAACTCTTACCGCTACGTGTGGTTCTCGCTTTCGCATGTTGGTTCGCCGGGTTAGGTTGAGTGTTACCTGAGAACTGACCGTCGTGGCTGCTCTTACAGTTGCTTAGCGATACTACCTACTGACCGCTGAAGATCTAAGAGTGCGGATTGCTAAATTTTTCAAGAGAAGATCATGTTCCGCTAAAGTTTAGCTTGATCCTTAACTACTAATTGAGACAAGAGCTCCTCAATCCTATCTAAACTACCCCCCAGAACCTCTACTCCTATTCTGACCCTCTTGGGTCGAACCCCACCACCAAACTGACCTATATGACCTAAACCTCCACTAGAGTAATGACCCTGCCCCCTTTTTTGATATTGACCTGATTGGAAATCAGGGGGGTTACCAGAAGAACGAAAGTTATTATTATTATTATGCCAGTTAGGGTTATAATCAGAGTTATTATTATTATAGGGGTTCGTTTGGCTTCTGCTCTGACCCGTAATAAACTCTACTAGCTCAACAGTGAGCGCAGGACACTCTATCGTATCATGACCCCCTCGACACACCTCACACCTATCTACTTTCTTCTTCAACTATCGAATCTCGTTAGTGACCTCTCGCTTAAAGTTATCTAATGCAGCCGCAACCATAGTTTCCACGCTAACTTGGTGTAACCCCCGGTTGACCGGGGTAGTACGAGAGGCAGGGATTGAATTCCTGCCAGTAGTGCTGTAGTCTAAGTCCGAATGTGCAAAGCTTTCGAAGAGGTCGTTACACTCAACAACCGTCTTCTTTCCCATTAGGTGTCCGCCAGCAGATGTGTCAAATCGGGATCGGGTTTCAGGGGTGAGACTGTTGTAGAATTTCTCTACAAGTGCCTAATCACACAGATCGTGTTGAGAACAACGGGACACCAAGGTTTGGAAACGCTCCCATGCCAAATGGTAAGGCTCGTCAGGTTCCATCCGGAACGAATGGATCTGATCACGAAGGCGAGATGCTTTTGCGGGTGGAAAATATTTCTTAAGGAAAGCATCTTGTAGAGCGGCCTAAGTAGTGAAAATTCCAAGTGGTTGATAGACAAGCCAGACGGCGGCTCGACCTCCAAGAGAAAAGGGAAAGACTTGAAGGAAACGTGCATCGTTGCCCGCACATGTTGAAAGTGTGACAGAGGCGGGTAAGGCGGTTAATATGGGCAGGCGCATCCTCGTTATCACGACTGTGGAATTGGCACGACTCATGATCTAAGATGGGATTTGCTAGGCTTTGTCATTATTCATAGGTGGAAGAGTGATGGGCGAGTTCGCACCGGTGAAACCAATGGTAGCTTGTTGGTAAACGGTTTGGTTATTTGCCATATGGAAAACAGGTGTAGGACTTGCGTTTTGATGAACTATACGGGGCAATGGGGAATTGGGCGGTGAGGGCTTTGGTGTAAAGTCAAAGTCGGGTGGTATAAACGGGCAGGACGAATCGGAAAAACCGGAAGATGAGGATGAAGAAGTACTAACCTTGTGCGCGGGAGAAAAAGATGTTTCCGTTGGCGGCTTCAGCGGAGGTCCTTGCGAACGCGTATGGGGCATCCGCTAAAAACCGGAAACGAGACAAGTAAGATTTTCTATTAACTAAAACGAATTAAATTGGACTCTTAAATTAGAGGTTTGATTCAATGATGGTGAAATGGCTACCTAGGTGAGATTTTTTATTACTATTGATTGGTCTCTTAATTGATTAATGATGTGAATGGGAAACCGGGATCTTGAAATACTAGACTCTAAGGAATACCGAACAAGACCCTGAACAAGACCCCACCCTTACTGATTTTTAAGATTTCTTTTCGGTTATCTAATATTTAATAAAGTGACTAAATTAGCTAACTATCTCTTAATAGGAACCCTAGACCAACTATGACTCTTGATTTGGTTTACCGACTCGAATATGGTAAGTGAACTAGAACCGAGTTTCTCAAAACCTAAATCTAGTAATTTACCTATTTAATTCAGTTAATAAATCCTTATTTCTCAATAATTAAGTTTAGTGTAATGTTAAGAATTTATTATATATTTTACTCAATTATTTTTCCTGTTTATTGGCCAATTTTACCGAATGATTACCCGAACCCTTAAGACCCGACAATCAACACAACCCTATTCTATGGAAGACATCCAACAAGATTCATGTAAAACAATTAATTAATCAACAACTAACTCAAATCATGCAAATACACCAAATCAAGTAATCAAAGTTGTTTACTTTACTAAAAATCCCATTCAAACATTATTAAATCAAACAAAGATCCAAACCTTCATAATAAAATAATCAAAACCTAGGTAGCATACTGAATTCAGCCAAGTAACATAGTCTTAAAAACAAATAGAACAAGGTTAAAAACAGAATTCATCAAGATTAAGAACAAGCAAAATGAAAGTTAAGAAATTTTTCAATATGACATGTATTTGCTTTGATCTCCAAGCTTCTTGCTCCGACTTGATGATTCCTAGCCTTTTGAACTTCAATCACCAGCTCTAAAACTCCAGAATTATTGCTCTCTAACTCCCAAAATCATTCAAGTCTATTGTAATTAGAGTTAAACTCTAACTATTATAGTTACCCTTCATCAAACTGATAGATTTTCGAAACCTTTTGATAATATTACCCTCTCGCTACCCGCGAGAGGGATCCGTATGTCGGCCGCGCCCCGCGACCGAGTTGTAGTTCTCTGGATAGATATCATCCTCTCGCTGGCCGTGAGAGGCATTAATTAGGGCGGTCGCGGGCCGCTAGAGAGTGTTTTCACCCATTTTGCGACTTGTTTCTTCTCTCAGCTTCCAACTACGATCCGACTTGGTTTCGTTCATCATTTCAGCTCATTTTCTTGTATTTTCAGCTACTTTCACGAACCAAGACGTGCAATAACGTATTTCAATTAAAAGTAGATATATTCTTGACAAACCAAAACGAATATCAATTGGAAGCCTTGGCTATCCTAACCTCATTCCGCCACCTTATTTGATTTTTTCTATATTCATACCACTAAAACTAGTTATACTTTCATTAGAGTGACAAAGCTATGACACGTCCCCAAACGTTACCATTTTCAGGATGCACGCACCAAGCTTGCTCACTTGGTTGTTCATAGTTTTAGTCGGCTTAGTGGTTTAGTTGTAGTTTATATCATTCATGACCAATCGGTTTACCAACTAAGTTGTTAAACTTTGTGCTTTGGTGAATCATACAATAAGGTTAAATGGATGTTTATCATCCTACCTCTATGCTTGACTTACATTAATTCTATGATATCATACGATGGACTTATTATAAAATATACTATATAATAGATAAATATATACATGACCGAATTCTTGATGATAACCGGTTATTTATATTATCTTTGTTTTAAACTTCTCGGTACGATTCTAATTGGCAAGTTCGACCCATGTAATCACATGAAATAGTTAGTGTCAAAAATGAGTGTTTAAGGATAGATAATTATTTTTCGTATACATACTTTTATATACTTATAATTCCGAATCCAAACTCTCCACCAATTCCAAATACTCCCACACCTCCGTTGGATAACTTCGGTGTTTCCATCCCATCAACTCATCAACTTCGCGGTTTAACTCGGAAAGCTTGCAAAACCGTAAGTATACTCGACTCCCTTTTATTTTAACACTTTTGGGTGCAATACGTAGACATTATCAAACTCACACAATCACATACTTTATAATTAAAACACAAACAAATCCAATATACATTCTTAATATGTTATACTTGAATTCGTATATGGTAGACTATTCTTATGCTTTATACGTGTCATTAACTTCCTGCAAGCCTTCCTTAACATCCACAGCGCTATATGAATAACGCACCGCCCGTATTCTTGAGGTCATGTTAAGTTAATCATAATGGTCTTATCGTTGCTATGATAAGATTACGCTAGCGGGAATCTTTGGGTTGATATTTGTAGTTGCATGCTAGTATCTTATGTTAGTTCTAGTTAACTATTATGCCACGTGGATTCGTTTAAACTTTTAAACTTATGATAGTAATCAAACTTGTATGCTCGCCAATACTTTTGTATTGAACTATACTTTAATACGCATTGCAGAAAATTGATGATGATGATTACGAACGTAATCTAATAGGATGACTAGAAACGCACCTTTAAATTTAGTACTTCGTTGTATTTTGTTTTTGTTCAACATGTTGTAATTTTCTTCAAAACTATTGTACTTGTTTCTTAGAAATGAAATGAAATTTACTTTATTAAATATTGTCACAATTAGTGTTATGATGGCTCTTGCAATCTTGTTTTCGTCCCGCCCCGATGTTTCCACCATCAGTTGGAGTGTGACATCAAACCGGGCGAATAACCATATCAATATTTCATTATCACTCGTGCATCGTTGGTGAGTAAAGCATGAGCTTCAACCCGTTTTGAAACATAGTCAATTGCGACTAGGATACAATTGTTTCTGTAGGAGTTTGGAAATGGTCCCATGAAATCGATTCCCGAAACATCGAGTATTTCACAAACTTGAATCCTGGTTTGGGCCATCTTTGCGTCTAGAGATGTTACCAGTTCGCTGATACGCGTCGCAAGCTTTCACATAATATTTCGTATCCTTAAAGATCTTAGGCTAGTAAAATCTACAGTCTATTTTTTTTGAAGTTTAACTCGTTCAATGATGTCCACCAGTGAGTCCTTGATGACAATAAGAGAGGATGTCTCTGGTGTCTTGTCCATCTATGCACTTACAAAGTATTTTATTAGGTCCTACTTTGAAGAGATCTCAAAGGAAATCCTTTATGTCCTTTAAGAATTTTCGCCACTGATGAAATGTCAAACTAGACCTTAACTTGCCTACAACCAGGTAGTTTGCATAGTCTGTGAACCATGGTTCACCTTTTATTCGAGATTGGACGAACCAAATGAACTCATGTGGGAAGTTATCATTTATATCAGATTCTTCCAGCACCCTTTTTAAGGATTTTCTAATAAGGGGAGGTGATCGACAACAATGTTTCCCGCTCCTCTTTTGTCTTTGAAAGAGATACGAGTGAAATTTGTCAAAAGCAAACACCACAACTAAGAGTTCTTTTTCTATGGTGGTGTAATTTTCCTAAGTGTTATTCAATGTTTTGCTAACGTAGTAGATTGGGTGAAAATGTTTATCTGTTCTCTGTCCCAACACTGCTCCAACCACATAATCTCTAGCATCACACATAAGTTCAAATGGTAGCTCCCACTTGGGTGCTACCATAATTGGGGGTTCAATTATTTTTCGTTTTTTGTTTCAAATGCCTCAACACACTCAGGGGTAAAAACAAAAGTGGCATGTTTTTATAATAGTTGTGGCATAGGCTGTACTATCTTTGAAAAGTCTTTGATAAAACTCCTGTAGAAACCAACATGTCCTAGAAAACTTCTAATGGCTCTTACAGAGGCAGGAGATGGCACTTTAGTGACAGTGTTAATCTTAGCACGTTCCACCTCCCAACACTTCTTAGAAATCTTATGTTTGTAGGACAATGCCTCCACTAATCATAAAATGGCATTTTTACTAAGTTAGCTTGAGTTTGGTTCCTTGCAATGAATGAGCATGCACTTTAGATTCTTTAGAAAGTGGTCGAAAGAATTACCGAAGACTAAGAAGTCATCCATAAAAACCTCCATGGATTCCTTTATCATGTCACAGAATATGGCCATTATGCACATCTGGAATGTAGCTGGTGCATTGCACAACAGAAACGACATGCGACGATAAGCAAATGTTCCAAATGGGCAAGTAAAGATTGTCTTGTCTTGATCCTCAAGAAGGATAGGAATCTGGAATTATCCTACTGAACATGACTAACCCATTTAGAGTCAGAGATGGGATGCATGAGACCGACATCTAGCAATTAACAATCTTCTTCTTAACTACTTCTGCATTTTAGGATTTAGCCGTCTTTGAGACTATGCTATATGTATGGTTGATTCTTCTATGTCCATGATTTTCCAAGCAATTGCTTGCTTGTGTTCTTTCAAAATGACGAGGAGTTTCTGTTCTTTGTCGAGTATAGAGGAGATGATGACTAGAAGCTTGCATTCATCGTCCAAAAATGCGTATTCCAAATTAAAAGGTAACTCTTTAATCTCCAAGGTTGGTGGTTCTTCTAATGAGGGTTTTGACTCCGGTTCTTTTGTGTCCAACAACTCAAATACTTCCTCTAACTCTCCTTGAATTTCGTCACATAACTAGGTCTCATCACCCCTGACTCCGATGGCACCATATCGTGCATGTAATATTTGTGTGTCCCATACGTCTTGGTTGTAAGTCTCCTGCATAAATTCATCGAAATATGTTGTGTCAGAATCTACAAAGTATATCAAGTCCTCTTGGTTATCTACATGTTAGATTATATGAAATGAGAGTGCAAAATAGTCCAACTGTGTGGTGCAGCCAACACACAAGTGGATATCATAAAAAACCGGCTATGATGCTTGAAATGGTTGCATGACAATATCTTTGGATTCGGCATGCATTTATTGGTATGTCTGCTATATTATATATATATATATATATATATATATATATTATATAGATTCTTAATCAATCACCTATTTTCAACGACTAAATAGACGTTGTTGGACCGAAGGTTTTTTTGTTGTTGTTGTAATGGTGCGGAGTACGAATACGATTATTATCTAACTGATGGTATTTACCCAAAATAAGTCATGTTTGTAAAATCATTTACAAAACATACAACGTTAGACTAAAAGAGAACAAAGTTTAATGATGCTCAAATGATGGCATGAAAAGATATCGAACAAGCCTTTGGTGTTTTACAGAAAATATGACTCATTTTGAGCAAGCCTTTAGAATTAGAAATGTGATATACTTCTGCGTTATATGACATGATTTATTATAAGTTTATGTATTTTTTTAGTTAATGTTATTTATCTAGTTAATATTAATGTCTTTTTTTTAATTCAATAGATTTGTTTACTTCTAAATATAAAATAATTACAAAAACTGTATGTCACGTGTCACTACACTTCCACGCCCCAACCCACATAGCGTTTTTTGGTACCACGCCACCATTCTGATAGATGCTAACGCCCTTTTTTCGTGTAATCCCACAGTGTATGGTGTTAACTTAGACCATGTATAGTATGAGTGAACTTCAAGTCCCTCTTTTGGGCATGATCCGACATGTGGTTGCTTAGTTAGCAAAATGACATTATGGGGCTTGAAGTTAAAATGAGTGTAGTGGTATAATGCCTTTACAATGATTACCCAATTACAATTTTTTTTTGAAAATTAAAGCTAATATTTTTTTGTTAAATAGATAAAACATTACCATTAACTAAAATACGAAAAAATTAAATCTGAAACATGCAAAATTACTAAAAAACCAACAAATTCTTAAAAAATCTAGCTCTAAAATCTGTATTTTTCACGGATTTGTTGCCTACGCATTTGAGCTAGAAGCAACGCTTCTCCTTTGAGGTGATGAATCGGTTTAGACATAAACTCGATGTCTTTCTCCATTTGCCTCACTTCCTTGGACAGCCACAAACTTTTTTTTTGGTTGTTTCTTTCTTGCATGGTTTCTAAACGCCAATGTGTACCGTCCATGCTTATGTTCACATTGCATGCAAAATCATGTGTACCTTAAAGTATTGGAGGCCATGTTTAGTAGTTGTGTGTACCCCCATCATATTCGAGTCAATATCTTGGTAATTGTAGGTTGGTAGCGGTTGGGTAGTGTTCAGACGATATGAATCTAGGTTGCTAGGCCGAGACAGAAATTGAAAGGGGGTAGAATGGATGCATAATATATATATATACATATATATATGTATATATATATATATGTATAAATATATATAGATATATATATGATAAAAGGTAAGAAAGAGGTTATAAGAATAAGAGAAAGATATATAAAAATGGGGTTGATTGGGTTTATACAGGTAAAAAATAGATTTAAAAAAAGCGAAAATCAATTTTTTTATTACCGTTGATCAACGGCCTTCTCCTCAAAATATTCAAATTCACGGCGTTTCCTTGGCCACGCCCAAGTCGAAAAACAAAAAACAACACCCTAGGGGGCGGTCTGATCCACGTTTTGGGTGTAAAGAAAGCCCTACCCCCTACTACGGGTGGTCTTAGACTATGGGCGTGGGTTGGGGCAGCGGAATGCCTTTAACGCTGGCTAGACCACATCGAGCTAGCATTAGCGATGGCGTTGCCCGCTGGCATGGGGATTATGCCTGGTGTGGGGCAGAGGGGGGTGTAACATCCGTAAAAAACAGATCCTAGAACCCACCCGAATTTGACACTCGGTCTGTTTTCATATTCCACGTAATTTTGTTTAATGTTTACGCAATAAAATGTCTTGGATTCTATGTTTTGATCATACATGTTATCATATCTAGTGATTTATAGTCTTATACATGTTCTGGACAAGTTTGTAAATTCATTTCCATGTATTTTGAAGCAACCCTCCATCTCTCAAGATCTAAGACTAAGGTTTTCCTTAAGTTAATCAAAACTTTGGAGACTCGTGAACATACCTAACACATCACATCCTAACCTTCTTATCATTCAAACTTCATTATATACATGCCTTAAGATAGGACATTGTGTTTTGGAAGGTTTAGATGTAAATGATAGCAAATAAGAAGCTCTACATGTCGTATTCTTAGTTTTGTCTTAAGATGACTTTCGGGTGACTTTCTTGCCAACTTTTATCCATCGTTAGCTATCATTCTGGTCCATTCAAAGCTCCAAGATATACTTGGTATACTAAGGATCAAGTAGGTGCAAATAGTGCATAAAACTGAGCTCCAGTGTAACGGGAATCACAAACACAAGTTTAGAACATAAACATCGACCCGCATCAAAACCCAAGGTTTAAGCCCAATTCTCGACACCATGAATGTTGGATTACTCTCTTCCATATGATAGTACTCTGAAAATAATGAATGTAGGCGAAAACTGTGTGTGAAACGGAGTTATAACAAAGCGGGAATCGCGAAAACAAGTTTGGTGTTTGTTGCAGATTTGAAAGACGCGAAAATCTTGTTTTAAATTCATCCCGCATCGCCCCAATCACAATTTTGTGCTCCCTTTCACACCTATAAATACCCTTGCTTGGTTCTTTATAGCTTGTAACTAGTAGTTTGAGTATAAACAAATGGAATAACCAAATTTGGTGGCCCCACAAGCACAATACACCTTTGGGTGTGGTGAGTAGTAGTTTTTATTTCCGCTTTCGACGAGGAGGTGCTACCCTTCAAGCTTATCTCAATTTGTAAAGTTTTTCTTCGAGGTAATCTTCCTTTCTTTTTTGTTATTTATTTATTTATTTATTGTTTTCTTAGTTTAGTTTAGATTCTTACTTAAGGATCATTAGGCTCGTTAAGGTAGCCTAGTTTTGGCTCGCCTTTAGGCTTGGCGTAGCCTTGTAGAGGCTCGTTATTCTCAACGAATCTAACATATCATGTTCGCTCATTTAGCTATGCCTAGCATAACGTTTACCCTTTTCTTGTTGCATTCGTTTGTCTAGCTTAAATCACGCTTATCAATTGGATTTTCTCCTTATTCTCGTGTGGTTTTTCACTAAGGATTAAAAACGCAAACACTGTGAGTGAATCTTACAACCCCTTTTTCCTTTTTATTTATACGTTTTGGGGTGTATCATGTGTCGTGTATCTTTATTTCATTTTACAAAGTTCAATTACGTGCAAGTACCATTATGTGAAGTATCTACGTTATATGTTGTCTGGTTGTTTATCATTGGGTGCATTTTCATTCATGTTGGATATCACATTATCATAGGATCGTCTGTTCCCCATTACCTATGAGCAGAACTTGACGTTGTCAACCATACGAGGTCAGCTCCGTTTGATTGAGCTTAGACCTTGCAACACACCATAATACCGTGCAACATACATTCATTCATTGGCATACACAAATTCCGTGCAACTTGCATACATTTATTGAATCATTTTAGTTGGCTTGTTTTATTGTTTGAGGTTGTGTTATGAGGTTGACATATGACACACAACATATTTATTTACATTTGTTAACGCACGTTTTCTCAATAAACCAAATTTAAACGTACTATTTTTTTTAAATCAATAAGGTTCACTCACCAACTTTTGTTGACCCAAAAACTATTTTTACATATGATACAGGTTGACAGGTATGAAGAGATGATTGGACATAGGATGAGTCTTAGTTAACAAGAAACGGATTAGTGCATTCTATTTGTTATGAACAACGTCTTGTGTTTGTAATTGTTTATGTGAATTATTTGTATTGTGAGACACTTGATATGAATTATGATTATTTAAAACAAGTGATAGCAAGTCATAAGCTCTCGAGTTAACCCAATCATGCCCCGATCACCTATTTCGCTGTGGGTCGGGGTGTGACAGATTGGTATCAGAGCCATTGACTTTAGGGATATAGGATAGGTTATTAGACACTTAGAACCTATGCTTTAGTCAACTAGGACCTACGTGCTTATGTGATATCATGTTTTATTTGACTTATGATTTGCTATTGCTCACACATTTAAATTCCTTTCATTTTACACAAAAACACATGCAAGCACTCTATTTATTACTTGATTATGTGATATGTGCAATGTGTTATAATTATGTCATGAAGTCTACATATATGTTACATATATACATATCACTCCACCTGAAATGTACCATACGAAACTTATGAAACCCTTATTTATAAGTTTTCGAAACATTTCTCTCCATTTTCCAAATACTTATTTCTATGTCATTCAAACTTTTGTGACGTTTTTTGTTTTCAAGTTTCATCAAGGTGAGTTCATGTGACAGTCATGTAGTAACTGGAAGGGTTCGAGTACCGGTTGTCGGGATGTCCTGTCTAGGATTGGCATTCGTATAAATCCGAATTAACGGACTAGTTTGCCTACCTGGGGACTACTGATGAGAGTACGGAGGACCTATTAGGCCAAAGCATGCCACACCAAACGTCGTGTGAACTAACCCCACTATGAGGTGTCACCGTGTCCACACCTGGATGCACACCGACTTTCATACATTACATTCATATTTCTTGATTTTCTCCGGGTTTTAGTGTCGTTACCAGGCTAACACATGCGAACCATACGAAAGCCTGGTAATCATGGGGGCCCACATGATTACGAAGGTGAAGTATGGCGGCATACAAGGTCAAATTACGAGCAAATCCCAAGAACACTTTAAAATGTTGTGTTATCATAAGTTTTTTGTTTTCAAATACACCCCAAAAGTTTTCATTTTATCATATGTTTATATTTTTTTCTCGCATCCCTGCTAGCAAATCCATCAACAAAATCTCACGATCTCGTTTGCGTAAATTCCTATAGATGTCCTTTAGGCACCTTCTTGGAGGAAAAAGAACCGGAAACTCCGGTAGAGGCATGGCTGCCCAAATTGCCAAGCAAATGGCCGCCGTGATTCCTAACATTGTGATCCAAGTTCAACAAGCCCTCACTAATAACCAAGTCAATCAAGTCGAACCAAATGTTGTAAATGCTCCCGCAACTACATCCAAGTGCTCCTATAAGCACTTCAAGTCTTGTGACCCCCCAATATATGAGGGAACATAAGGGGTGGCCGCACTCCTATGATGATTCGATGAAATGGAAAGCACCTTCCTAAATTGTGACTGCCCTAACGATCACAAGGTTCGTTATGCTATCGGTCGTCTCATTGGGGCAGCTTTAACCTGGTGGAACACTGAAAAGGGTCGAAGAGGGGCTAAAGCTGCCATGGCCCTAACTTGGGAACAACTCAAGGAACTAATGACTAAACGGTTCTGTCCTAGGAGTGAGATCAAGAAGTTGGAGGATGAATTCTACCACTTAAAGCAAAATGATAGAGACCATATGGCCTATAACAAGCGTTCCTCGAGCTGAACCAGATGGTCCCAAATATGTTCACTCCTCTTAATCGTCTCATTGAACATTACATTAGGGGTCTTCCTTCTGGTATCTAGTATTCCGTGATGAGCACTGTACCCGCAACATTGGAAGCTGCAATGGAATTAGCCACTGAACTCAGCGAAAATCATATCTGAAATGGAGACTTTAAAAAGAATAGCACAACTGACAAGGCTTCGGTGGAAGAGCCAAAAAAAACCAAGGCTGAATCATCTTCTCGTTCCAATACCAAATGAAAGTGTGACGGTAAAAACTACGCTAATGCCTCGACTAACCCAACTTCACAAGCCTTACCCCTCCAAGTCATCCCAATCACCCAAGTGACACCCAACCAAGCTTACCCAAACAAGAAACCCTACACTGGTCCCCACCCTCAATGCAACACCTGCCACTATCACCACCAACTCACTGTACCTTGTCGTCTATGTGCCAATTGTGGGCGTTATGGCCATTTGAGTAACACTTGTCGCGCTCCTCAAAACCAAGTTTCACCTCTTACCCAAAACATGATCCAGCCCTACCAACCACCACATTACCCCATGGTGCCATATGTTCGAGCTTGCTTTAATTATGGTGATCCTACTCATTTCAGAAACACGTGCCCTAGGCTGGTTAACATCATCAATGCTCAAGCCCAAGCAAATCCATTTAACCAAGCAAATCCAGTTAACCAATCGAACCCAGTTAACCAAGCGAACCAGGCAAACCCAACACACCCACCAGCAAGAGGGAAAGCCTACAACATCAACACAAACCCAGTTGAGGTCAACGATGGTGCGAACGAACAACCATAACTAGCCTTTCTCCCCTCGTGAAGACTCAAGACTCTGCTCCAGTTGTTTATTTTATTTTTATTCCCAATCCAAGCTTTAATAAATTCCATTTCTTGTCCTGACTATTAAAGTTACCATTGTTTTCAATTTGGATAATAATGTTTCAAGATTTCATTATTTCATATTAATGTCATTAATGCAATTTATATCACGCTATGCCAATTTGTTTCATTACATGTCTCTATACATCGATTAAATTTTATGTCATTCATGTCATCATACATCACGATGAACCCTGCCTCATCATTTAGGGAAGTTGGGTCGTGTCTCACTTGTTCATAGACTAACCACTTCCTCATAACACACGAGAGTGGTACTGCCGTCATTTAGTCTTGCTTTCTTCGATTCGAGATTCAAGCATGGGTTGTTGTGTTGTTTATGTTTGGTAGATTTTAGGATGAGTCGCATAGAACTAATCGTGACTTAATAACAATGCCAATGAAAATTTGACAAGGACATGGTGGATACGCCGCAGGTACTTCCTATATATAAGTTTTCATGTCAGGTGATCGAAATCATTGTTAGACGGTTATGGAAAGTATAAGTAGTGTCAATCTCAATTTGGATAACGTTGTGGTTGATGATTTCGTTTTGTGATGTAACTTTATCATTATGATGCTTTGATTTGTCCTAAAGTCCACTATCATGATACAATTTCTAGTTAGCCATCATGAGTATGATTACAACCCAATAGTAAATCCTTGTTATATTACAAGCCATCTCCGTGTTACGATGCTTTTTCACTTCCACACTTTTGGCAACAAAGAGCGATTCCTCTACCCGGAACGTTACCGCCACAATCGAATCTAAACTCTACTTTGATTCCATCTTAATGTAAACTCCTAGGGAATATGCTAAACCAGATACCTATTTTGGTGTCCTCATAATTTCGGGACGAAATTTCTAAAAGTAAGGGAGACTGTAACATCCGTCAAAAACAGTTCCTAGAACCCGACCCGAATTTGACACCCAGTCTGTTTTCATATTCCACGTAATTTTGTTTAATGTTTACGCAATAAATTGTCTTGGATTCTATGTTTTGATCACACATGTTATCATATCTGGTGATTTATAGTCTTATACATGTTCTAGACAAGTTTGTAAATTCATTTCCATGTATTTTGAAGCAACCCTCCATCTCTCAAGATCTAAGACTAAGGTTTTCCTTAGTTAATCAAAAACTTTGGAGACTCATGAACATACCTAACACATCACATCCTAACCTTCTTATCATTCAAACTTCATTATATACATGCCTTAAGATAGGAAATTGTGTTTTGGAGGGTTTAGATGTAAATGATAGCAAGTAAGAAGCTCTACACGTCGTATTCTTAGTTTTGTAATAAGATGACTTCCGGGTGACTTTCTTGCCAACGTTTCTCCATCCTTGAGCTATCATTCTGGTCCATTCAATCTCCAAGATATACTTGGTATACTAAGGATCAAGTAGGTTCAAATGGTGCATTAAGCTAAGCTCCAGCGT
Source organism: Scalesia atractyloides (assembly GCA_947069175.1). NCBI lineage: Eukaryota > Viridiplantae > Streptophyta > Magnoliopsida > Asterales > Asteraceae > Scalesia > Scalesia atractyloides. The sequence continues at coordinate 91,605,903 of CAMTDV010000012.1, forward strand.
AACGCGAATCGCAAACACAAGTTTTAGAACATAACCCTCGACCCGCATCAAGACCCAAGGTTTAAGCCCAATTCTCGACACCATGGATGTTGGATTATCTCTCTTCCATATGATAGTACTCTGAAAATAATGACGTAGGCGAAAACTGTGCGCGAAACGGAGTTATAACGAAGCGGGAATCGCGAAAACAAGTTTGGTGTTTGTTGCTGATTTGAAAGACGTGAGAATCTTGTTTTAAATTCATCCCGCATCGCCCCAATCACCATTTTGTGTCCCTTTCACACCTATAAATACCCTTGCTTGGTTCTTTGTAGCTTGTAACTAGTAGTTTGAGTATAAACAAGTGGAATAACCAAATTTGGTGGCCCCACAAGCACAATACACCTTTGGGTTTGGTGAGTAGTGGTTTTTATTTCCGCTTTCGACGAGGAGGTGCTGCCCTTCAAGCTTATCTCAATTTGTAAAGTTTTTCTTCGAGGTAATCTTCCTTTCTTTTTTGTTATTCATTTATTTATTGTTTTCTTAGTTTAACTAGTTTAGTTTAGGTTCTTAGTTAAGGAGCATTAGGCTCGTTAAGGTAGCCTAGTTTAGGCTCGCCTTTAGACTTGCCGTAGCCTTGTAGAGGCTCGTTAGACTCAATGAGTCTAACATATCATGTTCGTTCATTTAGCTATGCCTAGCCTAACGTTTACCCTTTTCTTGTTGCATTCGTTTGCTAGCTTAAATCACGCTTATCAATTGGATTTTCTCCTTATTCTCGTGTCACTAAGGATTAAAAACGCAAACACTGTGAGTGAATCTTACAACCCCTTTTTCCTTTTTATTTATTCTTTTGAGGTGGACCATGTGTCGTGTATCTTTATTTCATTTTACAAAGTTCAATTACGTGCAAGTACCATTATGTGAAGTATCTATGTTATGTGTTGTTTGGTTGGTTATCATTGGGTGCATTTTCATTCATGTTGGATATCACATCATCATAGGCTCGTCTGTTTCCCATTACCTATGAGCAGAACTTGACGTTGCCAACCATACGAGGTCAGCTTCGTTTGATTGAGCTTAGACCTTGCAGCACACCATCATACCGTGCAACATACATTCATTCATTGGCATACCATAATTCTGTGCAACATGCATACATTTATTGAATCATTTCAGTTGGCCCGTTTTATTGTTTGAGGTTGTGTTATGAGGTTGACATATGACATACAACATATTTATTTACATTGGTTAACGCACGTTTTCTCAATAAACCAAATTTAAACGTACTATTTTCTTAAAAATCAATTAGGTTCACTCACCAACTTTTGTTGACCCAAAAACTATATCTACATATGATACAGGTTGATAGGTATGAAGAGATGATTGGACATAGGATGGGACTTAGTTAACAAGAAACAGATTAGTGCAGTCTATTTGTTATTAACGTCTTGTGTTTGTAATTTTATATGTGAATTATTTGTATTGTGAGACACTTGATATGAATTAATGATTATTTAAAACAAGTAATAGCAAGTCATAAGCTCTCGAATTAACCTAATCATGCTCCGATCACCTATTCTGCTGAGGGTCGGGTGTGACAGGGGGGGGGCTAGATGACATGGCTCGCTTTGATTGACTGGTTCGATATAGCTATTGGGGATAGCCGTTGCCAAACGGCTACTTTAATTAAAAAAATTATTTACATATTAAACCAATATAGATACCCACCAAATTTTTACATTTTTTACCATTCCTTTTACCATGTCTCTTTATTTTTTTATAAAATCAACCCACCACATCCTACAATGCATCCTTTTAACCGCGGCTACGACCTAAACAACCCCTTTGGATACCAAGAAAACCCGAACCCTAGCCCGCCACAAAATCCTCAACCACCAAACCCGACCCAAATGTCCTTACACACGGCCATGCACCACATCCGCGACACGGTTTAATATACTCACCGTGTCTCGATCTAGCTGGAATCGCATTGTATTTAGGAAACCATGTATACACTAACTTTCCATACGACGATCGTCTATTCCGGTTAACCTATCCCGTCCTGAATCCATGCCCGAAACTCAATCGCATGACGTTGGTGGTTCGCCAACAAGAATAGCCAAAAAAAGAAGCCACAAGAAAAAAATGGATGAAGAGAAAGCAATATCGGCCGCTCAACGAACACAAATAAAGTGGACGGTTCAAGAAGATACTACTCTGAGAAGATGTTGGATTGAGGAATCGTAAAATCTGATTCATGGTATTTTTAATATAACATATTAATGTTTACAATATTATTGTTTTAAGTTTTATTATAATTTTTTATAATGTTTTAAATATTATTTGTATTTTTGGAATAGGGAATTCATCACACAAAAAAGAATTTTGGGCTTCAATTAAGAAAACATTTCATACGCAAATGCAAAGGGCGGAGGTGTATCATGAAAATGATAGACTCACGTCGAAGTGGGGTTATACAAATACACACGTCATCGCGTTCCACGCTTGTTTCCATAAGGCGAAGAATATTTCAAGAAGCGGTGAAACCGAGGTTGATTTTATCAAGAATGCCTTGCTAGCATACAGAGAGAACAAGAAGAACGCTTCAAGTACATGTATTGTTGGGATGTATGTAGGTACGCTTCGAAATGGGTGAGAGTCCCTCTTGCTAGCGAGTCAACCTCATCAAAAATGGCAAACACACCCTCGTCCCAAGCTCAGGCCAATAATCGTGATCAAGAGTTTGATCTTAATTTGGATGATTTTGATAACGTCTTGTGTTTGTAATTTTATATGTGAATTATTTGTATTGTGAGACACTTGATATGAATTAATGATTATTTAAAACAAGTAATAGCAAGTCATAAGCTCTCGAATTAACCTAATCATGCTCCGATCACCTATTCTGCTGAGGGTCGGGTGTGACAGGGGGGGGGGGCTAGATGACATGGCTCGCTTTGATTGACTGGTTCGATATAGCTATTGGGGATAGCCGTTGCCAAACGGCTACTTTAATTAAAAAAAATTATTTACATATTAAACCAATATAGATACCCACCAAATTTTTACATTTTTTACCATTCCTTCTACCATGTCTCTTTATTTTTTTATAAAATCAACCCACCACATCCTACAATGCATCCTTTTAACCGTGGCTACGACCTAAACAACCCCTTTGGATACCAAGAAAACCCGAACCCTAGCCCGCCACGAAATCCTCAACCACCAAACCCGACCCAAATGCTCCTTACACACGGCCATGCACCACATCCGCGACACGGTTTAATATACTCACCGTGTCTCGATCTAGCTGGAATCGCATTGTATTTAGGAAACCATGTATACACTAACTTTCCATACGACGACTCGTCTATTCCGGTTAACCTATCCCGTCCTGAATCCATGCCCGAAACTCAACCGCATGACGTTGGTGGTTCGTCAACAAGAATAGCCAAAAAAAGAAGCCACAAGAAAAAAATGGATGAAGAGAAAGCAATATCGGCCGCTCAACGAACACAAATAAAGTGGACGGTTCAAGAAGATACTACTCTGAGAAGATGTTGGATTGAGGAATCGTAAAATCTGATTCATGGTATTTTTAATATAACATATTAATGTTTACAATATTATTGTTTTAAGTTTTATTATAATTTTTTATAATGTTTTAAATATTATTTGTGTTTTTGGAATAGGGAATTCATCACACAAAAAAGATTTTTGGGCTTCAATTAAGAAAACATTTCATACGCAAATGCAAAGGGCGGAGGTGTATCATGAAAATGATAGACTCACGTCGAAGTGGGGTTATACAAATACACAAGTCATCGCGTTCCACGCTTGTTTCCATAAGGCGAAGAATGCGTCAAGAAGCGGTGAAACCGAGGTTGATTTTATCAAGAATGCTTTGCTAGCATACAGAGAGAAACAAGAAGAACGCTTCAAGTACATGTATTGTTGGGATGTATGTAGGTACGCTTCGAAATGGGTGAGAGTCCCTCCTGCTAGCGAGTCAACCTCATCAAAAATGGAAAACACACCCTCGTCCCAAGCTCAGGCCGATAATCGTGATCAAGAGTTTGATCTTAATTTGGATGATTTTCATAATTCTCCTTCCCGCTCACCCGATAGAAACACGTCAAAAAAGCAGCTTCAAAGAACGAGTTCGGGTTTGACATCGGGTTCCGCCCTGAGTTCGGCCTCGGGTAAAGGGTTGTACACCGACCAGTTGGAAGATCTTAATACAAAGTTGATACATTTAATTTCCTCCAACAACAAAGGATCAAGATGAGGAGAAAAATATCCAAGCATTGTTCGATAAAAAGGTATCTCTAAAAGAAAAATGCGAAGATATGAAATTTCTCGCCATGCCCATCGATCACCTTAATGGCTCATAATTGGCAATGACATTGGAAATGAAAGAAGAACTCATGAAAAAGTATAACATGGAGAAATCATGAAGTTTTTATATTTTATTTTATTTTAGGTAGCTTTTTTTTAATTTTCTTTGGAGTTTTTTAAAATGTTATATGTAATCTTCTATTTTAATTATTGTGTTATTTAACAAAAAAAACAAAAACAAAATCCACATGGCTGGCGACATCAAGCTAAGCCACGCCACGCCACACCAAACCCCTAGTTATTGAGTATTATCTTGTGGATCACACACTCGTCACAAGAAATGCCCTCAACCCAAACCCCTCTACACACCATAGTCTCCATTGTCTTTTGGAGATACGAGATACCCATTTCAATTAATAACCTTGGCGGGAAACGTAATCTGAATTTTCACACAATAGTAATAAAATGGTTGCGTGGTGATTTTGCTTCTCTAAAACAGAAGCTAAATCGGTTGCCAAATCAAGAGAAGCATGAAGAAATCGAAGCGAACCAAAGCATCAAAACGCAAAAGGGGGTATAATCTAACCTGCCAGCTCCTATTCTACACTTGATCCTTTCACGTCTCCCACTACCGAAGAAGCCATTCGAACAAGCATTCATCAACACGATGGAGGTATTTGTGGACTTCAGTTCCATCTATAGACTTAGACTGTGATCGAGGACTAAAACTCTTTACAAATTTCCAAACGAATTTCAAACCAAAGAAATTTAAAGAGTTTGTGGATTGGGTTTTGGTAGATCAAATTCTAGATTTGGAGTGTTTTCGTTTATTTTGTGCAAATTACTACGATATGTCGACAGTAGGGTGGTGGATTCATGCCACCGTTATGCGAAAAGTCAAATTACTTGACTTGAACTTTAACTCTATGGTTACTAGTGAGGTTTTCGATTTGCCCCATTGTCTTGTAAAATGCGATACATTAGAGGTATTAAGGTTGCATTTGTGTACATATCTCTACGTTTTCCAACAGTCACTGCTTTTTCGACACTTCGGGTTCTTAAACGTAACTAGAGCAAGTTATTGGAGCATGATTCAGTACAACACTTTCTCAAAAGTTGCCCAATGCTTAAGGATTTGAGTTTAAATGACTGCGTATTATATAAATTTGCTTATTTTTGTATTTGATGTTCTAATCTCAAGACTCTGAGGATGTAACACACAGGCTTGTGTTACGGTCTTCACATTTTTTGCCCCAAACTGGTGTATTTGGAGTATGTAGGTCACAAGTCTTATAAACTTTCATTTGAAAACCTAGAATCGTTGAAGAAAGCTGTGAGTTACCCTCATTATATTGCACGGATATGATTATCGTTTATATCATTTTGTGACACCATTTGTCAGTTGTTGGAGTTCTCATGTCGAATCATTGTCTCTCACCCTTTTATTCATTTAGGTAGATGCACATTGCTTTTCTTCATCCAGTTTGGTTTAGGGTGCTAAACGGGCTGTGTTCGCGGGTCCAACCTGAGCCCAACCCGAGACGTAGTGGTGGCAAAGTGGGCAAGTTAGATGGGTATGGGTAATGGGTCAAGTGTCACACCCAGGATTTCTGTAACACCCTGTAAAATCGTGTCCAATAGTATAGTGACACATGTTGTATTTTAAATATAGTCTATTAAAGACCAGTAAGGACTAAAGGCGTCAACATGCTAAAACGAGCCTCTAAGTGATAATAAACTTGAAAATGAGTTTCCTACTGATGTAATATTATAAGTAGGATTATTTGGGATTTTAAACCAAGTTATAAACTGAGTTTTCAAACAAGTCCTTAAACTATGTCGGTAAATGACGGTTTTAGCCCTTGTGGTTCATAAAATAGTTTTAACTGAATCTTTCAAGGAAAAATCATTTACTTACTAATATTTTATATTAAATAACATATTTTAAACATTTTAATCTGACCCTAATGTCAGTTTTCATTAGACATCGCATAAAACGTCATTTTACGACATAAGCGCCGTTTCGGCGCATAGTATGGTTTTAAACCATATTAATGGACCAAGACTTGTCACCTACTGATTTTAAAATTTATTTTAAACATATTTACAGTATGTACATGTTATAACTCAGAATCTCAAATAATTTATAAACTATGTGTAAAATGACCAAAATGCCCCTTTGGTGCATAGTTTGGTCATAAAAGATAATTTAAACATATAATTGACATCCTACTGATATTATACCAGAAATAAAATATTTTTCCAGAATACTTATGATGATAAACTTAAAATATATTCAAGTTCTTTTATACGGTATGAAATTACCAAACTGCCTTTATGAGGCATAGTTTCGTTTTAAAACCATAACGGCATACAATTTGATATCTTAACTTATTTAAAATTAATGGCATATAGAACTTGTCGATGACTTATCCGGTTACCCGATATTGCTAATATGCGCACGGTTACGTATATGTAACTATTTTACGGAAGCTAACCGAAACGGGTTTAACCTTGTCATTTAAGCCTCAAAATCCAGAATGTTAATAGTTTACCCATATTAAACAAGTCAAGGTACTTGTTGGGATTAAACTACATTGTATCCAATCATCGTCTAATCTAGCGTCATACGTTTTGATCAAGTACGCTAGTCGGTCTAAGTCTATGACTTAAATAAAGACCGTTAGTATTTAATTGGTTAGTTTATGCCATAATCCAGACTAGAGACTTGCCGGTAAATGCTATCTGCACTTAGTGCTTTTGTGTACGGCTGAATTATTAAAAATTAAAAGAAGACTAGCTAAGGTAAATACTCTCGACTTATTTCCCCTATACGGGCTTGGGTTACGGTAAATTATTACCGCTTGGTTGGAAATGGGATTCAATCGAACGCCGGTTTGGAGATAATAAATCTGCATATTCTGTTTTAATCAGTTTTGTTTGATAATTTAAACATCAAGGGTTAACTACCGTGTCCTGGATATCCTTGGCTCATTACAATTGAAATGGCCACGACCTTAGCGCGGGTGTAGGCATACACCCGATAGACGCTCCATTATGCATTCCTACAATGTTGGGAGGAATTAACTCCTTCGTGAGTCCAAAATGGTGTGTACGTTAATTGTGTCTCGGTCAAGGTACCGAGCCCCGCATGTATAACAAACAAGTGAATCTGTTAACAAAGTTGCAAGGTCAATTAACCCAAGTTATAAAAAGATTTTGTGCTAACACGCACTTAAAACATTTTTGGAATGTTTTCAAAACGAGTCAATTGGGTGTATTTACCAGCGTAAGCTGACGTATTTTCAAAAGACTAAACTACAGGTACAATACGAAAATAGGCCGGAGGTGCTCGGTAGTGATAGAGGATCTTGCAAATCCTAAATCTGCCCAAAGTCTGTTTTGTATTCTTTCTTGTACAATTTATGATCCGCCTGTGGATCTTCTATTACAAGCCTGTATATTATTTGTATTTTCGAACATTCGGTTTGTAGTAGTAATTTTTGCTCCAAGACTTCCGCAATGCCCTGTTTAATTGACTATGACGCTGGTCAACTGACGTCACGATACTCCCCACCCGGGCCCACCGGTGTATGGATTTCGGGTTGGAAATCCGGGGTGTGACTGAGTTGGTATCAGAGCCAACGTTTGAGAGAATTAAACACTAGCCTTTTGTGTTTAATCTCAAACTTACACGAGCACATTCCTTAGACTTCCGAGTCTAGGCATGACCTAGGATTACTCATTTCATTATTAAGTTATTAGTATTGTTTTGAATTGATTTTTGAACAGGAAAATGCCGCCACGAGTACGAGGACAAAGTGGAAGAGGAAAAGGTCCAAACACTGGTGGGCCCGGGTGGGGAGTATCGTTACGTCAGTTGATAACATCATTGTCAATTAAATACGGCACAACGGAAGTCTTGGATTTAAATTACTATTAAAACCAAATGTTCGAAATATAAAATAATATACAGACGGCTCGTAATAGAAGATCCACATGCGGATCATAAATTGTACAAAAGAAAGAATGTAAAACAGACTTTGGGCAGATCTAGGATTTGCAAGATCCTCGTATCACTACCGAGCACTTCCAGCCTATTTTCGTACTGTACCTGCAAGCTTAGTCTTTTGAAAATACGTCAGCTTTCGCTGGTAAATACACCCAACTGCTCACTTTGAAAACATTTAAAAATATGTTTTAAGTGCGTATCAGCACAAAATCTTTTATAACTTGGGAAAGTTAACGTTGAAACCTTGTTAACAGATTCACATGTTTGTCCATACATACAGGGCCCAGTGCGAAAACCGAGACATGATTAACTACACACCACTTATGAACTCATAAGGAGTTATCCCCAATGACATGGGTAGTTTCATTTGAGCATCTGTCGGGTGTATGCCTACACCCCGCGCTAAGGTCGTGGCCATTATCTAATGTAATGAGCCGAGAATATCCAGGACACGGTAGTTAACCCCCGATGTTTAAGCTATCAAGCATAACTGATTAAAAGAGAATATGCAGATTTACTAGCCATAATCCGGCATTTGATTGATCCTCGATTCCGACCAAGCGGTAATAATTTACCGTAACCCAAGTCCGTATAGGGGAAATAAGTCGAGAGTATTTACCTGAGCTAGTCTTCGTTAAACGCAAGATTTTATTAACTTAGCTGTACACAAAAGCACTAAGTGCAGATAGCATTTACAGGAATGTCTTTAGTCTGGATTATGGCATAAGCTAACCAATTAAATACTAACGGTCTTATTTAAGTCATAGACTCAGACCGACTGGCGTACTTGATCAAAACATATAACGATAGATTAAACGATGATCGGATAGAATGTAGTTTAATCCCAACAAGTACTTTAAATTGTGTAATATGGATAAACTATAAACATTCTGGATTTTGAGACTTAAATGACAAGGTTAGACCTGTTTCGGTTAATTTTCGTAAACTAGTTACATATACTTAACCGTACGCATATCAGCAATATCGGTAACCGGATAAGTCATGGACAAGTTCTATATGCCATTATATTTTAAATAAGTTATAATATCAGTAGGATATCAACTTTTATGTCCATTAAGGTTTTAAAATGAAACTATGCCTCATAAGAGCATTTTGGTAATTTCATACCTTATAAAAAGAACTTGAATATAATTTAAGATTATGATCATAATTATTCTAGAAAAATAATTAATTTATGATACAATATCAGTAGGAACATGATAATATGTGTAATTTATCTTTTATGACCAAACTATGCACCGAAGGGGCATTTTGGTCATTTTACACATAGTTTATAAATTATTTGGGATTCTGAGTTTATATGATGTACCTGCTGTAAAAGTATTTAAAATAAGTTTTAGAATCAGTAGGTAACAAGTCTTGGTTGGTAAATATGGTTTAAAACCATACTATGCGCCGAAACGGCGCTTTTGTCGTAAAATGACGTGTTATGCGATGTTTAAAGAAAACTGATGTTAAGGTCAGATTAAAATGTCTTAGATATGTTACTTAATATAACATATCAGTAGGTAAAAGATTTACCTTGAAAAGATTTGATTAAACCAATTTATGAGCCACAAGGGCTTTATCGTCATTTATCGACATAATACATGGACCTGTTTGTAAACTCAGTTTATAATCTGGTTTAACATCCCAAATAATCTTACTTATAATTTACATCAGTAGGAAACTTACTTTCAAGTCCATTATCATTTAAACCTTGTTTTATGCAAAAAGGGCATTTTAGTCAAAATGGCATAATTACGGAACTTGCGCATGAACTCAGATTTTGATTATGATCATGTAATATAACCTTAGAGGTTATGCTACATTATATTACGATCACAATGCAACCTTAGATCATTAGCTAACTAATCTAAATCGGGTCAGAATCGAAAGTCAAAGCAGAAGTCAAGCTTCGCGACTTTCGGTTGCGAACCGACCCTAGAACTGAAATTGACGAGCTGAACATGTTCTTAAATGTTCTAATAATTATTATCAACTTGTTTAAGTGTCAAAACAGGTTTCATAACATATATAAGATTAATTTATAAAATTTCCGAAAAATGGCATGTTTGACTTTTAATATAATAATTTTGACCCGTCAATTAGTCTAGCAAACGTGATCTTCAGGAGGTGCCCTTAATAGGGACTAACACCTACCTTATTATGATCACTTAGCCATGTTCGTTACGAACAATGGCTGGGCCATTATGCTCTTACCCGAAAGTCAAGGCGTTTTCCGTAAAACGCTTGACTTTTGACTATAAAAGCCTAAAAACGAAAATGCAAGAGGAAGGAACACTTAAAAGTGGTTCCTAAGATGCAATAGAACTAATTTGGATGCTCCTTTCAGTTAGGAACTTCCGGAGGAGGGAGATAGAGTTGTGAATGAAGAAGGTGCAAGTTCAAATGGTGAACCTTGACACCTATTTATAAGGAGAGCTTGAATGAGGTGATGCCAGGTGCTAAGTGGTGTAAGAGGGAGCTTACAAGTGTCCTAAAACGTGGCATAGCAGTTTGGGAATCCATAGTTTCGAATTCATGGTTTTTGGCACTTTGTGTGGAGGCCAAGGCAATTTTCTGCAGACACAGGCCTCTCGCGCCCCGCGAGCGCCTCTTGGCCAGTTTCAAAGTTTGTCACATTTAGCCCTTTAACTTATAAAACCTTCTAAAACACCTTTTTAGCATTTTTAGCCCTCCGTAACCAATATTTGGCATACCCGGGAGTATGCCCAGACATTGTCGAGTTCTCGGTTAGTTAAAAGGTCACTCAGAGGTATAAATTAACATGTTGACACTTTTAACCCCTCCATTATCCAACTTTCACATATATACAGAATTCAACCCTTTCGTCCAACAATTGTGACATATGAGAGTTAGGACTTCGTAAAGGATCACTCAATGGCCCACTATAAGCATGTTGACTCTGATGTCACTCAGAGGCTGGGCATGTTGACATATCAGGCACTCAGAGGCCAAGTTTAAGCATGTTGACATATCAGTCACACCGAGGCTAAGCATGTTGACATATCAGTCATTCAGAGGCTGTTGTTTAAGCATGTTGACATATCAGTCACTCAGAGGCTTTCGTTTATGCATGTTGACACCAGATAGTCACTCAGAGGCTCAGTTTGAGCATGTTGACACCTTTAGTCCCTATTAGTCTTTAATAAATTAAATTAAAAATCAACACGTGTCACTATATTATTTGGACACGATTTTTACAGGATGTTACATCAAGATAGGTTTGGTTTAGAATGGATATAGATCAGCATAGGCATTTCAAAAAAAAAAATATGGTCGAATGAGTAATGGGTCAAGATGGGATTGAGTTAGAATGGTTTTAGGTTAATATAGGTTTGGGTAAAGATTAGATGAAAAGTAATTAAAAAATTAAAAACCTAAGACAAAAATATAACAAATAATTAAAAAATAGAAAATTTCAAAAAAATAAAAGAATCAAAAAATTGTAAAAGTCCAAAAAATATAAAAATTCAAAAAGAATATAAAAATAAAAAAAATCATAAAACCATTCTAACTCAAAAAATTGTAAAAGTCCAAAAAAAATTAAAAATTCAAAAAGAATACAAAAGCAGAAAAATCTAAAAAGTAAAAAAAAAAACTCTTAAAAATAAAAAACAATCCTAAATATTCTAAAAAAATAAAAATCAAAAAAATTGAAAAATCTGTAATATTTCAAAAAATTCAAAAAAATAATAAAATATTATAACAAAATTAAAAAAACAAAAATTCAAAAAGTGTAAAAAATTCAAAATTTCTAAAAAGTCAAAAAAATCTAAAAAAATCCTAAAAACTCTAAAAAATAAAAAATTGTAAAAATTTCAAAACAACTTTGAAAAAAATAATTTTAGATTTTTTTAAATTTTTTACAATTTTTAGATTTTTATATTTTTTACAATTTTTTGATTTTTTTATTTTTGTACAATATTTGAATTTTGTGATTATTTTTTAGATTCTTTTTATTTTTTAGGTTTTTTTTATTTTTTAGGTTTTTTTTTAATTTTTTAGGTTTTGTTTATTTTTTATAATTTTTAACATCTTTTGTTTTTTTTCTTATGAATTTTTTAGAGTTTTGTGATTTTTTTAAATTTTTTATTTTGTTAAAAAATTTATTTTTTGATTTTTAGATTTTTTAGACTTTTTAGATTTTTATTATTATATTTTTAATTTTTTTTTTTAGAATTTTAAGTTTTTTTAATTTTTTACAACTTTTTTGATTTTGTTGGAATTTTTAGATTTTTTACAATTTTTTTTTATTTTTTTGATCATTTTTTATTTTTTTATTTTTAAATTTTTCGTTATTTTAAACGAAGAACGACGGGAGAGTACTACGAGGGCGATTGGTGAAGTCACAGTCGTTAAAGATTATCTACAAGTAGTAATTCGTATAGTGATTTTCTTTTATGCCCATACTGACGCGTTTAGGTTTTATCTCATATCTAGGATGACCTACTCTTTTTTTTTATCCAGTACTTCATAAGCTATTATAACCTAGTGATAGTTTTGTTTTGTTATCTTAACTTATCTTAAAATTTAAAATACCCATATCAACCCAAAATGGAATGGATGAGCTTGTTTTGCTAGGTCTACCGAGAAGTTTACACAAACCCGACCTTTAAAATTGTGTCAAACGCATGAACTCGTGTACTACCCGTTTAACCTGAATTTCTTTATTTTTTATTTCTCTCGCATATTAATTTTTCAAAAATAAAATTTCACAACAAAAAATACAAATGCATATAGAACAATTACATTTTAATAACAAAATCTTATGTCAAGTTATCTTTAAGTTATCTTTATTGTATAAAATATCCAACCAATTTACCTTTTCACATAAATATACAATTTGAAAAATTAAAATATAATATAAATGGGTTAAAGGGTCAACCCCTAAACTCGATGGGATTGACACGACCCAGCCTAATTCGTTAAACGGGTTCACAGGTTCAACCTGATACTGATCTGAACTCGATTAGATTAAATCCAAACCTGCGAATTAGATGTTAGGTTCGTGTAAAAAAATCCACACCCCGAATACACTTTAATAGATGTTTTTTGTGTACTAAAACTTACAGCATCACTAAACTTACAGCATTGGAACATCGGAATTTTGTGTACTAAAACTTACAGCATCACTAAACTTTGTTATAGAGTGCACAGATCATTATGTATGATATTTAGTAGTTGAGTTTTATGTTTGTTGGCTACTAGCTATCCTTTGTTATAGAGGGCACAGATCATTATGTATGATATTTAGTAGTACTAGATCATAAGTTTTGATCAAATTCACATCATTTGCATACCTTGATGTCATTATCATAGGCCATTAGTGATGCGCGAGATCCAAATGGAGATTTTACGGCATCTCTTCCCAATTTGCGGACGCTAGAAATATCCACAACAATTGACGACTATACTATGAGGATGGTTGTCATGCGGATCCTCGGATGTTCTCCCAATTTGGAGTCATTCATTTAGTTATTCAAGAGGTACACATTTTTTAAAGATATTTCGAAATTCTAATGTTAATAGGTTAAACAGGATAACAGAAGTTATTATGAAACAATGATCCAATTCGTTAAATAGATCATTTAGGAGGTTTCTTCACATTTGAGTATGTTTTGGGCAATCATCATCTGATTCTAAATGCCAAAACTATATTTTTGGGTGAAAAACATGACAAATTGACATAGCTTAGTAGACTAACATTTTTCAAAATTCTAAACATTATTGTGTGTTTTGGCACATCGACTTATACTTTGTTTGATTTAGAAATTTTTTCTGCCAGAAGTATGGGAGTTAGATGAAGTCCTGGCTTGTCACTTGAGGTGGGTCGAGTTTCTTGAGTTCAATGGAGAAAAGCGTAAACAAGATATGACTCGTCTTTTGTTGGAACACGGAAATGAGTTGGAGGAAATGGTTTTTAGTTGGCGTGACAAAGTCAACTACCATGAAAGTCAACGGAGACTATGAAGGAAGTGTTGAAATCATACAAGGCTTCTTCAACTGTCAAAGTAGTTACTATATTGAAAGACTAGGTTTCTATAAACTATAAGTAGTATATATTGTTGCAAATTTGAACCTGATAACTCGGGTTTTTGGTCTCGTGTTGGATTTGGATTTAGCAATACTTAACCTCATGTTTCCTTCATTTCCAGTTTATAATTTTGGTTAGGAAACCAATTCGAATGATTTCTAGTGACTTCATAATCTGTGTAAATGACATGTTCTGTTACCAAACGACATTTGGCTTAGTGGTACCAAGATGTTGGAAAAATGTCTCCCCCTAAGTGGTGAGAGTTCCAGTTTCGTGATGGTCAAAATGTGTAGATAAGTTTAGAGGGCGTGTGAGCTAGTCGTTTTAGCGTTATGTTTTTGAGATAACTAAATTCGTACATCAAATCTTCTTGAAGCAAATCTTTGTCTTTACCTTAGTCTCTTGAACCTTCTTAACATGACACATAAGTTCAAGCTCTACTGACTTCTAAATGGTGGATGAAATGTTTATTTAAATGGATAAAATAATCTATATGTATATAGATTATTTCGAGTTTTCGCTTTTGATTGCAATATAGGGTGTCTGTATCATATTGATACTGAAATGACCCGAACCAATACTGACCGAATTCTCACCGCAACACATAGGCAATTCCACTAGTTATCTATACGATTCTTATATTTACTTCAAGTTAACTTATGTTGATTTTGTATCAACATGCATAGTTTAAAAGTGATTACGTGTATATTTTCTGAAAAGAATAAGATCGCGGTTAATTATCGTGTATAGGGTGTTCTGACGACTTGACTTAAGCCTTGGCCATGCCACTTCCTCTTTCTAACATCATTTTTTTCCTACATTACTAGAAGTCGTGACTCGTTGCGTCTTGTGTCACATTTATTTAAAATGTTTCTAGACAAATGTCATAACTTATAATGAAATGAGAAAAAAGAAAAAATAAATGACGTTATACAAATGTCATAAATGCCTCGTTGCGTCGTTTTCCACATGCTCCCATTTAGAAAATATAAATAATTGTATTTATATTTGGTTGCATTTTTATAATAATTGTAGAATTTAGACAAATGCCATAACTTCTAGTAAAGCAGAAAAAAAATGACGTTATACAAATGCTCCCGTTTTTATACTTTCATAACCTATAGACTTTCGGTTATTGAAAAAAGATGGATTTGATTAATTCGGTTGACCCCATTCTAGGTGTGGGTCAATTCATGCGGACAGACTTTGAGCAAAACAAAAAATCCACAAGTTTTTTAAATAAAAAAGTGAAAAATATAAGAGTTGGTTTTAAACGGAATCCTATCTCAAGTGGATTGCAACCAACCTACATGCTACAACATCATTAGAAAACAAATATATAACTAGATTGTTGCCGTAGGCTGCGTGTTGCAGCACAATGCCTTAGTTGTTTTGACATATCCGGTCAAAAGTATTGTCGTTATAAATAAATGAATTGAACCCAAGTTGGTTCGTTTAGTAAGAGTTCTACCTAATCACTACACCACAATTATCATTGTATCAAGACTTAGGTCATATGTAGTGGGACTTAAAGTTCAAGCCCCTCCATTGGGCATTATACGACACGTGGTGTTCTAGTCAGCAAGGGGCTTTACGGGGCTTGAAGTTCAAAAATGGTGTAGTGGTATAATGCCATTGCAATAATTACCTGATTATTTTTGAAACCATAATCCTACGGTTGTTCAAATGAAACCAACAACAAAAGCAACATTTTAGTGGTAACGCCGGGAGCCAAAATTCGAAGATCACGCCGCTGGGGGTGGTGGTTGGCATGGGGCGTGAAGTTGGCCTCTTCACTCCACTTCATTTTCTCACTACATGTGGTCTTTGTGGCGTCGAAACGTATGATAACTCGAATATATACTGTCTAATGAATACGTATTATATTTGACCTGAGCCGTTTCCAAACATAGTTTCCGTCAAAACTTTGACCAACAAAAAACGTAGAAAAAAATATGCGTCAACACATATTATATTTGATGAGACTCGTTTTGAAAAAAAATTATGTCGAAACATGAATTTATATCGTTTACGTTGAATGTTAAAACTATACCGACATGACATTAAAATGTCAAAATGTTGAGAAACCGAAATTGTATATAAAATAAGCATGAAGACGTCAAAACGTGAATTTATATCGACACGCATATAAAAATAACCATGTAAGAATATAGTCTTTAATTTTAAGCTAAACAATATACGGGATAAATTTGAAAAGTTAGAACCTAAAGGATGAAAATGGCAAATTTATAAAGTTTTTAAAATGTTTTCTAAAGCCTAAGGGTTGTTTTGGCAATTCGGAAAGTTTAAGATGACTTTCCAATTTAACGTCAATTTATAAAGTTACGGTGACTTTTGTCTTTTATGGGTGGCTATCCACTGACCATTTGTTTAGTATATAATAAATAAATATTTGTACATAATTAAACTTCTATCTATGATTAATCATCAGGATGTGTGTCTGTGTCAGTGATCTATAAGACATATTACCATTCAATGTTCCCAAACCGAATAACACCAACAACGCGAACCACCAACTAGCACGATAGAGCATGGGGGTTGCACCTCACACATCAAGCACGAGTTCAAATCCGAAATAAGGCAACGCTATCTACTCCCTATACGAACCAAACACTTCATATCAGGCCGGCAACAACTTTCCAACACTCGGGCCGGGTCCACCGGTTAGGAGTCGTCAATAGCAGCTGGCGACCATCAAACCATCCTCAATCACGCCGTGCATTACCATGGCTTGTGAACCTCCAAAGGAGCCCTCGCCGCTACAACCACCATTTAAGCAAGTTTTGAGATCACTTTATGTGGTCACAGCTCACGAGTTGCAAAGGGTGGAAATGAAGGGCCTGGAGTAGGGCCCAACTCGAGAAGACCCGTGAAGAATGTAACAAAGAATATTGTTGAAGTCACTGGTTTAGTATGGGCCCTTAGTTTGGGCCGGTAACAAACAAGCCATGTGGTTTTATGTGTTTTCGGGTACACAGAATAATATCTAAATACCAGATATGGGCCCGACCAAGACTGTGATAGATGACATAGACATTCTATCAAAAAAAAAAAAAAAATACTTTCAGTAGATTGGGTAAGATATTGGCTATTTTTAGAAAGCCAAACCTCTCTGTTCATATTTTATTTATGATGTGTCAAATAAATATAGTGGGTGTGCAATCACATCTGTTAATAAAGTTGAAAAATGAAGTAACATGAGTGACTATATAATAATTTCTAAAGGATGAATAGTAGCTTATCAATCTATCTAAATCTTGTCATGTGTATTAAATATTATATACTATTCTACTCGAACCGTTGACCCCTTATAATCATTTAGAACAATTTTAAGATTTGCAATGCCTCTAAAAAGACAGTTAGGCGACGAGTTAATATTGGATAAGGGGAAACTAAAATTTTCGATAACTAACTTGACCTATACATTCATAGATCTTTTTAACTGATAAATAGGTTATCAATAAAAATTTAATGCAACCTATTTAAAGACTTTGGTTAGAAGTTGAAAATAAAAACCAGATTGCTTGTAGCCTAGGCGTCTAACGTATCAATGTGTTTGAAAATATGTTACTCCCTAAGTGGTTGGGGGTTCTAGTTGTAAACCGACCAAATGTGTAGATTTAAGAGTATTTTCAAAGGATGTGTGAGATAGCCAGCTAAAACTAATCTAGGTCACTAACCCCAGTTCCTAGAACCGCCGCATAATTTGAAAATAAACTCAATATTTTCCTCTTATTTCTCATTTTTTTTATCAAACTCATTTAATTCTTTGTTGTCTCACCATATATATTTTTTTACATATTTTAAAGACTTTTCCATACTGAGTTATATAATTATTTTATAAAACAGAAAGTACAAAAATTGATCACACATAAAACTACAATATCTTTAAGATCCTACTATTTTTCTATTCTTTTAAGAAATAAATCAGTCTTATGAGTAGTAACAACAGAGAAATCAACATCAGGGTAATGTAAGTTAAGAATTCAAAATAAAAAGGGAATATTACAGACCGTGTGTGTATATATATATATATATAAGAAAATAATAATGTACGTGTAATAGTAAGATATTCAAATTCTTGATTCGGAAACAAGAATTTATTTTAGGTGACATGAAAAATCAACATCAAAAGCTGCATATTCAAAGATTGGTACGAAATTTTAACTGGAGCCTGAAGGCTGGGATGTTGTTGACCCTTCCTTCCAGTTTTACTTTTTTACTTTTTATTTTTCACTCAACAGTCTCCCTCATTTCTCTCTGTCTTCTTCACCCATTTCACAAGAATGACAAAATGCACAAATTTGGTAGTCAGCGATTCGCTCTTTTTCTTACCTCTAAATATTCCCACGTTATTGAATACAATAAAAAAAAGCAATCTATGTCACTAAACTAAGTGTCACCGGGTCGGGTCGGGTCGAATTGGGCCGTGTAACGATGCAAACAGTGGCGGATATTGCCCAAAATTCAGGGGTATCCCATTTTTTTAATCAGGGGTAGTTTTTGTATAAAACGAAAAAATACACTACGTAGACGGAGATGAAGTGTATTTTTACACTATAGAGACAGAGTTAAGATGTAACCCGTGCTACACCTGCTTCAACACTATCTCCGCCCCTGGATGCAAAGTGGGTTTGGGCTCTTTCTAAAAGAGTATAGTTTTTTTTTGTGTCAAAACAATTAACTCGTGTCTCATACACGTGTAGTTGTACTTATCGGAGTAGACTCATATGCCCGAAAATTCACCTAAAAAACGTATGTTGAATCTGTTTGATAAATATTTGGTTTGTTTTTTCAGTTTCAGGATTTAGTAGTTTTTCCGTAGTGTTGAACTAAGATAGAAACTTTAGTCTTATAGTCATGTATTAAGTGCATCAAATGTTCAAAATAATATATTATATGGTTTAATAACAATTATAAATGGTCCAAAAAAAACTATATGGTATTTTGAACAAAACTAAAATACTGCTCTTTTTTCGAAACACTAGTGTAACTCAAATCTAGTCATTTTCATGAAATAGTTACATAACTCTAAAATATATTTCAACTACTAAAAAGTGACCGCAAACAATGAAATCGATCATAAATCAACATTTAGAAAACTTACAACATCCTCACACAATGTAGTAGCGGCTGGAGCATCGTTTGTTTCTAAGGCTTCCAATGTTTCATACTCTACAAATACATTAAATAAAAACACAACACTAAAGGGTTGTTTGTTTCAACTTTTAATGATTCACACCTCAGCACTTAATAGTTCAGACTGTTTGATTCACGAGCAGATGTCTGAATGGTTAAGTATTATAGTGAGTCTGAATGGTTAACACTTCTTATCTGAATTGGTCAGACATTTGTCTTTGAATGGTTAAACATTATACTGGCTCTTAGTGGTTCAACCTTACCTATTCAGAAGTTGCCAAACAACCACTAGGTAACATGTTTATTCTGTAATTTCATAATCTAAACATGAGAGTATACATATGAGAAAAACATTAAACATCAAAAGTTTATGATTAATATGTGTGGACATGTTCTACTTTTTATATAAATTTAGAAAAGAAAAAGGGTATCAAATAACCAAACAAACATGGATGATGTATATACATCATAAACAATTGGCATCATAAAAAAGAGACACTATTTATGTTTAAAGCTATTTCAAGAAAGCTATTTCAAAGGTCTAGAAATGAATTTGCAAATGAAACTAGAATGGGCCCTAAATATTGTTGTTAAAAAAATACTATTTGTGTTTAAAGTCGATGAAAAATCATTTTCTTACTAAGGGTCAATGAAATGGACATGGGATGATCCCTCCAAGGGAAGAAAATATGCAGGCACTCCATGTTGTATCGCTCTCTCGCACATTTTTCTTCCCGCTCGGCCTTCATCTCCTACAACATCCCACCGCATCGAACGATTTGGTGTGAGGTAGACGGCTTTCCCCAATGATGCTTCCGCTCCACTTCGTCCACCCTAAATTTTCCAACATTAGTAATGTTTCATATATAAAAAACCGGATCATATACGTGACGGATCTAGGATTTTTTTTTCCAGTTGGTTCCTATAAAAGTTTTCCCTAAAAATATATAGGTTTTCAATAAAATTCTATAAATTTTGTATAGGTTCTCATTAAAAATTCCAAATCGAAAGGGTTCATGGGAACCCGGTATAAGGCTAGATCTAGGGATGGCAACGGGTCGGGTTTGGGACGGGTTTAGGTAATCCCAAACCCAAACCCGGTTAAATAACCTTGTCCCAAACCCGTCCCAAAACCTATCGGGTTTCTAGCGGATAAATACCCATCGGGTATACCAACAGGTTTCGGGTAAATCCGTTAATCTAAAAATTACCTGTTGGGTATACCCGACCCAAAACCTATTGGGTATCTACCAGATAACTACTAATTAGTTACATTTACTATTAGAAATATATCAAATAACTACAATGTACGTGAAATAAAATGCCTATATGTATAAAAATGGATGTATCATACATATACATATTTAAATTTATAAAAGAAATTATATCGGGTATACAATAGAGTGGTACACTTTATTGGTAATTAGGTCGGGTAACCAAATCCCAAACCCGTCCTAAACCCATGAAAAAAATCCAAACGAGTCCCCAACCCCCAAACTCGTTCCAAATGCGTCGGGTTTCGGTTTACCTATCGGGTTCATTGTCATCCCTAGCTATATCTCCCCATCAATATATATATAATATATATATATATATATATATATATATATATATATATAATTAAATATTTAAATACAAATAGGGCTTATCGTATGAGCGTACGCGATTGTGAAATCGCATGTTATAAAAAGCATGTTAGTAAAGTTGATGAAATCGCATGTTGGTTTTTTGTACAATTTCGCATGTTGTTGTTTTCAGCACAAATCGCATGTTAAAAAGTAAAGTCGCACATCGAAAAACCAATCGCGTATGCTCGTACGATAAGCCATATTGTACAATAACTGACCATATATATATAGGATTATGATCATTTGTGAACAACTTTCTGAGAGTGAACTGAGTGAACTAGTCTTGGCTTTTTTTTATATTTTTTAGATTAAAAGGGTAAGATTGATATTAGTCAACTACTTTTAATTAAAATCCTTTAATTTTCTCATATCTTAACTCTCTTTTTTCTCTATTTTTAATTATTTTCTATTATTTTAATTATAAGAGATTAATGGGCTAACATTTATTTTTAAATAAACTCTTATAATCTTTTTAAAATTAAATATTAACCTAATTAAATGATCTTTATACATATGTGTATACAGGTCAGTATATACAAGACTTATACACTTGTGTATAATTACATCTTATTCCCACAGGTCGGTATAAACTAAAAGCTGTGTATCTTGTATAAATTGATAGTTAGCGAGACTATACACATGTGTATAAACTAACATTTGTGTATCTTGTATAAACTAATACTATCGAGACTATACACATGTGTATACACTTACAACTGTGTATCTTGTATATACGGAAACTAGCAAAATTTTAGGAATTTTGATTATATTGTTTAATAAATGCAATTTACAAAAGACGCAAATACCCTTCTGTCAATTATTTTAAAGGAAAGTTACAACATTATAATTACAATCTTGCATTGTTTAAAAATCTCTAGATGATATAATCTAAGGGCTCAGATTAGTTCACACATTCACTTTTAACCTAGTGTTCACTCTAGAACCCTACCTGTATATATATATATATATATGACTTAAACTGAATCTAAGGCTTACTTTTTATACAAGACAACATGATTGTAAACAATTACTTATGGTATTTGAAAATGTTTAATTTAAGAAAATACACAGATTTTAAATGTTGATGCATTGTGTTCGTGGAGTCGAACTTTTGGCTCCACTAGTGCTAGAAAGCAAAGGTTCGTGGGCAAACACGTACACATTTCACTGCATGGTTTACATGTTCTTGTTCATGTAAGATCATATTGGGTCTTGGAGATTTTAATGTGGAAAAAGTCCTTTTGAAAGCTACTACTATTGTACAAGAAATACAAAATAAAAGGTGTGGAGCATAGTGGCTTTGTTGGGCACATAGCACAAGAACTGCACTTCTATGCGTGTGCGGGTTTGTGCAATTTACGAGCTTTGATAAATAGTTATTATTAATATCGTAGCTTTACTAACCATCACTAATGCTCTAGTGGTGGCCACGGGTATTTAAGTTCTACCTATGGTGAACTCGGCTGAGTTTTCTACTTCAAGGTCTCAAGTTCGAGTCTTGGGTGATAGAGGTTTCTCATTGAGGGGTTTAAATTAGGGATCTATTGTGCGAGGGGGCTCCCTAGCTCGGACCCGGTTAAGACAACGTATGCTAGACCTCTCGACATTCGCGAATAATTCACACCTTTTAAAAAAAAAATATCGTAGCTTTACCAAACATAAGTTTTTAATTTATGATTAAAAACATAATTTTCAAACTTGAAAAGTAAACGATAAAAAAGCAAGTAACCACCATCAATGATTGTTGCTTCTTAGCCGGCCACTAATAAAGCAAATATACTTGTAATTGATTTATAAATTATAAACTTCTAAAAAGTGTGTTTTAAAAAAAAATATTCAAGCTCTTTGTAATGCCCAAAAGATTAGTGTTACAAACATACGTATTATCATGTAATTTAACAAAAATGTTTTTTATCGTGTTTAAAATAAATGGTTACAGGTAGGTTTTTATGACGCTAGGTACCGCTGTCTAATGTCTCTGACAAATCGACTTTGATGTCATATACGTTTTTAAAAAGATAAATGTCTTCAACAATGAAAACGATTCTAGTATATAGAGTTTTTAGCAACATCAATAATGGAGAAAAAGTTATAAACCTTGATGTATTTCATGTGGGGTTGCGTTGATAAGGTCGACATCAACCAATGGGATGCTTTAACATGATATGTTTAAGGTTAATTTCTAGGTGGCATGATGAAGGAGAGTGATATGTATAACGTATGAAAGGTTTGTCCTGTGTAGGGCGTGAATTGAAATAATTGAGTCTAAACTCGATAAAGGTTGCACTCAGTTCAATTAGCTTAGAAAAGCTAAAGTTTGAGCTAAACTTGATTCGCGTCTTATTACTAATTTTTTGAGCATGGCTTGTAAAAATCAATGATTGTGATCCTCATTGTGTACTGTACATATTTCGTGTTATGATCTAACAAAGAGGGTGGGCATAGGGCATCTAATAAAAAGTTTCCATTTCAATCGGTCATAAGTTATAAAATCTAGTTTGAGTCTTTTGTTATTGTATTTTAAGTTATAACTAGCAATAATACATGTGTGCGTTGCAATATGGGTACATCGCAAACATCGAATGGATCAGTCTAAACATTATGTGTTGTGTTAATCATATGAAAATGTGCAACATATCATAGAAACATAACGGGTATAACAGAAAAGTTGACACGTATAGTCGAAAGAGATCAATTAGAACTTTTGAAAAAAGGGAAAAAAGAAACCACAATTTGACTCCACTAGGTTCGAGACAAAATTAACGAAACATTCATATAATAAGCACGGAAGCATATTATATTTGACTACACTCATTTCCCAAAAAAGTTTACGTTGAAACGTATATCAGCTCGAAGTTATACCGAAACGTATGCACGTAAAAATGTTTTTTTTAAACAAAAACATATTTATTTGATTTGTCTCATTTCCAGAAAAAAGTTTGCGTCGAATAGAGAAAATCGAATTCATACCGACACGTACATAAAAATAAGGCACGTAAAAATATTTTTTTTAAGTAAAGGAGGTATAGTGGGTAAACTTGAAACAAATTATTTTAGTAAAAAAATTAATAGATTAAACACGTTTGTAAAATCGTGCCAAGTAGCCCCAATGCCACACCACCAACAATAGAAGAGCTCGTAAAATAAAAAAAAATAAAAAAGAAAAAATAACACTGAACGAAAAACAGGCATAAAATTGTTGAATCACGAACACCCGTTGTGGCGTGTTAATTCGAAGAAATTAGACCGAGACATAAAACATAGAAAGAAAAAACTAAGTCGATTTAGGATCACGCATTGGAACGAACTTGTCAAACGGAGAATAATAGACGTGTTGCGACGGGCCTATCAAACGGGAAAAACAAACAAAAAAATATTAAACCACACACACGTTGCAACGTGTTAACATACTAAATTTTGAACGAAAAACTTGCAAAAAATGAAAAGTGTAGAAGATTAAAGTTGAAAAAAAGTATTGAGATTAAGTTGCAAAACATGAAAGTCTTTGGGTTAAAGGTAAAAAAACCTCAAAAAAATTAAAATAAAAAGATAAAACCTTTATGAAAAATCAATTTTTTTAAAAGTCTCCGTATGCACATAGTATAACAAAAAAAGCAACAAAATGTTGGTTATTTATATTATGAAAATTACTCTATATGTATATATTTATAGATTTAGTTGTACATAACAAATTATACAATATTGTTTTCTTATTATAGTTATATAATAATATTTACCACGTAATTTTATATGATTAAACATTTTGAAATACTTTATGTATTCTCTATCCATGTGAAGGATAAGACTAAAGTTCGAACATGGCTCATAAAAAAATATAGAATATAGTTTCACTCGTTTATTGTATTTTATGATATATAATTACTCTATATATATTTGTAATACGATATATACATAAAATTATACCATATATTGTTTATTAATAATAATAATAATAATAATAATAATAATAATAATAATAATAATAATAATAATAATGCTTACCACGTAATAATATATAATAATATATTTGTAATAGTTTATGTATTCTTTACGTAAAGGAATGAGAAAATGGGTATACAAGAAATTTATTTATTTATTTACTATATCAACAAAAACTATGGTAGGGAATAGTGTTTTCCTGTCATTGTTTCAAGTGGCCGGCGATCAATAGTGTCTGTCACTTCCTCATTGGTCTAACAAACGTTTGATTTTGTCCCGTTTAAATTTATAGTTTTGTCATTACTTTTATTTTTTCCTCCCATGTAAATTACAATATTGCCATCAGTTTAAATTGACAGTTTTACCAACGTTTTGTTTTTTCCCTCGTTAAATTACGATTTTGCCCCCGACGTAAAATTACGGTTATGCGATCGTTTTAGTTTTTTTTTTTTTGACAAAACTGTGGTAGTGTTTTGTTTTAATTGGTTGACTTGATGTAATTTTTATTCGTGTCAGACGGCTGTCTGACACACGCTAAGTTGTTCTGAAATAAAAAACAATTTTTCTCTAAGTAAAATTATAGTATTTCCAGTGTTTTAGTTTTTTTAGCAAAAATATGATAGTGTTTTGTTATAATTGCTTGACTCGATGTAATTTTTCTAAGATCATGTTATGAGTAGTATGTATAAGTAATCGAAACATAGACGTACATATTATGAGAAAAAAATACTCGACTTAATACCTCACAATCTAAACGAAGCAAAATCTAGTGGTAAACATGTAGTAAACCGAAAGATACCCAAAATAGAAACACTCTCAAGTGTGATAGTGTAACTTGCATTTTTATATGTAAATTTGTTTGAAAAAGGGGGATTAGACTATTAGAGAGATGATGTTTTTTACAAAAGGAATGACAAAATCTATAAGTGGCATCTGACATGAAAACAAAATCATTTAGAGAAAAAAGAGTGAAATATGATGGACGTGTCACGCTCAGATTTCTTTACATTATCATTTTAGTTTTATTTATTATTTAAGGATGTAATAATCATACATCGTAAAAGCTTATTCTTACTTGGTGTTACGAATCATATAAATGAACTGACAAAACATCATTTGTTAGTTTATTTTATTCTATACGGGCTGTATAACTTTATACTGCCGTATACACCATGTGAGATAAGCTTTTAGGGTGGTCGTATATAATGCTCGTATAATGTTATACTGCCGTATACATTTAGTCGTATAACATTATATTGCCCGTATACAATTGAATACGGCTCGTATAATGTTATACTGTCCGTATACATGTAAAACAAAAAACAAAACATTCCACTGCATCTATTTATGTGCAACAACATTCTATACGATCCGTATAATGTTATATGGTCCATATACACCTAGGGATGTAAAAATAAGAAAATAGGGGTGTGAAAATAGGACCCTTGTTTAAACGTAGCTAGGTATGTGTTCATTTACAAAGGATTTTTAGCATAAACGGTAAGTAAATTATACAAGGTAGTGCGATTCTTTCTTATCTGCTACGGTATCAACATAGTTGGAATTTAGATGAAAAAAATCATATGGTGATGGTATATTCGGAAATCACAAAAAATGTATGTCGTGTCACATAATCTAAAGATAAAAGCGTGTAAAACCTGTTACGTGCATAAATTTAACATTTTCGAATCAAAGTTATTATATATTATGACTAACAAAAATATGAAGTTCTAATAAGTAAATAAAATATTAAATTTTGCATTTAAAAACTATTTAGTTAAGTAATACTAAAATTTTAGTAATGTAATCAAAGAATTAAAAAAGAAATCTAAAATTAAATTTATCATGTTTAACACATCAATGATACTATAAATACTTATAATTCTAAATTTAATGTTTCAAAAATTATTTGGTAAGAAAAAAAAAGAAACAAAAAAGAAAAGAAAATGGAAACGGAAAGGAGAAAGTCTAAAATATCAACCGGAAAAAGACGGTGATAGGATCGAACACATGTCTCGTGGGTGGGAGAGACACCACCAAGGCGACGATTTTTTCATACTGACCATCATCTTTAGCAATATAGATAATGTTATATGTAATATTGAAAGTTCATGTTTAGGATCGAAAACAATGATTAGTGTGAGATTTGTTCAAAGATAGAAGATTAAAGATTAATAAACAACTTTCTTGTATTGATTCGGATAGCATGACGTTACAAACCGACACATAATAAGCCCTCCTATCAAACCGAATCGGGGAGAGACCAAATAAGAATATGTATGTATAGGCCCACCACATTCACTTGAAAATTCCAACCTATAGTGGACGGTCACTTGCAAACGCACAAAGTCAAACGAAAAATCCTTTCGTTTGATCACTTCAAACGAACGGGTTTAAACACATTCGTTTAACCGTTTCACTAACTATTATATAATCATCATAAAATGTAATCTAATCTATTCGCATAGCAACGAATACAAAAATTGTACTAACAAATATTGTATTACTAGGAGTTTCATATATATATATATATATGTGTGTGTGTGTGTAGAGTAAGGTTCTGATACAAATAAGTTTTGATATATAAATGAGTCTTACGGTGAGAAGTGAAGAAGTGATTTTTTTTTTTTTAAAAATTCAATCTTATTAATAGGTATTTTAGTAGTAAAATTTAAAAAAAATTGTGAATAACTCTCACTCTAGAGTAATTACACATAATTACTCTACTAAGAACACGAATTTTTTTTATATATTTTACAACTAAACATCATCTTTACGTAAAAAAAAAAAAATCTTCTTTCATATCTCATCTCATGTTAATAGCCATTTATGTTTGATATTTACAATAAATGTGTTTAAAATACATCCACTATAATCATTATTTTCTTTAAAACTATTTGTTCATTTTCACAACTATTCATTTAAAAAAATAAAAAGTTTGAAAAAACAAAAACCCACAAATCGTATGAAACTCCCCAAAACCCGAGGGTTACATACGTTGGTTTTACTTATCGAGACGTTATATAAAAGTTTGACAGTTACTTGGACTTCACATCAACATGTTTGAAAGATTGTTCTTTGATCCAATGTGAGACTTGCATACCAATCTTCACTACACAAGAGTTTACCATAATAGGATTCTATATATAAAGCATTATTATGAATCATGTAATCACCCTAGAGTGAACCAAATTTCAAAACATTAAAACTTACAAAGAGAAATAGACCAACGTAACAGTCGGCCTAATGCGGCTTAACACAGAAGAAATATGGCGTAGCAAGCATTGTCGACGTAAGCTACGTAGGACCTAGCGTAACCTACGCAAGGTCTTGCACATACATGGGCATCATTTCTTTAAAAGATCATTTTGACTTGTTAGCTTATTTCACTCTGCGTTTACTCATCCTAACGCATTCTAATCCATTATGAAATGTAAGAAACATTCCCCAAACATTTTTTTTAACCTAATTCCAATATGATTATTGATTTCAAAATATCATTTGAACCAACACTTTGCCTATCAAAGATTTCCAAAATAATTCAACTTTCTTGCAAAGTTAAGCCTTCAATACATTTAAATACTTTTGCCTATCAAGGATTTTCCAAAATAATTAAACTTGCTTGAAAAGTTAAGCCTTCAATACATTTAAAGAACAACTCAAAAATACAAAACTTACTTCAATATGCCTCAAATCCACTTGTATAAAACCAACCTAAACATTTTTGTGACACATACAAAATGTTGAACACATTTTGAATCTAAATTTACTTTGTAATATACACCCTCCTCAGATTGTTAACACACATCTTAGGATAACAATGAATTCCTCGTTTATATTCAATATTACATCTCAGTATGTAACTTTGAGAAAAAGTTAGAATACCTAGATCGAATCCTTATTATACACACTTCTAAATATAACATCATTAGGATACGTTACTTACAAATACCTAATATATTCACTTATCTTCGCTTGTAGGAGTATTTGTATCTTGAGTTATTCCGTTAACCCGTTGACCTCCTTAATTCAAAATAACACATCAATGATCATGTCCTGACATAATTTATCATTCCAACACGTGGATTATTTTAATTCGTTGATTATAATTCCCCAATCAGTTTCATTATAGTAATTATATCTCGTATAACGTTAAATTTCAATTTCATCAAATTAATTCAATATTAATAAATGAAGCATTTTATAAAACACTTAATGTGCGTAATAAACCCTTGAACACATTTATTTAGACAACCCAAGTTCAATGAAATATATCATCTACAAGCACAAACGAACATGATTCCTATACTATTCATAATCAAAACATGAGGTCAAGAACACCCGTTAACTTAGGTTTTTGGGATCGAAATTGCTTAGCAGATGTTCTTTAATTCTTAAAGATGTTTGTCAAGTCTAAATATTTGATTAAAGCTTCAATTGCTAGATTTCATTGTTCCTCCTCGTTTTTTTTTCTACTCAAGTCGCAATCATGAACACACCCCTCTAATTTTGACCAAGTCAATGTTCTGTTCTTGCATCCATTTTGAATCTAAATTCTAAAATTTACAAAATCAGCCCCCCAAGTTTCAAAGCTTTTTAAATTTGTTTACTTTTTACGCACAACTAGATCTTAGAGTTTATTTTATTAAATCTCTATACATTACAAATCAAATTTAAAACTAAAACAACTATAAAATGCATTTACTATTCCGTCATTAAGGCATACTGACCCATCGTCTATTAATATATGACGTCGTTGTTCAAAAATATACATTTATCACTCAATTATCATATATCAATATACTAATCGATAATTTTTTTCTCGCCAATCATTTGTATATAAGTTTGTCATGTATTTGATATATTTTTTACACTTTGATACATAACTTAGTAATTAATCAAATCTATATGTGTGTATATAATTTGTTACATGTGTAAACATCAGCGTCAAGAGTCATTCTATTTCATGATGATCCTTTGTATGTTTATATATTAGGATTATCTTTTATTTTGCTTTAAGAAAGGTTACTAAAAAGAAGGAAAGAAAAAGAAAAGGAGGTATATACATATATTCATAAAACTAGAGTGACAATAGCAGTAGATACCCCACCTTTCTAGCTTTAATAAAATTAGAATATACATTGATACCACCCTTCAATAAAGTAATAAAGCAAATTAACCCCTCTACTATTTCTTCTTTCATTTTCAACACCTAAAAGAGCTCCTCTTTCTTTGCATTTCTTTGAGGTTCATAACTAGCTTTTCCAAACCTATAATTCCTATTTCCCATTGCACAAGGAACCATGCATCACCCACATGTACTTCATGCATATACATTTGTACATTGCCCTTGCCACCTTATAGTGGAGCCTTTATTGGCATTGTGGGGTTTAAACTTATATTTCTTTGATATATTATTGACCACCTTACCCTACAAACCAACTTCGATCCTATGTCTAAATCTCAATTTCACTATAGTTAGTAATTGGTGGCCCTTTCTTTGCCTTTGTGTCCACCACTAACAAAGAGCAAACAAAAGCTCAACTATTGTTTGTCATGGAATTTGAAACAAGAGTTCGAAATTCGTTAAATGTTCCAAATTACTTTTAAGAAAAATGTGAGTGGCAAACCCTGAATTTCAATAGGTAGAATGGAAAAACATCAATAAATATTTCAAATGTGTATATATGATATTGATATGCCTTTATAATATTGTTAAATGATATTGTCCCATATAGAATTCTCACTTTCATAGAAAATATTTACTAACTAAAATGTTAAGTTTGATTAGGTTTGCAAAAATAATGTTGATTAGTGGTGGACCCATTATTTATTTGTGGGGAGTAATTAGGGAACTTAACAAAACTTTTAAAAGGAACGGCCATGATTTTTAAGGGGGACGTCCGCCCCCACTCTTGCTATGTAGATCTGTCACTGATGTTGATGGTACACTAATTTTACAATTATTATTGACGCGATTGTTGAAGTGGACATCGTTTACAAGCTTACTAGTTAAAAGCTAGTATTTAGGAACATTAGTATAAACAACATTTAATAAGTAGCTAGTAATGTAGTACAATAGTAGTAAAACCGTGGGGTACTAGTTCCATACTATATCGTAGCGGAAAATGTCATTACCGTTAACATCTTGATTTTCACATATGTGAGGTTGGGGGGGGGGGGGGGGGGGGGGGGGCATGAAACCACATTGCATTACTGTAATTGTTTGTCTCAATAATAACCGACGCAAGATTGTGCTTGAAAACGGTGAATTTAGAGTGGTTGAAATGGCTGGAATGTGTTTAGAAGCAACTTTATAGCCGTTTAACAATTACAAAGCAGTTGCATTTCTACTCCATGCTCGTGGATTCCTCCATGTCCACTCTCCACTGCCATGACCATGCTGGGGTGGCACAGTGTTTCACGACGTGACTTTTGCTTTGTCGAACCACACCCACACCCACACCCCATATTCCGCTAGACCTAAGCAACACATGTTTAGTAGGTAGCAACAAATAAATATCTAGTATTTAGGAACAATAATATTGTTAACGCTATTGTTCTTGATGCTGCTTGCCCTCTCCTCCAAGATATCTTATGACCATCTCTACAACCTTTTTTGGGATCGTTTTTGTGTAAATGTAAGTCTAATAACCATTGAAACTATTTTCAACTATCAAAGCCATGTGCACCGGAATCAAAATTTACATAGGATCTGTTTGGTATGGGGTAATAGAATGGACGAGAGAATGAATGGACGGGATAATGGAATGGACAAAAGAATGAAATAGACCATTACCATTCCATGGTCTTGTTTGGTTACCATGTGAGAATGGAATGAATCATTACCTTGTGTTGTTTGGTAGGCAAGAAAAGACGAAGGAATAAAATCGGTGATGGGTGACGGCAATGGGTGGTTGTGATGGTTGGCGCGGCGACGGTTGGTGGCGACGGTGGTGGTGGTTAGTGGTGGTGGTTGCCGACAAAGGTAGTGATCGGCTTGGCGCCGGTGGTAGATGGCGGAGGCTGGCGATAACGGGGTGGAGGTGGCGTGTGATGACGACGGTGGTCGGGGGTGGCGGTGGTCGGTGGTGGTGGTGGCGATGGTTAGCGGTGGCGTCGAGGGTCAATGGCGAGGGTGGCGGTGGCGGGTGACGATGATGGTGGTGGGTGGAGTGTGGTGTGGTGGCCGGTGGTTGATGGCGGAGGGTGGCGATGGCGTCGGTGGGTGGCGGCTTTCGATTGCGGAGGGTCGATGGTGAGGGTGGTGGTGTGGTCCGTGGTGGCGCCAGTGGTCGATGGTGAGGGTGGCAGCGACGGTGGGGGCAGTGGCGCAAGTGGTCGTTGGCGGAGGGTGGCGGAGATCGCGGTGGCGGCGGTCCGTGGTGGCGGCGTGGTCAGTGGTAGCACCGGTGGTGGATGGCGGAGGTGGTGGTCAACGGTAGCGGCAACGGCGGGTGGCGGTGTTGTGTGCGGTGTTGGTGATGAAGGGTGGAGATGAAATGGAATGAAAAAAACAAAGAGGGTGGATGAAATAAATTTGAGGGAATAGAATGACTTATGAAGGGTGTTTATATTACGTTAACCAACCAAACAATTTTTTTTTCATTCACTGTAACATGCGCTCCATTTCAACTCTCATTTTCGCATACCATACACTGCCGATACTGTTTTATAAGCCGAATAGGTTAAGAAAACCTTGAGACGTGTTAAATCAATTAGGATCAGACTAGATGAGTTTTTTTTTTTTTTATTATTCATTAACTCGAGTTGCAAGTTTAATGAACAAATTGTGTATGAGATTATGACATACAAATGTTTGTCTGTATGAGATTATGACATATAGATGTTTGTCTGTTTGTGTGTGGGGTTTGCGATGAGTGAAATCCACCAAAGAGATTGATTGCATCGGTAAAGATGAAGGTGGTTGAAGGACTTGATGATAATGGTGGCTTTAATAAAGATGATATTGAAAGAAAATTTGATTAATTATGATAATAAATCCAAAGTAATACAAACAATAACAAATAATCAAATAAAATTAATTATTCATATCATCATAATATAATTATTGATTTAATCGATTTTAGATGAGCAATTTATAGTTAATGTTAGTGTTGCTCACTTGGTAAAAGTGTAAATGCATTCTAATAACAAGTCTCCGATTTAAAGCTAAACAAAATTAGTAGTTTAAATTAATCGTATAAAATAGAGTAGTGGTAAGATAACGTGTTCAATACCAAACTATTTTAATTAAACTGTTTTATATTTAGTACTGACATAAATAGATACATTGAAGAGAAATTAGTGGATCATACGGTTACGTCGCACTACTTATTAAAGTTGTAACAATATATGATGGTTGTTTATGTTTCTACTACTCTAAATGTATTTGGAATGAACAAACATCAACTATGTTTTTAACAAAAATATCTTACGATTTTTTTTCCAATGTTAATCTTCTTTACATGCCCGAACATAACAAACATCAGCTAAGTTTTTGACAAATATATCTTACGATTTTTTTTCCAATGTTAATCTTCTTTACATGCCGAGCATAACATAGCAATTTATTTTGATACGTCATCGTTGTTCGTAAATTTACCATTTAAGGAATAGTATTTTTTATATAACATTTTAGAATGTAAATTAACCTTTATCACCCATCTAATTTTGTTTCTAAACCATTGAAACTTATGGTTAGTAGTATTGTTGAAATCATCAAATAACCAACCTTTTAACTGTTAAATCATATTCTATAGTAGAATTGTTGAAATCTCGCTCTATTATCTCTCTTAACGTTTATAAATCACGATCATCATTTTCTTTCACCTGTTTTTAAACTAAAAGAATGTTTTCTTTAATTATATAAAGTTATTTAAACTATTATATTTACACTATTGAACAACCCTAAGTATACAAATGAAAGGATCTCAAGACGATCTTCCCATCAACAATAAGAAAACATGAACACACATGAAACACTAATACAATACTATCTAATCAACATGTTCAGAAAGTACAAAGAAGAAACCATAGTCCCTAAAGCTAGATTGTAATCAATTTAGGGTAGACGAAGACACGAGAAGAAACACTAAAGCTAGATTGTAATCAGTTTAAAGAAGATGAAGACACCATGACTGAAACGAAGACACATACAAAACTCATCAAACTCAAACCCTAGCTGATAGCGATATTATAAAGCCAACCCACTTACTACTTCTTACTCATTTAATTATTAACATCCTCAAAACTTTATCGAAATTACATAAGCAACCTCTCATCTTATTTATTACTCTAAAACAAAAACAACAAATATTATAAACAATCAACTTAACCAAAACAGCAAACAACTGAATTTAGCTTAGCTTCTTTTAAGAATAGACACAACAAAAATTTATCCATCTGGAAGGGCTTAAATTGTATAACCTTGATATTTGAAGGGTATAAACAGAAACCTTAAAAAACCCATGGCCACAAACGTGACACTGGTCTTTAAAAGGCCCCCTTACTAGATTCAACACAAGGAAAGTGACCAAACCCCCTTTTTGCATCCTGTAATCTCCACCCACATTCCCTGTAGATTCACTTCTACAACCAAAATCTTACTTCAAAGATACCCATTTTTCAACCTTCTTCCCATGGACTACGACTATGTAAGCTTACGTTTTTCTACTCTTTTCAACCAGATCTTCCGTTCTTATTTAAAAAGAAAAGACTAATGCACTGTTTTTTACAGGAGTACACGAGAAATAATGTTCCGGCTTTCGGAAGCTGGGATTGCCACGACGATCTCCCGTTCACCCAGTGTTTCGAGTCGGCTAGACAGGCTGGGTTACTCCGGTACAGCTATTCGGAAGATCGTGATCTGTACGTCACTGGCGATTTGTACGATAACAATGTTGTTACTCCTGCTATGATCGTTTTTCCCCGCAGAACGGTAATTTGTTTTGATTTATTTGTTTAATTAGTGAGATCAGATCAGGACATGTTTCACTTGCTCGCGGATTCATAAACTTTTTTCGGTGGGTTCCTTTTGGTAGATTCTCACTATTTTTTCCAAAGCATACAAAGTTCTAACTAATTTTTTCTAAAATATGAACCCACAAAACAGGGCTAGATCGCATAGGTATGTGAAAACAAAACCATGAGTTACTGGATAGAAAAACCATGAGAGTATGTGAGGCTGAAAATATTAAAATTTAAAATTACATTTTTTCCAAGTGAGATAATATTTCTCAAAACTAATTTTGGCCAATTATATACTTTAGATGGATAAAATTAAGGGACCGAGTATTCATCAGGGCAAATCAGACAATATCATTTGATAGTTTACTTACTTGCTTTTACACCAAAACCTGGGTCTGAACTCTTAATTATGAAATAGACGTAGGTTTTTTCAATGGTAAAGTTTGACTTGTACTTTACTGTACAACAGCGTAAAGCAGGGTACCCGAAAGAAGAAAAAAAAGACGCATGGGTTGTTTGCGACTACAACTACGACTGTGACGGTAAGGAACCACCGAGTCCAGTGAGTGTAGCAACTCCTCCACCTCAGCAGAAAAAAAGAAAACACATAAAACCCAAGGCGGTTGACGAAGATCTGTACAGGATCTCGCCGGTGCTCCTCCGTGCGAAGCCCAGAAGGGTAATATCGCAAAACTTTGTTTGTTTGTTTGTTTTGTTTTTTTTTATCGATCAACAAAAAATTATTATTTTTATTGAAACAAAACAAAGTGTTGTTGTTGTGGTTCTCTCTCACACGTGAGTGGTGACGGTATGCGTGACATGGAACCTCCATTAATGTTATGGGGTGTTAAATCAAATGATCACACATCACGAGTTCGCTGACACATTTGTATCATTTCCCCGCAATTTTAGGCATGTAATTACACAATTTACACGCCTATTTATGGGCTGGGACCCCAGGTTAACTGTTCTTGAAGTCAACATAGTTTTATGTTGTTTAATTAATAATGCTTATTATTTTAAACCGGTAAAAAAGCATTGTAATAAAGAAATATACCAAGTAAAATGCTAAAATGGTTTCTGACTGTATGTAAATTTTGTTTGTTACTTTAGTTAAAAAATAAAATCTTTTTTATCTTGATCTCTGAAATTTCATTGTTTTTTTTGTCATTTCCTTCCAATTGTCAAACCGCGTTAGATATTTCACTCTTTTTGTCGTTTTTTTTAATTAAATGAAGGGTATAATCGTTAATTTATGCATGAACTTCCTCATTTAAATGCGGAAAAACGAAAAAAAAAAACATAAATTTCTGACCCAGATTACCAACTAGATGGATATGACAATAAAAATAAAACCTTAAACACACATATACAATAAGTTATATTTTTTGACTAAAGTTTTTACAGTTTACTCAATATATAGCCTAACAAATTATTTATTTATGATGGTATGTACTAAAAGTGTTACATGCAGGAGGAGGTTGAGGGTTTTGGTCATGTTATTATGTTTATAGAATGTGTGACCGTTCTAATGGAATGAAAAAAGGAAACGATACGTATCATATTTAAAAATAAAGTTAGCAAAGAGGGTTTTGTTAAAAAATAGTTCATTACCAAAAAAAATAAATCAAAATTTATATATTATTATTTGACAAATACCCTTTGTACGGGTATCAGATTCTAAGTTTAAATATTACAGTCTAAAAAATAATTTTTGTAAAGTTATTTTTTACTCTGACTGGTAAGTTCGACCAGTGTAGATTGAACAAATGCCATCAGAACTGGTTAGTGGTCCAGTTCACCAGCCTGTGTAGTCTGATTTTTTTTGGTTTTGATTTTTTAAATATTATTGTTACCCATGTTTTATTACACAAATAACCATATGTTTAAAATTCCGAAAAAATAAAAATAAAGTTGTATTGGACCAGCCAAAGAACAATTTTTTATTTATTTACTACAGTGTAAATTCAAAATAGAATGGTGTTGTTTATGATGGTTTTGTGAATGCAGAAGTGGGGATTATTTTCAAGCTGCATGCAACCAACTTGTGTTATGTGAAGCCAAGAAGGTACTGAGGTACATATTATTGAGTGAGGGCAATGCAAGCAGATGATTGTTACAAATAGTTAGATGTTAGGTTACTGTTTTTGATTGTAAATGGGCCTGTGGCTATGACCCAGGCCCATAAAAGCCATGACCTGACATCTGTTAATTCATAGTGTTGTAAGAGTGATGAATGATGATGGTGATGATATTAAAGCTGTTTTTGCCCAAAAACACTTGTTGCTTTTGCTACCTTTTCTTGGGAATCTTTCTTTCCAATTTCGGTTTTCTCACTTCTTTGTAATTCTTTTGTTGTAGTAATGGATGAGTAAGGTTTATCTTTTCCGGTTTATTAAGTACTTTTGAGTTATATTTTAATTTTAAAAAAATATGATTGTCATGCGATAAAACAAAGAAAAAAGCTGTTGAGGTCTATCGTGCTAGTAGTATTAAGATGTGTCAATGGTGTCTTGTTATAGTTTAAAGTTCTATAGAGGACATTAGTGTAGAATTAGGAGTATAATTAAAGAGAGTGTTTTAACTGTTTTAAAATAACTATGGCGGAATCAAGAGCCCAAGAGGCTCTTCTTCGTATCGAATATCATTGGAGTTCATACTTTCTAAAAGTTTCTTCTATAAGTATACACAAGTTTGAGCCTTCGATTAGTCTCATCGCGGCTTAGAAGAAAACACGATATTTAGATGCAAATTTGAATTCAGTTTATGATCATCAAATCCATTAGACTTGAATATGAAAATTCGAACTATATAATTCGTGTTTTAAATGAAAAAATCGTATTTATAGGAAAACATGAGTTTTTGAGCTTTCAAATGGTTATTGGATTAGAAGAAATCGTGATATTTAGATCTAAACTTGAATTCGATTTTATGATTAACGAATCCATTCGACTTGAATATTTGAATTCGAACAGTATAATTCATATTTTTTAAATAAAAAAGTTCGTATTTATAGGAAAACATGAGTTTGAGCCTTCGGATGGTCTTTATTGGCTTAAATGAAAACGTTACATTTAGATGCAAACTTGAATTTGATTTTATGATTATTGAATCCATTAGATTTGAACAATTGAATTCGAACAATATAATTCATATTTTTTAATAGAAAAAATCTCATTTATAGGAAATACAGGAGTTTTGAGCCTTTGAATGGTCTTCATCGGCTTAGAAGAAAACGTGACTTCGGATGCAAACTTGAATTCGATTTTATAATTATTGTATCCTTTTGACCTGAATATTTGAATTCAAACTATATAACTCATATTTTTATATAAAATAAATTGTATGCATTTATTATATATACTTTTCTTTTGAACGGTTTTTTTTTTTTTCTCTGCAGTTTGTGAGACTTGAACCCATTTTTTTATATACTCATATTTTGAATTCTAACTTGAATTCAGTGTATATAAATTTTTTAAATTCGAAGTAACTCAATTCTAAATAAATAACTTGGAAACCGACCAGATAAATGGTAAACTTTTTTTGAATGATAAAGTTGGATGATTGACGGCATGGGCGAAGCTTTTAAGGGGCAGGAGGGGGCGGCCGACCTCTCCGAACTTTTCACTCAGTAGTGAAGAGTATGTAGTTTTCGTATAGAAATTTTTAGGTATGTACGTTTTTGGCCCCCCGGTTTTATAGAAATTTTTAGGTCCGGTGACTTCCGCTCCACCGGTCGTAAATCTCAAACTTCGCCACTGACTAACGGGTCACTGGAGTATCATCGTGTCACCAGCGGAGCCACCCGATCATATTCATCTCCAGCAGACAATAATGCCTATATACCAATTCAGTAGGAAACCCAATAAATCCGGGAAAAAACCCCCTTTTGAGAATCGAATTCAGAACCTAGTGGTGCTTAAGCCTTATCACACTCTAGCATGCGACTCGGCTATAATTCCATGTGGCGATAAATGGTAAACTAGGTGTAAAAGAAAACAAGATAAGGTGAAAATAAGTACGGTGAAAAACTGATAACCTGGCTGGCTCTTAGACAGCATGACAGACAAAGTGAAAAAGGGGAAGACAGGTGAAGTAATTAGGTGGTCAAAATCAAGACATTTGAGGAATTGGGTGCGCATGCAGCATATTTTGACAGACTGTTTCCCACACCAGCTTTTCATTTTATGGTGGTAAGCCATGAACCACAAGGATACACGATTATTTGCCAAACTAAGTTTATATTATATAACACACATTATAATGTTTTTGTTGTTATTTTGTACCCCATTCTATAAAATCAAAAGCTACAAATAACCATAACATATTGTATGATCAACAAACTATGAATATGTTAGTTTTCTTAGAACCAAGCAAAACTTGCCGACCATCCCAACAAGCCATTTTTATATGAATTCATTCGACCTTAAATTTTACGGTTACTTGTTTATACTGGACTTATCATAACTTGTTACCCACAATTCTTGTTTTGCTACTTTAGAAACGAAAAACATCCAAACCGTTGTTAACATTATTGGGATTTGGGAAAATGAGTCATTTTTAAATAAAATACATCATACTCGTGTGGAAAATAAAGAATAAAGGATAAACGTTACATAAACGTTAAGAGATTCAAACCAAAGTCTTCAACATGTAGAATCTTCGGCTATAAAACGAGCTAACTAATTCGTAAACATTGACGAGGCTCTGTATTCTACATTGGTTTCTCTAAGAAAACTTTGAATCTCTCATAAGAGAACTCGTCTGCCTCCTATCATAGAACAGCCATAACAATACTTGTATAGTTAAAGTGATTCCTACGCCCGGGATAGCACTATACTCTACATTGCATTAGTAAAATTTGTGACGTGGCTATAAATTCGTGAGTGTTCTCCTCTCTATGTGGCTGTAAAT
Organism: Scalesia atractyloides; assembly: GCA_947069175.1. Taxonomy (NCBI): domain Eukaryota; kingdom Viridiplantae; phylum Streptophyta; class Magnoliopsida; order Asterales; family Asteraceae; genus Scalesia; species Scalesia atractyloides. The sequence goes on from CAMTDV010000012.1 coordinate 91,645,906, forward strand.
TTGGTTGCATGAATCTCTGAGGACCGTATTTGAAAATCACAAAAATGTTTTTGGCCATCTGCAAGATAAAAAATTTGGGCCATATTGACAATCTTTTTAGGCCCAGCAGTGCCCCTTAATTCCTTAATTGGGTTTTGAATTAGTTTTGTTTATTCAATTGGGCCCGGTTACTTTTATTACACTTTCACAAGTTGGGGTTCTCAAAAGAATTTAGCCATTCAGGCCCTTTACAATTTCATTAGCAAATTGGGCCACAAATCCAAAAGTCTTAAATTGTTATGGCCCTTTAAACGTTTTTTGTTCTTAAACCCAGGCCCTTTAAGAAGGGTTTTCTTTTTTTTTTGGGCCCTATATCGATTTGGGCCCCGAGCAGTCGCACCTGACACTTGCTCAGTGCCGGCCCTGGTTCTCTCGATTATTAGTTTTATGAGTTCATATTTTTCATGTATCGTAAAAGCGAACTTACAAGTTTCTCTTGTATACTTACAAATTCCTATCCAAAATCCATACTTAATTTTGTAATAAACAGTATTACTTGTAATTAAAATGGATTTAAGTAGTCAAATGAAGTTTTCATTTTATTGACATAAAAGTTACTACCGCTTTCGATCAGTTATTGACCAGTAGTAACTATGCACAACAATCATCCATCTAGCTGAGCTCACTATCCATTTTAATCCACCATCTAATATATTGTGCCACGTTACCACTCAGTACACCATTTACCTTTCTAGAAATGTGCAACATTAAACCATTCCATCTAGCACAGGGTTCGGGAACCCGTGATTGATCCTGTGAAACCATCTTGCAATTGTTCGGGTGTGATCTAGTAAACGCGCTCTCCCGTCTTGGAGACACCCAGCCATCCTAAGGACGGAGTAAATATGCTTAGTAAATTCCTTACAGAAGACATGGGGGAAATAAAGTCTTTTGAGTCTGTTGTGGATTAAGGCTAGGTCTAAGCATGCTCCTTTGGACTGGGTAATTTGGAATGGTTTCAAAGGTGGGCTGGTAATTTGTTTTAGATGCCTAGATCATGTAATGGTGGTTGTTTGTATATGGTGGGTCGACTAGCTCTTTGCTAGCTAATTATGGTTTTTAGTAAAATCTATTTTCACTACAAGAAAACGAGGTAATAGCCGCGACAGATGTCGCCGTAAAAGCCCTGATGTGCGCCGCTATTGTTAATAGCAGCGACATGTCGCCGCTAAAGGGTCGCCGCTAAGGCTGGTAAAGGGCCTCTTGTCGCCGCTATTGCCTCATACCGCGACAATGTCTTCGCTAAAAGTCTGTATTAATAGTGGCGACTGTGTCGGCGCTAAAAGTCGGTTTTTTGTTAATTTTTTTTGCTGCATTTTCAATGTTTCTGGTTATATACAAACCTGCCAATTTTCCAGTTTTATGCAACACAAACAAACTAAATAAACATAATACTTAACATCCTAACATCGCAATAACACGTTTAATCCGTACAAGAACATTCTAAAATTGCATAATACTTAATAACATCCTAAAATAACATCTGAAAACTATAAGATAGTTGTCATATGTCGATAATACTTAATAGTCATCGTCTTCCTCATCGTCATTGTCAAAAATGTCATCATCGTCGTTTGCGGCTTGCTTTCCTTCGAAGTAAGATAGGAATCGATTTGATATAAAAATGCCGGGGTTTGTAACAAACTCGAAAATATTCCTACATTAATACATATCACAACCTATATTAGCATTTAACATACTACCAACATATATTTATTAAAGTAACATGCCCTCATTGATACTTGTATAACTTTTAAAGTAAAATTGCATCGTTTGCCTCAAAAAACGGTTGTGGAGTTTGAGGTTGAGCACCCAACACATTCGAGGGCATATTGGAAGACGGTTCATGCCCAATTCCCCTTATCCATCCTCTTCGATCACCTAACACATTCTGAAATGCGGCAACCTCATTCGACGGTTGAGATCCGTCATATTCATTTCCGCCCATAATCTCGCGTTCTAAATTAAGTTGTATTTTACGAAGACGATTAAATATATATATATATATATATATATATATATATATTATAGAGAATTATACTTAGATATATATAATTACATAATTCTGCTCGGCTACCGCGTCAACCCAATTCTCATCTTTATCGGTGTGAGTTTTGCTGTACGTAGCGAGATGTTTCAAACCCTGTTTAACATTAAAACTTAGATTAGACATTAAATAAACATAAACATACAAACACACACATATAAAACATTACATGTTTGTAGGCGGTGCTATTGCATGACGCTGTCCCCCCACAGTTTGGGAATAGTTGAAGTTGCCGGATTTTTGCGTTAGCCTCACATCTTGCAATATATTTAGGTTCCAAGAAGTGATCAACGGTCCTCATCCAGTTTTCATAAGGCCACGGGTGGTATGCCCTTGCTCTTTTGACATCGTCATAACCTCCATGATTAAGAAATTCTTCTTTAGCATCGTGCTTGCGGCCGGAGTACCGCTTCATAAGCACATGCTTGATGCCGCCTGTCAAGTTTTGAGCTTCCATATATTGTTCAACTTCATCAAAAGTGAAGTTTTCCTAGGAATTAAATTAAAAAGTTAAAATATTATATAAAATACGTTAAAACAGTTTAATCGCTGCATTTGCATCCGTAAACGCACCGTTAAACGGCTGCAAACGGCCGTGCTTTTGCACCCGTTTGCTGCCGCGTTTGCAGCCGTTTAACGACACGTTTACAGCTGCAAACGCAGCAGCCGTAAACTCGCCGTTAAACGACTGCAAACACGACAGCAAACGACCACACTTTTGCACTCGTTTGCTGCCGTTTAGGGCGCGTTTACGGCTGCAAACGCAGCAGCAAATGGGTGCAAAAATGCAGGCGTTTGCCGTCGCGTTTGCATCCATGTAACGACACGTTTACAGCTGCAAGTGCAGTAGCAAACGACTGCGTTTTTACACCCGTTTGCTGCTGCGTTAGCAGCCGTAAACGCGCCGTTAAACGGCTGCAAACGCGACATCAAACAGCCGCGCTTTTGCACCCGTTTGCTGCCATTTAAGGCGCGTTTACAGCTGCAAACCCAGTAGCAAACAGGTGCAAAAATGAAATATAAATACTAAATAATAATTTGTAATTTACGGTCAGTCTCGTGGATCCCTAGCTCCGTTTCCCATGTCCCCGAGGAATCACATCCGCCATGAGATAAACAAATATAAACCACAAAGAAAACATTTTTCTTAAAAAGTTACAAATGTTACAATAAGTGTATCAAATAGAAATTAATAGAAAGTACAACAAGTTTAACTAATATGCAAATAAAGATTTCAACAAGTGTTTTTCAAATACCAACTAATATAAATTACAATAACTTTTCTTTTAATCATACTCGATGTCATAATCGAGATCATCCTCATCATAATCAATCTCGACCTCCAACACTTGATTGACGGTAGCCGTTGGGGGATCAACTTCAGTTGCAGGCTCACCTGAAGTAACATGAGAAGACCTAATTTGAAAGTATTGGGTGAGGACGATGACAAGTGGACAATCAGATGAAGAGTTGTTGTGGACAATATCTATATCTTCCAAGACATCATCAACATTTTGAACCGGCTCGACGCGGTCATCATTTAATGGCCGATCCTAGATTAATGTTTTCGACTACCCACCTATGTTTATTTTTTTTGTTTCGAGACGGTTCTTGGATGAAGAACACTTGTTTGGCTTGCAAAGCAAATATGAGTTGATCGTATTTGTCCCATTCATGTTCTAGTATCAAAGCACTTGCAACGAAATAGGACAGTTGAATAACCATTTGTATAATGCAACTCAATCATGGCTTCTAATTGGCCATAAAATTTCACACCGTTCTCTCCGGCCACTTCTACCCCAGAATTTTCCGTTGTGCGTTTTGCATGACGTTCAAGTGCTATAAACCTAACACCGTTGACTATGCAACCGGTGTAAGTTTCAGCATCCATTTTCACACCAATTGAAAGAGCATACAGACAAAAAATTATACAAATTTTCAACATTTACATACTAACATACACATATTTTTTACCAAATACACATAATTTATAGATTTTTACAAACACCTACATACATACATACATACATACATCCATACATACATACATACATACATACATACATACATACATACAACATACATATACATACATATATAGATTCACACACATTCTAACCAAATACACATAATTTATACATACTTACAAGGTAACATACATACATAATAACATACACACATTTTCACCAAATAGACATAATTTATACATACTTACAAACTAACATACACATATAGATACTAACATGCACCTACATAGACTTACATACACACATTTTCACCAAGTATACATAAATTATACATTTCACATACATCTACTAACATATACACAGTTACATACAACATACATCTTTACATACACATATACATACCTACACAAACCCAAATTACACAATTTCTCATCTTTGAACAAAAATAAATATAAAACTAACTGTCAAAATGATGATTCTACTCGTGGTGGAGGAGACGTGGTGGGTGACCAGATTCTCTAACATACACACATACATACACCCAAAATCAAGAAATTAGCAAAATGATAACAAAATCAACTTAAACAAAGAATACTAACTGATTTGGAGTAGATCTTGGTTCATCATGATGAAAAATCGTTGATTTTTCAGGGGTAAACCCGTGAGATGAAGAGTTTTGCTGGAAAAATGGGTAAAGGTAATAGGGGCGACGGCTATCGCCGCTATTGACCTAAACATGTCGCCGCTATTGAGTATTTTCAACCCCAGCCGTTAGATCAAGATAACAAATGAATGGATGGGGTTTAACATGGGACACCGTGTTCAGGATCGACTAATAGCGGAGACATATAGCCTGTCTTCGCTATTGATATCGCCGCTATTGGTCGATATACTTGTAGTGTTGGCCTTTTTCCACTCAGCCATTCCTATGCATGTGTAGTGTGAGGGTTGCAAAATTTAGTTCAGTTGCTTGGAAATCCGAATTTGTGCATGTATGTTAGACCAAAACTTTGAAAGTTGCGCAACCATGTTTATAATTTTATTTTCAACCACAAAACTTCTATAAAAACATAGTTTACGGGCCAACAAGAAAGAAACTAGGTCCCGCAAAACAATACAAGATTACATCTTGGATATTAAAGTTAAAGTCTACCCATCTATCCCAATCGAGGTTACAATATAGATCTACCGTTAATAAAAAGAAAAACAAAAAGAAAAACGTTTTCTTTTATAATATCCGTCGTTCTATGAAAATGAGTGTGCTGATCACTGAAAGTTTTATTGTCTCTCGCCTTCCATATCTCCCATGCTGTGACTTGTAAGATTGCCCCAATCATCCAGTTCTTTGACCCATTCATATCTTCCACCTTTGCCAGCAAGCAGGGGTGTTCTTCGTTTTTTAATTGGCTTTTGGGTTTTTTGGGTTAGGTTTTTCGGGTTTTCAAAGCTAAATATTTAACCTGATAACCAAACCATTCTGGGTTTGGGTTCTTCAGTGTTCGGGTTTAGAACGGGTCATGTTAAATCAGGTTTCAAGTTAGAAAATGAACTAGGTTAACGGAAAAGTACAACCTTTTAAATTTTAAAATATCAATATTAGTTATTAGCGAATACTATAAAATAATTTTGTAAAGTCGTGGAGAATGGACGATATTGAAGATATGGAATGTATTATGTATGCTGTAATTTAAAACTTTTAGAAATTAGAGATATGGATGGATCTCGTGATTTAAATTTTTTTAAAAAAGGATGATGTAAAATTTTTAGAAGATATGATTGGCCGCATAATGTAATAGGAAATGATTATTAGGTCCTTTTAGAAGATATGGCTGTATCTAGAAAATGTGCTATTTTTTTAAAAGTTATTTCGGGTTAAACCAATTACCCATTATTCAACCCGTTAACCAATCCATAAAACTACCTTCGGGCTCGGGTTTACAGTTATTCAGTTACGGGGTTCTTCGAGTTTTGACTACTTTGGGTTCAATTGACTTCGGTTTCGGGTTGGGTTTTGGATTCCGGTTAAAAAAGACAGCCCTACCAACAAGTCTTGGATAGAAATAATGCTATTCGGAAACAGTAACTTTAACCATGCAAAAATTGCCCGCCAAACTGATTTTGCATGTAGGCAATCCTATAATATATGCATAACTAATTCATCCCGAATGTCACACCTCGAACATAAGACATCATTCAACGGAATACCTTTGTTAACGAGGCCCAGTTTGGACGGAATACGGTCCATACACGCTCTCTTGCAGAAAATATTTATTTTGGGCGTCACCCACTTGTTCTAAAGATGTCGTTGGTTATTATTTTGCTGAGAAAAGTCGTGAATCATAGCACGTAAGCCTGCGGCTGAAAGCTTTTTATTCTCCTTTCGAGCCCACATCCACACATTAGGCTTTTGTAGCAGAGAAACACCCTCCAAGGCCCACTTTAACTCCATATATTATTGGCTTCAAGCCCACTTGCTGGCTCGCGGGTCCAATTCCAGCATCAAAGGCCCAAGTCACCTTTTGTAGCAAAATCACACAAGGCAACGAACTTGTTTGAAGAAATATTGAGCAATTCCGATCTTTTAAAGGTCTATCACGAGTCCAATTATCAATCCAAAGCGTATATTCTTCCCGTTCCCAACTACACCTTTTAAATTCTCCTTTATAGATAGATTGAAAGAGGACAAGTCCTTCTCCACCATTCCAATATCTTTCCAAATGCCGACAAAAGGATTGTTAAAAGGGACCAATGGTACCCTCTTTTCTTCACATGAATGACGTTAATCACTTTTACCTAAAGAGCCGTGTTGTCACTTTTATATTTCCACCACCACTTAACAAGAAAAGCTAAATTTAAACTTCCAATACCCCCAATACCTAGCACCCTTGTGACGTTTTTGCCCAACCATTTTATCCCACACCACCCATTTATTTTTTCCACCATTCTTATTACCCCAAACAAAATTTCTTCTAATTTTCTCCCATGAATAAACACTCACCAGGCCTTTACATTATAGTGAAGTAGTAGTTTGTAAGAGCTCCAAGCACCGCTTTTGAAGAATCACTTGATCCGCCATCAAAAGGTTTTTTTGCCTTCCATCCGAAGAGCTTAGAATTGAACTTGTTGATGGAGAGGGTGAAACCCGAGCTTTAACGTGTTTATCTTATGAGTTTCGTTTCAGTTTAAGTGATTATATGCTTTGAATGTGATAACACGAGAGATTGTGGTTTTACGGGTTAGTCGCTTAATTCTGTGAAGTTAAAGTGGTTAGAGACGAAGTGGAACATCCGTGGATGATAAACAAGGCAAGCAAGAGTGTTCGGGACATGTTTTGAGTCGAAAGATACCTTGGATGCACAAGAAATGAGAAATAATGAAGTCTAGAGGCCATTTGGTCATTTTAGGAAAGTTGAATTATGAAGAAAGATTGCTTGAGGATTCCCGCCGTAAGCTAGGATGGGGATACCGTATCTTACGGCCAGGTCTGGTGGATGACAAAATCAACAGCATATGAGGACCATAACTTACGGTATTGGACCGTAGGTTACGGTCATGAGGATCTATTTGAAACAGTAGGTCTGAACCGTAACCTACGGTGCTGAGCCGTAGGCTACGGTGTGAGTTCCGGAAAAACACGCTGAATTGCTGTTTTGAAGGTATAAAAGTTTTTGTTCAACCCTAATCTAGGGAGGCACTTTGAAAACGAAGTTTGGGTATCAAAGACTCAATTTTGGGCGCTCTTCACCTACAACCATCATCATTCTTACCGAATCGAAGATCAAGATAATGAATTCATCCGCTATTCGAGCTTTTTAAGATCAAGTGATCGAGTTGAGCGGCTAATTTCTTAGTGGTTTCCTCCGGGTGGAGAATTATGTGTTTGAACTTGTACTTGAATTCGGCAATCTAAGCATTCTGTGCTTGTTACCGTTTGATTTGCTTGATTGATTTGTATACGATTGGTTTTGCTTTAATTGTTAATTCGAACTCATTCAATTCCCGAGATTTTTAGTAATTGGGATATATTTGATATGGGGTTAGAGTTGGTAATTCCAATTGATGATTAATATGATAACCTTTCGTTGTTTACAATCGGAGTAGGTAGTCGTTAGATAATCACAATCAATTAATAAAATTATTCAATCATGTCTATGTGGTTGTAGCAATCAAACACATAATTGAAGTTTACTATGAATCTAAAATCTGGAGGAACCATCGTTTTCTCCAACTGTTTACAAACTCGTTTTTAGTTTAATCAAACACTCAAGTTTACAATTTCCAATTAGGTTTCTAATATTTAATCAAACATTTTCCACCATACTCCTCTGGATTAATTACCCTGCTTACCCTAGCTATTAGGTTATTTAGGTTTTTGTATGACACTCACCACAGTTATCATTTGTCAATAATGGGTTTCGAATACTTTACGCTCTTAATATTTGCCCCTACTGGAAGACCAAGGAACGTGAAGTGGAAATTACCGACTTTGCAATGAACAATGTTAGCCAAATGTTGAACCTCAAGATCTTTGACCCGGTACCAAATGTTGAATTGCGTTTATCGTAGACCTCAACCAAACTAATACTCTTCAAATTTAAATAATACATTACTAGTAAAAACCTACTATGTGAATAAAGTATTTTATTATATCGTAAACCATATACTGTGTCGATATCGTATCAAATTGAACCGAAACTGACTGGTACAGGTCAGTTTTATTATTCTGAGATTGTCTCCTACACTTGTAAATAGAAACTCTCTTATACGGGAGACAACCTCTTGTTTTGTAATACATACATGTTTTTCAAAATAATATATTTTTCCTTTTAATAATTTCCAAAGACTATGTTTTCATTACTCAAGAAAATACAACAAGAAGATGTATTGTGTAAAGTTTTTTTATTGTTATTTCAAGTATTCATCAAGCAGTTACAGTGTACATTTTTTATTAAACGTATATGAAGAATATTAGAAAAATACAGAAGGTGACAATTCCACAAATATATAATATATATTGTAATTCCTCAACTATATCATATAATCTTATTTTCTCTCTTTTATACTATAATTTAAAAAAATGTATATCCATGTTAATCCTCAAATTTCAATGGCAATGCTAAATTATTTCAAAGTAATGTTCTTTGTGTTGTTAGTTTGATACTTTGACAAGTTAATATACGTTCGTACATATGATAACTTATTCTAATAACACAGCAAACAACCCGTTATGATTTATAAAGCCTTAATTTGGATAAAGGGGCTTGTTATCCCTATATATAAATCATCAACACATAGGAAAGAGTTGCGGCCGGAGCATTGGCAGCGACAAGTAATACGCCTCCATAAACCGCCCTTCGGACACCATCTTCATGATGAACTTCTTCAAAATCACAAACGGACATGCCACCATTCGCCACTGCACCATGGGCCGCCACCTCATGCACAACCTCTTATTCTTGTTTCCGAGTCTAATGGATCTACTCTTCCTTCTTCTGAGCCTTCGGTGTGGGCGGCACCACCCAACCATGGTGGTAGAATTGGCAAAAACTGAAATGGTAATGGCTCCTCTTCTAAACATTGTGGATGATATGCATCGGTTGAGTTGGTTTGGTTCGGTTTTGGGAAGTTGTATAAATAGTGTGGGATGTTTGATATAGTGAGATGGTGGTCCAATCGTTTGGTGATCATAGATCATTATGATTATGGATGGGCTCGATGAATTATAGAATATTAGGGTGTGCGATGGTGATGATTAGTAAGGGTGGTTCTCTTTTGCTTTATACGCACTAATGTCTTTTAACAACGCTTATCATGATTACTTGGGTGTTAACAAAAGCCATTGATTTTAGTTTAATTTACAATATACATTATTATACATACATACATACATACATACAGTGAGCGGCTACACGACCTTGTCACCTCAAAATGTTGCAAAAGATATGCATTTGGGTTGACCCAATACAAACTCATATATAAGCCCAACGGCCCTAACCCATGAATGGAGTATGGCTATCTAAAATGTTAGGGATTTATTAGATGGAATATATTAGTTATAGTTTATTATCTATAACATATTTAGGATGTATGATTGGATTAGATGTTTTTTGTAATTTTTTTGTGTTATCATATATATAGACGTCGGCAGGGGGTTCCAGAAGAAGGGCTGGGCTAGGCACATAAGGAATCTGCTGCGGTTCCCCTATAACCGAAACAACTTGGGCAAAGCCGATTGCTTTCTGAAGGATGTAATTCTCGGAAAACATCATTTTCAAAGAGAATGAGGTCTAGCTCCACGACATCGACTAAATTCGTCTCGCGTAAACCTCCTAGAGGACGGGCCAGACGCCTTATTGCACGGTTCAGAGAGCACTTGTGAACAACCAGATATTAATCAGTTCCACAAGGGCTTTCGTCCATCTTTCGCCGCGGTTGACTAGGCCTTTGCCTTGGCATATAATATATATATATAATATATATATATATAATATATATATATATATATATTGTGAGGGTATTACGAGAAAACTAGATATAAATAAGAAAACTAAAAAAGCCTAAAAAAACATACTAATTTTTTTTTATAAAATTTCACTACTTTTTATATATAAAAAACTTCTTTTCAAAAAAAAAATAATAATACTTGTACTACACATGTGATTATATGCTTAAGATTAGCTTTTGAGTTTAGTTTAGCTTTTAGGGTTAGTTCTTTTTAAAGGTTTAGGATTAGGATTAGGTCTTTGGGGTGGGGGGGGGGGAGGGGGGGTTTAATTTTTTTTTTGTTGGTTGTTGGGGGGGGGGGGTTAGATTTTTTGGGGTGGGGTGGGGGTTTAGGTTTTTTGAGTTATGTGGGTTTAGGTTTTGGGAGTGGTAGTTGTGGTTTTTGGGTTTAGGTTTGTTTTGAATGGTATTTTTTGAAAAGTTTTTTTTTGTGAATTAGATTTTTAGTTATAAGTTAAAAAAAAATTTGGTGTTTTAGTCTTTTTTTGGATTTTTCGATTTTAGTAGTTTATTTATATTCCCATATTATATAATTATATTTATTTTATTTTTTATGATATGCGATTGATATAAATAAAATACTTATATTAGGTTGTCGAGAATCACTTTTTCGAGAACACGTAAACAAAAATAACCATACACTACCCAAAACCTAAAAAAACCTAACCAACCTCAAAAACCTAAAAAAAACCTAACCTCCACCCAAGCTAAATGTTAAAAACTAAACACCCCACCAAAACCAAAGAAAAAACCTAAACCCCACCCAAGCTAAATGTTAAAAACTAAACCCCACAAAACCAACACACCCCACCCAATAATCTAAAAAAACTCCAAACTAAAAAATACAAATTTTTTTAGCGAATTCTTTTTATAAAACTTACTAAAAAAATTATATGTCTTTTAGATTTTTTAGGTATTTTTGGTTGCGTTCACATTGGTTCTCGCAATAAAGGATGGTTTCTAACAGATCATTCTCCTATTATATATATATGATTAATAATAATAAAGTTATTGCCATTGTAATAGAGTTTAACAAGTAACAACCAACTTCATAAATGGTTAAGAATATGGTATTGAGTACGAGGATACACAAATATTAAGAATACGATATGCTGTAAAACCATATCATAAAATAAACATGTTATATCAATGATTCTCATCAAACCAATTCTTATTGTATTAGTTATATTTTACTATTTAACGGGAGCAAAGCAGACTTTCTGTCTTTCGGAATAGAGGATAGATTTGCTTCCATTTCACCCTCTCGAGTGGTTTGCTTTTAAAAATTGTTGTTTGTCTGTGTTTGAGATTTTACTATATACCTTTGTTTGTTTGTTTTTCAAATCTTGTTAATTCAAAACATTAAGAAACGACAGCTTCATGCATCATGTTGTAATTTTCTTTGTGATCAACAATTTGTTGAGGTGTTCATCTTATCCCCTTTATGTTGAAAAGTAGTCCATTTAAGTTGAAAATGTTTAATAGGTTAATTAAAGCTTACACTTCACAATACCTTAAAGCTTACACTTCACAATACCTTTCAAATTTTCAGATTTGCCACACTTCCAATATATCATCTTAGATCTTTTCTTGTGTCTAGTGTTGACATCCTTAAACTTTCTTTCATCCTTTTGGTTATTGTTAGTGTTTCTTCTTCGTGTACCATATTGACATATGGTACGCATGGGAATCCTTAGATTTGTCATTTCCTTACACCCTTAAAGAGAGTTAAGAGGCTCTTTTTCCAAGTTGCATAAGAGATGATTCTTCTTTCTTGTGTTTCATCATTCAGTTATAATAGACAAAGAGATGCATTCATCCATCTTTATATCACAAATAAATATTCCTTAATTAAGCAACTTTTCATTGTACTACTCCATTACATGACTTGAATCAGCCATTGTGTAATTATAAAGATTGCTGACCAAGAACTTTTTACAGAAAATATCATCTACCATGTATTATGATAGTATAAATACCACAATTTCTTTGCGATTTTAATGTTCTGGTATACATTAAAGAGAATATCAATCGAAGTATCAAACATATAATATAAATTGTGGCAGTTGCATATGCGATCATCAATCTCTCAATTTATGCACCTTCTTGCCTCCAAGGGTTCATGTTCAGTGATCTCCGCCCCAAATTATACATCGAATTCAACATAGTGAGAAGGAAATACATCGATTTCTAACACATCATAAATTTCAACCATGTTTATAAATTTTGTTACACAAAATCAACTTCGGAATAATCCAAGAAAAGCACTCGGGCATTGAGAAAAAAAACACAAAGATCTGTTAATGTTTATATGTGAACTGGTTCACTCTTAAGTATAAATCAAAACGTCTATTTTAGCCCTTTTGAGACAATATATGGGATTTAAGTTGGGTTTTAAGAGCATTGCATTCTTCCTCATCTTGGTGTAATCCTTCATTCACAAAACAAAGTAACAATAAACATAAAAATCAAATAGTGCATATATGTAAATGTGAAGTTTGATTTTCATCTAACATTTCACATTCCAAATATTTCAAAATTAGAGTTTCAATCGACTTTGCGTCATATATGTATAAATACTCGAAGATAATATTGTCATCGGTTTCTCGATTTATCTATTCTTTATAAACTTGACTATTATTGTAAGTCATGTTTTCTACTGCAATTAAGAGCACATACAAAGCTAAGTTAAATACTTCATGCTCACATATGTAGTTCATTTTAATCATGCACATACAAAGTAATTGAAATCACACATTATTCCCATCTCAATAACCGAGTTGTATGCATTCCTGACTAACTCCTTAGCAAGATGTCTGTCAATCTTTGATTAGCTCATGTACAATGATGCGCCTAACACCTTAGTGTCTAGACTCGCCTCCTCCCTATGTGCTACGTGGTCCATTTTGCAAGGTAACTTCGGTCACTAATTTGTTGTTTCTATACTCTTTGAAAATTCTATTATGTTTATATGTGCCTATATACCATGCATCTTTTTTAACCTATATAATTGAATATATAAGAAACAAACTGCCTCATTACTAATAAGATCCTGTCAGTCTGTAAAGATCAGTTCTTAAATCTGTTCATCTCCATCTTTTGTCATAACTTGAAAATCACTGTATATGTAAGAGCATTTGCATAAACTCTAGTCATATTCAAAATGGATGTTTGTAAAGAGAATGCATCATGTGACTATTTTAGGACCACTTTCCATGTGCAGATTTCCAGTGTCTAATTCTTTCTCTTCCACTTTCCCTGAACTTTACAAAATTTCATGCTTTATATGCCTAAAAATCAATCACCCATGATTTAGTTCATATATCTTACATGCTTAAATATAATAATTATATCGACATGATGTAAATAACTGGTTAAGACTCATTAAGCATTTACATGTACAGTTCAAAGATTTGTTGCTGATTGAAGTGAAGGGAGAAAGGCTGAGTTTATTAAAAAATGGATTTGTTTAAGGGAAGACCAGCAGAATAAACATGATAAAATCCTAAAATATTTAGTATGAGAGGCAATCATACAAGGACATATATACAAGTGGGCAAAAATTTGATTTTAGGTCCACATGTCAACTTTTATTGGCTCTTTCATCTAACCAAAATTACGCCCCCTTTTCACGTGTCTTCTTTTATTGACTCTTAAAAGTTAACGTTTCACATGTCTCTTTTTATCGACTCTTAATGTTTAGGATTTAAATGTTTAATTAGTGCTCATTTATGCAAAATTTAAATATTGTTTTTTATTATTAATATTCATTCTTGGTGATTTTCCTTTTCTTTTTAAAGCAAGGAAACACAGATGGTACTTGCTAAATGTTTGTGTAATAGTGTGAATTTTAAAGAAGCCTTTGGTGATTTTCCTTTTCTTTTAAAGCAAGGAAATACAGATGGTACTTGCTAAAAGTTTGTGAGTATTGTGAATTTTATGGAAGCCTTTGTCAGTGCATTCATATGAGTTCGTAAACTCTTCATATCCTTATATTTTATGATAAAATTGAGAAACCATTAAAGTTGGCTTTAAAACTAAACCTCATCCATACAATTATACGGGAACTCACTATTCATTCCTTAAGCTATAATTGTGTTCATAATTCTTATGATTACCATGACTATTAATATAGTCGATATGTCATCCACCATTATAACCTAAATAACTATCCCCTTTATTTTTTTAATTTATTTTTGTCTTAAAATCATCAAATGGGAGGGCCGTGGTTGCCGTGGTTTAATCCACGTGAACCACCATGATTTAATGAGGGGGTGATGTAGCACATGAATAATGGTCCTATGTGGTAAATCATGACCCAACCATGATCCCCAAACCTTTTAGCCTTATAATTTTTTTGTGAGTGGAAGAGAGAGCAAGAATGATAAAAATGACTAAAAATGTATTAGTTAATTGAATACAACAAAATATAAGGAATCAAATGTCAGGGCTTTTTAGAAAATCTGTAAATTGATAAGGTTAATTTACATGGATATGAAAAATAACTTGGATGCGAATGCTCTAAAAGTGGTGATTTTTTCCTCATTGTATATCATAATCGGTTCTGCCTCGACTTCATATTCTTGATTAAAACACATATAAATGAGTTCAGGAATCCGACTTTAACTGAAGTAGCATTTGGTTAGCGAGATATCGAGCCCTTGTCTGTTAAAGTCGGGTTGACTAACGCCTTTTTAAGTTAATTAAAGTCAGCCTTAAGGAACCGGTTGGCCTCTTCAGATTTGGTATTCCAATGATCCGGGTCGGATTATACTAAAATAAATGTGAAACCAAAATATCCGCTTTACAAAAAATCGCTGATTGTTGACTCTGCCGTAATGCTCGGATTCTCCACTAGTATTATATAAATCATATTAAGTTTAAATATCAAATCTTAAATAAACTTTAAAGAAAATAAAGATTATATTATATTATATTATAGTATATATAAAAATTTTTAGCTTTTAATAGTGTGCGATTGCTAACGTTCATTGGATTGAGTTGCTAACTTGCACCTATACTATATATATAAACGATAAGATTTTTTAGTGTGTGAATGCTACTATTCATCGGATTGGTTTGCTAACTTACAGTAGTTACCTTTTTTCTTAGAAACCAACCACTGAGGATAACGTAGAAATTAAGTATGGGAAGGGGAAACTAGTGTCTTTGTTAGATCTTTAGTCATTTTCATATAAAAATTGAAAAACCAAGTCATAAAAAATTGGAAAATTCGTAATTGTCCCGTAAAAGATTTTGCAAACAAAATAGAAATTTTGCAAACAAAATGGAAGATGGTATGTACAATCAGATCATTAGTTTTTAATTATTTTTTATATATATTTGAGATAATGAAATGGTTGAAAACACTTCTAACTTAGGATATATGGGTAGGCCCAACCGTTGAAATGTTCCTTAGAAATGATATAACACCCTTAATTGTTAGAAGTCTTGTGGGTTCTCACCTTAGGAGCTATAGCGAAACCGAAATTGTTGAGAGTATAAGAGGTAAATTATAAATAAAAACCTTAAAGTATTCTGGTTAAATGACACACTTTTTTTTATGAAAATAAATCTGAAACTGGTGGTGCTTGAAAAAAATTATTCCGTTCATTCATTAAAAGAACTAGATGTGTAATAACGGAATCCAATGGTATTGCCCACTGGGATCGTGACTCAGTTGGATATACCCTCTAGGTCGAGTTAGAAAGAAAAAGGTAAATGTGTTGAATCTTATTGTATTTCTCATTGGATGGTAACTCGGGTGGGATATACCCTTTAAGTTAAACATAAGCAAAAGCATGACAAAGCTTATACAATCATCTATTATCCATAAAAAAATTAGTCGGAATTACATAAGGGTTTTTGTATAAGGTGGTATATACTAATCTTTTAACCTCATAAGCTTGAAGCGGGATTAGCTAGAGTTTTTGGTTTTGAGTGTTAGACCCGTATATGAATAATGTACTTGAAGTTAATAGATTGTGAATAAGGGCTTAGAAATCGGTGGTTGGGTTTAAGTGGACAGTATACAGTATACCTGCAATTCTAGTTAATGTGTGATTAGATTCGTTAATAAAATAAGGGTTATTGGATTTTATCACCCCTAACTATTGACGTTTGGCCGCTGCCACCCCAACTATAACTTTGATGTCCGCGACCCCCAACTAAACATTTGGGTTGCGATATCACTGCTCAGTTAAATAAACTATAATTGAGTTATTTCTTTTTGCTGATGTGGCATATTTGTCTGACGTGGCAAGATGAGATGGCGGTTTTATCATACGTGTCATGGTGAGGTATAACTTTTTTTAATTTGTATTTATAATTTTAAAAAGATCTGATAGAAAAAATTAAAATAAAATTATAACCCCTCATCTCTCTCTCTCTCTTTAACACCACATCCACCATCACCCCCACCTCCCACCACCATCACCTCCACCAACCACTACCACCACCTCCCCGGCCACAACCACACTCAGCACCGCAACCACTAACCACCAACCCCTCCTTTCCCCTTCTCACCACCGCCACCATCAACTGCACCACCTCTGTCTCCTTTTCACCACTGTCATCGGAAAAAACTTTACTGCAACCACAATCACCCCCACCCAGAAACGCTAATCCCTTTGTGACCGTCGTTCACCATTCTCTTTGGTCGGCAATCACCATCTCCTCTAAAAAATGTGGTTAAGATGAGAGCACACTGGATCAGAGAAACGAGCTTCATCACGATGGTCTTCTCTGACGGCTCCCAAGATCGGAGAACACCATTGAACCTCACCCCTTTTTCTTCTCTATCTACTAAACTCACTGCTCTCCTATGACATCTCCATCGCAAACCCCCATCTCCAGTAGTACCCCGACGTGAATCTAGATCTAAAATGGTGACCACTCCTCCCAATCACGAATCCTTAAAATCGAAGAGATCTGGAAATCAAGTTTTGTTATAAGCTTCATTGGTTGAGTTAATGTAGTCTTGGTTGTTGTTGCTGCCATGTCCTCTTCATGTATTTAATTTTGGTAGTGGTGTTACTATGCTAGAGAGAGATGGAGATAAGAGAGAAAGAGAGAAAGAAAAAGAGAAAGTGATTTTAGAGAGAGAGAAGATTATAATATGATTATCTTTTAAATTCTTTAAATAATGCCACGTAAGCAACAAAAACTAACTCAGTTAGATTCCATCTGAGAAGTGATATCGCAACCCAAATGTTTAGTTGGGCGTGGTGGGGTCAAAGTGATAGTTGGGAGTGGCATCGACCAAATGTCAATAGTTGGGGAAGGATAAAATCCAATAACCTGTAAGATAAGTGTGGGGATGTGATGTGTTTGTTAAAACACATGGTAATTGTATAAGTTTTGTCCACGTTTTAGTCGTTTAACGCGTCGTTTCATATTTTTATGTTGTACTTATGTTGCGTCGGGTTTTATAGGTTTAACGTGTGCTAAACAAGGTAAAAGGAACATACAAGCAGGAAAACGGGCTCGACAAATCAACCCAAAGGGTGTAGCAACAGTTTTGGAAAAGTGTCTCCCCCGCACCACGCGGGGAGCAAGGTAGACTTGGCGCAATGCATGGAAGGAATTTTATTGTGGGCCCCTAATTTATTACCCGCCACGCCATGCAAAAGGACCAGAGGACTCTCTCACGATGCGTGGGAGAGTGCCGACTCTGGAAAACTTGGTTTTAACCTAATTTGATTTTAAAACATCCCATTCCGTTTTCAGTTGACTTGGACTATTCCAAAGCACCCCATAGGCGATTTTTTAACACCCCAATTAGATAGTTACTTCATGCAAACTCATACTGAATCAATATCTGAACAGTGATGACGATCATTCAAGGCTAAACTCTTCGTGACTTCCCTCGTATGAACAATTGCTAGGGTTTTCACATCAAACTTTGTTTTTTGATTCTTGTAACTGGTACTCTTGACCACTTGTGTTTATTTTGGTAAACATTGATTATATTTGAATTATTTGTCTATTATCAATCGTATTGACGATTTCCTTGCATCGTGAGCGGGTTGGTCATTTGGTGGGTTTGAGGTATAATTTAGCGGATTGTTAGGCTGTTATAGTTATTATTAAAAACTATCCCTAATAATAAATCAAAGTCATTAATTCTAGGGCCACGTCTATGTGGTGTTTGAATCAGTAAATGGGTTTTTGTGTTAAACTAGTAATCGGGATTTCAAGTGGGGGTTACTTCTTCTAATTCTTATAACACTTTTCTTAACCATTTGTGTTTTTCTCAACAATCAAACAAACCCCCAATTTAGATAATAGTAGTTAGTTAGCTCATTCATGAAACACTGACCACAAATTCCCTATGGATACGACTTTACTTACCCATACTCGTATAGGTATTTAAGTAAAAAATACTTTTTTTTATTAGCCCACTACAGCTACATCACCGTGCACCACGTCTATCATAAATGATGGTGCAAATGTTAGGTCAATGTTATACCCGTTTGACTCCCAGTCGTGCTAGCGCGGCTAGCCCCGGTGGGGTTTGTCAAACCCAATAGTTCTACTCAAATTACCTTGCTATCTGCCTATACTAACGGTTCAGGTGCATAAGGACTTTCATGATATGAGTTACATTTAGTTCACGAGTTATATAAAGAAAATTACATGTCACACCCCGTATTTCCAACCAAACACCGGTGGGCCCGGGTGAGGAATATGTGACGTAAGTTGATATCATCATAGTCAATTAACACAGCACAGCGAAGTCTTGGAGTTTAAATTACTATTACAAACCAAATGTTCAAAGTACGAAAATAATATACAAACGACTTGTAATGAAAGATCCACAGGAAGATCGTAAAATATACAAAAATGTGTAACAGACTTTAGGGCACATCTAAGGATTTGCAAGATCCTCTTATATCACTACCAAACAGCTTCTAGCCTATTTCGTATTGTACCTGCAACTTAGTCTTTTGAAAATACGCCAGCTTTCGCTGGTAAATACAATTAACTGACTCGTTTTGGAAACATTTCAAAAATGGATATAAGTGCACAGGGCACGAAACATCTTTTATAACTTGGGAAAGTCAGCCTTGTAACCTTGTTAATGGCTTTACATGTTTGCCAATACATATGGGGCTCAGTACAGAGACCGAGACATGATTAACGTACACACCACTTATGAACCCACGAAGGAGTTATCCCCAACTTGTGGGTAAAAATAATTTAGCATTCGTATCTGTCGGGTATATGCCTACATCCCGTGCTTTGATTGTGGTTATTAACTAATGTATTGAGCCGAGGATATCCAGGACACGGTCGTTAACCCCTGATGTTTAAGTTATCAAACAAAACTGATCAAAACGGAATATGCGGATTTACTAGCCACAATTCGGCATTCGATTGATCCCATTTCTGACCAACCAGTAATAATTTACAGTAACCCAAGCCTGTGTAGGTAAAATAAGTCAAGAGTATTTACCTGAGCTAGTCTTGATTTAAAAATACAAAATTTAAGATCTCAGCCGTATTATAATGAAATAAGTGCAGATAGTATTTACTGGAAGTCTCTAGTCTGGATTATGGAATAAGCTAACCAGTTAAAATGCTAACGGTCTTATTAAGTCTTAGACTTAGACCGACTAGCTTAAAGGATAAAAAACGGTACGATACGCTAGATTCAGCGATGACCGGATAGAATGTAGTTTAAACCCAACAAGTACTTAAGACTTGTATAATATGGGCAAACAATTAACATTCTGGAATTTGAGATTAAATGATAAGGTTAACTCGTTTCGGTTAATTTTCATAGACTACTTACATATATTCAACCGTACGCATATAAGCGATATCGGGTAACCGGATGAGTTATGAACAAGTTCTATATGTCATCATACTTTAAATAAGTTGAAATATTAGAAAAATATCAACTTATATACCCGTGGAGGTTTTAAAATGAAATTACGCCTTATTAGACGTTTTGACCTTTATGTGTCGTATAAAATGAACTTGCATGTATTTTGATGTTATGATCATAAACATTCCGGAAAAGTACTTAATTTGTGATATATTATCAGTAAGAAGTCACACATAAGTGTGATTTATGGTTTAAGACCAAACTATGCACTGAAAGGGCATTTTGGTCATTTAAAAAGTATAATTTACGATATTATATTAAAATCAGTTTATGATTAGAATATTAACATCATAATATGTTAATTACATTAACATATCAATAGGTAATTCATTTGGATGTTCATTGTTGATTAAAACCTTGTTTTATGTAAAAAGGGCATTTTAGTCAAAATTGATATTTTAGCGGAACTTGTGCATAAACTCATATTATGATTATGATCAAGTAATATAACCTCAGAGGGTTATGCTACATTTTATTACAATCATAATGCGACCACAAGGCAGAAGTTAACTAATCTAAGTCGGGTCAGAATTGAAAGTCAAAGAAGAAGTCAAACTTCTCGACTTTCGGTTGCGAACCGACCCTAGGACTGAAATTCACGAATCGATCATGTTCCCACATGTTCTAATAATTATTACCAACTTGTTTAAGTGTCAAAAACATGTTTGTAACATATATAAACTCAGATTATAATATTTATGAAATCTGACCCGTTTGACTTTTTAAAACATAAACTTTGACCCGTCAATTGACCTAGTAAACGTGATCCTTAGGAGATTCCCTTTTAAGGATTGATACCTTCATAGTTATGATCACCTAGCCATGTTCGTTTCGAACAATGGCTGGACTATAATGGTCTTAACCGAAAGTTAAGGCATTTATCGAAAATGCTTGACTTTTGGCTATTAAAAGCCTATAAAAAGAAAATAGCAGAGATGGAACACTTATAAGTAATCCAAAGGAAACTTAGAACTCAAAGGGAAGCTCCCAAATGCTCAGGAACTTCCAAGAGTGTAATAGGGAGGAGAAAGAGTGAATGAGCAAAGAATAAGGTGAACTAGTGGGCTATTTATAGTGCAGAAGGTGTGTGAAGATGAAGCCAGGTGTTAGAAGTGTTGTAGGATCTTCAGAAGTGTCTAGCAAGGTGTCAAGAGCTGCAAGAGTGTGGCAATTTGCAGGCTAGGTGGCATCTTGACAAAAAATTAGGGTTTTGGCACATTTAGTCCCTAAAAAATAGCTTTGTGGATTGTCATGAATTGTCCCTTGACTTATATTCAATAACATAATGACACAACTTGGTCTTTTCATTCAACACGAAATGTATTGAAGAAGAGTACGAATAATCGAACGTTAACGGGTGTCACACTAGGTGTTTTTACGACTTATAAGTGTTTACTAGCTTAAATGCGAAAGATACGAATACTTATGGTTTTACGGGCTAAATTACCCAAACTAGTAAGGTTAAGGGTTCGGTGATGACGCGTGATACTCAAAAATGGTGAATCAAAAGATATCGTCTCAATCGAAAGACGTTCGGGTCAAGAGGTGACTTATTTAAATAAGAAATATGGAAATAACGAAGTCTGGGCCTCTGGGTTATTCTTCTGAAAGTTAAAATGAAGAAAAAGTGAGGTTTTCAGACCTTGCCGTAGGCTACGGCCGCTAGACCATATCTTATGGTCAACGTAGAATTCATTCAGCAGCTATAGACCGTAGGTTACGATTAGTAAAAGAAATGAATTTTTGTACATGTTTAAGGTTAGTTGAGTGGCTAACTCATTTGAGATATAATCCGAGGGCATGTACACGTGTTGGTATATTACCGAACACGAATTTTACAAGGTGTTACATTACAAAATCTAAAGTTGCGTTCATGTTTTCTCCAGAAAAACGTATGTAAAAGAGATACTAAAACTCACCTTAGTGTGCTTGTAAGAATATCCAATAAAAGCAATAAAGAATAAGTGACCAACTATAAGTGTGTGTTCATGTTGGTCATAGGACCCTTGTATCCAAACAATCCCATTGTTCAAGTTTCAAATAAAGACTCACACGTATTAACTAAGTTGACCCGATGACCTGTTGGTGACTCATTAAGTGAATTAGCGTATATTCATGTTCATGCAATTATAATCAAGCAATAACATACATCATTGCACGTATTTCGGTATTAATTATAGTTTTATATCTTTTAGACACCTTGCCAAGTTAATAAGATGTGAGTTTTCATGCTAACAAAATGTTCTAGGAGTCTCAGTTCAAATCCAGTTTTTAGGCCAGTTTGTGTATTTTATTTAAAATACTAAAGAATCGAGATAAATTCTAAGCATTTTATAAGATTGACAAATTAGTTTATTTGAGTTTGTGTATTCATCTTGTGGTCTAATTGTTTATGCAAAATCCGTGAAAATATTCACATCACAGGAAGGGCAAGAAGGTCATTTTTTGGTGACAGTTTAGCGTTAAATTTATAAAAAAAATATACGTTCCTCCAATTGAGGTAAGGCCAATTGGTGTAACATTCGTTGAAAAACGGATTCCAAACCCGCTTCGTTTATCAATCAAATATTCAGTTATAAGTTTCATTGCGTATTTATGGTTCATATTAATTTTAAACAATACATAATTAATAAATATATTAGAATTTAAAAACCATAATTTATAATTAATAATAAATAGTGAATAAAAAAAATAAAATGGAGACGCTGGGTTTGAACCCGGGTCACCCACAAACACAAACACACACCACACCACTCCGCCACACACTGCTTTTGTGATAAACACGGAAACAAATAAGACTTATAATAAAACCGAAAGTCAAATCTGCAATCAGCGCGCCCAGAACTCGCACTCACCGGAAAAACCGAGACTTTACCCCTAATCGGTATAATACTCAACTCTTTCTTTGTAATCCATTATTCGGCATGTATTAACCTCAATCGTTCAACTAGAATCTGTCTCAGACAACGTTGCCGGAAATCCCCACACTCACCGGAATATCACTGAAAAACCGAAGCCTCACTGTCGATCGGTATAATCATCTAAACCCTCTTGCTATCTCTTGCTTAGTATTCTAATTGCACAACACAATGATCAAAACTGTTAAACAGTTCACTCAGCCGGAAATCACAAATCAGAGCCGACGACTCTTGCCGGAAATCTGAAGAAAACATTCTGTTTTGGTACATCTTATTCCGTAATCTTCTTTATCTATTTCATTTCAATCAATTATAAGTTTTGTTGACCAATTAAAACAGAACAGTCGGACTTCACTGTTCTGAGTTCTTCTTAATGAAGAAGACGAAGTTAATTAGTATATATATAATTAAAACAGATAATATTTCGGGTTAGACACGTAGCTCAGTTGGTAGAGCTGCGTGCACGTATACGAGAGGTCCCGAGTTCGAACCTCACTCAGCGCATAGAAAACACAGTCTGACCGGTCAAGACCCGGTCAACGTCAACGGTCAAAAAGTCAACTTTTAATTTTCTTTTTATTTATTTATTTAATTGGAAAATTATTTAAAAATACTTAAAAATAGGATTTTAAAGTTAGAAAAATTCCTTAAACTCACAAGAATAAATCTAAAAATCCCATTAAGAGCACTAATTAAAAATATTAATCTCAAATAAAATTCATTTATTTACCGAATCATATCGTTATTATTTTAGGTTAGTTTTCCCTCGTCGATTGAATCCTAAAATTCGTGCGCATCCAACGTCATCAAAGAACGCACCCAATGTGAGTGAATCTCTACAAATTCCCCGTTTTAATCATGTTTTGGGGTGTATCATGTGTCGTTTAATTCTTTATTTTATTTAAACACTTGTGCATACATCATATCCGTGATCAAGTGTGCATCAAATGTGTATCAATTGTTGTGTGAATTATATGTAGATTGGATTTATCATTTCAGTGCACGCATTTCATTAGGCCCATCAGTTCCCCGTGGGAGACGGGTTGAGCATCAGGTGCCTCATTAGATCGGCTCCGTTTGATTGAGCCTTGATCTCACATACATCATCATTCATATCATATACTCATCCAAAGTGGTTTGTGTTTGTTTATCTATATGTTTGCTCACATGTGATTATTGCACAAATTTTCCTTATTAAATAAAACAAGAAATTAGTAACAATGTTTTATCAAGGTTCACTCGCCAACTTTTGTTGACCCAAAATATCCCCCGTTTTACACATGATACAGGTGATCCAGCTGAGACAAGAAACACATAGGAAGGCCTAGAAGAATAAACAAGTTTAAGCTTTGGAATAATTATATAGTTTCATTTTCTTGTAATTGTATGGATTTTGTTTTGGATATTTAAGTTGTAATTTGAATTTAATAAATATGAAACATTTTAGTAAACATCATGAGCTTTGGTGATAACCCAATTACGCCCCGAAATTTTATTCCGCTGCGTGTCGGGGTGTGACAGATTGGTATCAGAGCCATAACTATAGGTATATAGGATAGGTTATTAGACCATTAGAGCCTATACTATAGTTGATTAAAATTTTAAATTGCTTATGCGTTACATACAAAATTCATGATGTTTATATGCTTTATGTTTATTGTTACACTCAATGTTATGCAAGCATGCTCACAAATATAATATTATACAATGCTCATCATGAATCATATCCTCATAACATATCATATCCATGAGAGCACACACCTCACGATTACCATGATTTTTGCAATGATTTTTGTATTTTCAAATCACATCAAAGTGAGTTCTCATGACGGGCATGTAGTAACTGGAAGGGTACGAGTCCCGGTAGTCGGAACGTCCTGTCTAGGCTTGGCATTCGTATAAATCCAAAATAAAGGACCAGTTTGCCTACCTGGGGACTAACGATGAGAGTACGAAGGACCTATTAGGCCAAAGCATGCTATACCAAACGTCGTGTGAGCTAACCCCACTTTGAGCTGTCATTGTGTCTACACCTGGACACCCTCCTACCATACATCTCGCAATTATATTTTCCGATTTTCATTCGGGTGGTGCGAGTGTTAATCCGCCAACACCAATGTGAATCCTACCGAGCCCAATAGTCATGGGGCCCACATGACTACACAGGCAATGGTATGGGGGACATTGGAGCCCCAAACATGAGCAAACCCAAGACATCCTATGGATGTAGTTGCATTATTGTCAGTTATGTTATTTTTCATTCTTTTAACGACACATGACACTTAGAAACTTCTTAAACTCACAATCTTCCTATGTATGTTCCTGTAGATGTCGGCTAGGCAACTACGTGGAGGTAGAAAGTCAGGAAGATCAAATGAACGCTTGGCCACACAAATTGCTAAACAAATGGCCGTAGTGCTTCCTAACATCGTGATTCAAGTTCAACAAGCTCTCACCGCAAATCCCATCAACCCTCCCAATCAAGAAGACCAGAGCGTCGCCAACCCTCCCTCCAAAAAGTGCTCCTACAAACACTTCAAATCTTGCGATCCCCCAAAATATGAAGGGACCGAAGGTGTTACCGCCCTCCTTCACTGGTTTGAAGAAATGGAAAACACTTTCCTCAATTGTGATTGTCCCAAGGATCGCAAGGTACGTTATGCAACTGGAAGACTGTTTGGGGTAGCCCTTACATGGTGGAACACGGAAAAAGGTAAGCGAGGAGTCAAAGATGCCATGGCCTTAACATGGGAAGAGTTAAAGGAACTCATAACAAGACGCTTCTGTCCAAGAAGCGAAATCAAAAAGCTGGAAGACGAATTCCACTCACTGAAATAAAAGGAAGGAGATCACACCTCCTACAATAAGAGGTTTCTCGAGCTGAACTAGATGATCCCTAATTTGTTCACCCCCGTGTACCGCTTGGTTGAACATTACATTCGAGGTCTCCCCTCGAAAATCCAAGACTCGGTTTTAAGCACTTCGCCTGCAACACTTGAAGCCGCGATGGAGTTAGCTACAGAACTCACTGAAAATCGTATTCGAAACGGCAAATTCAAAGATGAAAAGAAGAAAGCACCCATATAGACCTCAACTACAAACCACTCAGTCTCATCCTCAAGGTTTGCTGGTAAGAGGAAACGTAACGGCAAGAATTTTGTTGTCACTCAAACCAACCCTCCTATCACTGTTGCACCAATCACCCAAATTGCTCCTTCAGCTGCACCATTCAAAAAGCCATACACCGGCCCACACCCAAAATGCAACCGTTGTCAGTACCATCACCCTCCCGAAAATCCCTGCCAACATTGCACCAGCTGTGGCCGTGCGGGTCACACCATCCAAACATATCGTACTATTCAACGAATGAACCGCAATCAACCCCCAACCCAAACCCACCATCAGATAGTGGGTCAAGCCCAACAACCCTTACTTCTACCACCTGTATCACACGCACCCAAACTTACTACCAACCCAACTACCCCATGATGCAACCCATGCGAGCTTATTACAACTGTGGGGACCCAAACCACTTCAGGAACACATGTCCACGCTTGGTGAACATCATCCATGCCCAAGCTCAAGCAAACCCAGTAAACCAAGCTAACCAAGCTCCTCCATCTGCCAGAGGAAGAGCTTTCAACATCAATGCCAACCAAGCTAGGGCTAACAACAACGTGGTCAACGGTACGTTTCTCATCAATGGTAGTTATGCATCCATATTATTCGATACTGGCGCGGATAAGAGCTTTGTGTCCTTAGAATTTGAACCTATCCTCAACCAAACTCGTGTTAATCTCATGGAATCTCTAACGGTAGAAGTTGCTGACGGAAAACCCGTTTCATTAAATTCTATTATACGCAATTGTACCCTCACTCTAAACGATCACGATTTTCCAGTTGACCTCATTCCTATGAAGTTGGGAAGTTTCGATGTTATAATCGGTATGGACTGGCTCAGCCAGCATCACGCTGAAGTAGTGTGCCGCGAAAAGTTCATTCGCATCCCTCTTGCAGACGGTCAGACCCTACGTATTTTTGGGGAAACCCCTTCGAAAGGACTCAAATTAATGTCCTGCCTCCAAGCCCGAAGATATCTCCGCAAGAACTATGTCGCATTCCTAACTCACGTCGTCAAAAAGGGAAACAAGGAGAAGAAACTCGAAGATATCCCAGTTGTGAAAGAATTCCCACAAGTCTTTCCCGACGACATTTCAGGACTCCCTCCTGTGAGAGAAGTCGAATTCCGCATCGATCTTGTACCTGGCACTACACCAGTCGCAAAATCTCCTTATAGGTTAACCCCATCCGAAATGCAAGAGCTGGCCAGTCAACTGCAAGAGCTGACTGACAAAGGATTCATACATCCTAGCTCATCACCTTGGGGTGCACCTGTTCTCTTTGTGATGAAGAAAGATGGAACGTTTCGCATGTGCATTGATTATGGAAAACTCAACAAGTTAACGGTTAAAAATCGCTATCCACTACCTCGCATCGATGACCTCCTAGACCAACTTCAAGGCGCCACCTGCTTTTCAAAAATCGACCTTCGTTCTGGTTATCATCAGCTCAGAGTAATGAAGAAGATATCCCAAAGACCGCCTTCCGGACTCGTTATGGTCATTACGAATTCATGGTCATGCCATTCGGTTTAACCAACGCCCCCGCTGTCTTCATGGATCTAATGAATAGGGTATGCAAACCCTACCTCGATCGTTTTGTCATAGTCTTCATCGACGACATCCTTATCTACTCCAAGTCTAAATCCGATCATGAACGACACCTTCGACTCATCCTTACACTCTTAAGGATTGAAAAGCTCTACGCTAAGTTCTCAAAATGTGAATTCTGGTTAGGAGAAGTACAATTCCTTGGACATGTCGTCAACGACAAGGGAATTCATGTTGACCCTTCAAAAATCAAGGCAGTGCAGGAATGGCAAGCGCCACGTACCCCTACCGAAGTAAGGTCATTTCTTGGTTTGGCTGGTTACTATCGCCGCTTCATTGCCAATTTTTCCCGTAGTGCTGTACCACTCACGGCTTTGAATCATAAAGGGAAACCCTTCATATGGGGACCTAAACAAGAAGAAGCCTTCCAAACTCTAAAGCAAAAACCTTGTGACGCACCTATCCTCACACTCCCTAAAGGTTGCGATGACTTTGTAGTATATTGCGACGCATCAGGGCAAGGGCTAGGCTGTGTATTAATGCAAAGAGGAAAAGTGATAGTCTATGCTTCTAGGCAACTCAAAGTTCATGAGAAGAATTACACCACCCACGACCTGGAACTTGGAGCCGGTGTGTTCGCTCTCAAGATATGGAGACATTACCTCTACGGTACCAAGTGTGAAATATACATTGACCACAAAAGTCTCCAACATATCTTCAACCAAAAGGAGTTGAATATGAGGCAACGAAGATGGGTCGAACTTCTCAACGACTACGACTGTGAAATTCGGTATCATCCTGGCAAGGCAAACGTAGTGGCTGATGCGCTCAGTCGAAAAGGTTATGCGAACTCCATTCGTCTTCTCTGTTCGCAAATCATAACCGACATCAAAGATCGAATCCGAGCAGCTCAACATGTTTCTGTAACAGAAAATGACGTACGCGATGAGCTGTCATGTGGAGCTGAACTCAAAATCGAAACCAAATCCGACGGTATTCTATACTATTTAAATCGCATATGGATTCCTGATCGCGATAACCTTCGTGATTTCCTCATGAATGAGGCGCACAAAACGCGATACTCTGTATACCCAGGAGCCGACAAGATGTATCAAGACCTACGATACACCTATTGGTGGCCGGGCATGAAAAACGATATCGCTGTTTTTGTTTCCAAGTGCCTTACCTGTTCCAAAGTAAAAGCTGAACATCAAAGACCTTCAGGACTTCTAGTCCAACCCGAAATACCTGTATGGAAGTGGGAAAACATAACCATGGATTTCATTACCGGGTTACCTCGCACCTCCAGTGTGTATGACACCATATGGGTAATAATCGATCGTCTTACAAAGTCATCTCACTTCATTCCGATTCGCGAGGACTTCAAGAACGAGAAGTTAGCTCGTATCTACATCAGCGAGATCGTAAGCCGTCATGGCGTACCATTAAGCATCATTTCAGACCGTGATGGTCGTTTCACTTCACGAACATGGCGAGCCGTACAAACCGCCTTGGGTACACGATTAGACCTCAGTACTGCTTTTCATCCTCAAACTGATGGTCAATCTGAACGCACCATCCAAACCCTTGAAGACATGCTGCGAGCATGTGTCATAGACTTCAAAGGGAACTGGGACGCTCATCTACCATTAGTTGAATTTTCGTACAACAATAGCTATCATTCAAGTATCGGCATGGCTCCTTTCGAAGCTTTATATGGTCGTAAGTAACGATCTCCACTATGTTGGAACGAAATTGGGGAATCACAAATCACCGGTCCAGAATTAATTCAAGAAATAACCGACAAGGTCATTCAAATTCGAAACAATCTTCTAGTGGCTCAAAGTCGT
Source organism: Scalesia atractyloides (assembly GCA_947069175.1). Lineage (NCBI taxonomy): Eukaryota > Viridiplantae > Streptophyta > Magnoliopsida > Asterales > Asteraceae > Scalesia > Scalesia atractyloides. The sequence goes on from CAMTDV010000012.1 coordinate 91,675,793, forward strand.
CAAAAGAGTTATGCAGACAAACGACGAAAGCCCTTGGAGTTTGACATTGGTGATCAAGTACTTTTAAAAGTATCACCGTGGAAGGGAGTGGTTCGTTTTGGCCAAAAGGGAAAGCTAGCACCACGCTATGTAGGACCTTTCAAGATACTCGAAAGAGTAGGTCCTGTAGCATACAAGCTTGATCTACCAGAAGAACTCAACAGAATTCATCCCACATTTCACGTATCAAACTTGAAAAAGTGTCTCGCCGATGAAAATCTCCACATTCCTCTAGAAGACATTCAAGTCGATGAATCTATGTACTTCATTGAAAGACCAGTAGAAATCATGGACTTCGGAGAGAAGCGTTTAAGGCGAAGTCGTATTCCAATTGTCAGGGTACGTTGGGAGTCAAAACGAGGACCCAAGTTTACTTGGGAACGTGAAGACTCAATGCGCGAAAAATATCCGCATCTTTTTCCTGTTACCACTACTACTAAAATTTCGTGACAAAATTTCTAAAAGTAGGGGATACCGTAACATTCGTCGAAAAACGGATTTTCAAACCCGCTTCGTTTATCAATCAAATATTCAGTTATAAGTTTGTTGCGTATTTATGGTTCATATTAATTTTAAACAATACATAATTAATAAATATATTAAAATTTAAAAACCATAATTTATAATTAATAATAAATAGTGAATAAAAAAAATAAAATGGAGACGCCGGGTTTCGAACCCGGGTCACCCACAAACACAAACACACACCACACCACTCCGCCACACACTGCTTTTGTGATAAACACGGAAACAAATAAGACTTATAATAAAACCGAAAGTCAAATCTGCAATCAGCGCGCCCAGAACTCGCACTCACCGGAAAACCGAGACTTTACCCCTAATCGGTACAATACTCAACTCTTTTCTTTGTAATCCATTATTCGGCATGTATTAACCTCAATCGTTCAACCAGAATCTGCAACGTTGCCGGAAATCCCCGCACTCACCGGAATATCACTGAAAAACCGAAGCCTCACTGTCGATCGGTATAATCATCTAAACCCTCTTGCTATCTCTTGCTTAGTATTCTAATTGCACAACACAATGATCAAAACTGTTAAACAGTTCACTCAGCCGGAAATCACAAATCAGAGCCGACGACTCTTGCCAGAAATCTGAAGAAAACATTCTGTTTTGGTACATCTTATTCCGTAATCTTCTTTATCTATTTCATTTCAATCAATTATAAGTTTTGTTGACCGATTAAACAGAACAGTCGGACTTCACTGTTCTGAGTTCTTCTTAATGAAGAAGACGAAGTTAATTAGTATATATATATAATTAAAACAGAGAATATTTCAGGTTAGACACGTAGCTCAGTTGGTAGAGCTGCATGCACGTATACGAGAGGTCCCGAGTTCGAACCTCACTCAGTGCATAGAAAACACAGTCTGACCTGTCAAGACCCGGTCAACGGTCAAAAAGTCAACTTTTTATTTTCTTTTTATTTATTTATTTAATTGGAAAATTATTTAAAAATACTTAAAAATAGGATTTTAAAGTTAGAAAAATTCCTTAAACTCACAAGAATAAATCTAAAAATCCCATTAAGAGCACTAATTAAAAATATTAATCTCAAATAAAATTCATTTATTTACCGAATCATATCGTTATTATTTTAGGTTAGTTTTCCCTCGTCGATTGAATCCTAAAATTCGTGCGCATCCAACGTCATCAAAGAACGCACCCAATGTGAGTGAATCTCTACAAATTCCCCGTTTTAATCATGTTTTGGGGTGTATCATGTGTCGTTTAATTCTTTATTTTATTTAAACACTTGTGCATACATCATATCTGTGATCAAGTGTGCATCAAATGTGTATCAATTGTTGTGTGAATTATATGTAGATTGGATTTATCATTTCAGTGCACGCATTTCATTAGGCCCATCAGTTCCCCGTGGGAGACGGGTTGAGCATCAGGTGCCTCATTAGATCGGCTCCGTTTGATTGAGCCTTGATCTCACATACATCATCATTCATATCATATACTCATCCAAAGTGGTTTGTGTTTGTTTATCTATATATGTTTGCTCACATGTGATTATTGCACAAATTTTCCTTATTAAATAAAACAAGAAATTAGTAACAATGTTTTATCAAGGTTCACTCGCCAACTTTTGTTGATCCAAAATATCCCCCGTTTTACACATGATACAGGTGATCCAGCTGAGACAAGAAACACATAGGAAGGCCTAGAAGAATAAACAAGTTTAAGCTTTGGAATAATTATATAGTTTCATTTTCTTGTAATTGTATGGATTTTGTTTTGGATATTTAAGTTGTAATTTGAATTTAATAAATATGAAACATTTTAGTAAACATCATGAGCTTTGGTGATAACCCAATTACGCCCCGACTTTTATTCCGCTGCGGGTCGGGGTGTGACAATTGGGGCGTGTGAAAATCTCTTACAAGTACACTCTATAAAAATTTCATATCATTTTCCCCAAAATTGGTCAAGTTACAGTCCGTGTAATGGACCCTATTTTCTGACTAGAAACTTAGATTGACACATTATCATTCAAAAATTACAAAATGTATTTAGGATATATGAAAAGTTATAACATTTTTATGGTTCATTTACACATCCAGTAGATGATTCAAAAATCAAGAATGACCTTAATTGTTCTCTGTATGTTAAAGTTATGATCAAAACAAAATTAGAAAGTTTTGTAGTAACATTCCGATGTTGCTGAATTGTGTTCTAAACAAGTTTCTAGTTTAGATTTTGTGTATTCACCACATGTAACGACCATAATTCATTAAATGCATGTTATATCATATCAAAATCATTACAAACATTAAAGTTAAAGCTTTGATTGATTAAAACATTGTTTGGATGAACTAGGGTTTCTATCATAAAAATTTCAATCATACAACATACAATTACAATATAAATCACTAGACACTAGTTTTGAGTCACAAAAGTCATATTTGGATAATCTAGGATTTCATCAAGATGATAAATCACTAGACATTAGTTTTGAGTCTCAAAAGTCATGTTTGGATAATCTAGGGTTTCATCGAGAATCATCAAGATCATGAAAAATAAGTGAAATCAATAATTAAACTTACTAGATTGCGTTTAGATTGACTGAATTTGATCAAGAACTCCAACAAGGTGCTCTAGGGTTTCTCTGTATGTGTCAGAAGTTCGTAAAAATAGAGAGGGAGATGGGAGTCATGAGTGTGATGTGCAACATGGGGGTTTGGATTTTGTTATTATTTTCTTAAAACTCTAAGGGAAGTCCATGGGCTTTAAAATCAGCTTTTGTAACCCATGGGCCCTTTTCTAATAAAAACACTCTTTTAACAATAATTCCCCATTGTTTTGTTTTTTTAAAAATTCCCACAATATCAAAAACATGAAACTACGTAGTTACGCATAAAAGCACGCGATTTCACGAAAGTTCACACAATTACACACAATACACATAAATAACGAAAAGCATATAATTTCACATAATTTATGTTTATTTAATTTTTCCAGAATTATTATTTCATTTAATCACCAACTTTCGGCGACATACTCCTGTGTGGTTCGGTAATTCTCTAAATTTCTGTTATGTGAGTGTTCGTGTAATCACTGACACATTTAATTAACTCTCATTAAGTGTAATGCATAAATAAATGTTTGTGATAATGTTTAAGATAACAAAGTTGTGTTAATGGTGTTAACCTGAAGTTGTCGGATGTCACAAGAGAAGCCAAAAATACTTACATTAATATCGTTTTTAAAGGAGTTATTATTATTTATAACTTTCTAAGAAAACAATACATTAGATTACATGGTTACTTTTCATCATCTATACTATACTATAATATATTTGTAGAGAATGAAATTCTCTTTTTTCATTAAATTATAATATATTTGTAAAGAAAGAAATTCTCTTTTTTTTTCATTAAATTTATGAGTATAAGTGTGCAAAATTATTTTCTATAATTTTGACTAGGGGGTGCTCATTATTCGGGTATAACCGAATTAACTAAAAACCAAACTGGATTAAACAAAAAATCGGTTGTTTGGTTCGGTTTTCAATATGACAATTTATTTATTCAGGGAATTTGATTTAATTGACTTAACCTATTTACCCATTTTTATATTTAAATTTTATGTAATTATATATATTGGAGAATACTATTATACAATAATACCTTAACGTGCGAAGGTACTAAGTGAATTACGTATGTTCATTTTAAAAAACGCACATTACAAAATTCAAAACCCGCATACCATCAAACATGGATGGTTACGCGATGTTATGACTATTTTTGTTTTCAACTAGTTTGGAGTTTTAACTTTGATTTCAACTAGTTTTTAACAGATCTAGACAAATTATGACTTTTTTTTTTCAACTAGTTTGGAGTTTGAACTTTTGATTTAGACAACTTTGGGTTGTGCATGTTTTAGTGTTCTTTTAAACTCTTGAATTTAGTTTTTTTTGTTAAATGATGTACTTCATAAAGTGTTAGTAGCTATATTAAATCATAAAAATGCTCTAATTTAGTTTGGTTTCGGGTAAGCAAAAACAAGTCAATTAAACGTGAAACCATTGAACATCCTTAAATATGACAACTGTAATTATTTTTTACACATACGTAAGCTGGTAAACCAAACTTTTAATGAAGCGTTCATGAATCGTTCTGCAGAAAGTTCAATTATTTTATTTTTTAATAAACGAACAAATATGAACAAAACAACTTAATGAATGAACATGAACACTGTAACATTTGTCTAAAACGGGCCTAAAACCAGCTCCGTTTTGTATTAAAAGTATACGTTATGATGTTCGTTCCGTATTTATGTTTAAAAGTTTGATATATTATTTGTATTAAATAATAAATAAAATAATAAGGTTAAAATAAACATGATAATAAATAAAATATAAGTAATAAAAATAAAATAAAAAAGGGGTGCAGACCGCGGGTATCGAACCCGGGTCTTCACCCAAACAAAACACACTACACACCACTGCAGTACACACATAACATCTAAATAAATCCAGCAAATAAATCTTTTAAACTATCTTATTCCAAGTCATCTCTTTGAGATCGCCCGCCTTGTAACAGTCGCTCAAATCAAGCAATCATCAAAGATCCGTTTTTCTCTGCAATTAAATGGATGGAACCATTTTCAAAACATATAATAGACTCAATTATTGAGTCAACAACCTTCAAAATCAGTTATGCAATCTCATCATCATTATCGATTTTGACGAAAACCGAAATCCTTAATCCAAGTTCCTGCCTCATCTATAAATAGGAGTTTAAGAACTCCAATAAAATGCACACTCTCAAAAGCTTTGCTACACCTCTCCTGTTCATCCAAGATTTACTCACAGGAATTGTATTCAACCGTTGGAATCCTCGCCGGAGATCGGAACACCTCCGTTTTGGTATGGCACTACACATATTTCCTTTCATTCTTTAATTAAATCCCATATGAAGATTTAATTGTTAATCAGAAACAAACAAATCGGGTTTCACCATTTATGTTTTCATGAAGTGAAGAAGACGAAGTTAAGAATGTGTTTAAATGTAATTAAAACCGGTGTTAAACCGGGTTAGACACACAGTCCAGTGGTGGACTGTGTGCATTATAACTAAAAGGTCCTGGATTCGAGCCTCTGATACGTTGCCAATTTCCTTAAAAATCCAAACCTTTTAAAGCTAATTTATAAATCAAGGCAGATAGTGTATAAGAATAATAAAAATTCTATATCCTTCGGGTTAGTCACACAGCCCAATTGGTCGGGCTGTGTGCAACACGAAGCTCAGGTCGCGGGTCCGAGTCCGATTATATGCACGGCTCTTATGATTTACAAAACCTTTTTAATTAATCAAAAATAAGATTTGTTTCAGTAAGTGTATATATAACTAAATTCAGATATATTTCGGGTTAGACACTAGCTCAGTTGGTAGAGCTGCGTGCACATAAACGGAAGGTCACATGTTTGAATCTCACACGCTGCCTATCTATGACCGGTTCGACCCCTAAAAGGGGTATATTTTTTTAATTAACCTTTTTCTATATTTTTCTCCAAAATCTATAAAAATATATAATAAATAAGTCCTTTTAAACACAAAAATTAGTAATAAATACTATAAAATTTCCTAAAAAGTCTAATAAAATTCATTAAATAAAAATACTAATTTTAAATAAAAGAAATATATTTACCGCATTATTACGTGAATATTTAGGTTAGTTTCCTCGTCGGTTGGAATCTTTAAATCGTGCGCGCTCGTTATCAAATCAAGAACGCACCCGCTGTGAGTGAAATCCTACAAACTTCCCCTTTTTATTCATGTTTTAGGGTGTATCATGTGTCGTTTTATTTATATAATTTATTCAACACTCGTGCTATTACAACTATATGAACTAACATGCTATGTGATATTTGGTTTATTGTTATATGTGGTTATACTTTCTCATTTCAGTCAAGCATTCACATTAGGCCTATCAATTCCCCATGTTATACGGGTAGAGCACGCGTTGCCTAATTAGATCGGCTCCGTTTGATTGAGCCTTGATCTCACAGCACATCACTTATCGTGCTCAGATGTATATTGCTAGATGATTATGTGGTTTGTGGATTGTTTACATATACGTTTGCTCATATTTGGTTTATGCATATTTTTACTAAATTAATCAACATACCATTTCTTTCAAATGATTAAACGGGATTCACTCGCCAACTTTTGTTGACCAAAATCTCTATTTTTACACATGATACAGGTGGACAGGTTGAAGCAAGGAACACATAGGAATTGGCCTTAGAAGAAAAATAAAGAGTTACATGAATGTCATGTTTAAAACATTTTATGCTTGTATGGTTTATGTGTTTGTTGGAATTTCTCCTTTTAATTTGAACTAATAAGTATGAAACTTTATTATATTAAATGTCACGAGCTTTGATGAAAACCCAATCATGCCCCGACTATCATATCCGCTGCGGGTCAGGGTGTGACAAACACATGTCTCGTTCATTCATTTATGTTCGTGAACGATCATGTGTGTTCGTTCAAGTAAATTTGTTTATGATCCATCATTTATATTATTTGTTTTACTTCATTAGTTTACGTACGTTCATATATATATTATATATATATATATATATATATATATATATATGAGAGGGTTATCTTGAGAACGCTAAATATTGCGAGAACCTTGAGAACTAATGAGAAAACCAATCAAAACCATTTTTAATACAATCATCATTTTAATTAAAATACAACATTAAAAAAATAAATTACAATATCAAATAATTCATTCATCCTCTTAAAATCACTCTTATATATATATATATGAGAGGGTTATCTTGAGAACGCTAAATATTGCGAGAACCTTGAGAACTAATGAGAAAACCAATCAAAACCATTTTTAATACAATCATCATTTTAATTAAAATACAACATTAAAAAAATAAATTACAATATCAAATAATTCATTCATCCTCTTAAAATCACTCTTATTAGATTTTTTACACATGTGTAAATTTTCTTTATTTCCGAATTCACGTAAATTTAAATGTGGAAATTAAATTTCTAGAATTGTATTCGAATAATAATGACAAGTGTAAAAAGAAACTTTGAGTTTCACTTGTTTTTGAGCAAGCTCTAGTGGTTTTTTCATTTGTTTTCACGGTTCTCACGATATTTAGCGTTCTCGTTTAAACCCTCTCATATATATATATATATATATACACACACACTCATTTTAATTTGTTAGACCTTTACAATTATTAAATTTGAGTATCATCCATTATAATTTGGTAGTGCCCGCCCTGGGTGGGTGAGTCGCACTCTCGGCTAAGGCCTAATCATTTTTAGACCTAAATTTAAAAAAGAACTTATATATATATATATATATATATATATATATATATATTAAAAATTGAATTAGAAAAATTTATTGGACCTTTTCTATATAAAATTAATCTTACAACTTACTGAACCTAAATAATTTTATTTTTTACCCATATATAAAGGCTTATATAATATTAGGTCGATTATTCTTATTTTGATCTATACATGTTATCCAAACATCTATATAATGTAATTTGGTGGACTCTCTTTATAAAAATGTTAATCTTATTAGACCCAAATAATTTTACTTTACACATATCTAAAATCTTATAATATATTGTATACATTATTCTTATTTTGATCCATATTCATTATCCAAACATCTACCTAATGTAAACAATAATAAAGAGTTAAAAATGTAAACAAACAAAAAATTAAAAGATCAAATATTGATGGTGATGAATGTTATATAGAGTTGAAGTTTATTTAGCAACCCTATATTTTTGCTAAGTTTATTGCCATAACGTTAATTATGGTAAAAAAACATAAAATATAGAATTCGCTAGCCTAAAGGGCTTTTTTTATATCTCGACCGAGACACTTAAGTCCTTAGGGATGGCTTTGCAATTTATGATAGTTTATTAACTTTTTAGGCCAAAAAAACATTGTTATTCATATTTACTTTTGATTGGTGTTAGCTCAGTTATGTTCATTCATCTCTGTTCACTTATGTAATTCGCTTACGTTGATGAAGCATTCATTTATACCATTAACGAACCCAAGCGCACTCATTTTCTTAACAAACGACGACAAACAAGAAAACCCGTTATTTAATTGTTCATGTTTGATTGTTTATCGGTTAAACTTAAACAAATGAACACCGTTCAATTTGTTTGTAAGCCTACACACATGCTAATAATTATGTGAATAAATAAAAAAACCAAATAATACCAAGTATAAATATCATAAATTAGTTAGATTACAACTTCAATTTTTAGTTGTTACAATTAATAACGAAATTCATTTAGAAATCTAATTACTAAACAATCAATTTCTTGGTTAACTAAATTCTCAAAAATATGGTTTTTGTATTATGTAATTTCATATTTGTTTTATTTTGTATACTTTTTATTAGCCTTCAAATTTATATAACACTTCACCAGTTAATTGTTCAAGTCTTTATTAACAACTGTGTTGGTGTTTCTGTGTTGTGATTTCTGTCGCATTATACTCACACTATCCTTTGAAGATATGAACAACAGCAGGTGTCTCCAAAATTGAGAATCTTGATATAAGAAGAATGAAATTAAATGGTACATTCTTTTTTACGTAATAACAAATGGTTTTTTTTATCACTTTGTAAAACTGGTTTCGTAATTTTTGTACATAAAACCATAGTTACACATTGAAACAAAAATAGGAAGTGGCGAGCAAGATAGAGAGCATAAGTGTCACATGACACTAATTTGTTTCGCATGTTACAGAATGTGTAATAGAATTTTTTGAAGTGACACTAAGAATTTATTTTATGATTGAAATCGTTGATTTTATTTAAAAGAATTAAAACAGTTGACCCAATGGGTAAAATAACTATATCATATATTTTAGTAAATAACAAAATGATTCAATCGTGTTACAATATTTTTTTTATTTTATTAGTTAAGCTCAATTAATGAAATTTAATCTTATATATAATTAGTCCACTTTAAAGTTTAACCACTAAAAATCTATGTCTTATTTTTAATTTTTAACCCAATAACCAATTGATGGTCTAAATAATTAATTTCAATTGTTTAACCTAAATTAGAAAAAACCCTGCCAAAGACGAACTGAAGAATCACAAGACGGACATAAGTTGAGAAGCGACACAATTGGTGTAACTCAGGGATGATTCCGTTCAACTGAAAAGGCATGAATGATTGATCTAAATTTCTAATCAAAGAGGGAGTCAGGGACGATTAAACATGAGTTTTTTTTACAAAGACTTTATACTTTTATTATGATACTGATTTTTATTATCTGACTTCAGCCGAACTAGCCTGGACCGACCCGAAAATTTTGACACCGATCAAAAGTACCAAAAAATTAACATCAAAATAAAAAATTCCTAGCTCACCAGTGTATATAGGGTTTGATTTTTTATTTTCAAAATAGTATCCATACCATCGAATTCATATTAGTTTAGGGGTGTCATCAACTTATGATAACCAAAAGAAGTATAATTGTAAATTGGTATGAAACAAGCATTCTTAAACTGTTTCTTAGAGTAACTAATAATTTTACAATAAGATAAGTTGGTAAGCATCGACATTTATTAGAACTTGATAATCAGACAAACTATTTAGTATTTAAATAATCAATCCCGAAATTCGATTTGACTATGAAAAGAAAATATAATCTGTAGTTTAGCATGATCAGCATGCTCCCCGTGCAGTGCATGTTTCATTACTTCATTATATGGTTTGCTAAATCACCCGCAACGTCTACTTCCTATGTGTGGTCCTTTTGCAAGGCATCTTCTTTTACCACTATTTTGTAATTTTTTCAATTGCTTATTATTTTTTTTAAGAATATGTAATCGAAATAATATATTGACTAACAATCAAATTGTTTTTTTTATGGTAAAAAGGAGAACCTGTAATATTAACAGGTCTTGGAAACAAAGTGATGATTAGAGTCACGTCTTTGTATTTTTTTACTTTATTGTTTTAGATCAAAGTAGTCAGCTTGCTTGATCTAATTAAGAAGATTACATTCTCATTGTCTTGCTTCCTGATATAGGTTTTTGTTATTCTTTTAGTTGTTTTATGTTAATTATATAATCATGATATATATCAAATTTAAGGGAAGTTAGGTTCAGTACTATACTGTTTCTCACATAAATAGAATTATCTAAAAAAATAAAATGTATAAGACATTTGATTTGAACAATTTGAATCCATATAAATTATTATTATTATTATTATTATATTATTATTATATATTATTATTATTGTTATTATTATTTTAAGATATTTAGTTTTGGAACTGAAATAATAATAATAAATAACATTAAACATCTATATTAACTTTTGAAAGCTATTATAATAATAATTTGTATTTGCTTGAATTGATAAATATAATTAATCTTATATTGAATGAGTCAACGCATTATTTTCTTTCTTTTCTCAAGATAGTTGCAAAAATGAAATCTCCCTTGATCCTTCATAGCATCATGGAAAACTCAAACAGTGGCGGATATAGAGTGTAACAAGGGGTAACCCTCGTTGCTCTTTGACGTTCCATCGATAGTATAAATTTGAAAAAAAATGACGTTCTTTCGATTTTGTTGAATCTTTAGAAAATAAAGTTTTGAAATGTTACCACTTGACTTTTTTTTCTAGATTCGCCACACTGATATTGTTAGATGTCTTTGTACATTGCTTTGCTCTCAGTTTCTGTCTTACTGCTATTGTTATTATCTCTGTTCATAAGGTGTATGACTTACCACATTTAATTCCTCCATGACAGAGTTGCAAGGAAATTTTGGGCGCTACTGAGAAAGATGACTTATAATCATCAACTAGTATAATGTCAGTACTATTGAACAGCATTGATAATACCTATTTAAAATGAGAGATAATAAGTTTAAAATGTGAGCTTTTTAGAATGAGAGATTAATTCAAAAATATGATTTTGTATTTAAATTATAGGATTGAACATGGTGGAGCTATTATGAATGCACTTACACTGATAACACAAAAATAATAAGATTGTTGGAGATTTTGATTTTGTTTGAAATTTTAGTTATTTATAATACTTTTCGTATAAAACAAATTTAAATTTGAAGAACAATAATAAAAACAAATAAATAATGTCTGTACTACTGAATAGTATTCATAATAACTATAACAATACACTACAATAATATAGTATAATATAATTTGTAATTGCCCCACTGTATAAGATAAGAAATCAAACCTTTTAATATGTTATAATTTAAGAAAATCACTATTAGTATTATTATACACAAATAATTACATAATGTACATTCCAATTCATTTATTTGATAGAAGTCCGTCCTTCCTTTTTCCAGCCAAAAATACGAATTTGAATCCTAGTTTCTTTTCTTTCACCTATCAAACAGTTATCCACTAAATGGAATTCTAGCTGTTTTATTTGATTATAGCTCACAATAAAACCTGTCCATCTTCTTCTTCTCAATTTTTTGGCAAAACATGAAACAAGCTATATATGTGTGTTAGAATATATGCATAGATTGTATTCTAATGCAAAATGGATTATATCAAAGAGGATGCCTCATGTGACTCATTGGGACCACTTTCCATGTGCAAATTTGCAGTGAATTCTTTTTCCTCCATTTTACACAAAAATCAAGCTTTACAATGTATAAAAACCAAAGATTATTATTCTTCTAGCTTACTTTCATACCAAAATAAACACATCAAATGTCTAGAGGCCCACATTTCTATTCAACTCTTGCTATTCAGCTACCCAAAATGGGGGCTAGATGGTTTTGTCATTACTAAAACAAAAGCATAATAAATGGTTGTTTCTATACCCTTCTACATAGTTTGAACACATCAAATCAAAGATTTCAAGAAGATAGATTCTTTCCTCAAACCTACAATGATTTAAGTATTGGCAGGTACATTTTACGATATGAGACGGGCCTCCGTGGGTGTATCCTATCTGTCTTTTGAAATAAGAAAATGTTTGCCTTTATCTCATCTCCTCAGACCAGTGGGATCTTACCAGGAACGTTAGTTAGTTTGTTTGTCATGTACAATCTACCAAGAAAGAACTAATTACTGTTTCCAAGACTGTTAATCTATGCAGATTGATACAAATCATAATACAAACAAAGCAGGAAGCAAAGAATCATTATGACCTCTTTCCAAGAACTGAAAGATAACACAAAACCCCAAAAACTCACAGGGCTCAGAATCATACACATCGTTCAAATCCAACAAAATTTACAAACTCCATATTTTTAACAAGGAATTCAGTTCAATTGACTCAAGTTTTATCGTTCAAGTTTCCATTTTTAGAAAGAAAACTGAAAACTTACTTACCTATGGCAAATACATCTATAATGGTAAGCACTATTTATGGGGTCATTTCCTTCAACAGGAACTTGCTCAGCTCGGCATCTGGATCTGCACCCTCTGCACTCATTGTACGTGCAAGTTGGCTTCACTGACCCGATCATTGACCTTCTCCTCATCATTGTGTTGCTTGCAATCTAAGTTATTCCAAAATTATTGATGAGTTAGTATTTAATAAAGAAAATGGTACAAAACTGGCCATTTCCAGAGATGATATGGACAAATCCAGAGCAATAATGGTATAGCTTTTTCTGGATTTTACTGTTTTTACTCTGGAAAAAGACCTACTTAATGTAATTGTGCATGAGTTTACATGTACTTTCTTCACCTGCAAGTCTAACTGTTTTTCTGTTGCAGTGTTCTGTTGAGGAAGTAGAGCTAGTGTTCTGGATCCTGCAGTTCCTGAAATTGTACATTTTACATTCCCTTTAGATGCTTTTGGTACTTGTAAGTATATAAAATAGCCTAAAACTGCACCAATATTGGTGCATTCTAGCAAATAAGATGTTGCACTCAATGAAGCATATCTAACATCAAAATGAAGTGAACCAAAAAGTAAACATGAACTATTACTTCGCACATTTAATGCGCTTTTATTCCGTTTTCAAGAAGAATATAGAATGTAAATAATTTGTGAAGGTTTAAAGACAACCTTGTATTTGATAATTGAGGATAAGGTGTGGATAGAAAGTTAAAGAAAGAAAAAAGATAAAGTAGAATGAATTGAAAGTTGACCTTGGAAGATAAGTGCTGCCCAAATCAAGAAGAAGAGCAAGATGGGTTGTGAGTGGGAAGCCATTGCTGTGGTTTTGGTTTTGGTTTGAAGAACACATGAATTGGTAGTCATATATATTCGAAGAGGTTAATGATAAGAATGGGAATATGAACGATTTGTGGTCAAATAGGGACCATAAGAGATAAAATGAGTATCTAAAAAATGAAACATCCATAAATAAGAGAGGGGGACAAAAAATTTAAAAACATATACAGAATATAAATAATCTTAACTTTTTGCCAAATTGTCAACACTAACAAAACTAATGTTTAAGACATTGATTTATTTAGAGTGGTGGAGATTGATTGTTGTTGTGGGGTTCAATCATCGCGATAACAACGGTAGTATAAGGATGTAAAACTTTAGGGTTCCTGTGAATTTTAAGCCTAAAAATGCCAACTTAAGAAACCGTTTATATTTTTGCGATAATGCACCTTTATTGATACGTCTCTTGTAATTCTTAACGTACACATTGGAACCTGAAAAATAATAGTAATTTATCTAGTGGCCCTCGACCTAGCTAGATTACATGGATCAAGTGAATCACGTTAGTATCAATATTCTCTTTTCTCGCAAGTTGTATTTGCCCGTTCATGTGAGCATTTTGAGTGATATATTGTGAATCAACTATATGTATACGTACGTACATATATACAAAACACACACACACATATATATATATATACATTGATACACATGTACATATATATGTATGTACAATACATACATATGTAGGTTGTACACACATACGTATGTACATATATAATTGTACACACATACGTATGTTTTTAACATGAAATGGGCAATTTTTTGATAACTTTTGTTTTCGAACTTAATTCTTGAGGTGGTTATACTTTTTCTCCTACTGTATTCTTCCTTTCTAAAGGTGAGGTCCCCAGCAGACGAAGGCCCATTTTGTACCAACTCATGAGGTTACTGTCTGTAGCATCCAAAATTACCAAACTGCTCGTGGTGTATCTTTCCATATTCAGCGAACCAGTGGCAAAATCGGAGTTTTACGATTGTGGAGTGCCGACTTTTTGGATGCTAGCAAGAGCCTAGAGCCCATTTAGATTCCCATCCACCAACAAGACTGTTTGATGCATATTTTTTATTATTTTTTTAAACTTATCAAAATCCTTTCTAAAATATATGATTCACATGACAACTCCTAGAAGAATGTGGAAGGCATAGCTGCAGATTCTAGCATGGTGGGCTGTGTTAAAACATACAATATTCATAAAATAATATCTGAAAAGAAAGGTGTTTTGTACAAAAAAACAAGTATTTATTATACATAGAATGTATAGGTATGCTGTACGCAACTTCTATACAACTTTGCACATGCACATTATAATAACTAATAACTGTTACCAAAACATATCAAACCCAAACCCTAATAATTTTTACCGAAACAATTTAGTCCAATTAAGTCTTTCACAATGGGTCGTCTCTGAGAATCCTCAAAAAAATTTAGACCCTGCACAAACAGAAAAAATAAGTCCTTAAAAGATAAAATCAATAACTCAATTTTAAAAGAAAAGATAAATACATGTGAATTATGTATAACATGGGTCACCGTTTTAATAAAAAAATATAAATAAAATAGTAAAGATACTCACTTTACATATTTGAGAAATTATAGTACATGTATCGTGTACAAATTCTTACGAATATGACGTAAAAAACAACATATGTAATTAAAATGATTCAATCTATGGTCTTCAACAAGAGTTTTAACCACGTCTTTTTGTATGGTCCGTTGTATAGTCTTCAACGAACTCTTGAATCGCGTCTTCTTGTATGATCCTTTGTGTGGGCTTCAACAAGGTCTTGAACCACATATTCTTATACAATAATTTCCTACAAAATGAACAAACAAGTGTTGACGGTTGTGGCTCAGGCACGTGTTCAACACGCTTCCCGTAATACAGATTCCGCGCCTCTACTAAAGACGACGCGTCTGTTTCCAGGGTACAACAACCGAAGCAGTATGTACTGCTGGAGATGGCTCACGCGACCGAGGTTACACCGGATAAAATTCTAGTATTTGAACTTGTGGAAAAATAATGATACGAAAGTGATGGAATCAAGTAGAGAAAACTTATCTCTCTATAATTCTCAACATATTGATCAGGTCTTCACAACTTCTCTAAGAATTCTTCATACATTTTGTCTTTCTCTTGTAGTTTCTCATAAATCAAATGAAGCACATAACCTATCAATTTTTACAAGAGTTGTGGGTAGTGAAAAATTTCACTTAATTAAATATTTTATTAGAGACATAAATTCTAATAATAACAAATAAATTGACATAAAAACTCTACTTAAGAGTTTATCATCCACATGAAGAGTCAAATAATTGTAATTTTACTAAATTATAATTTCACCAAATTAATATCCATTCACACTACAAAAATTTCCAACAATCCCCCACATGAATAGAGATCGTTCAAAACACATAAAATTTGCAATGGAACCTCGATAGTTGAGTATTGCCGGATAAGTAGGTGTTCCCTTTGAACTTTCCGTTGTGAAGCATACTTAGTCTCCTAGCGGTTTGTAGACGCAATGTCCTTAAACAAATCCCCATTTGTGTAGACGACAATACACTTCACATAATACTCTCCTTAGCCGGGTCATCCCTCATAGTTGTGTCCAATAATGGTCGTGGAACACTTTCCTGGTTCTGAGAGAGCTCTAAGAATTATGCCCCCAACTCCATTCGAAGCGACTCCATGTAACATCCGTCGAAAAACGGGTTTCCAAAACCCGCTTCATTTATCAGTCAAACATTCAGTTATAAAAGTTCGTTGCGTATTTTTGGTACAGATTAATTTTAAACAATACATAATTAATAAATATATTAGAATCTAAAATCTATAATTGAAAATTTATAATAAATAATGAATAAAAAAATAAAAGGAGACGCCGGGTTTCGAACCCGGGTCACCTGCCTCCATCACACACACATAAACCAGTCGGCTGCCAAGCCTCATTCGGTTTATTTTAGGATCCATTAATATATGTATACGCGTTTCAATTAAGGGAGGTTTCAAAAAGAAAGCCGCCCAAAGATTCAGCAGCTACGATTTCAAAAGAAAAAGAAAACGCGCATACATTATCAGTTACCAAATCATGTTTTAATTCAATTTCAGTTATCAATCATACCTGAATCAAAGGAAATCCGTTATTTTTGAAACCGAAAACTTTAAACCAGTTTTGAAAATGAAACCGTTTAAGAATCATTCGATCTGTAAATACTGAAACATCTCGTTCACCAAACGATCACACAAGAGCTTTCTGTTCAAACACTCTACTGCCGGAATTGTCTGGTAGTCACCAGAAAATATCACCGGAAAACCGAAATCGTGGTGGATCACATCACCTATAAATACCTTGCTAACCTCGTTCTCAAACTCATTCAAACCATTCTTGAAATCCTCTGCTTATTCTCCCCAGCCCCGCTAACCTCAGAGCTTCATCATCAAGTCGCCGGAATTCGGAACAGAAATCGGGATTGACTGGTTACTCCATAAATACAAATTGTTTCACCACAAACGAATTCGCTCATTCCCTCAAAACACTCTCTACATCAACACTTAAAAACTCTCTGTTTTCTTTTCTGCACTTCGCCGGAAAAATTTGGAACTCGCCGGAGTTGGTCACCGGAATCATCAAAGTTCTATCTTCCAGTGGGTATGAATCTTTAAAACATTTCTATGTTCATGTTTAATTCCGTTAGTTGTAAACCAGTAACCAAAATTGTTAAAAATTTAGATAATAGTCGGATTTGTTCTGTGTTTTGATTCAATGAAGAAGATGAAGTTATAAAAAGTTTATAAGTATAATTAAAGATGGGATTTTAATCGGGTTAGACACACAGTCCAGTGGTGGACTGTGTGCATTTGAAACGCGAAGATCCCGAGTTCAAGTCCCATACATAATGTCGAATCCTTTATATAAACCGAGCATTTTTATAACGTTAATATAAAACAAAACATATAATATATAAATATAATTAAAATCCTTTTATTTACCGGGTTAGACACCCAGCCGAGTTGGTAGGGCTGGGTGCAAAACAACGTCGGGGTCACGAGTTCGAAACATATCCTGCGCACCGGTTCGATCAATTAAAACCCTTTTTAAATAAATTAATTTCTGAAATATTCTAATCAGTAATAACTATAATTAAAAACAGAAATATTTCGGGTTAGACACGTAGCTCAGTTGGTAGAGCTGCGTGCACGTATACGAGAGGTCTCGGGTTCGAACCTCACTCAGCGCATGAATAAACTGAATCCGACCGGTCAACGGTCAAAGTCAAAAGTCAACTTTTTTATAATTTTTTTTCTTTATTTATTTAATCAGAAAATTATTTAAAATACTTAAAAATAATATTTTTAAAGTTAGAAAATGTCCTTAAACTCATAAAAATAAATCTAAAAATCCTATTAAGATTATGAATTAAAAGAATTAATCTCAAATAAAATCCATTTATTTACCGAACCATTTCGTTATTATTTTAGGTTAGTCTTCCTCGTCGATCAAATCCCAAAACTCGTGCGCATCCAACGTCATCAAAAGAACGCACCTAATGTGAGTGAATCCTTACAAATTCCCCTTTTTATTCATGTTTTGGGGTGTATCATTTGTCGCTCTAAATATTTCGTTTATTCAAACTTGTGCCATTACCATTATATGACCTAAACTTATGATGTAAATATTGTTTGTTGTGATACGTGTTTACATTTTGTCAAGTTGCGTGCAAAACATTCATTAGGCCCATCAGTTCCTCGTGGGAGACGAGTTGAACATCGCGTGCCTCATTCGATCGGCTCTGTTTGATTGAGCCCTGATCTCATTGTTCATTCATTTGGTGTGTGTGCTTGTGCATTTATTATATTATGTGTTTTGTGATTAAATTTACATTTACGTTTATTCATATTTGGTTATGCACAATTTTATCCAAAAAACCAACCTAACTAATCCTTTCAAATGATTAAATAAGATTCACTCGCCAACTTTTTGTTGACCCAAAACCCTATTTTTACACATGATACAGGTGGACAGGTTGAAGCAAGGAACACGTAGGAAATTGCCTTAGAAGAAAAATAATGAAGTCTTGATAAATGTATAGAACATGTTGTATTTATATGTTGATTGTAATGTTCTCCTTTAAAAGGAAATAATAAATATGAAACTTTATAGTAAATGTCATGTGCTTTGATGAAAACCCAATCATGCCCCGATCACCATTTCCGCTACGGGTCGGGGTGTGACAGATTGATATCAGAGTTTTTGACTATAGGGATATAGGATAGGTTATTAGACCCTTAGAGCCTATACTATAGTTGATTAGATTTTAATTGCTTATGTGGTTACATGCAAACTCATGATGTTTATTTGTTTCGTATTTATTACACACAAATGCATGCAAACACTTTCACTATCATTTTGTGTGATACTTAATGAGTTATACTTATTGTCAAACGTAACAGGCTTACATATACATTCATCACGCATATTTCAATGTCCACATATTCAAATCATCCTCATATTCCTTTATTCAAGATTTTGTCGCATTTTTCGTTTTTCAATCTCATCAAAGTGAGTTCTACGACGGGCATGTAGTAACTGTAAGGGTACAAGTACAGGTAGTCGGAACGTCCTGTCTAGGTTGGCATTCGTATAAATCCAATATAACGGACCAGTTTGCCTACCTGGGGACTAATGACGAGAGTACGAAGGACCTATTAGGCCAAAGCATGCCACACCAAACGTCGTTCGAACTAACCCCACTTTGAGGTGTCACCGTGTCCACACCTGGATGCACTCCGAATTTCATACGTTACATACATATTTCTCGATTTTCTCCGGGTTTTAGTGTACGTTACCAGGCTAACACATGCGAACCATATGAAAGACCCGGTAATCATGGGGGCTCACATGATTACGAAGGTGAAGTATGACGGCATGCAAGGCCCAATTACGAGCAAAGCCCAAGACATCCTATAGATGTAGTAAATTTATTATTCTTCATTTATTTTATGAATGTTCATTCCTAAATACGACACATGATCCCTAAAACGTCAAACTCATACTCCTGATACGTGTTTCTTGTAGATGTCTTCTAGCCTCTCTCGTAGAAAAATGAGATCAGGAAAAACCCGCGAGCGCATGGCTGCCCAAATCGCCAAACAAACGGCTGCCGTAATACCCAATATTGTAATTCAAGTACAACAGGCCCTTACCGCTAATCCCGTCAACCCAATCCACCAAGAAGATCAAAACATTGTCAATCCTCCCCCAAAAGCCACTAAATGCACCTTCAAGCATTTCAAATCCTGCGATCCTCCAAAATACGAAGGTACTGAAGGTGTCACCGCTCTCCTCCATTGGTTCGAGGAGATGGAAAACACTTTTCTCAATTGCGACTGCCCCGATGATCGCAAGGTGCGATATGCTACCGGTTGTTTTTTCGGAGTAGCACTTACATGGTGGAATACAGAGAAGGCCAAGCGAGGTGCTGAGAATGTTATGACTTTGACTTGGGAAGAGCTGAAAGAAATCATGACAAAACAGTTCTGTCCAAGAAGCGAAATCAAGAAATTGGAAGATGAATTCTATTCTTTGAAACAAAAAGAGGGCGACCACACCACATACAACAAGAGATTCCTTGAGTTAAATCAGATGGTCCCCAACTTGTTCACTCCCCTCTACCAATTGATCGAGCACTACATTCGAGGTCTTCCTTCAAAAATTCAAGACCCTGTAATAAGTACCACACCTGCAACTTTGGAAGCAGCAATGTAGTTAGCTACAGAGCTCACCGAAAACCGCATACGAAATAAAGACTTCACGGAGGAGAAGAAGAAGGATAAAGCATCAACCGAAACCTCCAACCCAACCCAGACCAAATCCCCTCCTCAAACCACTCTTAAGAGAAACCGAGATGGACAAAATTTTGCTATCACCCAAGGCAATCAACCAGTTTCACAAGCTGTACCCCTCCAAGCTGTCCCAATTACTCAAGTAGCACCCAACTCTACTTACCCAAATAAGAAACCCTACATTGGATCTTACCCTCAATGCAACACCTGTTTTTATCACCATCCATCTACCGTACCTTGTCGACTGTGTGCAAATTGTGGGCGTTATGGTCATTGGAGCAAAACTTGTCGTGCCCCTCAAAACCAAGCTTCACCCCCTACTCCAAACATGATCCAAACATATCAACAACCCCAATACCCCATGTTTCCATATGTTCGAGCTTGTTTTAATTGTGGCGATCCTACCCACTTTAGAAACACGTGCCCTCGATTGGTTAACATCATAAACGGCCAGGCTCAAGCAAACCCAGTTAACCAAGCAAATCAAGCAAACCCAACTCCACCACCAGCAAGAGGAAGAGCTTACAACATCAACGCCAATCCTGTTGAAGATAATAACGGCCCAAACGAATCACCCAACTAGATTTCCTCACCAAGAATCAAGACTAAACTCCAATCGGCTAGTTTTAATGTCTTCTTTATGTTATCTCAATCTTTCCGTATCCCAGTTGTAAATTGGGAATTTATGTATCCAAAAAATTTAATGCGAATTGATATTACAGTTTTGTTTTATACTCATTGATTTAACATTCATATCATCATACATCTCGACGTATCTCAATCTCATCATTTAAAGAAGTTGGGTTGTGTCTCACTTTTACATAGACTAACCCCTTCATCATAACAAACGAGAGGGGTACTGTCATCATTCAGTCATGTATCCTTTCAGAATTGAGACTCAAGCTTTGGTTGTTGTGTTTGTTTATGTTTTAGAGTCACATAGGACTGATCATAATTTACTGATAAAGCCAATGAAAATTTGACAAGACTATGGTGGATACGCCGCTGGTACTTCCTATATATAAGTATTCTTGGCAAAGGATCAAAAGCATTACCAGGAGGTTATGAGAAGTTCCGTGTAGGTTTAAATATCGTCATGGTTGAAGTTTTTGTTTTATGATACATACCTTATCATTTCAAACGTATCAATTCCCTCAAAACTCTTATGCATAAAATCATGCCTAGTCAATCAACTCAGTTTATCCATGTTCCGCATTCTTATACTTTAGGCATCAAAAAGCGATTCCTGTAGCAGGGCATTCAACCCTTACTAGGACGTTACCGCCTCAAACAAGATTTAAACTCTCACCCTCTTCTAATTATGTAATCATCAAAATTAAAACATCCTCCTTTCAAGTCAATTATACCACTACTACTTAAATTTCGGGACGAAATTTCTAAAAGTAGGGGATACTGTAACATCCGTAAAAAAACGGGTTTCCAAAACCCGCTTCGTTTATCAGTCAAACATTCAGTTATAAAAGTTCGTTGCGTATTTTTGGTTTAGATTAATTTTAAACAATACATAATTAATAAATATATTAGAATTTAAAATCTATAATTGAAAGTTTATAATAAATAATGAATAAAAAAAATAAAAGGAGACGCCGGGTTTCGAACCCGGGTCACCCGCCTCCATCATACACACATAAACCAGTCGGCTGCCAACCCTCATCGGTTTATTTTAGGATCCATTAATATATGTATACGCATTTCAATTAAGGGAGGTTTCAAAAAGAAAGCCGCCCAAAGATTCAGCAGCTACGATTTCAAAAGAAAACGAAAACGCGCATACATTATCAGTTACCAAATCATGTTTTAATTTAATTTCAGTTATCAATCATACCCTGAATCAAAGGAAATCAGTTATTTTTGAAACCGAAAACTTTAAACCCAGTTCTGAAAATGAAACCGTTTAAGAATCATTCGATCTGTAAATACTGAAACATCTCGTTCACCAAACGATCACACAAGAGCTTTCTTTTCAAACACTCTACTGCCGGAATTGTCTGGTAGTCACCAGAAAATATCACCGGAAAACCGAAATCGTGGTGGATCACATCACCTATAAATACCTTGCTAACCTCGTTCTCAAACTCATTCAAACCATTCTTGAAATCCTCTGCTTATTCTCCCCAGCCCCGCTGACCTCAGAGCTTCATCTTCAAGTCGCCGGAATTTGGAACAGAAATCGGGATTGACTGGTTACTCCATAAATACAAATTGTTTCACCACAAACGTATTCGCTCATTCCCTCAAAACACTCTCTACATCAACACTTAAAAACTCTCTGTTTTCTTTTCTGCACTTCGCCGGAAAAATTTGGAACTCGCCGGAGTTGGTCACCGGAATCATCAAAGTTCTATCTTCCAGTGGGTATGAATCTTTAAAACATTTCTATGTTCATGTTTAATTCCGTTAGTTGTAAACCAGTAACCAAAATTGTTAAAAATTTAGATAACAGTCGGATTTGTTCTGTGTTTTGATTCAATGAAGAAGAAGAAGTTATAAAAAGTTTATAAGTATAATTAAAGATGGGATTTAATCCGGTTAGACACACAGTCCAGTGGTGGACTGTGTGCATTTGAAACGCGAAGATCCGGAGTTCGAGTCCCATACATAATGTCGAATCCTTTATATAAACCGAGCATTTTTATAACGTTAATATAAAACAAAACATATAATATATAAATATAATTAAAATCCTTTTATTTACCGGGTTAGACACCCAGCCCAGTTGGTAGGGCTGGGTGCCAAACAACGTCGGGGTCACGAGTTCGAAACATATCCTGCGCACCGGTTCGATCAGTTAAAACCCTTTTTAAATAAATTAATTTCTGAAATATTCTAATCAGTAATAAGTATAATTAAAAACAGAAATATTTCGGGTTAGACACGTAGCTCAGTTGGTAGAGCTGCGTGCACGTATACGAGAGGTCTCGGGTTCGAACCTCACTCAGCGCATGAATAAACTGAATCCGACCGGTCAACGGTCAACGGTTAAAGTCAAAAAGTCAACATTTTTATAATTTTTTTTCTTTATTTATTTAATCAGAAAATTATTTAAATACTTAAAAATAATATTTTTAAAGTTAGAAAATGTCCTTAAACTCACAAAAATAAATCTAAAAATCCTATTAAGATTATGAATTAAAAGAATTAATCTTAAATAAAATCCATTTATTTACCGAACCATTTTGTTATTATTTTAGGTTAGTCTTCCTCGTCGATCAAATCCCAAAACTCGTGCGCATCCAACGTCATCAAAAGAACGCACCTAATGTGAGTGAATCCTTACAAATTCCCCTTTTTATTCATGTTTTGGGGTGTATCATGTGTCGCTCTAAATATTTCGTTTATTCAAACTTGTGCCATTACCATTATATGACCTAAACTTATGATGTAAATATTGTTTGTTGTGATACGTGTTTACATTTTGTCAAGTTGCGTGCAAAACATTCATTAGGCCCATCAGTTCCTCGTGGGAGACGAGTTGAACATCGCGTGCCTCATTCGATCGGCTCCGTTTGATTGAGCCTTGATCTCATTGTTCATTCATTTGGTGTGTGTGCTTGTGCATTTATTGATATTATGTGTTTTGTGATTAAATTTACATTTACGTTTATTCATATTTGGTTATGCACAATTTTATCCAAATAACCAACCTAACTAATCCTTTCAAATGATTAAATAAGATTCACTCGCCAACTTTTTGTTGACCCAAAACCCTATTTTTACACATGATACAGGTGGACAGGTTGAAGCAAGGAACACGTAGGAAATTGCCTTAGAAGAAAAATAATGAAGTCTTGATAAATGCATAGAACATGTTGTACTTGTATGTTGATTGTAATGTTCTCCTTTAAAAGGAAATAATAAATATGAAACTTTATAGTAAATGTCATGAGCTTTGATGAAAACCCAATCATGCCCCGATCACCATTACCGCTGCGGGTCAGGGTGTAACACTCCACTTCTCTCTAACATAGGTGATTCTCCTTAAATCATTAAAAGCATCATGGTTACCATGATTACACAAAATCATTTACCACATAATATGCTTAGCCTCATAATTTGTCACTGAATTTCATAGGATGAACTAGGACGTATTTAAACACCCTTTTATCGTTTAGGGGTATATATAACCATATATACTAGATTATGCATATCAGCTATGCCCCCACAGTGACCACCCTTAGGCATATGAATTCGTTGTCCTATTGAACTTAGATCTTGGGATCTCCAGTCAACTAAGTTAGGTTTCCTTCACACACCCTTTTACCATTGGCTTTAGTCTCATTCCACAACTTGATCTCTAATAAACTCTCAGGTTGTTGGATCCATAACATTATCTTTGTCATTGACAAGTCAATGAAGATAACTTTGTAGTTGAGATCAATTGTCATGACGTATTCGTAACTCGAAAATTAAAATTGCCTATTGTCAATTTCTAAGACTATAACCTCAGTGGCCACCTGAATCTGGTTATAATATTTGTCTTAGAATGATACATTTATAATTGAAGGCAAACACATCTCCATTATGCACTATGACCTTTGTGTCTTCCACTTAGTCGTCTGTTTGCAATATTAGGTTGGATTATAAAATCCTTATTGCCAAAATATTATGGTACAAATGCAAGACACGCCCACATTTAAGTGTTATTGGATAACATCCAGATGGAGTAACAAAAACCATTTTTACATACCCTTACAGGGTTGTTTTTTTTAAATGGATCCTCCTCCACATTTCTTGATATTTGATCAACATTTCCATAACTTCACTTATGACGACCTTTATACACATATGATTGAACAAGATCAACCTCATTGTATCAGTGAATTTAATCATATTGCATTAGCTTAAATAAGCTGATCAAAGCAACACATGCCATTGTCATAAGTTTGTCACCAACTTAGAATGATTCTTATTTACCATATAGAATAAGCCTAGACAATGAGTTCTCCTCATTAGCTTTTCGGAAAAACTCTACAAAAGTTAAATGTCTTTTCCTTATAATGAATGAAAATTTTGTCTATACACAAAGTCTTTTTGTGTTCATACACATTTGAATGTTTAGATTTGATTAGTCTTCGTCAAGATCCACAATTAACCAAGTACTAGTCTAGCATGCTTTAGACTACAATACTTAAGCATGTGAACAGAAGATGCATCATTCTAATTCTTCACATCCCTAAGGATATCATAATATCACTTTGTAACATTCATCCCTTGTTAAGACAAAATAATGAGACTTATTTATAATCCTAAAACATCAATAGTTAGGATGGTCTCACAAATTATTGTATATAACACATAGCTAAAATTTACCATTAAATTAAAGAACGTAACTTGTTTACCTTTGATCTCCAATGCTTTACCATTGACTCATAAGTACTTAAACATAATTCTTAATCCAAGTCACTTGGTGAACACACTCATACCCAACAAGATGAATGTTCCTCGTTGCACGCTTAACTCTAGAGTTTTATGTGCACTAAAGCCAACTATGCTGAATACACGTTGGTGATTTAAGAGGCAATTAATTATTATAAACCAAGAATCTCTACTGTGCATGGCCGATGTGGGATTTGTCTAGGCGTTACAATGGTCCATGTTAATCTTTTTTGTATCAATATCGGTATCAGTATCGGTATCGTTACAATTACCCCTGCCCCCTTAGGGACTCATCGTCCTCAATGAGGTTCGCCCCACCATCCTAAATGCACAAGAGTGACTCTGATACTATTTATAACATCTCACCTCTCTTATAACCAATATTATATGATTTGCCCTTGATGGGTTGCCTATTGAGGTACTCACGGATTTTTTTTGGTCACCGAGGTGGAGACTTCGTATGAGATCACCCATCATAGTGCGCTTAACTGTGGAGTTTTCAGGTGTTCACGCCAACTAAGCCATAATGTGTTGGTGACTTAAATGACAATGGATTACTTATGAACCAGGTATATCTCCTGTCCACGACCGATGTATAATTTGCCTTACAATAGTCCATGTTAATCTCTTTGGTAGTATCATTACAGTTACTGTACGAATAGGCTAGATTGAGTCTTTACTAAACATATATGTCTTATTGTGTTGTAAACGAATGAACTAAGTTCAAACGAATCCATTCATTTGAAAGGGCTAAACATACGTCCTAATCGACTGAAGCTTCCAATCGACTCAGAAGAGCCTATGTAAGCCTGTTAATTCGTTAGGAGTCATAAGTTTTGTTTGAGAGGAGAAATTACACTTGATTCTCCTAGTCTCATTATTTAAACTCTTTCGGTATGAATTGAATTTGTGATGACAATGACATCCTGCTAAAAGTTGTAAATAATAGTTATATATCTCGTAACTTCCATCTTTGAACATATTTAAACAATGATCTTAGGATTTTCGATCCAAATCTTGGAATTTTAACCATTGCAATATTATTCGATGACTAGAAACCCACGTTCACCCTTGTAAGGGCAATTGCCACAACCATCTCAAATCTATACTGGGAGCCCAAATCAAATGAGAATTTTCACAAAGGTTGATGATTTATGCAGATGTATTTGTTTAAGGTTTCAACAATCCTGTCGTTTTCATTTCAAATATTTAAATAGCAGAGTATGTTAACAATCAATGCAAAGATAAAATCAAATTTACTTGGAAATTTCAAAAATCTTTTTAATATCAAGAATAAGTTAGTACAAACTTTGTTAGGGAGTTATTGTATCCCATGATCCTTCAAGCTTCGACTATGGTTTTGTTGGATCTAAGTGTGTGTAGTGTGTGTTTTTCTTAAAAGAACAGTTAATTAATTGAAAATTCAATCAAGTAGTAATAAACAAACATATCAAATTAGCACAATTGGATTTGGGAATAATTGCAAAGGATTCATATAAATTGAAATGATGTAATATAATCACAGAGGTACATAGTACTCCCCCTCACCAGGTGAACACACTCTTATTTTGTTTTTATGCTCTAGGCTCTACATGTTGAAGAATTACAATGAACAAACAAAATTATATATAGAAGGCATGAACTGCTGGTAACGTCATCATAAAAGCTACCTTTTAAAGCTTCATTAACTACTGTATAGTTACAATGTTGCATTGAACTGCTGCTCTTTTGTAAGTTTAGATATGAATAGTTGGATTTCACAAAACTGTGGTTGAGGACCAACACTCTAGAAATCCCATAACTTCTGTCTTTGACTTGTTGACTTGGTCTTTTAGTTTTCAGCCTTGACTTTGGTTGACTTAAACCGTTAACCAACACTTTGACCATCAACACTTGTTCTTCTAAACTTGATTATTTAAGGGTATAATTTGATGCAACAGTAGTTAGGGCAATTGTTTTGAGACTTTCAAAGGGAGAGAAACTACTAGACTTGTAGACTGTATTTTAACTTATTCAGGTAAGGATGATGGATTCTTTAGGTTTTGGCTTTCATCATCAGCAGATCTTCATATAACCTAACAAGTTTTGCTAATCAACATGAGAGAACATGTTATTAAGGAAATTAGGATTGAAGTTAAAACATTGTTGACAATCTTTTGTGTTGCATGTCATATCTATAGGGGGTTGATGGCAAAATTGTTGTTGGAGAAGATGAAGAGTTTATTGCATGGTGGATGGGATGGGAGAAAGCATATGGAATGAAGTGGTTGGGATGGGTGATGGTTATTAGGTTTTGGGTGGCATTTAGTGATATCGAAAATGGCAGTTGGGTCATATAACTTTCTAGGATGTGTAGGGCAACAAACACGGTGCTTGAAATGGTTAAGGTGGGGTGGGGGGCTTCTTTACAGGGTGATGGTGAGTTTGATAAGGGTTAGTAGAGGAAGGGAGTCACCATATGGCTTTCTTCATATATGGGAATACATGATAGTGTAAAAGATGGTGGCTTGTTACATGGTGTCATAGCCTACTTTCACGGACTTAAATGTGACTGATTGATATGCAACAAAAATACAAATGGATCATGAAGAATGCTTAATTGTCAAGGAGTTCATCTCTCTTAATACATCAAAACGTTAATGATTTTAATGTGTCTAATTCCAACGTTAATGATTTTGACCTATTACGGACCGTATTCAAGACCATTATAGTCCGTAATGTTCTTCAGTTAGAACTAAATTTTGCCTTAGTTTCACCAAATAAGTTGTATGATTGAATATCATAATCTAGGGTTAGTAATGCTTTTAGAGTATCAAAAACCAAAATCAAATGGTTGAGATTTAAAATAAAACCAAACCAAAACAAACCGTTACTAATGGTTTGATTTCACGTTTTGGGCTTTAGTGAGACCATATATAAAATCCATAAAAATATAACCCAACTCGTCATTTTTTATGAAAGATTCATACCCAAAACCTAAAATTCAGATCTTTGAATGGGATTGATGCGGGAGTTGATCAGGGGCGGAGGTAGTGTATTAGGAGGGATAGCACGGGCTATCCCACCTCTGTATCGTTTTTGTAGTGTAAAAAAATAACGTTTTATACAAAGGGCATCCCTGATCTTAAAAGAAATGGGATGCCCCCTAAATTTGGGCTATATCCATCACTCAGTTGATCATATATAAGTGATGGTAAAAGAGGGATTACGATATGACTTAGTGCTAACTGTAACTAGTTCAGAGCCATGGGATAAAGAATGACAATATGATATGACTTAGTACCACCGAGTTTATTGTAATAAGATCAAAGATAATTGTCAGTCAATTCTTAAGCTAGAGGTCACCTAGTTAAGTAAACTTACTTAATATAATTAAGCTGATATAGATAATTAGATATATACAGAGGGTGTTTGGCTAAACTTTTCAACAATTTCTACTTATTGACTTTTAAAAAAACTAATAAGGAGAAAAAGTGTTTGGCAAAGTAATAAGCACTTTTCAAATTGACTTTTTGTATAGGGAGAAAAAGTTAGTAAGGAATAACTTTTTGAAGCTTATTGACTTATTAGTTTTTCTCACACCATAAACTAATCCAAACACTTTTTTAAAAGCTTATTTTTAAAAGTCATAAGTCAATAAATCCTTTTAACAAAAAGTCCTTTTTGATTTAAATAAGCTTAGCCAAACAAACCCATAATACGAAATATTAATAAATTTTACACATCGTCAAATCTTATAGCCAGGTCTGAAAACAACCAACTTTTGGTATAAAGCGCAAACCAAACCACTTATTACTGTTTAAAATTTCAAAACTGATCGACCAAAAGTTAAAAGAAAATTCGATGGTGAAACCGAACTGATGACCAGTTTTGACGATTTCATAGTTTTAAACCAGACCATAAACACGCATTACACCGCGGTGCATATGAAATCAGGTCTTTAACACCTTGGTTGCAACCTAATCATGGAGGTTATATCCTCATCATCCTCAAATACTTAAACTTAATAATCTTGAACAAAAGCTGAAATCGATTTATGGATTCTTACCACAAATGCAGATTGCGAGCTTAGTGATCTTAGACGCTGTCAAGCTTTTGGTCTTTACCAGATCAGATCCACAATGGTTTGGTGAGGCTTAGTAAGTAGAATCCTTCATTCCTTTGCAACTCAAGATTCAAGAGCACTCAGCAAAAACTCAAAGAAGTCTCAATCTCTCTCTAGAAATTGTTTCGGATGAACCCGGATCCAAAAATTAGTGTATTGACGGAAATGTTGGTGTTAGGTGGATTTTACTTTGTTTTTTCTAAAAGATAGGGTATAGCAATCATTAAGAAAACTTACGTAAGAAACAAATTAACTAAAAGTTAGTGGCCCATTGTCAAATATAAATCTTTTAAGAATATCTAAAGTTGGATATCTTAGGTTCAAATCTCATAAACAACATGATTAGAGAAATTGGCCTTTAAAAGAAAAAAGAAACTAATAGTCATTCACTTAAAGGACCAAATATGTTACAAACTAGTTGTATTCCCGTGCTTCGCGACGGGATTTCTGTCGGTATTAGTTTAGTTTGTTAAAGTATCCGTACAATACTTTCACTTGGTATAGCAACCGAAAGATACACTCAAAAGGATATTAGTACGTGCTTTACAATGAACAAAAACTATAGAAACAAATACCGTTACTAATACTACTGTTGTTCGGGCAGGGCATCGGTTTGGTCATTGGTTCTCACTATAGCATACGGTACTAAAAATATTCTTTTGCCAATACAACATTATTTTCAATCACTTTTATACCATTACGTCAAGCTAACCATAAAGACGAATATTATGTTACTCAAAAAACAAAAAAGTGAAACGGTGTAACTATATATAAAAAACCCCACGAATTTTGTATCATCATGTCAAGAAAACCATGAAACCGAATACAACACCGGTATTGATGTTTGTTCGAATAAAAATTTTTATCGAATCATAGATAAAAGTAAACTCGTACCAATGGTATAGTCAAGATTTTATTAAACGCCATATTGTAGTATTGAAATAACGAATAGGGTAAACGACTTATAAAACGTTATATTATATTGCTTAAAACGAAAAGGGTAAGCATGATGACTTAATTGCTATGTACCACTCATTTTTATATAAATATATATATCCCTAAATGTATATAAAAATTGCTTAAAACGGAAAGGGTATACATAATAACTTTACATTACTATGTACAACTCGGTTTTATATGAAATTTATGTCTAAACATAGATAAAAATAAGCACATCGTAATAGCTTACTCAAAATTTTATAAAATATTATAATTTTTTAAGTTATAAGGGAAAAACCAAATATACCCAAAAGGATTTATAACAATAAAATATTATAGCAATTATATTAAAAATAATTACAAGAAATAGAAAAACCCCAAAAAATATTTGATAAACACCATTATACCAATTCATTTCAAAAAATAATTTAAAAAATATCTAAAATGTGCGATTGATCCAAATCATAGTTCACTTTACAAGTTCTTCAAATTTGTAAATTATAAGAATAAGAATGTTGTGAATAATGGATACAATTTTATATACATAATTAGAAAGTGAGTATTAATAGCAATTTAATTTTTATAATTATATATATAGTTTTTTTTCATAAATAATAATTTGATTTTTATAATAATATCTATAGTTTTTTCCTATATTTTTATCAATTCAATATTACAATAAATTATTATTGTTATTGTTATTATTACTATTATTATTATTGTTATTATATTTACTTTTAAACTTAATTATATTTCGTAAATTTTAACTTTTAATAATTTTGCTTTTTTAATAATATTGATACTATCTGAACAACATTGATACATGTATCGTATAACATCGGTATAGTTTTAATTATTAGCGTCAACATATACCTAATATTATGTACGATTTGATAAAAGTTTTACCCGAATGGGTCATCATCACAACCGAACATATACTGACCAAACAATATCGATATTCAAACGGGTTATATATAGTTGATTTTATTTATAATCACAAACCGAAACCAAACAACATTAGTATACGAACGGGTAATATATAATTGATTTTTTATCATCACAAACTGAACATATACCGACCAAACTACATCGGTAACGGTAGCGTATTCGTTTTCATAGAATTCTCGACGTGGCGGTATAAAATTCAATATACACAAAGTAATATTCGCAATAAAGTATTTTTGGTGTCGTAAGCTATATCGAGTGTCTGTACGATACCAGTAGCGTAACAGACTTATATCAACCAAACAACACTAGTACTAGTACGAGTATTCGTGTTTATGGGTTTTCAATAAATGTAAAAAACGTGTCGATTGGCCACGATTTATATGCCAAGTGCCGGTATTGTAATGAACCAGACCGATAATGACCAAAAGCCCGCAGCGAAGCGCGCGGGAATCCCTTTAGTATGTATTAATTCATCACATCTTCATGAATAGTGCATATTTTTGTCTTTTGTGTTTTTGTTTTGTGTAAACTACTATTTTGGTCCATGAGGTTTGGTCACTTTTGTCACTTTAGTCCAAAACTCAAACCTTTTGAATCTGGTCCCTGTGGTTTCAGTTTTGTTGCCATTTTGGTCCAAAAGTGAAATCAACTCATATTTGTTTAATAATATCCTAGTATTTTGTCTTATTCCTCAAGGGCAAAATGGTCATTATACTTTTATTATACACATTACTAATTAAATTAATAAAATTAAAAAATCCCTTTGACCTCATAAAAGAAGTGAAGATTATCATCTTCCCCCAAACCCAAACCCTAATCCATCATCTTCTCCAACCCTCTTCAAATATGGTCATCGGTACACCACCACCATTCGAAACCCTAGCCAAAACCCATCACATCCACCTGCCACCACTGATTAATAATCAACAAATACCCAAAACCCACTACATCCACCAATTATTAATCCCAAATAATCGACCAACAAAAACCATAAAAATAAACTAATACCCACAAAAAAATCTAAACTTTTAGATCATTTACATCAGCACCGGTGGTGAGAGGCAGTGGCGGGGGAGGTGTTAAACCCGAGGCGATGGCGAAGGTTTTTAAAGGAGGCAGTGGCAGAGGTAGTAATGGGTGGCGGCAGCAAAGGTGTTGCGGATCCATAGGGACGAAGGGTTGGAAGATCAGAAGAACAAAAAGCCAACGAATCAAAACGAGGAGTAGAAGTTCTTCCTCGGTTACCACCACCTGGTCTTAAGCTCAACATTGTCTGATCAGCCTGTATCACACCCCGGATTTCCAACTCGAAATCCATACACCGGTGGGCCCAGGTGGGGAGTATCGTGACGTCAGTTGATCATCGTCATAGTCAATTAAACACGGCACAGCAGAAGTCTTGGAGTAAAAATTACTACTACAAACCGAATGTTCAAAAATACAAAATAATATAAGGCTTGTAATAGAAGATCCACAGGCGGATCATAAATTGTACAAGAAAGAATACAAAACAGACGTTGGGCAGATTTAGGACTTGCAAGAACCTCTATCACTACCGAGCACCTCCGGCCTATTTTCGTATTGTACCTGCAGTTTAGTCTTTTGAAAATACGTCAGCTTATGCTGGTAAATACACCCAACCGACTCGTTTTGAAAACATTCCAAAAATGTTTTAAGTGCGTGTTAGCACAAAATCTTTTTATAACTTGGGTTAATTGACCTTGCAACTTTGTTAACAGATTCACTTGTTTGTTATACATGCGGGGCTCGGTACCTTGACCGAGACACAATTAACGTACACACCACTTTGGCCTCACGAAGGAGTCAATTCCTCCCAACCTTGTGGGAATGCATAATTGAGCGTCTATCGGGTGTATGCCTACACCCGCGCTAAGGTCGTGGCCATTTCTATTGTAATGAGCCGAGGATATCCAGGACACGGTAGTTAACCCCCTGTGTTAAATTAACAAACAAAACTGATTAAAATAGAATATGCGGATCTCTATTCCTAACTGGCGTTCGATTAATCCCATTTCGATCAAACGGTAATAATTTACCGTAACCCAAGCCCGTATAGGGAAATAAGTCGAGAGTATTTACCTGAGCTAGTCTTCTTTTAATTTTTATTAACTCAGCCGTATTCAAAATGAGCTAAGTGCAGATAGCATTTACCGGAAAGTCTCTAGTCTGGATTATGACATAAGCTAACCAATTAAATACTAACGGTCTTTATTTAAGTCATTGACTTAGACCGACTAGCGTACTTGAGCAAAACGTATGACGCTAGATTAAACGATGATTGGATAGAATGTAGTTTAAACCAACAAGTACCTTGCCTTGTATAATATGGGTAAACTATAAACATTCTGGATTTTGAGATTTAAATGACAAGGTTAAACCCGGCGGTTAATTTACGTAAAATAGTTACATATACGTAACTGTGCGCATATTAGCAATATCGGGTAACCGGATAAGTCATGGAAAAGTTCTATAGGCCAGTATATTTTAAATAAGTTGAAATATCAGTAGGATATCAACTTATATGCCCGTTATGATTTAAAAACGAAATTATGCCTCATAGGGGCATTTCGGTAATTAATTACATATTTTAAGTTTATAATCATGGGTATTCTGGAATATTTTATTTATGATATAATATCAGTAGGATATCAATTATATGTGTAAATTATCTTTTATGACCAAACTATGCACCGAAGGGGTATTTTGGTCATTTTACACATAGTTTATAAATTATTTGGGATTCTGAGTTCATAACATGTACCTACTGCAAATATGTTTAAAATAAGTTTTAACATCAGTAGGTAACAAGTCTTGGTCTATTAATATGGTTTAAAGCCATACTATGCGCCAAAACGGCGCTTATGTCGTAAAATGATATTTTTATGCGATGTTTATGAAAACTGACATTAGGGTCTGATTAAAATGTTTTAAATATGTTATTTAATATAACATATCAGTAGGTAAATGATTTATCTTGAAAAGATTTGATTAAAACCATTTTATAAGCCACAGGGGCTAAAACTGTCATTTATCGACATAGTTTGAGGACTTGCTTGAAAACTCAGTTTATACTTAGTTTAACATCCCAAAAAATCCTACTTATGATATCACATTAATAGAAATTCATTTTCAAGTTCATTACCATTTAAAACCTTGTTTTATGCGAAAAGGACATTTTAGTGAAAGATGGCATAATTATGGAACTTGCGAATAAACTTGGATTCTGATTATGATCATGTAATATAACCTCATAGGGTTATGCTACATTATATTATGATTATAATGAAACTTTAGATCAGTAGGTAATTA
This sequence comes from Scalesia atractyloides, assembly GCA_947069175.1. Lineage (NCBI taxonomy): Eukaryota > Viridiplantae > Streptophyta > Magnoliopsida > Asterales > Asteraceae > Scalesia > Scalesia atractyloides. The sequence goes on from CAMTDV010000012.1 coordinate 91,711,138, forward strand.
ATCTAAATCGGGTCAGAATCGAAAGTCAAAGCAGAAGTCAAACTTTGCGACTTTCGGTTGCGAACCGACCTTAGAACTGAAATTGACGAGCCGAACATGCTTACACATGTTCTAATAATTATTACCAACTTGTTTAAGTGTCAAAAAAGGTTTCATAATATGTATATTATCAATTTATAAATTTTCCAAAAAATGGTCTGTTTGACTTTTTAATATCATAAGATTGACCCGTCAATTGGTCTAGCAAACGTGATCTTCAGGAGGTGCCCTTTATAGGTATTAACAACTACCTTATTACCATCACTTAACCATGTTCGTTACGAACAATGGCTGGACCAGAATGGTCTTAACCGAAAGTCAAGGCGTTTGCCGTAAAACGCTTGACTTTTGGCTATAGAAGCCTATAAACGAAAATGCACAAAGAAGGAACACTTACCAGTGATTCCTAGATGCAAAAGAACTAAGTTTGATTGCTCCTTTCAGTTAGAAACTTCCAGATGAGGGAGAAGGGATGAATGAGAAAGGTGCAAGTTGGAATGGTGAACTAATGCACCTATTTATAGTTGGAGAACTCAAAGAGGTGAAGCCAGGTGTTTAGGGGTGTAAGAAAAAGCTTACAAGTGTCCCAAAACATGGCATAGCAGTTTAGAGAAGCCATGGTTTCGTTTTAATGGTTTTGGCATTTTGCTTGGCTGCCAAACAAATTTTCTGCGTCAGAGATCCTCTCGCGGGGCGCGAGAGACACAGGCCATGTCTCTCGCGGGCGCGAGAGACACAGGCCATGTCTCTCGCGGCCCGCGACCGCCCATGGCCAGATTCAAAGTTTGACACTTTAGCCCCCTTAACTTTATAAAGCTTATAAAAACCTTTTTAAACACCCTTTTGGCACTTTTAGCCCTCCTTAGCCAATACTTGGCATACCCGGGATTATGCTCGGACATTGTTGAGCTCTCGGTTCGTTAAAAGGTCACTCAGAGGTATAAATTAACATGTTGACACTTTTAGTCCCTCCATTATCCAAGTTTCACATACTTACAAAATTGAACCCTCTCGTCCAACAAATGGCACGTATGAGAGTTGGGACTTCGTAAAGGATCATTCAGAGGCTTACTAATAAGCATGTTAATTCCGATGTCACTCAGAGGCTGGGCATGTTGACATATCAGTCACTCAGAGACCAAATTTTAAGCATGTTGACATATCAGTCACTCAGAGGCTGTTATTAATGCATGTTGACATTGGATCGTCACTCAGAGGCTTGGTTTGAGCATGTTGACGCCCTTAGTCCTTATTGGTCTTTGACAGACTATATTTAAAATACAACACGTGTCACTATACTGTTGGACACGATTTTACAGGGTGTTACATCCTCGCCCCCTTAAAAGAAATCTCGACCTCGAGATTTTATTCAAAAAGATGGTGGTACTTTTGTCGCATAGTGGACTCAACCTCCCATGTGTACTCGGGACCTCTAAAAGCGTCCCACTTAACCTTTACTATAGGTATCATTTTTCTTCGAACCTTCTTAACTTGTCGATCCTTAATCGAAATTGGTTTCTCTACAAACCTCAGGTTTTCATCAATCTGCACATCCTCGTGCGAGATTGCTAGCAACTCATCGGCTAGACATTTCTTAAGATTACTGATGTGGAATACATCCTGGATTCCACTAAGCTCCTCTGGCAACCTGAGCTTATAAGCTACCGGGCCGACACATTCAATTATCTCGAAGGGTCCTATATATCTTGGGCTCAACTTACGCTTCTTTCCAAAACGCATCACACATATCCAGGGTGATACTTTCAGCATGACTTTGTCCCCTATTTGGAACTGAAGAGGTTTACCCTTCTTTTCTGCATAGCTCTTTTGCCTATCCCTGGCAGCTTTGAGACGATCACGGATTTGCGCGATCTTTTCCGTGGTCTCCAGGACAATCTCTGGTCCTGATAGTTGGGCTTCCCCAACTTCTGCCCAGCATACGGCCGTTCTACACTTTCTCCCATACAAGGCCTCAAAAGGAGCAGCCTTGATGCTAGTATGATAGCTGTTATTATAGGAGAATTCTATTAGGGGTAAGTGGTCATCCCAACTTCCACCTAAATCAATCACACATGCCCTAAGCATGTCTTCCAAAGTTTGAATAGTACGCTCACTTTGACCATCAGTCTGTGGATGGTAAGCCGTACTAAAGTTTAATCGTGTGCCTAAAGATGGTAAGCCATACTAAAGTTTAATCGTGTGCCTAAAGATTGTTGGAAACTTTTCCAAAAATGAGAAGTATATCTAGTATCTCTATCAGATACAATAGATACTGGCACACCATGTAGGGACACAATCTTGTACACGTACAACTTAGCCAATTTATCAGAGTTATAAGTCTCTTTAATTGGCAAAAAATGAGCTGACTTGGTCAGTCTATCCACTGTGACCCAAATAGTGTCATTACCACTTCTGGCCTTTGGTAACTTGTTAATCAAATCCATAGTTACCATTTCCCATTTCCAAGTGGGAATTTCAAGCTGTTGTAGGAGTCCTGACGGTTTTTTATGTTCGGCTTTAACTTGCGAACACGTCAGACACTTAGCTACATAAGTGGCTATGGATTTCTTCAAGCCCATCCACCAATAATTCTTCTTTAAATCTTGATACATCTTGTCACCACCCGGGTGAACAGAGTATTTTGAATTATGCGCTTCCTGGAGGATTAGATCTCTAAGTCTTCCAAAGACCAGGACCCAAATTCTATCATTAAATCATAGGATTCCGTCTTTTCCTGGCGTTAATTGATCAACAGTTCCGCCTAATCCCTCATTAGGGATATTAGCCTCTAACAGAGCATGTTTTTGCGCATCTAATAGCTTCTCACTCAAGCTATTTTTGAGCTTAATGCTCTTGGCGTTAATCCTTATAGGCTTAACCCGCTCTTTGCGACTCAAGGCATCAGCAACTACATTTGCTTTGCCTGGATGGTAGTAAATCTCGCAATCATAGTCATTGAGTGTTTCCATCCATCGACGTTGTCGCATGTTCAATACCTTCTGGTTGAACAAATGCTGGAGACTTTTATGGTCAGTGTATATAGTACACTTTGTGCCATACAAGTAGTGTCTCCATAGTTTTAGTGCAACTACAACGGCACCCAGTTCCAAATCAACGGCACCCTTTAGTTGTCGTGATGCATAGGCAATCACCTTGCCTTTTGCATTAACACACAGCCTATGCCGGTGTGTGAAGCATCACAGTAAACTATAAAATCTTCAATACCCTCTGGTAGGGATAACACAGGAGCATTGCTTAACTTGTGTTTAAGAATCTCGAAAGATTCTTGTTGTTTTGGACGCCAATTATAGTTAATGTTCTTACAGGTTAAGGAAGTTAAAGGAGTGGCTATTCTTGAGAAATTCTCAATGAATCTTCTATAGTAACCAGTCAATCCTAAGAAACTACGAACTTCCGTTGGAGTCTTGGGCGCTTCCCAGTTCATTATGGCCTCAATTTTGGCGGGATCAACTTGGATACCACGCTCACTTACCATATGTCCAAGGAATTGGACTTCTCTGAGCCAAAATTCACACTTAGTGAACTTTGCATAAAGTTTCTCTTGTCTTAGCAGTTCCATAGTGCACCGTAGATGTTTCTCGTGATCAGATTGATTACGAGAATAAATAAGTATGTCGTCTACGAAGACAATGACAAACCTATCTAAATATGGCTTGCAGACTCTATTCATGAGACCCATGAATGTTACTGGTGCATTGGTGAGCCCAAAAGGCATCACCAAAAAGTCGAAATGACCATAGCGGGTTCTGAAGGCGGTCTTAGGAACATCTTCACTTCTAACCTTCAGCTGATGATATCCAGGTCTCAAATCTATCTTGGAGAAATAGCTAGCCCCTTGAAGTTGGTCAAATAAATCGTCGATCCTAGGCAAGGGATATTTATTCTTGATTGTCAACTTGTTCAGCTCCCGGTAATCGATGCACATCCGCATTGAACCGTCTTTCTTCTTAACGAAGAGGATAGGAGTTCCCCAAGGTGAGGAACTAGGTTGAATAAAGCTCTTCTCCAAGAGTTCGTCTAGCTGCGATCTTAATTCCTTCATCTTCGTTGGTGCTAGCCTATATGGAGCTCTAGCTACTGGAGCTGACCCTGGTATAATGTCAATTCGAAACTCCACCTGCCTATCCGGAGGTAGGCCTGGCAATTCTTCAGGGAATACATCGGGATACTCCGAGATAACTTGTTGGTCTTCAAGGTTTGGCTTAGGTTCATTTATGGTTACTTGTGCCAAGTAAATGACACAGCCTTTCCTCAAACAATTGGATGCCTTAAACAATGACACCTTGTCTGGAAACCCATAGTGTGAGTCTCTAGGGATGGTGATTATTGCAACATCCGTAAAAAACCGGGTTATCCAAACCCGCTTCGTTTATTAAACCGAATAATCAGTTATAAATTCTGTTGTGTATTTAATGCTCAAATTAATTTTAAACAATACACAATTAATAAATATATTAGAATTTAAAAACCATAATTTAAAATTTGTAATAAATAATGAATAAAAAAATAAAAAATATAAAGGCAGACGCCGGGTTTCGAACCCGGGTCGCCCACAAGCCAAACACGCTAACACACCACTGCTCTACACACACTTATGTGCTATAAATCTGAAATCATTAAATTTTATTTAGAATCCACGGCTAAAACTGAAAATCTCAAAGCTTCGGGAAATCTGTAACCGCCGGCATTACTCGTAATCGCGAATTAACCCAAGGAAAACCGACGATTTAATCATGCCTTTAACCCGAAAATCGGTTATCAATCATTTGAACCAATCAAAAACATAACTGAAGGTTAATTAAAACTCTTGACCGAAACTGTCGAACATGTTAGCTATCAAGTCCAAGTCTCGTTCAATTCATAGCCAAACCCTCACCAAATTATGAAAACAAGTCTCTGTTTCACCGGAGTTCACCGGAAATCGCCGGAATTCTCTGCGAGTTGACCGAGAGTTATCGCCGGAAAACCGAAGAAACTATCCCACTGTTGCCTTACTTTATAAACAGGACATTTAGAGCTCATACCGAAATCACCCACACTCCCCATAAACTCCCTGTAGAATCTTTGTCGCGAGAAATACATCGCCGGAATTTTCTGCAACTCGCCGGAATTTGGTCACCGGAAAACCGAAAAACATACCAGTCTTGACACTCTATCAATACCGACCAATTCACCTCAATTGAACTGGCACACTTTCTCAATCATCCCTTATAACTCTCTGAAAGAACCCTCTGCTTCAATTAGCATCGCCAGAATTTTTATGTTGTCACCGGAGGCATCACCGAAGTATCACAACCATCTCCCTTTCGGTATAAAATCATCTCTTTTGTTTCCTGTGTTGTTTATGTTTTGTTAAAAGAATCTAACTATCGAATTCAAATAAGTTTTATAATTACACAGATGATTTAGTATCAGTGGGTTCTTTGTGAAGAAGATGAAGTTTCTTTTAGTATATAAGTATAATTAAAATCGTATATTTAACCGGGTTAGACACACAGTCCAGTGGTGGACTGTGTGCAATGTTAAACAAGCACACCCGAGTTCGAATCACACATGTATCCGACTTCTGAAATAAAACCAATCTTTTTAAAGAAAAGCTATACAGATCACCTCTGAGTAAGTATATATTTAATATAAATCGGGTTATATCTCGGGTTAGATACACAGTCCAGCGGTGGACTGTGTGCATTTGAAACATAGAGATACCGAGTTCGAGTCTGTCCTTGTTCCGATTCGTCACAATATTCAAACCTTTTTATAAAAACCCAATACGGAACCTTTCAGTTAGTATATAAGATTAATAAAAACAAGTATTTTAACCAGGTTAGACAAACAGTCCAGCGGTGGACTGTGTGCAAACTTAAACCACAGGTCACGGGTTCGAAACTCATCATGCGCACCGGGTCGACTAGTTTAAAAACCTTTTTAATTAAATAAAATTATGAATAATCTAAGTAGTATATAAATATAATTAAAAACAGTAATATTTCGGGTTAGACACGTAGCTCAGTTGGTAGAGCTGCGTGTACGCGTACGGGAGGTCACGAGTTCGAACCTCACTCAGCGCATATAATAAACACGGTCCGACCGGTCAACGGTCCGGTCAAACAGTCAAAGTCAATTGGTCAACGGTCAACTTGTCAAAAAGTCAAAAAAATTTATTTTCTTTTATTTATTTATTTTATTTAAAAATCAATTAAAAATACGTAAAATAATATTTTTAAAGTTAGAAAATGACCTTAAACTCACAAAAATAAATCTAAAAATCCTATTAAAATTGTTAATAAAATCCACTTATTTACCGAACCGTTATGTTATTATTTAGGTTAGTTTCTCTCGTGATTAAATCCAAATTCTTGCGCATTCATCATCAATCCAAGAAACGCAACCACGGTGAGTGAATCTCTACAAATTCCCCGTTTTAATCACTTTTTGGGGTGTATCACGTGGCTTATTATTTATTACATTTAAACACTTGTGCATCCATCATATCCATGATCAAATGTGTATTCAATATGTATCAACTGTTTGTGTGGTTAATGTTTAGATTAAATTTATCATTTTCAGTACATACATCATTATAGGCCGTCTGTTCCCCATTACCTATGAGCGGAACCGTTCCCCATTACCTATGAGCGTGAACGAGGCGTTGCCAACATACGATCGGCTCCGTTTGATTGAGCCTTGATCGCACATACATCATCATAGCCGTCCGTTCCCCATTACCTATGAGCGGAACGTGACGTTGCCAACATATACATTATCATTCATGTCATATACTCATGCAAGGTGGTTTGTTATTGTATGTTTATTTACGTTTGCTCACATATGATTATTGCACAATTTTTCCATATTAATTACAACAAGAAATCAATAATAAATGTTTTCTAACAAGGTTCACTCGCCAACTTTTTGTTGACCCAAAAACCATTTTTACACATGATACAGGTGGACATGATGAAGCAAGGAACACATAGGAAATTGCCTTAGAAGAACAATAATGAAGTCTAGAAAGATGTATAGAACATGTTGTACTTGTAATTTGATTGTATGATCTCCTTTAAATTGTAATAATAAATATGAAACATTATAATAAATGTCATGAGCTTTGATGAAAACCCAATCGTACCCCGATCACCTTTTTCCGCTGCGGGTCGGGGTGTGACAATTATTTCACCAAATGGGGTTTTAATCTCGATGAGCTTTTTATCGCAGGCAATGCGGGCTTGGTTATGAGATAACCAATCCATGCCTAAGACAACATCGAACCCCGCCAATTTCATTGGCAAAAGAGAGATAGGGATGGAATGATTCTTAATGGATATAGAGCATCCATCAAGCATGGAAGAAGCAGTTTCTAAGGTGCCATTGGCAAGTTCTATCTCATAAATTTTATCTAGAGTTCTTATGGGAAAATTTAATAGTTTACAAAACTTATGATCGACAAAAGATCTATCTTCACCCGAATCGAAAAGAACTCTAGCATAAATATTGTTAATGGGGAAAGTACATGTTATGACGTTATTGTCATGAACAGCTTCCTTTGCAGTCAATCGAAAGGCACGTGCATTCCCCTTCTTGGCCTCTTCAGGCTTTGCATCATTACTTTTAGGTTTCTTGGGGCAGTTGTATGTTATGTGCCCTTTTTCATTGCATTTATAACAAACTGCATCCTTAAGATCTTTACAGTCTAGGGTCGTATGCCCTCTTCTCTTGCAGATACCACAAGGTTTAGTTTGTGGATTTATGCCACACTGTCCCCAATGCCTATATTTACAATTCTGGTTTTGTCGTTAGACGTGTGTTGGTTCTTCTTGAACCCAAAATTTCCTTTCTTTTTGAACCTCTGGGAGTTATCATCCTCCCGTTTCCTTTTCCCGTCAGTCTCAAGCTTGACTGACTTTTGCCTCACCAAATCTAAAGTGAGGGAGAGAGATCGGTCTACAGCGACCTATAGGTATTAGGCTGAGCAGCCTTTACCATGCCCTTTATCTCGGGCACCAACCCATTTATAAAACGCGTGATGCGTTTGGATTCAAGGGTGATTAAATAGGAAACTAACCTAGATAAATAGTTGAAATCGGAAACGTACTTCCGACAGTCTAGGTTCTTCATTGAAAGAGACAAAAAGTCCGTCTCTAACTTCTCCACCTCATGGGTTGGGCAATAAGTTTCCTTAACAAGGTCCACAAACTTGGACCATCCTAGGTTGTACAAGTGTACTTTTCCCGTAGATTGGATCTTGGCTTTCCACCATATCAGGGCATCGCCCTTAAAGGACTGTGATACATACTTAACCACATCATCAGCACAATTGCTGATATCTACAATTGTTTCCATCTCATCTAGCCATTTTAGAGCTTCCACAACTCCTTTCTCCCCATTGAAGTCTCGGGGCTTACATGAGACGAAATACTTATAGGTGCATCCGTCCTTAGAAGAATGGGTCCTATCGACATAATCTATCTTCTTTGGCTCACTCTTCGCACTTGAAGAGTGAACAGAGCTTTCTCTATGAGGCGAAGATGGGGCAATAGATAGTGGTCTGGAGCGAGTAGCACTCGACTCCCTAAGCTTTTCTAAGGCCTTACCTATGGCCTTTTCTACAGCCGCATCGATGCGTGCTTGGAAGTCATTATCATTTATGGCTATATTTTTGGGTCCTTGACGTTCCGATGGCTACTTTGTGCCTCATTAGAATTAGCCATTCTTCAAAGCTTTGATTCTATAATACCAATAAAATTTCTCTTAGCCATGGTATAACAACCATATCGGCTCTTAAACATTGGATATAAAAAAATCCATTGCCTAATCTAGTGTGAATAACATCACAATTCTAAGGCTTATCGTAACTAGATTTGGCCTAGGTCTTAATAGGACCATCATAGGCAAATTACAATTTAGACGTAGTCCATATTTTATTGGACAGCGGATCGTAATGTCACGACTGTCATTGTCATACCGACAATTATACATAGGTCATAAGCTTGTCCCTTAGCGGACATATTAATTGGGCACATTAGCCGGTCACACTGGACATTGGCCTGTCACTATGGACATAGATTGGGCACCTTGGACTACATCATAACAGATGTATATAGCATATCAGCCTGTCCCTTCGGACAATTGGGCACATTGGCCTAGATGTATAATGGCATATCAGCCTGTCCCTTCGGACAATTGGGCGCATTGGCCTAGATCATAACAGATGTACAATGGCATATCAGCCTATCCCTTAGAATAATTGGGCGCATTGGCCTACATCATAACAGATGTACAATGGCATATCAGCCTATCCCTTCGGATAATTGGGCATATTGGCCTACATCGTAACAGATGTACAATGGCATATCAGCCTATCCCTTCGGATAATTGGGCACATTGGCCTATATCGTAACAGATGTACAATGGCATATCGGCCTATCCCTTCGATAATTGGGCACATTGGCCTACATCGCAACAGATGTACAATGGCATATCAGCCTATCCCTTCGGATAATTAGGGCACATTGGCCTAACGGCTAGTGTGGTTCCTCAAGCCACACTACCAGGAGTATGAACATTCTTTTTAATGTTACATAAGAATACCTTAATGATTGATTAATGGTCCCGGTCACCTTCGACCTTAACGACCTTGGAGGTTTGGACCTAGTCCCTTACTCCTGGACAGAAGGATAATTTCCCTTAACTGTCCTGATAGAAGACCCCTTCGTACTTAACTATCATTTCTTGACCAATATGTGGTCTATGCCACTTGGCATAATCAATTCATTAAGATCTTTTGGAATTATATAGCAGAGCATAAAATTCGAGTAAAATCGAGACGCTCGTTTCCAAGAGAATGAATACATATATATATAATTCCAAGAATACCTCATTAAATTCCAATTTAGAAAATACAATACTAAAATGAAATAAACTGTCCATGCAGGGACTTTAAAGAAATAACTTGTTCACGCAAAGACCAAAAGAAATAACTTGTCCACGCAGGGACTACATATAATTAGAAGTGACTTCACTCGTCCTTCTTTCCCTTGACCAATTTGGAGAGTTTCTTGAAGATTTATTTGTCTTCTTCTCCGTTTTCTCCGCTTGTTGTTGCAATTCCTTCATCCTTTCTAGGGCCTCATTAATGGCCTCAAGTTGTGGCGGAGGTTGTGGTTGTGGTTGTGACATAGTCGGATACTGGTACCCATAAGTTGGATATCCAGTTTGTAACATCCGTCAAAAACCGGGTTAACCAAACCCGCTTCGTTTATTAACCGAACAAACAGTTAAAAATTTCGTTGCGTATTTAATGCTCAAATTAATTTTAAACGATACATAATTAATAAGTATATTAGAATATAAAATTTATATTTGAAAATGTATTAAAAATAGTGAAATAAAAATTAAATGCTGAAGCCGGGTTTCGAACCCGGGTCAGCCAAGAGTATCATCAAAGACTTAACTCACACTCGCCCAACCACTCCGCCACTTGTGATTCTTGTTAATTTATTGAAACAAATAATACATAAAATAAATCTGGAAATCAAACCCAGTTAACAGCGCCCCAAATCTCTCTCGCCGGAAATCCCGACGAAATCGTCAATCATTGACGTTTTCTTTTGGCATAACGGATGCAATTACAGCAGCGCCGGTTATAACTGAAAACTTTAAGGTCATTCATTCAAATCATCAAATCGTAACCGAATAACTTTGAATTCAAAACCAGAAATACAATTAAAACTGAGATATACTTTATTCATCAGTTGAGCTCACGAATTTATCCAACTTACACTCTCCATTTTGCTCAGAAAACTTCGTCGCAAGTCGCTGGATTTCTCTGTAAGTTAACCGGAAATTTATCGCCGGAAAACCGAATTCATTCCATTCCGTCTGCTTACCCTAAAATAAGATCTTTAGAGCTCATACCGACATCACCCACACTCACCCTAAACCCCCAGAAGAATCTCTGTCGCAAGAAATTCATCGCCAGAATTCTCTACAAGTCGCCGGAAAACCGAGACTTTCATCTACACGGTAAAAACCTCGACTTTTTCTGTTTTAACCCATTGTTAGACTATTACTAACATCAATCCCTCACCCAGAATCTATTCCAGACGACGTTGCCGGATATCCCATTTTCGCCGGAAAACTTCTGGAATTTCCAGAATCACACTGTTAATCGGTATGATCATCTAAACATCCTGATAATCGTTGCTCAGTAATTCAATTTCATATCTAATCAATCAAACTGATTATTGAATCCGAACAGAGGGAGTTCACAAAACAGAGCCGACGATCTTTGCCGGATTTCTGAAGAAGACAATCTGTTCGGTACATTCTTTCCCCAAACCCTTCTGTTCAATACCTTTCAATTTCTCATAGTATTCGTTAACCGAATTAAACAAGAAACAGTTGGTTTAACCATTGTCTGTGTTTTGAACGAAGAAGACGAAGTCGCTTAGGTTATAAGATTAATTAAAATCAATATTATGAACGGGTTAGACACACAGTCCAGCGGTGGACTGTGTGCAAATAAATACGCATACGTCCCGAGTTCGATCCTTGTCACACGCACATTCGCTGTAATAAAAATGTTCTTTTTTTAAACTGAACCGGATCCATACGCAGTAAGATGTTAAGTATAATAAAAACCAGAATATTTACCAAGTCAGACACACAGTCCAGCGATGGACTGTGTGCCAAACTAAACCACAGGTCACGGGTTCGAGACCTGTGGGGATCACCGAGTCGATACGATTAAACCCTTTTTAAAATAAATGATTTTCGGATTAACGTAAATAGTGTATAAATATAATTAAAAACATAAATATCTCGGGTTAGACACGTAGCTCAGTTGGTAGAGCTGCGTGCACGCGTACGGGAGGTCTCGGGTTCGAGCCTTGCCCGGCGCATACATACACACGATCGAACCGGTCAAACAGTCAACAGTCACAGTCAAACAGTCAACGGTCATGGTCAACGGTCAAAAGTCAACATTTTTTATTATTTTTATTTATTTATTTAAATTAAAAATCAATTAAAAATACTTAAAAATAACGTTTTTAAAGTTAGAAAATAGCCTTAAACTCACAAAAATATATCCAAAAATCCTACTAAAATTGATTAATAAAATCCGCTTATTTACCGAACCGTTATGTTATTATCTAGGTTAGTTTCTCTCGTGGTTAAATCCAAATTCGTGCGCATTCATCATCAATCCAAGAAACGCAACCACTGTGATTGAATCCCTACAAATTCCCCGTTTTAATCACGTTTTTTGGGTGTATCATGTGTCTTATCATTTATTATATTTAAACCATTGTGCATCCATCATATCCATGAACAAATGTGTCTTCAACATGTATCAACTGTTTTGTGTGGTTGTTGTTTAGATTAAATTATCATTTTCAGTACATACATTATCATAGGCCGCCGCTCCCCATTACATTATGAGCGTTGAGCTGTTCCCCATTACATTATGAGCGTGAACCAGGCGTTGCCAACATACGATCGGCTCCGTTTGATTGAGCCTTGATCGCACATACATTTCATCATAGGCCGTCTGCTCCCCATTACCTATGAGCGTGAGCCATTCCCCATTACCTATGAGCGTGAACGAGACGTTGCCAACATTTACATTATCATTCATGTTACATATTCATGCAAGGTGGTTTGTTATTGTATGCTATTTGTTTGTTATTGTATGCTATTTGTTTGTTATTGTATGTTTATTTACATTTGTTCATATATGATTATTGCACAATTTTTCATATTAAATACAACAAGATATAAATAATAAATGTTTTCTAATAAGGTTCACTCGCCAACTTTTGTTGATCCAAAAACCATTTTTACACATGATACAGGTGGACAGGATGAAGCAAGGAACACATAGGAAAGTGCCTTAGAAGAAAAAAAATGAAGTTTAGAAAGATGTATAGAACATGTTGTATTTGTATGATTTGATTGTATGATCTCCTTTAAATTGTTATAATAAATATGAAACATTATAATAAATGTCATGAGCTTTGATGAAAACCCAATCATGCCCCGATCACCTTTTCCGCTGCGGGTCGGGGTGTGACACAGTTGATGGAAGAATCGGTGGGAAAGGAGATGGGTAAAGTGCATTGTGCATAACCGCCTGCATGTAAGGGTCTTGTGACCATGCTTGATAATCTACCGGTGTAGACGGGCTAGGATCATATCCAAACATATCTGGATACGTAGGGATTGGGTTTGTATAACCCAATGGTGGTTGTTGAACAACAGGTGTTGGCGTCGGTGTTGGTTCCACTATAGGTGAAACATTAGAGGTTCCACCCAAATTTTAAGCATGTTGACATATCAGTCACTCAGAGGCTGTTATTAATGTATGTTGACATCGGACCGTCACTCAGAGGCTTGGTTTGAGCATGTTGACGCCCTTAGTCCTTATTGGTCTTTGACAGACTATATTTAAAATACAACACGTGTCACTATACTATTGGACACGATTTTACAGGGTGTTACATCCTCACCCTCTTAAAAGAAATCTCGACCTCGAGATTTTATTCAAAAAGATGGGGGTACTTTTGTCACATAGTGGACTCAACCTCCCATGTGTACTCGGGACCTCTAAAAGCGTCCCACTTAACCTTTACTATAGGTATCATTTTTCTTCGAAGCTTCTTAACTTGTCGATCCTTGATCGAAATTGGTTTCTCTACAAACCTCAGGTTTTCATCAATCTGCACATCCTCGTGCGACATTGCTAGCGACTCATCGGCTAGACATTTCTTAAGATTACTGATGTGGAATACATCATGGATTCCACTAAGCTCCTCTGGCAACCTGAGCTTATAAGCTACAGTGCCGACACATTCGATTATCTCGAATGGTCCTATATATCTGGGGCTCACTTGCCCTTCTTTCCAAAACGCATCACACCTTTCCAGGGTGATACTTTCAGCACGACTTTGTCCCCTATTTGGAACTGAAGAGGTTTACGCCTCTTGTCCGCATAGCTCTTCTGCCTATCCCTGGCAGCTTTGAGACGATCACGGATTTGCACGATCTTTTCCGTGGTCTCCAGGACAATCTCTGGTCCTGATAGTTGGGCTTCCCCAACTTCTGCCCAGCATACTGCCGTTCTACACTTTCTCCCATACAAGGCCTCAAAAGGATCAGCCTTGATGCTAGTATGATAGCTGTTATTATAGGAGAATTCTATTAGGGGTAAGTGGTCATCCCAACTTCCACCTAAATCGATCACACATGCCCTAAGCATGTCTTCCAAAGTTTGAATAGTACGCTCACTTTGACTATCACTCTGTGGATGGTAAGCCGTACTAAAGTTTAATTGTGTGCCTAAAGATTGTTGGAAAATTTTCCAAAAATGAGAAGTATATCTAGTATCTCTCTCAGATACAATAGATACTGGCACACCATATAGGGACACAATCTTGTCCACGTACAACTTAGCCAATTTATCAGAGTTATAAGTCTCTTTAATTGGCAAAAAATGTGATGACTTGATCAGCCTATCCACTATGACCCAAATAGTGTCATTACTAGCAAGACTGAAACCACATGGACCCAAATTCAAAAGGTTTCAGTTTTACATTAAAGTGGCAAAAGTGATCTAAACTCAAGAACCAAAATGGCAGTTTACTCTTTTGTTTTTTTAATTTTTTAACTTTAGGGTTTTTTATTTATTTTTGGTTTACAAGTTTGGTTTTTATTTTTATAATTTTTCCATAGAAAGTTAAAAAAAGCTTAGTTTTTATTAGTTTTTGTTGTACGTTTTTTCTAGGATTTGATCGTTGTCGGTTGCTACTTAGCACAATGTTTGATAGTCATATTTGGTTCCTTAGTTTTTTGTTCTTTTGGTTGCTATTTAGCATGATGTTTGGTAATTTTCACATCAAGGGTGTGACTTGGTGTTAAAAATTCATGTACGTTTTTCTCTAGTTTTGGTCGCCGTTCGGTTGCTACTTAACACGGTTTACGTACCCAGCTCTTCAACGCTGGTAACGTGATTTTACCCACCCCCCTCCCGTAACACGAAGTGCTTAAAATACATGTAATTAAAAAGAAGAACCAAAATCGTAACTGAGATGTGTTTGGTTCATAACTGAGTCGTGTTTAAACACGTCTTAGTTATCATCTTGTTTATTTGTAGAACAAAAGGACTTTAATTATTCACCTCACCTCTATTCTAGAGTTAGATACGTTCTATTGACCTAAAGATCTTTATTTATTTATTTGTTTTGATGAAACTATAAATTATTAAACTATTAAATATTAATAGAGTTAGATAAGTTCTATTGACCTAGAGATTTTTATTTATTTGTTTTGATAAAAAGAAAAATTATTAAACTATTAATTATTAATAAAAAGATATAACAAATCAAATTTATAAAATAAAACGATGTTAAACATTGTAAGTATTTGAATATATCTTAGGGAGGGGAAGGATAGCGCCAACTGATCATTTGTAACCTTTTATTTCTATTTCTAGCCAATGGTTTAAATTTTCATTAGTTTAACCTGTTAAATATAATCAAATACAACCCTATTATAACCCATTTTCAGGTAAATGGACCTGAATTGCAACATCAAGTCTGTGGTATATTGTAAATTAAATAAACTTTAAAGTACTTAGATATGGTGTTATCTTCAAGTGTCTAGCTAGTAGGTAAGACTTTGTACTTGTGTCGTTATATGTTTTACGATAAACTAATTGTACAACTAATGCTATGAACACACTAGATGGGGGTGTCTAATGCTAAAAATGTCTTTTATGGTTCGATTGGTGATTTTCAAGTTCCCATTTGCTAGCACATAAAATGTACAACATATCATGGTGCAATGAGTTTTCTTGACTTTATATGTTTGATTTTCATGTTCCCAAGAACTAGTACATAAAATGCACTCGTGTCGTTATATGTTTTTGGATCAACTAATTGTACAAATACTATGAATACACTAGATGAGATGTCAAAGCTAAGATGTCTTGTATGGATTGATTTTCATGTTCTCATTTGCTAGGACATAAAATGTGCAATGAGTGTGCTTGACGCTTCATTTTGTACTCTCGATGACATGTTCACTTTGGACCGTTTGGGAATAAAAAATGCCTAAAGTGTACCATCACAATTCATGGTCTTTGATCGCCTAATGTTTGGCATGTTTGTCCTATAATCTTTAGTATAATAATAAACGTATATGTATGTGGTTGAAATATTATTGTTCCCTGCACCAAAACATTCATTGGTGCATGATAAACGTCAGTCGATCATAATAGTTTTTTTTTTCCAGAAAAATATTTGCAATATCTTTGGTGCATTTTGTTCCTTTTATATGTTTTTTTGAATGACAAATATTACACTATTGCTAAACTACACAAATAAATAATAAATTAGTCTCAAGTTAGGATTTAGAACCTTGGTATTTTCTTTAACAGGCAAAAGCCTCTACTACCCTGCTATAGCCAAAATGACGGTCCCTTTTATATATGCAATTGTTAATTAGTATAATGGAATGGTATATAAGCAATTTATAGAGTGAAACTTACACAGCGATTTGAAAATATTTAACAGAAGTAATCATATAGCTAGGGATTTGAAAATATTTAACAGAAGTAATCATATAATTGATCGTTTTGATTTTCGTATCATTTCATGAATTTTGTATGATATAGTGATATACTTCACTCATTACGATGATAACTGATATTTAGGTGACTTTTAGAGGAACTGTTACCGGGATATGAGTAGTGTTAGTCTACGAAAGACATTGACCTACAAATTGTGAGAAGTACATGTAGACATTGTGTTTTAATTATTAGACATGATGTTTTAGATTATTTTTGCATGATAAATATAAAAAAAAAACAACTAAACTGCGGTTCTGATCCCTGTGGTTTATAGACCATTGCAATATTTTATAAAATTCAAATATTTTGCAATTTATATGCCAAGGTTTCTATTTTATTGCAATTTCACTCCACTAGACTAACTCAATCCATTCTAATTAAATCCTAGTCACATGAGAGGCATATGAAAAATAAATACGTTAACTAGCCATCAAAATTGAGAGACATGTTGCTAAAGATTGTAAAAACCCAATCATGATAATATATAACCACTAAAATGATATTGATGTAAAAGTAAAACTCTGTTAATTCCATGAAACCATGAACATAGTTATTACTAGATTAAAATCAGTTGTATTGATGTTGGAAGTCGAAACAAAGGTTATTTGCTAACATTGAATCTAACAATATCAGATTGCTATTACAGCTCAATGAAGTAGTTTGATAAAGTTGAATTCAATAATATCAGTTATGATCAAGAATAAACCAAAAGAAAAAAAAATTACTAGTAGTATTATATAGCATCACATTATAATTTGTCTGATTGAATTACTATGCAGACTCAAGTTTAATTCTTACTTGTGTCATATTGGAGGCGATATAACCCTGGGATTATGCTAGTGGTTGGGCATTGATGGTGACAAACTCATCAAGAGGGGGGGGGGGGGTTGATCCTGAGCCGCACCCCAGTTTTTATCCGGTTGCTACTTCAGCGAGACAACTCGTGTGGAGGCAGTACGGTTTTCGGGGGAACGTTGTAACCAAGGCTGACCAACCCAGTGAGGCCCTTGTTAAGACAAGTAGTCTGGGCAGATCTTGGCTAGTGCCGCGTTTAGACGGTGTGACATTGGGTCACTCCAAAAGAAAGAAAGTCACCGTTCAAAAAAAACCAATAAACATCAGGACCCATTGCTACAATACATTCAAATCGATTAAAAATCTAATCATCATGAACCACTACATATCCAAATTCCAAAACAATCTAACTGCTAACAACTTTTTATTACAATAATATTCATAATCAATTAAACCTTTAACTCTCTCTTTTCTCGCCGACATATATGAGATTTCTGATCACAATATACATTAATTGTTTAATCTGAAACATAACATTGAGATTTGAATGGAATAACAACAAGATAATGGTAGGTTTGTGTGAAACTGAAAGCAATTGAGTAGTTAGAATGTTAGATCGACTAAAGTAACCATGAGTATAGATTGAATGAGTATAGATTGAACGAGAAGCAAACCATGAAATTTGGAATTCAGATGAATGTTTTTTTTTCTCAATTAAATGCGGAAATAAAAGATTAATAAGACCCGGATTCCTAATTTTAGATGGTTAGTTACGTATTTACCTATCATGTGCCTCTCAACTAACCTGGATTTAACTAAAGGTGGATGAAGTTAGTCTAGTAGAGTGAAATTGCAATAAAATATAAACTTTAATATGTAAAATGAAAAAAAAAACATTTGGATTTTGTAAATATTGCAATGAGCTATAAACCCATAGGGAACAAAACCGCAATTTACTCTAAAAAACATTAAACGTAACAATTTAAAACACATTCACATGTATTATATGCATTAAATATTAAAACACATTGATTTACTTTTTCACATGGTGTTTTAATTTTTTTGTTTAAAATTGTTACGTTAAATTTGATGTTTTTTCTATATTATATTATACTAAAAGAATTTAAAACGTTTATGTTTAAAATTTAAAACACAACATCTAGATAGTCTTTTTCAAATTTTATAGGAAACACACCTTTTGCATAAGAACCCTTACCAAGTGAATATAACAAACGGTGATTTTTTTAGAAAAGATGTGTAAACTAAAAATATGTACTGCTTAGTGTTATAGAAGTCACAAATCAGCTTAGAAAGTAATTAAAATACTATTATATTAATTCGTTGTTTCATGTTATTGATGAATCAATTATACGTACACTTTATGTTGGAGAAAACTACAATTTACCCAACTAATGATTTATTTATTTTAATCAGTATTTCATGCTACTCATAGGCACGGATAAATGACGGATTCTAAAAATTTTAATGATCGAGTGCAAAAACATGTTAGACCAATAACGTAGATGGATTTAACGAGGCTTGGCAAAACAGACGGGTTGGGTTGGGTCGGGTCATGAGTCAAACGTTTTTGGATCAGAGTGTGTCAATTTATAGTAAGTCCAATTTGGTTTAGACCGTGGGGAGTGGGGCTTGGGTTTGGGTGTGGAAACCCCACCCACGTCGTGTACACCATCCCTTTAGGGCTTGGGTTTAGACGTTGCCTTTTTGGCGTGGGATTTAATCGGGCGTGGGTGCAGGGTTTGGAGGTGAGGTGGCTATGTGGGATTGGTTTTTTTTTTAACGTTGATGTTTGACCATTAGCAACGACTAATTAAAAAAGGTAAAATTTTTATTATAGATATACACCAATAAAACAAAACATCTTCCACAAAATATCTAACATTCTCAAAATGCAGAAGAAAAGCAAAATGCAGTCTTCAAGTTCGTTAGATTCGTATGATCAATTTGTTTTGTCATTGTCATCCGATGACGACGCTGAAATGATGTTATCAGCCGTTTAGAAAGTGGTATAGGCTTCTGTTGAGGATGAAGATGAAGGGAGTTCCTAACCCAAACAGAGAAAAAATATAATTCGCGAATGGTAGCCGCCCATGATTTCTTGGTACGTGATTACTTCTTACGTGAACCAACATAGATGAAAAAGTTTTAGGCGGCGTTTTCATATGAGTCAAAATTTATACTTAAAACGAGTCAAAATTTATATTTAAGAATATCAAATGATTTAGAGAATAAATATGAATATTCCAAACAAAACCCCAATGCACATGGTAATTTGGGATTCTCCACGTTGCAAAAGGTCACAAATGCGCTTAGACAATTGGCTTATGGCTCTAGTTCCGACATAATGGACGACTATTCAAAGATGTCGGCATGAACTGCTAGGGAAACTCTTCACAATTTTTGTGAGTATGTCATTGAATTTTATATAGAAAAATATTTGAGAAAACCCATGTTCAGTGACATACAACAAATTTTGGAGTTGATTGACGAAAAGACATGGGAGTGGAAACTTTATCCAACCGCATGGCAAGGCCAATACACAAGTGGATATCATGGAAAACCGGCTATGATTCTTGAAGCGATCGTATTACAAGATCTTTGGATTTGACATGCATTTTTTGGTGTGCCCGGTTCGAAAAACGATACAAATATTTTTAATCAATCGCCATTTTCAATGATCTTATAAATGACGTTGGACCGAAAGGATCTTTTCTTGTAAACGGGGTCGAATACAAGTACGGGTATTATCTAACGGATAGAATTTACCCTAAATATGTTATGTTCGTAAAATCGTTTTCACGGGATACAATGTTGGTTGAAAAGATAACAAAGTTTAACATAGCTCAAATGGCAGCACACAAAGCAATCGAGAGAGCTTTTGGTGTTATACAGAAAAAAGATGACACATTTTGAGCACGCTATGTCGATTGTGGGAAAAAGAAAAAAATAGGAATTGTGATGTACGAATGCGTCATTTTACACAACATAATTTTAGACGATGAAGGACGTGCAATTTGCGAATACTATTGGGGAGAGGTAAACAAATAACGAAAACATTAGCGATGATGCGAGAACATTAAACATATTTGAAATCCAGAACAGGCAGGCGCATCACAACCTTTGAGCGGATTTGGTTGAACATATTTGGTCGGTTCCGAGATACAACCCGATGACGATGATGATAATGATAACAAAAAATATTGTGATTGTATTTTTTTTGTATAATTGACATTCTCTTTTTTTAAAATTAATATAAATGTCTTTTTTTACAAATTTAATTCACTTGTTTAGCAAAAAAAAAGTATAAAAACACTAGTGCCATGTGTTAACTCATGCCTCAAACCCAAGGCCTGTACTCCGCTACACTGCCTAAGTGATAGATACGTGTCAACTCATGTCCCTAACCCAAACCTCTACACACCCCATAGTCTTAGGTCAAAACAAGTTTCACTTGTTAGTGTACGTTAGTAATATAGTTTAAGCAAAAGCGGCTTTGATTAATTAGTTTCTCCTTACTCGATCTCTCACATTAGTTGAATAGCTATTAATTAGTTTACATAACTTCAGATAACTAACAGTTTCATCTTTTGGTATTTAAATCTTTCCTCGTCTCATGCCGAATTTGAATATCATTCTACTCTTAATTTCAGGCTAGAATGAAACTGGGTAGCATACTATGAATCAGGAATGTTAATTTCACTTGCCGGGCGATTAGGCATCCGATCTCCCATAACGTTGGACCATCTCTAGCTCGATAACATTACGCATGAATTGTTGCTCAATGTACATCAAGTTGTGTCAAAAAGATTTGGCGGTTATGTATAAGTCTAGATTAAGGACATGGCACCAATGAATCTATGGACCCATACGTATACATTATATGTAACCTTCAACATTTGTTTTTTTTTACTCCAAAGCTGATAGTCCTGTCATGTCATTTGTTTACTTCAACGTTAGCACTACTCACATGAACCCACTCACATAGTGCACCACACAGTCATGACATGTTACCAACCTTAACATAGCCATACACGTTTTAGTGATGTAAAGCGAATTCTTAAATTGTGACATCAACCGTAAGCAGATATGTCCAATGCATGCTTTCGATTTCGAATTATTTTAGTTTATGTTTAAACTTTTTGGAATGATCAGGTTAGACTTATACTTTCGGTTTGGAATTGACATGGTATTTCAGTATAACCAATATTGAAGGATAGATATAAACAACTAAATAAATAACTAAGAAAGTTAACGCAAATCACTTAAAAGAAAATTTATAATAGCAACAAAGTAAGCGCAATACTCAATGTGAATTATTATATTCTATTAACTATACTAAAACAAATTTAACTTATGCCACTTGTTATGAATTTAGGCATATTATTGTCATTTGTCAATGTAATTTTACTCATTTATGTGTTTTGAACACAAAATGATTCACAGCCTATTCTTCTTTCAATCACAAATTTCCTTCCATAAATAGATTTAAATAACTTATGGATTTTATATGCAAACCAATAATAGAAACATTATTTATGTTATACAAAATCAATTCTTTTTGTTAACGTTACCGTTTACCATATATTTATTCTTTATAACTTTATTCTTCATAACTTACTCGTAATTCATAATAAATAAATTACGTATAGAAAAACATGTTGGTCGATTTTCATCTTCGAAATATATATATCTCCTAGTGAACAAAAATATATGCGTATGTTATGAATTCTTAATACATGTTGGCAAATGACGTTTTTATCGTTATTTTTGCTTTATTTTACTTTGAAATAATGTTTTCTTTTTTACTTTATGTTGGTAGTTATGATCAAAGTTATATTAATTAAATGGACATTTAAAGGTTAGTAAGACATGTAATTATTTATTTCTTTTATCATTAAATTCAAAACATTTGATACAATTTATGTCAATTCATTTCAATTACATAAAATTTGTATTTCATTCTCATAATATTTCTTTAATGTCAAAATAGTTTTCAATAAAAACATGTATTATATAACAATTTCTAAATTTTGACACAATCAACAAAATAAAGTTTTAAAATAAAAGATTCTATTAACATTAAATGGATCGACGTTGTTTGACGTTTTTCATTTTTTTGATATAAAGACATCAATTTGTAATTTGTTAGTGTTTATTTACATTTGTGCTTTACCTTTTTCAACTTTGTTATTATAATAACTTTATTTTATAACACATCTATTGTTTGTTTATGTTACTAAACATCGTCTAATACGTATTTATTTGAACACTATGCACATTCCGATTCTACTTTGAACCTTTCGCAATGAAAGAATATATTTCATTTTTATAATATCTATACTTTTTAAGCCTACATGACTAATAACTAAAAATATATATGATGAATATGTGTGTGTATATATATATATATCATATTGAGTTATTTATATACAAATTATAAAATCAATTAGATCTATAATTTGTATTATATTAATTAATTTTGTTGTCGATGTGTTCCAAATTAAACTTTCTTTGTTTATTGTGTATTTATTAATTTTAAAATCATCATAATTATAATGGAGAATACAACTAAATATTTAATTTCGAATGTGAATAAAATAAAGTTTAAAAAATGATTAAATAATCAATCCAGATATAATTTTTTTCATAAATATCTAAATATCTAATTCCGAATGTAATAAAATCAAATATCAAAATTATCCGAGATTATATTAGTAGTGATTTATAACATACAAGAAATAAAAATAAATATTTTTGGTAACTATAATAATTGGGGTGATTTTAAAATTGAAATAATGTTTACACTAAAGAAAACTTTTTTCCATCTACTATAACTTATTTAAACCCTCTACATTTTTATACTCTATTTTATTTTAATGTCAAACAAACACATCATCTACAAGTTATCAAGAATAGTATGCTTCTTACAATTGGCTCAATTTGATTGTGAGTCAATCATAGAAGCAAGTTAGTTACTTCTTATATTCTTAATTTCTTATTATTTGTTTGTATTGTTATAGTGTGTGTATTTTTATCTTCGTATAGGAATCAATTATTAAAGAATTTTACTTATTAGTTAACGATACATCTGTTTATACTTTAGTTAAATAATGAATCTTCTTCTTTTTTTATAAAGATACCTTAATCACATTTTCAATGATGTCTAGAGTCTGGAGGTAGATACAATCCATGTATATTTTGATTTTTCTTCATAAAATATGCACTTTAATCTTCTTATTGACTTAGATCAAACAAAACAACTAGTTATAGAGGTACAGTTTAACAATTTAAATCATTTCAATTACTCTATTGCACGCTTGATATAAGGATAACTTTATTTACGAGGTCAATTATAGTGTAGGGATGCTTTCAAAAGTCTTACACTTTATTAAAGATTCAATATGTCAACACTTTGACTTCTTGGGTTAAAACATAGCATTATGATGTCTTAAAAAGTCAATGAGTCTATTATAAACTTAATACGGGTACAGTTTGACTACTGAAGTAAAACATAATGGTATTAAGATTATTTTGACATTTTCATATACTACTTGCCAAGATAAGGAGGATGTATTTGAGCAAGCTTTTGAAGGTTGTTGCCTCTTAAAACATCATTCAAAGTTATAAAAATTGATCTAATATTGAAAATTGAGCAAGTAAATCTATTATATTCGGACTGGTCAACTTCTAGATTTAATTGGAAACAACGGTCCCAATTAACGATTATTCCGCGTTTTCTTTATCACAAAAAGTATCCTTGTTGAACTTTCCTTAAACTCATTACTCAAAACGTGAAACTTATCAATAAAATTTTAAAAAGTATTTTTTTTTTTATAAAACTCGTGTGTTAAACTAGTTCAATTATATACACAATAAGGGTCCATTTAGATAAAATCATTCCTTGGTATCTATATTATTTTTTTAAGTATAAACAAGTTATTAGAGTTAATATGATTATTTGAAGTCCACAAATGATTAAATACTAGGTTTTACGATGTTGCGTGTTACGATGAAATAGAGCAAATGATAATTTTGAACAAACATTATTTGAAAATGTAGCATGATATCTCAAAAACCAAACCAATAGAATCGGTTTAGTTTATCATCGTATCATAGAAAACGATACCAAATAATGCAGTATTTTGAACACAAGTTCATTTTTAACGATACTTATATTGAAATGTCTTAGGGGGATAAGCACAACTGCGTACTTAACTATTTTTTTTATAAAAAAAAAATTAACGTACGAAAGTTATTGAAGAAAAATTAAATAATTGATAGAAATATCATTTAAAAAAAAAAAAAAGTTATGAAAAACAAAAAGTAAATAACAAAAGAAAATATGGTTTTAAAAGACAAAAAAGAAAAGTAAATATAACAATAAAGTATTATAATATTAAAATAATAAAATATTAAAGAAAACTATATATTATTATAAATTTAAAATTACTATTTATCATTGTTTAACAGCAATATATATATATTATATATACACTAGGTTTTTTGATGTTGCGTGTTACGGCGAAATAGAGCAAATGATAATTTTAAACAAACATTATTTGAAATTGTAGCATGTTGTCTCAAAAACCAAACCAATATAATCGGTTTAGTTTATCACCGTATCATAGAAAACGATACCAAACAAATACTATATTTTGAACACAAGTTCATTTTTAACAATACTTATATTGAAATATCCCGGGAGATAAGGACAGCTGCGTACTTGAGTTTTTTTTTTGTATAAAAAAATTAACGTACGAAAGTTATTAAAGAAATCTTAAAATAATTGATAGAAATATCATTTTAAAAAGAAAAAAAGTTATGAAAAACAAAAAGTAAATAACAAAAGAAAATATGATTTTAAAAGACAAAAAAAAAAGTAAATATAATAATAAAGTATTATAATATTAAAACAATAAAATATTAAGAAAAACTATGTATTATTATAAATTTAAAATTACTACTTATACAAAATTTGCACAAAAGCCAGATTAACGCCTAACACATGTGAAAAAAAATCCTAAAGAAAGAATCCAATTTGATTATTTTCGACATGTAACTTTCGTTTACGGTGGCGTAAATTACTATAGAGATAAAATTTTAGTGAGTAAAAACTGACATGTGACTTTTTTGCAAAGGTAAATTATAAAAAAAATTGGTGAAATTTAAAAAAAAATCTTTGGAAGTCGAGTTCTGTATCACAACTCAATTTAGTTCTCATTTTAATCTTCCTCGCACACACACAGCATATATATAGGGGAAGGTTCATTTAAGAAGAAATTTTATGTGAGAAAAAAAAAAAAGAAAGGGTCATAATGGTAAAACATTAAATAGTTTATAACTCCTCTCATTAATTATGTTATCTCTCATTAATAAAAAAAAAATCATATCCTACACATTTCAAAATTTATCCTACATATATATCTTATATTTATCGAAATTTACCCTACACAAATGTAAATTTACCCTACACATTTCAAAATTTATCCTACACATACTAAAATTTATCCTACACATGTCGAAAATTATCCTTCACCATAAATTATTTTATCTTGAAAAAGTATATTACAAAAATGAGTTACAAGTTTAATTAATTAACTAATTAATGACAATTATAGATTTACTTATATACCTTTTTTCATAATATTAAATACACACATTAAATGAAGTAAAATGGAGAAATTTCTATTGTTTTAGAAGTTATTCTTTTTATTCTTACAAAATTTTTCTTCTCATTTGAACTCTCCAATATTATATATATATATATATATATATATATATATATATATAGTGAGGTTATTGTAAGAAAATATAAAAGTATGAGAAGATAAGAAAGAATCTAAACCATTAGATATTTAATCTAATGATTGAGAACATAGTGAGAATTTTGTAAATAGTATTGACTATTAAACTAGCTAATTTTCTATATTAAAGGTATAAAGGTAAATTAACATTTTTAAACTAAAAAACTAACACTAATGCATATGCAAAGTTCCCCCCTTATTTTTTAAACGACAATAACTTTTTATACGTAACTCTTTTAAAAAAATTACACCATAATAACGAGTGTTTTTTATCTTTAATATGAGTACCATATTGATATACTTATGTAGAGAAAAAAAATTACGTCTCGTTTGGATGTTTTAGTCCATGGTGTTTTTTATTTGTTCATACAATGGTGTTTTAATTGTAGAGTGTTATCCTGTTATATTTCTATTCTTCGAGAGATGTATGCCTTCAATATACATGTTGTGGAGTTTTTATGAGTTAGAGTGTTATTCCTATTATATTTAATGTGAGGACAAAGGTCCTTGCATTGATGTGGTTTCTGGTGTCTTCAGTAGGTTTCTATTGCCTTCAAAGAGTTAGGGTATTATTTCTGTTTTTATATATTAGAGTGTTATTTCTGTTTTGATTCTGATTAAAATGTTGATTGGTGTTATATTAGGGTGTTATTTCTGTTATACTCAATGTTAGGGTGTTCTTTATAAGATGTGTGCCTTCAATATAACTGTTGTGGTGTTTTTATGAGTTACGGTGTTATTTCTATTATATTTCTGTTCTTTATAAGATTTATGCATTCAATATACATGTTGTGGTATTCTGTTATATTTCTATTCTTTATAAGATGTATGCCTTCAATATCCATGTTGTGGTGTTTTTATTAGTTAGGGTGTTATTTCAAATTCGAAAATCCCTACAATAACACCCAAAAATCGGTTGCATATATTCATTCCATAATTAGATTTTATTAGTTAAATTACACTTATACCCTTAAACTACCAAAATAAAAAGGGACACATGTCACCTCCACAATCTTTCTTATCCTTTTCACACTTTTATATTTTCTTACATGAACCTCTACCTATATATATATTATATATATATATATATATATATATAGAGAGAGAGAGAGAGAGAAACGGGATCAGGAGAAAACGCCTAAAAGTGTGAAAACGGTGAGAACGATTTTCAACCATAAGATCTTTGTGATTTGTAACTAAGCTGATGCGGTGGCATTTTTGTAAATAATGAACCTTAAAACTACCAGAAGGGATAAAATTGGAAGATCCAAACAAGGGTTCATGTGCTAATCACGTGTCATTTCCCCATCATACCTAAACGCCAATAACTTTTTATACGTGATTAGTTTTCTAAAAAAATTACACCATAAAACTCAGCGTTTTTTAATCTTTACAACGAGTATACTGTTGATATATTTTTCGATAAAACATGAACTGGGCTTTTTATGGCGTTTTGAAATTTGTTTTTTATGGTGTTTTCAACTGAGTTTTCATGGTTTTTATGACATTTTCTGAACTAGGTGTTTTTATGCCGTTTTCAACTGAGTTTTCATGTTTTTTTCTTCTGAATTGGGTGTTTTATGACGTTTTCAACTGGGTATTTTCATGACGTTTGTGTGTTTTATGGCGTTTTCAACTGGGTATTTTCATTGCGTTTTTCTAAATAAGGTGTTTTATGGCGTTTTCATTTGAACATCCAGTTCATGTAATTTTTTTTTAGAAGTATAGCAATAGTATATTTGTTGGAAAAATAATAAAACACTCGATTTTATTGTGTAATTTTTTTTAAATAATCACGTATAAAAGGTTACGGGGCTTAAAAAATGATAGAATATGCATGTGACTTGCATGTAGAAGGTCTTTAGCATATGAATAGCACGTTTAATTTTTTAACTTAGACCATTCACCTAAAAAACTACATCCTATGCATAACAAAGGTGTGAGATAGTTGGACCTTGGTTAGGTAGAGTAATACCTGTTGGGGAATTTTAAAAAATGGATAATCAGAGAGGCGTGTTTTCACTCTCAGATCAAATTATTTCGGTGGTTCTACCGAAAAATCTAATGGATACAACTTTGATTTTCTAGAAATTCGAACCATATGTTTTTTTGTAGAACTCGTATGAACCCGTGTGACCAAAAACTAGACTCGCAAATTTTTTGAGAGCATTCTCCGATAACCGCCACATGGCAGTTATGGGTAGTTACGGGCAGTTGGACCGCGCCAGGGGCTGCCGCCCTGGGACCCTGCTCCGGGGCGATGCCCCCGGGCCCCGCCAAGGGGGCGTTGCCCCCTTGGAATTATAACAACTCGAATAAGTGTGCACTCCCGCACCTCCTAACTTGTTCGATGTACATCATAATTCCCTTTTGTCACCAAGTTAATCACGATTACACTAAAATATCTAACATTACCCGAGAACAAACCTAGATAATAACTCGAGCAAGTGTGCACTCCCGCACCTCCTAACTTGTTCGATGTACATCATAATTCCTTTTGTCACCAAGTTAATCCCGATTACACTAAAATATCTAACATTACCCGAGAACAAAGCTAGATAATAACATGATCTTTGGTGATTGCCCAATTAATGTGTGGGGATGGGGAATTCGGAGATCCCATGATCTTCGGTGATTACTGATTAGCCATGCAATTAAGGAAGGTCCAAGAGGGGGTTTGGGAAGGGGTTAATGGGGTTTGGTCAAATGATGGGTCATGATTGTAGGTCTGGGGTCAAATGACAAGAACTAAGAACCTATATTGATTTTATTTCTATAAACATACAAACATACATGTGTAAAATGAAATAATATAGTAATAATAATTATTGTTATTATTAGTGTTTTCAAGTTTTAGGTGTGACAGTGTTGAACTTCAAAACAAACAATATCAAGAGGTAACGAATAATCGAAATTGAGCGTTAGCTTAATTGCTTCCAAAAGAAATTGCTCTAGTAACACTTATTAGATTCGAGCTATACTCAAGCACCTAATCTGGTTCATTTATAAATAAATTACAAGTTGCAGCTGAGAAAATTTAGGAATTTGGGTTTGTGTTTATTAACGAACAACGAAGAACACATATACAACTTAGAGAGATTTAAATGATTAACAAGTGTTATAATAAGTTGATTAACATATCTTCATGAAAATTCTTGCTTGAATGTTGTTGATGACGTCATTGGAATATACATTGAAAGTGTCTTGAAACTTCGATCACTAGTACCAGCTTCACCGGTATTAGGTTGCTAAATCTTGCTCTAACACAATAGTAGACAATAGTAACTTGGACGTTAGTATCAACAACAACTTGCTTCAGTAGAAACTTAACCTTTTACTCTTAATTCGAGCCAGTCTTCGATATAAAGTTTCTCATGAGTGTTAACATTTCTACTCAGCACCATCAATAGCAAAACACTTCAGTAGAAACTTCCAAAACACAATCCGATCAGTATGACACAAGAGTGGTCGTAATTTCCATCATCAGCAATCACTTAAAGTTTAAATAAAATGTCATGTTAACTAATTTGGTTAGTAAAGATTTAATCTGTTCGTGCTAAAGTTTGGTAAGTGTGGGGAAAGACAAGAACAACGGGCCGGTATTGGGTCAAGGCCCATACCTGACAATAATTATTTGGGAGATAAAAATAATACTAAAAAATAGGGCGAGCATGTTCTAACCTGGAACCGACCTAGCATGTTGCTAGGGGTAGCCCCCGCTATCACTTCACGCTCCGACGGTGGGGTAAATTTTGGCAAATTTTGACCTTTTTCTAATTTCGTTACCCTTTGTATATGAAATGTTGCCCCTATAAAGATTTTTCAGATCCGCCACTGCCTGAAACTACAAGCTCGTTTCTAAGGAGCAAGACCAATCAACAACAAGCAAGAAAGATAATAGACTCTCTTGTGGGAGGTGTGAAAATGTAAAAAAAAAAGTGTGCCATGTAAAAAGTGGGACTTTCACACTTCATACCAAGTAAGGTGTGTTATGGTGGATCAGGCGCCCCTAATGCTCCCATCCCTTTCATTCTTTCACCACCACCATCAAGGCACCCCCATCGTTCACCTTCAAGGCCCTAGCACCTGTGGAGCCAGCCTTGGTGCCCCATGGTTGTAAAGGTATAATGAAGAAATGATTCGCAAGTCCTTGGTGTTTTGATTTTAACTACCATTAGAACACCGTCAGATCATCTATCAGCGGTTTTCGGAAGTACACTATCATGTGTGAATTTTTTATAATTAATGTCGACTAATTAAGAGTATGCGTGCATGCACATTACTAATGGGATCCATGATCACTAGATTATGTGATTCACAGACTTTGGGATAAGGTAAGCATCAGAAGGCTCTCCAACATGTTGAGGGACACCCACGAGAAGGCGGGTGAAAGGGCTTTCAAGATCGAGGGAAAGAGGGTTGAGTTAGGGAGAAAGATTGAAATAAGTTGATAGACCAGGTACGTATTAATTCAAATCTAAAATCTCAAGTTCTCAACTGTTAGGTTTCAGTTTTTTATGATAAAAATTCATTACTAACGGTTTGCCTTACGTTTACCTAATTTATATCATCATCCTAACTTCTATGGAAAGAGAAGGCTAGCTAGGAAGGACTAAGAAAACAGGCACAAGTATGGGGATACAACTTCTCAACACACGAGGAGTCGATATTGTTTGGACATCGGATACGAATGGTGCGTAAATATTTTCTCCTGTTTACTCAAGTCATTGTTTATGTTTGTTTAGTAGCTAATTTATATTGAACAACATATTGTTGTAGAGCTAGGAGTCGAGAGAGGAACCTCAATGGCCGATGTGACTGTGAGGACCCACACCAAGAAGGATATGGTGACAAGGAGTGGACTTATCCAAAGGTGTGTGAAGGTTTTTATGTTTTTTTTTTCTACTAGAAAACATTTATTATGTGCATGCTTACTTTTTATAAAACTAACATTTTTTGTTTCATTAAATAGAACGAAATCTTTAGAAAACGTCACAATAAATGGTGTCCTAACGAAGTCAACCTGTGGGTGGATTGTACCGAAGGCCGGAAGAAGGACCGAATATCTGGGCTCGGGACCCAGCGATCCCCTTTATACCCTTACGGGCGAGCCCGGGTCGTTGTGTAGCACCACGAGATAGTACACACTTCCTAAACAACTAGAGCACCAGGTTGTCAAACTCGTGGAACATGTGCGTATGTTGTTGGCCGAAATAGTCCAGAAAAGGGAGAAGCATATGACATGCCATTAGATGCTAATACTTGTCGTGATAATCCGCCCATTTAAATATGTATCTTTTATATTTATAAAAAAACAAATAATTGTTATTTAATTTTGTTATATTTTTTATTATGTACAGTTTGGGTTTGATTATATATATTTTACTGGGAATAAAATTGGCAGATTAATAAAATATGCAATATTGCTTTTTATATAAAATAATACTAGGTTATCACCCGGGATTGCTTTCCGGACTCGAGAAAGTTACGTATATTAAAAACTATTTTTGGTTAATATATACAAAAAGTATGACGTATTAAATGTCTTGGCTATGAAAGAGTTATAAACTTTTCATAAACTAAATCACGGGTTGTCAAATTGTAGGTAGACTTATAAACTATTGACCGGTAATTATTCACCATCTATTTATAACCATCCGATAAATAAAGGACTACACGAGTAGATGGAATAATGGTTCCATGATGCTCAATGCTTAACGACAAAACATATAGGTACCACATGTGTGATACGGGTTAGAGCATTGAAATGTAATCTATTACATTAAATAGTTCTATGAGAATAAAATAAGCTTGCTACATCAACTTTAGTACCAACTTACGAGTGATCTAAACATCAATTTACATAGAGTGATTCAAATAGTTATAATTAACATGGATCTATTTGAACCATTGACTTTTCATAAAGGTTTTGGGTATTGTACTAAATGACTTTAATCTGCAAATTTGTGATGTAAGAAAAAAGAACACACATGAGATTCAATCTTGTGTTTTGTACCAAACTGATGAACATTCTTTCCACCTCCTTGTCCCCAACATAATCTACAAATTTGTTATCCAAAGTCCCCAACTCACTAGCACACACCAAGTGACCAAATCAAATGTTTAACTGATTCTCAATATAAGCACCATACAATTCATAAGCCAGAAGCCGAATTTATACTCGTTTTGAAAACAACCATCAAGCTACCACGAGGAGATATTCTCTTCACAGCGGAAGCTGCAAAATCTCTAATAGATACTATAGTTAATTTTAAAGTTAAGACCAAAATCACAAAATCATTGCATAGCCTAACCAAATAAGATCAGGACTGAAAGATACCTTCTCATGATCACAAGCAGCTGCAAGCATTACATCTAAAAACCGATATTCATGGGTTTGTTATAGTTTTCCATTGTTCCATAACCGCCATAATTGAACCGACCCGCATGTTAGTAAGTCATAGTTAACCAATCCACTTAAATAACTGATATAAGATTTTATCCCAAAGGGCTGGACTCTTGAGCATGGAGGAATACCAAAAGACCACTTCTCAAAACCCAATAAGGTACTCAATCCACGTTCCATATGCAAAAGTTTGTAGAGATGATTGAAAACAATTAAAAACTCACAAAAATAAAAACCTACCCAAAAATGTCGATGCTTGGTTCAGTGTAAGGATTGTAAGTAGGCTTGACATGCAAGTTAGACATTCCTGGAACACCAGATGGAATGATAAAATACTACATTTTGGATATGATTGCTGAAACAAAGGGTGTAGATTTTATTTGTATTAGTTTATTGCAAATTACAATAGTTCTTGTTAACTTGAATAAGATCATTATTTACCCAAATGAGAGAAAAAAAAATATATGAACACCCTGCAGGACCCCAAGACTCGGTCGAGGATCACATATTAACCCTAAAACTATACATGAAAACAAAATATAAAAAAAAAAAGTTAAGTGATGACACTTTGTTAGCATGTAAAAAAGGGCTAATTAAGTAAGGCTTCTTCATAGACCCTGCTTTACTACGTAAAACAACTAACAGCAGCATCGAAAATGAGACTCCTGGAACCTTAGATCAGCTGCAGAAATTTTTGTTCTTGTAAAAAAAAGGCATGCAACCTTTTTGCCATACTTTCAATATTCAGTAAGATTTATTTTTGCAACATGTTAGGTGAAATCCAAGTATGATTTCATTTTAACAAAATCATTATCATGTTTTCTTATCAAAACACTCAAAAGAACCAGTATCATTTTAGAAAGAAAAATAACTTACATTACTTATACTTTAAAATAAAAGGTTTCACATATGCTTTGTGGATGGTGACACCTTTGTCATAGAAACACCAGACATAAATAATTAAGAAGGGTATGACTAGTTTATGTAAATGAATGATAAACTGATTCAAATCCATCTAAGTTTTTTTATACAAACCAATTGGAACATACATAGGTATCATAGGGAGTGAGTTTGGAAAGAGCCATCACTTGATTTATCTTTTGGTTCTTATATCTTCGGTCATCAACCGCAACAGCTACAGATGCAATCCAAGGACTGTAAGATACCATCGTTTCGGCAAACAAGCTACCATTTTCGGTTGCTTGTGCAACAAAAACACCAGCTTTTACAACTGATAGAAGTGCAGCATTACACAGGGTCAGAAAAGTAGTCCTTGTGGTAGCTAGAAGGTTGTTGGGCCCAACCGAGATGTTTAGAATGTCAAACCGTCACGAACCTCATGTTCAATGGCTGCAACTATGTCGAAAACAAAGCCTTCAAAGAGCCTGTAGAGAGCCAAGTATCACCGCAATCCTATCCACCTCAAGTTCCAAGTATCAAGAAAAAAAGTTAATGCAAATTAACTAATCATAATAGCAAAATAAATGAAAAGGTAAAGATGTCTTACTATGGTATCAAGGATTCCAAATAAGGCAGTCTAGTTATAGATTAAGCTGGATGATGAAAACGATTGAACTTCAGGGTACTCGTTCAAGACTCTTATGATCGCTCACCACAAATAATTAAATTTTGTTTTATTAACGTGAAAGCAAAAACAAAGGCAATGAAAGTTCAAGCAAGACATGTTAAAACATTTTATAAACGTGCCATTAGCTACTGTTGATAATTGTAGTACGAAGAAGCTACGTGTATAAAAAAAACATAATCAAAGTAGGATACCTCTTAACAGATTGAGTTGAACATAATCAAAACTAGTAGCGTTAAAGCAAAAAGAAAATCTCAAAGAACATATTCAATCGCGCAATTAATATGTAAACCGAAATCAAGATCATCAACATCACGCAATCAAAAGACAGATTCATACCGCTTTGTAAAACCCCTAATTGATCTCTTGGAGAGAAGCACAAGCCGCAACATCAACCAGGTAGCCTTCAATCGGATCGTTTGTCTTCACTTCTTAACCACAGATCATTCGCCAATGTGATTGTGAAAAGATATAGATTAGGGTTTGAGATTAATAGGTGAACGAACGATTGGAAAGGGTTTGGAATGGATGAAGATTAGGGTTTGGAATGGAGACAATGATGCCGTATTAATTTGTCAGCACACAAATAAAAGGACGCTAGTTTGGACGGGGAAAATGAAAAAATTGTAGCCCTCATCTACTAACACGTGGCCCAAATTCTTTTCATTTATTATATATAATAGATTACCAACGAATACTTCCATCGGCAAACATAACGTAGCCGGAAAGCATCCAGTCGGTTGTGTCGCTAAGAAGACAAAACATTCGTCGGAAAACATTAATTTTGGTTTGAGAAAACGCGTCGGTAATTTGTCGAGAAACGTGTCCGTGGGTTATCTCATCTGTCGGTAATCCAGTGGATATTGCATTACCACGACCATTATACCAATATGGCTTCACCGACGATACTCGTCGGTAATGACTTTCACCGACAGATTTCGACAGAAATGTCCGTGGGTGAAAATCCAGCTTTTAGTACTGTAAATATTTATGAATTATCGTTTGACCCACTAATTCTAACAACAAAATGTACACCATTAGAGTTGCACTCGGAATTAAATGACTAATTAGGATGGAAGATTGCGACGACAGAAAGTCGCTAACATAGCGGTAGACTTGCCACAACAAAATCATCGCAGATCTACTGGAAATGAAGACCATCACAACATCAATGCAGGGCAAAGATGTTCATCGCAAACAATAATCGTCTTCAAAAACAATGAAAAGAAATCCATTGGAAATTCAGCAACACTATATGGTTGCTCATTTATGTCGCAAATTCGTTAGAGACAAAACTATTTTTACAAATTTGTGTGTTGCAAATAGCTCTTTTGCAACGAAATCGTGTTGTTTAAACAATCAGAAATAAACTTTCTTTTGTAGCGTTGGGTGCTAAAATGATCATTGATCAAGATATAACAACCATATCATAATTTAAAATTGTAATACCCAAAGGTGTTACTTTTAACAATACTTACAGATAAAGTATCCTATTAGGTTACGTTGTATAATTAAGACACTAGTGAATTCTCATCCTATAGGTAACATATTGAATGTCTATGGCATTATAGTCTAGTGGCATCTTCTAGGTGAGATAAGGCTCAGTGACTATGAGGTCCTGCTTTCGATTCCCATAAGGGGGTTTTCTCATATTTATTAGCTTTCCTCCTAAATTGGTGTATACGCATTATTGCTAGTGGAGATAGATATGATAGGGTGGTCCGTTGTGACACGATGATGTTTCAGTGGTCCGTTAGTGATCCAAGTTTGCCATTCAATATATATATATATATATATGTTATACTGAGTGAAATGTCCTAAAACCCACTTTGTTGTAGTACCATTAGGACTAGTCTAGTGTACAAGATCTTTAGTCGAATGATTCCCGATCCAATAATGTGCAACTATTTTAGAGATGCTGACTCATTGCAAAAAAAGTAGAGATTCATGAAAATAACCATAAAGATCTTGACATAAAAACAACAATTTATTGATAACATCCTTAAAAGGAAATCATTTCTTCAAATTCATTACAAAAAAAAAACTCAAGGTTTTCTAACTACCGACGTGTAGTGCGTGATCCTAGAGCTTTCAGGAGCCAACTTCTCATCAAGCGGAAAGAAAAATGGATACAATTCGTATCTAATATTACAACTACTATATATAACTCTACAACCTTTCTTGTTGGCACAGAAAGTCTGACCAAGAGCAATGGCTAAACATTGTCTACACAAAAGCGGTGACAAGTCTCTTGTACATTGAGACAACGCATAAAGTGTCACGAAATCCGACAACTTAGTCTCCCCTGTCCCGACCCCTTTGCTACCTGGCGCAGCCGCTAACATATTTGTCCGATACATAAGCGCCCAAGCGCCTCATTATATGTTTCGGGGTCTGTCACATTTTCAACATTAGCGTAAAGCACTCCATACCCCGTGTCAACTTTACCAAAAAAGTTTTTGGTGTCGTACCTTATAAAACAATACTCGTACCATAGCCTAGCATCAACGCGGTTTGGACATAATGTTTTTATTTCTTTTGCCGCGTTTTGGATGCAAGATGAGCACTCTTCTTTAGGCACGTCTCCCCGGCATTGGGCTAAACCAAAGACTTGGGTTTGGTCTGTGCCGAAGGTGGTTGCGCTATAGCCCGATTGGGAGGTGGCTTGGACTAGTTTGGTTAGAAGTGAATCTATGTTTTTGGTTATTTCAGGGGTGGTGATGTTTGAGTTTTCGTTGCAAAGTTGTGCAGAAGGGTCATCAGCTGATTCTACGTAGAGAATGCATAATGCAAAGATAAAGAGATAATAGTGGGAAAAAGCCATAGTTTGAATAGGTGTATGGAAATTGATAACTTTGGTTGATATATATAGGCATATCATGATATCAATATTTGATTTTCATTAACTAGAATTTTCTTTTAAGGTTAAAAATAGGATTAATTTCATGTATAAATTTACAAACTTAAAAATCTTCATATATGTTCAACTAAAACTTAAATTTTTATGCACTTACAAAACAGTTAAAATATCAAATATACTGATTTATTAAAAACAATCTAATAAATAATTATTTTACCCTTATTTTTTAACTTCAACTTTACATCTATGCTTATCTTTTAACTTCATATTTTTATATAAACATTTTAAACTTAATTTTTTACCCATTTTTATTTTTATTTTTTTAGTTTTTTTCCCATAAACGATATTGTTCTTCATATACATTTGATAATATTTAAGCTAAATAAATTAAACCAGAAATGAGTAAATACAATATTTGAAGTTACAGATCATATATGAGATTTGAAAGTTTTAAAAAAATAAAGGTAAAAATTATCATTTATTAAATTGTTTTTAATAAATTGAGTTTATATGATATTTCAATTAATTTATCAGGGCATATATGATATTTATAATTTTGTAAGAGTATATATAATATTTTATAAGTTATAGGTGTATATTTGAAATCCCTAAAAAATATTGAAAAATTCTTATAGTAAATTAATATAATTTTCTGACCTAATTTGCCCACCAACAATGGTGAGTATTTGGCCAAAAGTACGCAGTGAGATGATTGTACGTTATGCATGGGTGATTGTAGACGCATATTAAAGTTGTGAATTTGTTCATAATCCAATTGTGGCCGATATTTTTGAACAACTTTATTATATGGACTTGGTCAGTCAACCCTTTTGTAAAGCCCACAGCCTTTTATTGTTTCAACGGATATATGTGTTCGTATGTTTCAAAACTAAAATGTCAACTGCAAATATGTCAGCGGTAACATTCAATAAAGGTTGGCATTTTTGTGACATCAATATTTGTTCAAAGAAAAAAAAAGCAAATAGCATCATTAAACTAAACACATTAATATATGTGATAATATATTACGGTGAAAGTGAAAGTGTGACACACAATAAGTTAAAAGCAAACAAGCACGAAAGGAAAAACATGATAAATTAGTATTTTTTAAAGGTAAAGACGTATGCATATGCACATCTATTTAATAAATATATTGTATTTGTTGTGACTTGAATATAAAACCTTTTTATGTTCGATCTCCACGATATTGCTTGGCCAAAGGTCTATGGACATTTGGAAAAGTTTGATGAGTGAATGTATCCACAAATTCCTATATGCATTACCATTTTTCTGTATTATGCTAGGATAAATAGCCATGTTCTAATATTGTTACATTTTTAATCAAGTACATACACAAACTTAGTATCTGCATTGTCATTAATTGTCTCGTAATCCACACTTATGTCTTACCTATGCCGTTATGCACCAAGGTTCTCAATTATATAATCATGAAATATGCATTAATAAAGGAATTATCTAACCATTAGAGCAAATACCAGGCGGATCTATGGGTATCCTAGGGCCTGCTTGGGATACTCCTCAACTTTTGTGACGAAGTTCAAATATTTAAAAAATTTTATATGTGTTTTATACATAAGAAATTAACTAATTGAATCAAGAGAGAATAATAAAAAGATGTAAATTTGACTTTGTTTTTCTGATATATCCTGGCGTTTCGGAGTAGCTGAGAAAGTTGGAGGTGCTTCTTGAAGAAAAAGAAGAAGACACAAAAAAACTATCTTTATTTATATTTAGGTCAACTTTTATTAAAGGCTATTTAATAAACTCCAACACTAAAACTTTCTATTGGTCGTTTCACATATATGAAACATTTTCACAATACACCAAGCAAACACACTTATGAAATATATACCAATCAATTACAAGGAAAAATACATACAAACCCAAATTTATAATTTTTTAACACTAAACTTTTTTACTCTTTTATCGCTTTAATTGTTTTTCTTTCCCAATGAGTACAACAAAAACATGATCATCCATTTCTGTTTTATTTGTTTAACTTGTATAAAAAATATGTTTTAGAGAATTTCATGACAACAATTGTTTTGTTTAATTTTTTTTTATACTACTGAATTTTTGTTTTAGATTCGTCACAAGTACCTTGCGAAGTTTTAGAAACATGGTCAAATATCTAAGTTTATACTTTCACACTAAATTTAAGTTATATGTTGTATTAGAATATAATCAGGTATCTCACCATTAGATATTAAAAAAAATGTACGGTAATATGGTGGCTAGTCGGTCTAGTAGCAACTCTATACCCGTATAACTCAATACTCGCATTGAAGAATGTTCTAGACATTCACGAGAAATGCAAAGGAGCCGAGCTCGAGCTCATTTAACTTATGGGTAGTTTTAAAGGTGGAGCTCGGCTCGATTATTATTTATTAATTAATTTATATTACATGTAAATATTATATATAATTTAGTTATTTTTTCATATGTATTTTTAGTTAGTAATTATTATGTACTTAAATGTATACATATTTAATATATTAATAAAAATAGTATAAATTGTTGCATCTCTAAATTCGCGAGTTGACTCGAGCTCAATAAGAAAGATCGGGCTCGTTTACTAAACGAGCTTATTATTAGTCTTGAACTCGTTTAATCTTTGCTCTCTTCGAGCTTTTGTTCGAGCTGATGTTTGCACTCCAATTCACGTGAAGTCTTATCAGCATAGCTAAATATTCATCGTATCCTTCACATTACTGGTTGCGAGTTGGCAAACCGCGGATTTGCATTTTTGCCTGATATTAACTTTTTTGTACCTCCTAACGTAATCTACTTGAAACCATTTAAACTTGGTGTCTATATCTCCCATAACTTTCAAAAATAACTCTTTTGCTAGAGGAAACCACCTTTAAACATGGCAACATCGTACTTTGGGTTTTAAAAAAGTAATCATCCGCTAGAACTTTATGAGCCCTTTCTCGATCATATCCTACACAACTTTTTCTTTGATTGTCTTGTATCTTCAAGTTCTTCTATCGCTTCAAGCATCATGGCAAGCAATTCAGGCGTAGAATATGAAGAGTCAAGAAATTTTTGAGTCGGGTGGAAACAACCCTTAATTTGTGTTTTTTAATAAAAGAATGTTGTTAAGTAGGAGAAGAGATGTGTGATAATTTTAAGGGAGCTTTAAATTTTATATAGTTCGAAAAAGAATGGGATTTGTTTACTTATTTTCTAATGTAAACGGTCACAAGACCAAACGTTCACAATCTCCTCATCTCGTCCTAGATGGTGAACCCATGGAATCATCATGTGACCGTGATCAACCCATTTGTGATGATCTTTCACTTGAACCCGCCGAACCCAATCTCCACAACGACGAGAGTGCCCCGTTCCCCCTTACAAAACAGAAAATAATAAGTTACATTAAATGAGGTAGTTGGTGGATATGTGATCTAAGTTTTCCGCAAGAATGTTGTCATTGGGTGACTTTGTGGCACCTCTAGAAGATGTTATTGGTGAATAGAAAGTCAAAGGAGTCACATTAAGATAGGTACAACTATCAGATACGTGCACAAGAAAGGGACCTCAATACTTTCTAATTTTTGTTTCATTTGTATGGATATATCCCAATTACATCTAGAATAAGTTGAATATCACGATATACTTTTACTTGGATGCTACTTAGCCAGACCCACTATGGCTCTACGCTATTATGGGGACAATTTGGTTGGATAAAATA
Source organism: Scalesia atractyloides (assembly GCA_947069175.1). NCBI lineage: Eukaryota > Viridiplantae > Streptophyta > Magnoliopsida > Asterales > Asteraceae > Scalesia > Scalesia atractyloides. The sequence continues at coordinate 91,752,014 of CAMTDV010000012.1, forward strand.
CAGTTATTTTATTAGTATGAATTCAAATGGTGACAATTTCGGATGGAAAATAAATGAGATTGGAACTAAATTGAATTCCCTTAATTTTTTTTTTCAGATTATGAAGGGATTAAACCAAACCCTCTCACCACCATGTCACTCAGTGGTGGATTTTAGAGCGAAAACTCGATGAGGCCAGACTCCAAAAATCTAAATTGATGGGAGTTAAAGAAGCTCCGCTAGTGATACCACTGTGGTCGCCAACCGGTCCAACAATACCATAGTACTGTTGTTGCCACCACTCCTGCCACTAGAGTGTCCGCCACCTTCGTGGAGTCGTCACCACTACCAGCACCACATTCCAACATCATTAACATGTTAACAAACCAGATATAGTTATTGTGTTAACTAGATCTATCACAACCTTTCAAAAAGTTTGATTACAGATTTTTTTTTCATAAATTCCAAATCAATTTTTTAATAAAATCAAGCACCCAGAGCTATGAAAACCGGGATGGCTTGAATCTGTAACCAGTATAATATGAACTAGTGGGATTCCACTACGATGTGACTGGAATTCGGTTTTCGTTGGTACTAGTTCGGTTTATTACAGTATCGGTACAATAATATGTGCTTTACATAGATCAAAAAACTATGAGAACAAATACATGTACCGATTCTGATAACACCCAATATGATGTATCTTAGGGGAAAAAAACAAAACTTGATTTTGAAAGTTGTATATCGCAAAGCAAAATATAAAGTTGTTTTACACGTCAATCCATAGGAAGATTAGCAAAACTTCCAATCTAAGGTTTGGCACTTTACCACTGATTATTTATTTTATTATTTTGATTCTTTTCTACTTATTACTACTCATAGTTACATGTTTATCCTCATGTTTGTCCATATTTTGATGTGTTCCACTTATAACTACTAAAGATACATGTTTATTTTTTTTTGTCATTCTTGTTTACTCTAAATTTAAACATTATAAGTGAAAACAAACCGAAACAATTATGGGTAAAAGTAATAAAAGTGTCGCACTATAATTCTAGAAATACCTCCTCGTTTCCATTAAAGAAAACGAACACGGGGGTGTGGAAGGAGATCATGGGCATGGATAAAGAGTGTGTGAAATATGGAGTAAATGTACATGAAAGTTTGAGAAGTAAAGTAGGTATGAGGGATAAAACTATGTTGTGGTGTGACGACCGGAACACCGGAGGTTTACTATGTGATCGGTTTCTTTTGTTATATCAACGAATTGGTATCGAGGAGTTGATGCAGAGTATTAATGGATTGGAATCGTCAAGGATAATTCACGCAGTGTACCTGATGGCTCTTTGGAACATCTGGAAGGTGAGAAACATAAAACGATTTCAAGGCACAAACATTAATAGGCACAAGCTTGTGGAAGAGATAAAAGATATGGCGTATGATTGTGTTGTTAACTAATCAAAATTCAAAGAGATAAGTTGGGAGGAATGACGTAGTTTCAATATACAAGTGTAATAGGAAAGGCAATGTCTTAATTTTTAATTTATTTTTATGTCAATTTATGTGAAATCGGATTAATAGCATCTTGCTATGGATCCTTGTTTTGAGTAATAAAAGTTCGTGTTTCTTTTCAAAGAAAAAAAGTGACATGATTTATTGTCTTCTACAATTGTACTTATTATCGTATGTTTATCCGAGTTTGTTTGTCTAGAAGTTGCAGGTAAGATTAGTCTACATCATACCCTAATAGATAAACATAAAATAACTTTATCTAGACATTGAAACTATTAACTAAATACCAATTAACTAACTATTTCCAAATCACCCCTTCAAATGTCATGTTTTTTCCAAACCGGCCCCTCTTTCTTTCGTAAAATCAAGATTAACTCTTTACTCTCCTCTTAATCTTAATTTAGACTTGCTACTTGCTTGCTTTCTCATCTTCTTTCCTTCACATTTTTCAAGAACCAGATGTAAGTCCCGCCGGGCGTTGCAGCTGGGGGCTTACAAATTGAGGCACAACCTAGACAAACAAAGCATAAACGCTGTAGGTGACAGGGGAGAATTGTCTATCGCTAATCTGGATGAACTTTCACCCATTCTAACCCAACTTCTGTTGTCAATCCGCACAGGAATTAGTTTGGATCTGATTGTATGCATATGCTTTCCTTCAATTCTTTCCTGTTTTCCTTATCTTCCTCCTGAGCAAAAAAAGAGCATTTTTCATTTGGTGCTACATCATATATATTATAAAAACATTTTTCAATAGTATAACTCAAAAATCAATGCCATACAATGGTTTAAAAAACATGAATCGAATTCGGGTTTTTTGAGGATGAAGATGTCGTGGTCGATTCACTAGTGGCCAAACTTTGTTTCCCACGCAAATCATTACATCGTCATTCTTTGGAGCACCGCCGAACTTTAGCCCTCAGGTAGTCCACAAACTTAACAAATTTTGCTACTTCTGAGTAAAACACTTCACAACAACATCCAATTCACAATCATAAAACAAAACAAAAAAACCGTACACGCATCGACAAAAAACTTCTTACTTCACTCAAATCTTGTGCAACTGAAAACAACGCATCACCAAAGCATCATTACACACGGATGCTGAAGACATTGTTGTTTCAAGTAGTCACTATTACTCATCTTAACACTTCCTGTCACCAGCTTAACAAAAAATAAACCATTTATTTTATCTTAACAATCAATAGACTCTTTCTGTTTATTATAATTCTTGATACGTTTATAAATATCTCCTAACTCATTTATTTATACTAAAAAAAAAATCATACCTGATCCTACTCAAACAACACTTTTAATTCGATTTTAACTCTATTATATTAACATAATTTAACTTTACCTAAATATTCAAACTATTAATTAAATACTAATTAATTAACTATTTCCGAATCACCTTGTAACTTTCACGTTCTTTCAAACCAATTGCTCTTTCTTTCTTAAGATCAAAACTAACTCATTAAATTTTAACTTATTTATTTGTTTGTAAGCTTTAGAGCTTAACAACTTGTATCTTTTTGTGCATAAATATTTTGATATTTACGCTCCATAAAAAAATGAGATTTACTTGTCATTAGTATTGCCTCGAATGACAATTTGGGCTTTTTCTAGAAATACCCAACACATAGCCTCTTACCTTTTTCTTTATTTCTTGGGTCGGCCCAACGCCCTTGTAATAAATTGTCAAGTTCATTGGCTTAGGCCCCCAACCCAACTAGCCAAGCTAAGCCTTTAGACGAAATGAGGTTGTCACTTGTCAATGAATGAGTTGGTCTGAATTCGAAATGACAAATTCGCAGCAAAGCCGTAATTGCTCTTCACTCATCAGGTCGTGCAAGAGTTCGGTCGAGCACTCATCACTCTCGACTCATAGCCGCATTAGCGCCAATAGTCCCTAGTTCATCGTTCTCTTGCAACCCTCACAATATTAGTTACATGAGGGTTTGATATAAAGGCGTTTGAAATATTGGAGATGAAAGCCCGTGTGATTTATTGGTAATTTAAAAAGTTAATTACAACTTTCATGTATTGTCTTTGGGATATGAACCGCCGCAACACGTGTGAAAAAATTACTAGTTAAAAAAACATTACAAACATGCTTTAATGAGTCATACATCAAGAGTTGTGCAATATTTTTTAGACTAAGTGGTGTGACCTAGTGCTTCTCGCCGCATCACCTTTATGGTGCCCAAGCACCGCCCTGTAGGCGCAATGGAGGGTTAGCCAACCCAATAACGAGGGCCAAAGGAGACGGCATGTAGGGCCTATTGATTCCCACCAATCAGAATCATTCATTTTAGATTTCTTTTTTCTTTTTCTATATTGTTTTAAAGGGGACTTTTAGGGGTGTTATCCCGCACCGTGCATGTTAACGATAAAGCCCCTCGCTTATATAACGTGATAAAACCTCTAGGGGCTTTATCTCACACCACTCAGCCTTAAGATCACATCCTTTACTATCAATACAAAAATTAGAAAATAATTGGTTTAAATAAATGGCTCAGCTTCTCCTTTAAAATCATAATTTTAATGTTAAGTCCCTTTTTTAACGGCTAACAAAATAAAAGTCTGGCAATCTGGGATAACCAAATGGCAAAAAGGCGACCCCATACGCCCGCGATCCTCCAAAAGCGCTAGGTAACCCAAGCCTATAATCTTCAGTTCTGGGGAAAATTGCGCCCGAAGGCCCATTATAGTAAAACCCAGTTGAAATCGAATTCGAACTTAAGAAGTATGATTCAATGGACTTTTAGCATGGAAGACAAAAGGGGTCATACTTGGACCTTTTTCTCTGCTGCGTCAGTATTAATGGGCTTAAAAAAGTGTGTGCATTCTGTTAGTGTTTTGTGTTTTGTATTATGATTAGTGATGCACAAATTGGATTTTTTGAAAAAAACGGTTCTCGGTATAGAACCGTGTTCGGATAGGATCGGGTTTTATAAAATTGGGTTTTTTGAAAAACCGGGTCAGGTCCTGGGTTTATACCAAAATGTATACCCTATATACCCGGGTTCGGGTAGGGTCGGGTCGGATTTTCTAAAACCCGGGTTTTACAATACCATATTTTTGGGTTCGGGTATACATCGGGTTGGGAAATAACCCGCACCGGATATTAAAAAACCCGACCGGGTATTCAACGTAATCATGATAAATTCAAAGCTGTAATATAACATACTACGTGCAGGCCCCATGTAATTGTTTCTCAAGAAAGAATTATTTCCCATACAAATAATTTCTCTTCTTAAGTATTCCAAAGGGTTTAGAGAAAAGGTATAGTAACATCAACAAAGAATCTGTTTTTTTTTTTTTTGCACAGACCGTCCTGTTGTCCTACTCGCTGCTAATTATAAGATCAGGCCTTTATAAAACCAGGTATTTCTAAAACCTGGTATAAAAAAAAACTCGGTTTCGGGTTCGGGTTTTAGATCAGCTAAGCATACCCGGTCCCTACCTACCTACGGGTAGGGCTCGAGGTTTTTATGCTCACTAGTTATGATTTGTATTGGGCTAATAAGAAGCCCAATATTATAGTGTCTTACTTTAGAGAGAATACTTGGGCTGGGCTGGGCTGAGTTCCGATTGTATAGTGCCTAATTTCACTAGTCGAAATAAGGGCCTAACTAATATTTGGGAACTTGTTCCAAAATTGGTTGGCATCCCTAAAAGGTTTGTAATTCTTTTTGTAAATTTATAAAATCTCGGGAGGGTCTCCTTTACCATAAAAAAATCTTCACTTTCTTTCCGATGTGAATTGAGCCTCATTGGCTTAATTTTAAGTTCCAAACTTATTTACAACTCCATCCTATTTAGATGAAACCAAGTTAAACAATTTTAAATTGTTTAAATTATAGTTGATATATTTGGCACGAATAAATTATGAATCATGTTTGATTGACTAATTCCAAGCTAAATAAATATGTCAACATAACACACTTGTGACCCTCATGTTGATTCCAATGTTGTAATCATATATTTTCATATTTCGAACAAGTGAAGCAGATTACGTACGTCGTATTTATCAATCATGAGTTGTAATTAGACACACTTTGTTTCTATCGTAAACAAATTAACACAAGAGAAAAATCACCGTAGAAACGAAAAATCCAAGACATTCTTCTTCTGTCATTGTCCCTAAAAGCATTTCGGTCACGTTGTTTACCAGAAAAACAATATAATTGCAAACATCTCTATAACTTATTCCTTTAAACACAACATTCCACCATATAATACCGGCAACCGGAACGACCCTAGATTCCTACAACATCATTATATAAACTAATGATGATATTTAGCAATTCATTAACCTACTAAGCTATCATTATTCATTATGCTATAATAGGTAAGCTTAATCCTTAAACATCGGACCCATAATTCAGCAATCTAGTCTAGGATCACGTTTTGTGTTCCTAATTTACGTTATATTTTGTCACACATCTTTCCAATCATCTACTGCCACTTGTATAAACCTTTTGAAACCATAGCTTTAATTACCTCTCCTGGAGCGTCTTACTGTCACGATCCACTGATATTCAGCCTTACGTCGCTCATCTTTGTAAAAAGAAAAGGTTAACACTCCGATGACGTCCTCCTTATTTGTTCTCACAGTGGTCTTGCTAATCTCTTCGGCGCACGCGCAACCCACGTGCGCCACTCAAACGTTCACGAACAAGGAACGATACGACCGATGTGTCGACTTACCTCAATTGGGTTGTTATCTACACTGGTCGCTTGATACCGCGAAAAACACGGTGGCGATTGTGTTTATAGCCCCACAGCAACGCCCGACGGGTGGGTATCGTGGGCGATCAACCCGACGGGTGAAGGGATGGTGGGTTCGCAGTCGTTGATCGCGTACACAGCCGCGAATGTGTCAATGGTTGTGAATACGTATAATGTAAGTTCGTATGGGGGTGTAGTGAAAGGCAAGTTGGATTTCGATGTGACGGATATGAAAGCGGAGCATTCAGATGGTGTGATGAGGATATTTGCGACGGTTGAGTTGCCGGAAAACGGGCGGACGACGGTGAATCAAGTGTGGCGGGTGGGAGGGGCGGTGACGGAGGAGGGAGTGCCGGTGAGACATGCTTTTGGACAGGGGAATTTGGGGTCTAAAGGTATTTTGGACTTGTTGAGTGGGGAGATTTCGGGTGGTGGAAGTGGGAATTCGAAGACAAATAAGAGGAATGTAAGTATTGCTTATTTTGCATATAGGATGGTTCTATAAACGAGCTCGAGCTCGAGCCCAAGCCCAAGATTTACGTGTCGAGTTCAAACTGGATCGTGAGTGTGAAAGAAGTCTTTTATTTTTACTTGTATAGTTTGTATTTAAACTATCAAATATATATTTTTATGATAATTTAACATATATATTAAATTTTGAGAAAAATATTTAAACTACACGTATATATAAATAAATATTTATGTAACTAGTAAATAGTAAACCATCACTGAAACATTCACGTACAGTCTCAAGCTTTAAAACTAAAACTCAAAACTCTTTTAGCTTAAACGAGTTGAATAAGCCTAGAAGAGCTCAGGCTGAATTTTGTAACTACACAATGCAAAGTGAACATAATTGTTTGGTGTTCAGATTCATGGGATTCTGAATGCGGTGAGTTGGGGTATTCTTTTTCCTGTCGGGATTCTGATCGCTAGATACCTGAGAACTTTCCCAGCGGCTGATCCGGCATGGTTTTACTTACATGGGTCCTTGCAAGTTTCTGCTTATGGCATCGGGGTTGCCGGTTGGGTAACTGGATTGAAGCTCGGAAGTGAATCAAAAGGTGTCGAATACACTGCTCACCGGAATATTGGAATTGCTCTATTCTGTCTTGCAACACTCCAGGTAAAACCTGACTTATTGCTTATGAGACCCAAAACACGGTTTTAGTTTGTCATATCTGATTCGTTTTGTTCCTGTTGACTTATTTAGTTACACAGGTTGGCCTATTTAACTAGTTTAGCTAAATGGGTCATTCGCCAACCAGTTACGACCCCTTTAAACAATTCACTACAAATACGGTCCGTTTGACACGTTTGCAAATTGATTACTGCCCTTTAGCCCGTACACTCGATTAGACGTATTGGTTAACCCTGTATTGCTCGAGTTACATTTTTGAAGTGTCTCCGTGTTAGTAGGGCTGGGGGACAGTTAGGCGTATCAACCTAGGCTAAGGCCTAGGGTCACCCAAAAACATTTTTTCTTTTCATATATCAGACTTGTTTTTTGGCCCATTAACACAACATTTCTAGACTCAAGATTTAGGATTTTACTTAAGGAGTCGACATTGTCCGCGCACGCTTCATTCCAGAATCAAAAAGCAGTGTCGCAACACACAACCCTCGTGACTTGCGGTGTCTTTTGAGTAACCAATGTGAAACTGATTGCGGATTGGGGGAAATTAGGGCCGACATTAGGGAAAATCATCTTATGGTTATCCAATGACCTAAATCTCAATGCCAATTGTTGACTTGTCTTTATACCAATTCAATAGGGCCTCGACTTTGTAATCCCTTAGGGCCTCCAAAAACGTTGAAACAACCTGTGTTAGGGTCGATTTCTCTGACATAAATAAATACATAGATTGTGTTCAAGGTCGATGACTCAACTAGCCAACCCGACCCGATTGATACTAACAAGTTGGGTTCTCTTAACAATTTGGCGTGTTTTATATAGGTTCTTGCATTGTTCTTGAGACCGAAAAAGGCGCACAAAATCAGATTTTATTGGAACATATACCATCACGGAGCAGGGTTTGCAGTGGCTATTCTTGGCATCTTGAATGTGGTCAAGGGTCTTGAGATTTTATCACCTTCAAGCAAATGGAGATTATCCTACACAATCACAATATCATCTTTAGGTGTTATTGCAATCATTTTGGAAGCATTTACATGGATGGTTGTGTTGAAAAGGAAGTCCGTGAAAGCCACCAAACCCAATGGCAACGGTGATACTAGGCGACAATCATCGTCACCTTAATATAAACTCGCTTTTCGTTTCTACCGTTTTTGGTTCATTCTTTTAATTTTGAAACATGGTCGATGGTGTTTTATGTGTTTTTAGGAGTCATTAGTTTCTCTTGTACAATAGATCATTCTACATGCGATATGGCTTATTGTTGGTATGTTGTTTTGCGTTTTTAAGTACCATTTTTTCTAAAGTAAGATTAAGTTTTGTTTAGGATTTGATGCTTCTTAGTTGCATGATAAAATCATGTGCAATAGTTTGTTAATTTGAAAGATAATTAAGCGATTGGAAATACTTAAATCTTCTTATATACCATAATAATATAAATGTAAAGGAAGGTTAATTAAAGAACAACAAATAATTACACGATAATAAAACCATTTTTAGCCTTGTGATGGTAGAGATGGTCAAGATTTATGAAGAAGTATTGACATAATTATTTAGAGTCGATTTCTTTTTATTTGGTTGCCCCATCAAAACCTTCATCCAAGGGCTTAGGGCTGTAAATAAACCGAACGTTCAGCAAATTCTCAAAAGTAGAGAATTGCCATTAGCAATCTCTCGCTTCCCTAGCAACCTCCTATCTTACCGACCTATCTGACCAAAGACTATGATGGCAATGCCCCTATTGTGAAAACTTGCGACCTTGTGATGAAGCTTTTTGAAGGGTACCCCAAATGAAAGAAAATCTCTAAAATCTCAACTATACATTGAAAATATGATCATACGAGCAATAAATAGTTTCGTTTGTTCTCTAAGAAGCTCCCTTTGTAATGTATAACATGAAGTATGATCATAAGTTAATAACCCTTTTGTGTGTTGTTCAAGAAAATCATGAGTTTAATTTTTAACATCCTACTTTCTTTAAGCCAATTAATAATATCTTCAAAGTCTTGATTAAGATTGGGCTTTTTATGTTTTAAATGGCCATCTTTAGTTAATCTATCAACAAAGGGCATCTAATCTTTTCCCATATATCATTGTTTGGACTTTTGGACCATTGATAAAATCGTATGGTTCCCACTACATTGGAATATGGAACCTTGGACCATGGCAGCATGTGATATGTCATGATGATGGTACGATGACAAAACGATAGGAAAAAATTAAATGTGACCTCACACATTCATCAACCATGGTCATGTGCCCATTTTGTTTCACAAAGTCCTACCCCTTGAGTTACCTTTGTCATTATAATGTAAAAACATGCTCAACACATTACCTTAGCAACCATTTATGTCAATTATTCTGTAAATCCAAAAACAACCTTTTGATTCTAAAGATATAACCCGCTTTGTCTTGACCGGTAGTGACAACAAAGATTTGGTGACAATACAAACAAGAATGGCTTCGACATATAGATATCGAGGTTGAGGAAATATAAAGATGTGGCTATAGAAATTGTTGCCTTGCAATCTTATCTTTCGATCATTTTGTGAATCTTTTATCTGAAGCTTATTCGTAGGTTGTGGTCCTATTGCTTTCGTGTGATAATTCGGCTTCTTCCTTGCATTTGTTCATATAAAGTTCTATGAAAACTCACATTAAATAATAAAATCAAGATGTCTAGATAAATGTATATAAATACATTGTGACTTAGTGGAGAATTTATCGAGTGTGAAAGCCATTGTGAAGCTTCTCAAGTCAACCCCAGTTAAGAAGCTTTGGACTATGATGGGGCCAGTACAAATTTACATTTGATTATTAGATTGGTATCTAAAATCAATCAATCAATAATCATACCTAATAAATCTCACACATACTAAAATTATTAGTAGGGTCTGGAAGGTAAGATATAAACAAACTTTACCTTTAATTCTAGAAATAAAGAGGCTGTTTTCCAGAGAGACCCTCGACTTGAGGACAAACAGACAATACTAAAAGAACATATGTAGGAATGACCCAAATAACACAAGCAATGATCAGAGAGTACCATTATGCAACATAGACATAGGTAGAATAAAGAAAATACATATACACAGGCAGTCGCAAGCATAGTTTCCCTAAAGTGTAAGATAATCTAAACCCCTAAGACCCAACTAGAGCACTACTATACTCTTCCCTAAAAGTCCTTAACCTTAATCCTACGCCTCCATGAGCTCATATCCTATACCATGTCCTTAGAGAGGTGCAACTCTAGTAAATCATGTCTAATTAGCTCATCCCAAGTCAATTTGGGTCTACCTCTACTCCTCCTCCCATCCACAGTGAGGATTTCCACTGCTCCAACTGGTGATGTGACGTGCCTCCTCTTCACATGCCCAAACCATCTCAATCTCCATTCCTCTATCTTATCCGAAATACTAGTCACTCCTAACCTCTCTCTAAAAACTTCATTTCTAATTCGGTCTAACCTCGTGTGCTCACATATCCACCTTAACATCCTCATTTCTGCTACCTCCATCTTGCGTGCATGTGTCTTCTTGATGGCCCAACAGTCTGTCCCATAAAGCATAGCTGGTCTAACTGCCACCCTATAAAATTTCCCTTTTAGCTTAGTTGGGAACCTTTTGTCGCACAATATCCCTGTGGCCGCTTTCCACTTACACCAACCAATCTGTATGCGATGCTGCGTCACTATCTATCTCCCCATTCCTTTGTACAAAAGATCCTAAATACTTGAACTTAGTTGCTTGGGGAACCACTTGACCCTCAATGGTAACCTGAGTTTCATCGTCATCGCCTACCATACTGAAATCACAATAAAGATACTCAGTCTTAGAGCGACTAATCTTTAGGCCATTGCCCTCTAACGCTGCTCTCCACTCTTCTAACCTCGCATTCAGGCCCTGTTTAGTCTCCGCAACTAACACAATATCATCTTCAAAAAGCATGCACCACGGAACTGTCTGTTGAATTGACTTGGACAACTCATCCAAGACGACTGCAAAAAGAAATGGACTCAACATAGACGCTCTGAGGAAGTCCTACTTCCACAGGGAAGGAATCTGTATCCCCTACTAGCGCACGAACATTAGTTTCAGTCCTACAATACATATCCCTAATTATGTCTACATACTTCCTAGGAACCGTTCTACCCTCCAAACTATCCCAAATCAGTTTATGTGGCACACTATCGTATGCCTTCTTTAGGTCAATTAACACCATATGTAGATCACGCTTCTTCTCCTTATACTTTTCCATCAATCTTCTTAAAATGTGTATTGCTTCCGTAGTTGACCGCCCTGACATGAAACCAAATTGGTTTACTGTGACCTAAATTTCTCTTCTAATTCTAACCTCAATAACCCTCTCCCATAATTTCATAGTATGACTTAACAACTTAATCCCTCTGTAGTTGCCACAACATTGAGCATCTCCCATGTTCTTATATATAGGCACTCCTCCATTGGTTTGGCATTATTCCATATTTAAAGATAAGGTTAAACAAAGTAGTTAGCCATTGCACTCCTTCATCCCCTAAACACTTCCATACCTCGATCTGTATGTTGTCCGGACCAACTGCCTTGGTCTTCCCCATATTCCTAAGTGATCTCCTTACCTCTCATTGTGTAATACCCCGATAAAAGCAGTTATTCTGGTGTCGCCTATCGAAAGTACAATTTTCGCTTTGCTGTATGCAAGTCCTCCCACCGTTGAAAAGATTATAAAAATAGGTTTACCATCTCAACTTAATGTCATTCTTATTGTCTAAAACACATCCATCCTCTTCTTTTATACAATACACTAATCCTAGATTTTGTCATAGTAGTGTCATGTGAACATGTGAGAGGACTATATAACATAGTTATACAACTAAATTTTAATAAAGTTATCTTTTATTTTATTTATTCAAAACAATAAAAAAACCTTTAATTTCGAACTAACTTTATATCAGAATACAATTTTGGTAGAGTTTACACACTATGTTTTTAAATATGCAAACTACTTGGTACATGTTATCTTTTACGTATAGCTAGCCCAACTTCAATTTTGAATATTTATATAAGATCTAACTTATTTTGTTTAATATTTCAACATTTATAAAGTGTTTAAAAATTTGGTGAATGGATATTTAATATATTTATAATTTAATGAAGTTATAAATATTAATTAGAATCTTTATGTGATGAATAAAATAGGAACTCTTGAGTAAAGCTTCTTGATGACATTTAATTAGTTTTATTAGAGTTTTTAAGACTCTAATTAAGTGACTACTTCAACCTTTCACTAATCCTTAACTCTTGTACAATTAGTAGGTCATGTGCTTCTTTTTGTGACTATAAGAATATTGTATTACTTGATACATAAATATACTAGAAGGAGGATGAACGCTTGAAGACCAACTAGAGAGAGGAGTACTCTCTACTTGTTTTCCACCACCATCACATCCTTATTTGTTTCATAAGTTCAAACACTACAATTACCCGATGTAACCTCAGGCGCGTGAGCCATCTTCGGTAGTACAACTGCTTCGGCTATTGTACCCTGGGAAACAGTCGCATCGTCTTTAGTAGAGGCGCGATATCTGTTTTAAGGGAAGCGTGTTGAGCACGTGCCTCAACCAAAATCGTCAACGTTTTAGTGTGCTCTTTGTTGCAAGCAAAGAGTATTTCCAAGACTCAAGATGATGAATACTCGAGTCTAGGATGCTATCAAGTGAGCGTGAAGGACCCACCAGAGATGCGGCTTGAATCAAGATTGGTATATATAATTATATTTTATATTCTTTTATTTAGTTATTGCAACCGGTATTGTACTATGATATTTCCTATTGAGAGTCTCGTTATTATATACTTTGTAATTATATTTTATAAAAAGTGAACTCAGTTCCTACAAACTTAAAATAGATTTCGTGAGATTGTTGCTACAATTTTAAAACCTTATTTATAAGGATTTTGGGTTCACGGAAGGATTTATAATAAAAAATAAAAAAAAATTAAAAATTTGAGATTATAATCTTATAAATATTGTTTCTGGGAAATATGTATGTAGTAAAACTTGTTGTTTTGGATTTATTGAGATTGTGGTACAATCTTAAATCCTATACTGTGGTACAAAACGAATAGGTTTGGTTCAACCGTTTGGTTTTTGAAACGATTTTCGAATCGTTAATTTTTCTACCTCTGTGATAGAAACATTAAATTCTCTAATTTATACGTTAGACCGGCTTTATTTTTATAAACAATACGTTTTTTTGTAAACGTTTCATGTTTTAACATGCTTGTTAGAAATGATCATATTATTTATATAATATGATTTAAAGAATGAGTGTTAAAATAAGTTTATTTGATATAAACTAATAAAGCTTATAATGATTTTTGTAATCATTTATTTCTACATAAGCATGTTAGAATTGAGTTTTTTATAAAAAAAATTGATAAGTTTTGTGACGATTTCTGTAATCGTTTATTTCCAACGAGCTTGTTAGAATTTATTTATTGATAAGCTTTATAACAATTTTGTAATTGTTTACTTCTAACAAAACTGTTAGAAACGGTTTATAAAAGCATTAAATTTGAAATGATTTTTGCACTAATTTGTCTTCTAATATATGTGTTAGAAACGTTCATGGATAGCGTTAGTTTGGAAGCAATTTTTAATTGTTTATTTCTAACGTCTGTATTAGAAATGGCTTATTTATTTGAACCATATATGTGTTTATAGCAAATCGAATTAACATCCTGTGGAAATGTTAATATTTCTAATGTGTGCGTTAGAATTTCTTTTATTTTAACATGATTGTTAAAAATGGTTAAATACAAATGTTTTGAAATGTTTTATGTAAACATTTTATATAAGCAATTTATTGTAGCATTGAATATAAACACTTATATTATGCTTTGTATGGTTTAGGAATAAAAAGTTATACATTGAAGTTGATGTTTGATTGGCTTCAAAAATTAAATCATCATAGTGTTTTTATTTATATGAATTTAATGAAATTATAATTATTTACTAGACTTCATATAAAGTCTTAAGTAGAGTTTTATGTCAATTTATTAGTTTTTATTAGAGTTTATGTCTCTAACAAAATCTCTAATTAAGTGAGACTTTTCTCCACCCCATGTTTCTAGTATTAAAAGTAGGTTATGCGCCTAACTTGATGAGATTATAAAACTACAAGAGTAAGAATATAAGAACTAAATCCCGATGGTGTAGTTGTGTGAGATTTATCACTAACTTTAATTTGTGATTTCTAAATCCAATATATATATAGGGGAATGTTCATTTGAGAATAAATTTAATGTGAGGAAAAAAAAAAAGAAATGGCATAATGGTAAAACATTAAATAGTTTATAACTCATTTATTATGTTATCTCTCATTAATAAAGAAAAACATTTTATCCTACACATTTCAAAATTTATCCTACATATGTCTTACATTTACCGAAATTTACCCTACACACATGTAAATTTACCCTACACATTTCAAAATTGATCCTACACATACTAAAATTTATCCTACGCATGTCGAAAATTGTCCTACACCATAAATTATTTTATCTTGAAAGAGTATATGAAAAAAATGAGTTACAAATTTAATTAATTAGCTAATTAATGACAATTATAAATTTACCTATATGCCATTTTTTATAACATTAAATACACACATTAAATGAAGTAAATAGAGAATTTCTATTGGTTTAAAAGTTATTCTTTTTATTCTTACAAAATTTTTCTTCATTTGAACTCTCCACTATATATATGTGTATATATATATATATATATATATATAGGGGAAGGTTCATTTGAGAAGTTATTTAATGTGAGAAGAAAAAGAAGAAATGCATAATGATAAAACATTAAATAATTTATAATTTCTATCATTAATTATGTTATCTCTTGTTAATAAAACAAAAACATTATATCCTACACATTTCAAAATTATCCTACATATATCTTATATTTATCAGAATTTACCCTACACACATATAAAATACCCTACAGATTTCAAAATTTATCCTACACATACTAAAATTTATCCTACACATGTCGAAAATTTTCTTTCATCATAAATTATTTTATCTTGAAAAAATATATTAAAAACATGAGTTACAAGTTTAATTAATTAGCTAATTAATGACAATTATAGATTTACTTATATGCCCTTTTTATAATATTAAATACACATTAAATGAAGTAAATGAAGAATTTCTATTGGTTTAAAAGTTATTCTTTTTATTCTTACAAAATTTTTCTTCTCATTTGAACTCTCCACTATATATATATATGGTAGGGTAGGGTTTTAGAGTGAACACTAGGTTGAGAGTGAACTGTGTGAACTAATCTGAGCCATTGGATTATATCATCTAGGGATTTTTAAACAATGGAAGATTGTAATTATAATGTTGTAACTTCCCTTTAAATTAATTGACAGAAGGGTATTTGCGTCTTTTGTAAATTGCACTTATTAAACAATATAATCAAATTCCTAAAATCTTGCTAGTTTCCGTATATACAAGATACACAGTTGTTAGTGTATACACATGTGTACAGTCTCGATAGTATCAGTTTATACAAGATACACAAATGTTAGTATATACACATGTGTACATTCTCGCTAACTATCAATTTATACAAGATGCATCACTGTTAGTTTATACACATGTGTACAGTCTCGCTAACTATCAGTTTATACAAGATACATAGCTGTTAGTTTATACATATGTGTACAGGCTTTTGATACATCTGTGTATTTTGTAGTCCACGACCTAGTTCCGTTAGGAGTTTCATAGACGGTTTCAATCTAGGAGGGACAGTTGGTGTCCAGTACCTAGTTCCGTTAGGAGTTTCATATACGTTATTAGCAACTGATTATACACGAGTTTAAAATAACAGAGAAGTAGTTAAAAATGTATGTGAGAGAGAAAGAGAGAGAATTAATAGATGAGAAAATTAAGGGATTTTAATTAAGAGAGAGAGAGCTAATGTCAATCTTACCCTTTTAATCTAAGAAATAATCAATGGTCAAGACTAGTTCACTCAGTTCATTTTCAAGAAGTTGTTCACAAATGATCCTATCCTATATATATATATATATATATATATATAATTATAGTGACTTCAATTTTCTAACACGAGTGTTAGAAAAAGTGTATCACAAATACAAGGTTAGAGATTGTACATTGTATAAGCCATAATGCATGAAAATGTTTTATGTAAATATTTAATTGCCTATGTATGCATTAAAAACGATAAGAAATGGTTTATTGTATAAATTTTATCCTTGGAAAACGTTTTATATAAACGTTCGATTCTATAATGTATCTGATATGAACATCTTTTCTAACATGCGTGTTAGAAAATATTTAGTACATGCTTAGTAAGACTAAACAATATAAAACTATTTGATATTTTGAGTTTTGATTTATGTTTTCATAAACCCTAATTGATATTATTAACATAGTATTGCAAAACTAAGAAAATGTTTTAGAATAATTCTTAAAACATAGTTTTGCATAGCATTGATAATTCAAATGGTTTGTTACTCTTGATAGAAGTAGCATATGGTGAACAAAGTAATAATCTCGTGATATTAGTTGGTAGAAAACAACTTGGTGTTGTTGTGAACAAATTTTATTGTTTAAGTATACTACTTAAAAGTAGTCTTTGTAACAATTTGGTGTTATTTTAAGTATGATTGTCCAAGTTTATAGTTTCAAGATGAAATTGGAAACTTGTACATACGACTACATGGAGTTTTATTAAGAGAGTACCTTAAGACATGCTATGGGGCAATATCTTTGCAAAGATTTTGGTCCGATTATTAAGTCTTGAAGATAAAAGCACTTTGATATTTGATGTCTACATATCGTTTATGCTACCGATTAAATTTCAAAAGTGTTTGGCACTTATGATTTAATTTTGAATGTATTTTATTGTTGTGTGTTCAATATCTTCGGATAACACATGCAATTTTTACAAAGAAATAAATTACTAATGTTTGTGACGCACAAATTATTTTTGTGGAAAATAATTATAACGTCAATTATACATTATTTAAATAATATGGTTTTAAATGGATAGGACATGAAAATACTTGGACATAAACAACTTAAGAGTTGTTGCATTGACTTAAAAGTTAAAGACAAGACATCAAATGTGTAACCACATCACGAGTGAGTAGTGAGTGTATTGAGATGAAATACACAAACGAGAATCATGTCGAAATTTTTCGTTAGAAGTCATTGGAAAATTCACAAGTGTAAATTCTAACATATGAAAGTAAAAGTACTATATGTTATCGTGTACATTTAATAAATCTTGCGAGATTTATACGTAGATGCGTCTACCACTTGAATATGGAAATTTTACCTTTGTTTTGGAGAGCATCCTAAATAACATATCTCCTAATGAATAACAATAGATGTGTGCAAATCACTTATGGTAAAATTATGAATGTCACGTAATACGATTGTAGACGAGGAACATTCATCTTGTTAGCGATGAGTGTGTTCACCAAGTGACTTGGATTAAGACTTATGTTTAAGTCCTTATGAGTAAATGGTAAAGCGTTGGAGATTAAAGGTAAGCAAGTTATGTTCCTTAATTGAATGATAAAATTTAGTTATGTGCTATATACAATAATTTGTGAGAGCTTCCTAAATATTGATGTTTTAGGATTATGAATAAGTCTCATTATTTTATCTTAATAAGGGATGAATCTTGCAAAGTGATATTATGATATCCTTGGGCCTGTGAAGAATCAGAATGATGCATCTTCTGTTCACATGCTAAAGTATTATAGTCTAAAGCATGCTAGGCTCGTACTTGGTTAATTATGGGTCTTAACGGAGACTAATTAACTTTAAATATTCAAATGTATATGAACACAAAAAGAATTTGTGTATATACAAAGTTGAGGGAGAATTTTCATTCATTATAAGGAAAATACATGTAACTTTTGAAGAGTTTATTCGAAAAGCTAATGAGGAGAACTCATTGTCTAGGCTTATTCTAAATGTTAAATTATAATTATTCTAAGTTGGTGACAAACTTATGACAATGGCATGTGTTGCTTTGGTTAGCTCGGAAGCTTATGTAAGCTAATGCAATATGAGTTGAATTGACTGATACAATGAGGTTGATCTTGTTCAATCATATGTGTATAAATGTCGTCATAAGTGAAGTTACGGAAATGTTGATCAAATGACAACAAATGTGGGGGAGGATCCATTTTAAAACAACCCCATAAGGGTATGTAGAAATGGTTTTCATTACCCCGATCTGGATGATATCCTATAACACTTAAATGTGGCGATGTCTTGCTTTTGTATCATAAATGTTTGACAATAAGGATTATGTAATCCAATCTAACATTGTAAACAGACGACTAAGTGGAAGACACAAAGGTCGTAGTTCATAATGGAGATGTGTTTGCCTTAAATGATACGTGTATCTTAGAAAGACATATATTATAACCAGATTCAGATGGCCACTGAGGTTATAGTATTAGAAGTTGACAATAGGCAAAATTAACTTGCGAGTTAAGAACACATCATGACAACTGATCTCAAATAAGTAGAGTTATTTGTAGTGACTACATAAAGTCAAAGATAATGTTATGGATTCAACAACCTGAGGGTTTATTAGGGATCAAGTTGCGGAATGAGACTAAAGCCCATGAAAAAGGGTATGTGAAGGAAACCTAACTTAGTTAACTGAAGATCCTAAGATCTAAGTTCAATAGAACAACAACTCATATGCCTAAGGGTGGTCATTGTGAGGGCATAAATGATATGCATAAGCTAGTATATATGGTTATACATACCCCCAAAGTATAAAAGGGCGTTTAAATACGTTCTAGTCTATTCCTATGATATTCAGTGACAAAGAGTGAGGCTAAGCATAATATGTTGTAAATGATTTGGATAAATCACGATACCCACAATGTTTTTAATGATCTAAGGAGAATCACCTATGTTAGAGAGAAGTGGGGTCGCTTTGAATGGAATTGAAGGCACAATTCCTAGAGCTCTCGCGAAACAAGGAAAGTGTTCCACGACCATTATTGGACACGACTATGAGGAGATGACCCGACTAAGGAGAGTCTTGTGTGAAGTGTATTGTCATCTACACAAACGGCAGACGAGTTCAAATACATCGATGTCTACTCAGAGCTAGTGGGCTAAGTGCATTTCAAGAGCGAAGGTTCAAAGGGTAACACCTACCTATCGTATGCAAAACTCAACTGTGGAGATTCCAGTGAAAATTTTATGTGTTTTGAACGATATCCATTCATGTGGGGGATTGTTGAAAATTTGGTGAATGGATATTTAATATATTTATAATTTAATGAAATTATAAATATTAATAGAATCTTCATGTGTGAATAAAAGAGAAACTCTTGAGTCAAGCTTCTTGATGACATTTAATTAGTTTTATTAGACTTTTTAAGTCTTTAATTAAGTGAAACCTTCACTAATCCTTAACTCTTGTACAATTAGTAGGCCATGTGGTTCTGATGGTGGTAAATACTTGTTTTCCTCTACCATCACATCCTTATTTGTTCCATAAGTTCAAACACTACAATTATCCGATGTAACATCGGGTGCATGAGTCATCTTCGGCAGTACATACTGCTTCGGTTGTTGTACCCTGGGAAACAGTCGTGTCGTCTTTAGTAGAGGCGCGAAATCTGTTTTAAGGGAAACGTGTTGAACACGTGCCTCAACCAAAATCGTCAACGTTTTAGTGTGCTCTTTGTTGCAGTCAATGAGTATTTTCAAGACTCAAGATGATGAATACTCGAGTCTAGGATGCTATCAAGTGAGCGTGAATGACCCATCAAAGATACGGCTTGAATCAAGATTGCTACATATAATTATATTTTATATTCTTTTATTTAGTTATTGCAACCGGTTATGTACTATGATATTTTCTAAGAATAACGAGAGTCTCGTTATTATATATTTTATAATTATATTTTATAAAAAATGAACTCGTAAAGTTGCATACACATGATATATAAATGACAATTAATTAAAAAAATTTGAAACCTGACATTTTGTTAATATCTATTCCTGTATCTATATTTTTATAAACATTTACAAGTACACATATATAAATGATAACTGACATTATGATAACCCAACAACTTATTAATGATTTTAAAAAATAGAATTCCTATTGAGTTAGCATTGAACTCTTTAACGTATAATGCATTAAGTAAGATGTAAAGTATTAAGACTTTGCTTGTTGTAAATTATCGAAAGAAGGGTAAAAAATAGATGATTTCTTTTACTTGTGGGTCTTTTGATTTGGTTCTGATGGTGGCAAATACAATTAGTTTCAACAATTAAAGTAAATTCCATAAGTTAAAGGGAACCTAGACGTAGATTGAGGCACTAGCAGGTAATGATAGAAGATCTATGGAAATATGGGTTTGATCCTTGCATCAAACGGGTTTCACCGAGAATTTTACTATCGTGTCTACGGGCGGGTGGGTTCCGAATTTTCTCCGAAATTGATAGTGGACTCTTACTCTCGAAATACTTCGTTTAATCCAGTGGATGCCCCAAAAGCGCTTAAAATTGAGTCTCTTGGTGGTTAAAAAAATAGGACCAAAGTGATTAAAGTACACTTTTTGAACTTTTTAAATTTGGTTTTCGAATTCTTTTTGACAAAAAGGAAATGCCTTTTGGTTTAGAAGTCAGAATTAAATTGTTCCTTCAAAAGAGTTTGAATGGGCTTTGAATGTTCTTTTGAATACAAGATGCGCTCCGTGGAAACCGTGTGATAACCTCTTTCCCGGTATAGTGGAGGAATCCATCAATTTTAAATAAAACTAGTAGGATTTTACTTATGATACGACGGTAATTCGGTTTCGACTGGTATCGGTTCGTTGCGCTAGCGGCGCTCGGCACAACAAAGAGAAAACCAAATGTGATCGATCAAAATCCATTAAAATGAATACCGGTACTGATTCTAATAATACCGATACCGATTCATTTCGTCACGAGACCACGGCCTTAGCAATTTCTATAGCTGACAATACCAAAAAAAAAATACTCTGTTCGAATATAGTTTCATTTCCAACAAAACTTATTCGAGCATGAAAGAAAAAAAATTAAATACACCTATGTTTACTTTTAAGGTAACGAACTCAAGTTTTTTGAGAAAAAATAAATTAAATAAAAACTAAATTGATTAAAAACCTATATTATTTAGGGTAAATTTTGTAAAATTGAAAATAAAAGAAAATTATATTATATAATTTGTTGTTTTTCTCTATGAAAAGTAATAAGTATAAATAATAATAAAAGGTTTTATTTACATCACCTAAAGTGTAATTCTTTTTATTTTCTTTTGAACTAGAAACATATACAGGCTAACACGTTATTCTGACCCCAAAAGTGTAATTAAATTAGTTTCTGATTCATGAGTATTAAAGATAGAAAGTATTACATAACTAGAAGAAGCACCCGTGGGTTGAGTCGGGGTTCAATTTCATATCAAATGTTTGAATAACACAGTTTTAGAAAGTAAAATACATAAACTACCTGATAGAAATTTAGGTTGATCAACAAAAAAAAACCTAATAAAATGCACAGATCAATACACAACTCAACTCACTCATTCTACAAAAGGACATTTTCAATCAAAATTGTTTTCATACAACGAACCAATTCTTGATAAAAGTGAAGATTGTAATTGAAAAAAATGAGCTCAGCCAATCGTCGGAGACGTGACGGCTTTGTTTAGTTCTCTCCCTTTCCTGTTTCTCTCTCTAACCTGAAACAAAATGACTTGCAATCTCTCTCTTGTTGTGTGAAGATCACACCTATGTTGTATAGGTGGAAAGTAACCGACCCAACATTATCATCATACTCAGTAAATCTCACCAATAGCAAAGCTAAAGTAGAGTCTGAAAAGGGTAAGATGTAGACAACATTACCTTTATACCGTAGGAATGAAGAGGCTCCTTCCAGTGAAACCCCCGATAGTAGTTTTGCATCAAATCTTAGAAATAAGACACATAACACTCAACAATTGAAATAAAAACCAATTAGTGCATGTACCCCCTTATCTTTCGGCTATCAACGCCACCACATGATGCATGATTAACCGTCCCTCGCTTTTTAACGTTATTTTCACAAAATTAATAAGATAACGGAAAGTAACCGACCCATGGTTTCTTTAAAATAACCATACATATTTCAATACAAATGGTACAAACAACAATACAAACATATATTACTATTGTAAATATTGCTTTTCTACAACCATTGCATACACAAAACACAAAAATAGCATGGTGTACAACCTTTAATGAACAAAATGTTGCAAAATTATATAATTATATATAATATATAATATAATTCATTGATACACAATGGTTGGCTACGTATCAAGTTAAAATATTAAATTCATCTTTCTTAATTGTAAAGCTTTACTCAAATCTATCCAAAAAAGGCGTTACTTATAACTAACAATACGGGAATTTAAAACATAAAATTCATCCAATGACAACAATGAATGTTTAGAGCTTCGAGTCGTCACGTGTTACACATTTATAAAGTATATTATTATTCGAAACAGTTCAAAATCCAAAAAAAAAAAAAAAACAAAAAAAATCTTCCAATTTTCCGGTGATCAAAAGAATCCCAATAAACATCCAATAATAGTAAGAACCCCATAAACTCCAGCACTAACGGAACCCAAACTAGAGCTCGGAGCAACGGGGGTCCCACCACCGGAACCACTAGCGGGACTACTGGCCGGACTACCAGCCGGAGCACCGGCCGGGACACCCGCGGTGGCAGCCTTCTCTACAAGTTGTAGCTTACCAACAGCATTCAAATTTTGCGGGCAAAAACGCATGTTTCGCGGGCCTTCCATCGATCACGGACCCGCCAACCTGCCACACTTGATTCACCTCCGTCATGTTCTCCGGCAACTTCACCGTAGCAAAGATCATCATCACTCCGTTAACAAACTCCGCGCTGGACTCGGGCACCTCAAACGCGATCTTTCCTTCGACTATCGATGAATACGAGCTAATGTTGTATGTTTTAACGGTCATCGAGCCGTTGGAGTCCTTAAACGCGATAAGCGATTGAGACCCGGCCATTCCGGTTCCGGTCGGGTTAATCGCCCATGCGATCCACCCGTTTGGTGTCTCGGGAGGCGCGATGAATGCTATTGAAAGGGTGGAGTTTTCGAGGGTGTAGGTCCAGTGGAGTGTGGAGTTGAGGGTTGGTAAATCGGTGCAGTTTGTGTACACCTTTTTGTTTGGAAGTTTGTTCGACGAGCAGGTCGAATAAACTGGCGTCGACGATGATTGAAAAACGAGGGATGTTAATGTGAAGAGGAGAAAAATGACAGGTAAAAGACGGAATACGGCCATGTTGTGCACCGGGTGGTTAAAGTTGATGAGAGGGGTGTGGGAATGTAAGTAGAGGGTTTGATACGGGCGTATGTGTTATATATAGTGAATGGAATGTGTCCTCATGGTTGTTACGGTGGGGTGGATTATAGGGGAACTTTTATTTTATTTTTATGATTATCCCACATTCTATGGAGGTTAAAGTATTTACGAGATTGAGAACATAGAAAATGGTAAGGGTCGTTTGACTTCCATGTGATGCGTTGACTATTAATACTGTGGCAATAAGGCATATATCATGTATGATTATGAATTGAATTATTGATGATTAAATAATTTCAAAAAAAGTAACATTGGTCTAGGTTACTAGGTAGGTATATACGAAATTATATACGAAATATCTGAAAAAAAGGAAAGTGTAATGTCGAAGTTTGATAATCATGAAAAGTAATTAGTTATTAATATTATCTGATTAAGTATAATTTTAATAAATAATTTTAGTGTTAAAAACTTTTAATAAAGTATATTATTATAAATATTATTATTATTATTATTATAATCTTAATAAATAGATTTAATGTTTAAAACCTTTTAAAATTTAATACAAGTATAGTACTATTTTCATTATTACTACTACTAGTAGTTTTACAAACTCGTGTATTACACGTTTTGAATATAAAAAAATTAAATTATATCTTTGTATATAATACTTATTATCAGTGAAATTATTTCCTCTATACAAATATAATTTTCTAAGTTTTTACTTTTCTTTTAAGTCACTTTATTTCATCTTAATATATACGGTTGTTAACAGTTACACACTAAAAAAATAAATTAATGATTTCAATGTGCAAGTGTTATTGAGAATAAATTGTAAATTATGAGATTGTGGTAAATAAATTATAATTAATTTCTACTATAAAGAAATACTTTAATATAAATAATATTTTAGAAACTAAGGATAATAAGAAGAGATACAAATATATTATTATTAAAGGAATTTTAATTTATTACGCTTAAAAATTATCATAGTTAACTTTTACAAAAAATAATATTCTTTTTAATAACACGTGGGAATATTAAAAGTGAGAAAAATACAGTAATATTAAAAAAAATACCATACTTAACTTTTACAAATATAATATTCTTTTGAATAACGCATATATATTATAATGAAAGACCATCCGATCATATTCATCTCCATTATTCTAAAATGTCTATAAACCAATTCTGAAA
This sequence comes from Scalesia atractyloides, assembly GCA_947069175.1. NCBI lineage: Eukaryota > Viridiplantae > Streptophyta > Magnoliopsida > Asterales > Asteraceae > Scalesia > Scalesia atractyloides. The sequence goes on from CAMTDV010000012.1 coordinate 91,776,994, forward strand.
AAAAAAACTCTCTATGGGAATCAAACTCAAGACTTCATGGTCCCTAATCTAAATGATGTTCAATTCCCATATTTTGATTAGAGTTAATTACACAGATAGACCATGAGGTTTATAGCTAGTTTCGTCTTTTGATACTAACTCTTTTAACAGTTTGAGGCTTGTGATTATCAGTTTGTAACGAGTTTGGGTATTAACACTAACTTTTATTAATTTTTACGTTAAATTTGAGTAGAATAACTAAAATACCCTTTTACAACTACAGGCTTTTACAACTACATGGACCATCTACGCAATAAATCATTAATTAACTAAAGGAAGCATTTGTGTAAATTCTTAATAAATATAAAAACAAAACCATCTCCAACCCACATGAAATTCAGATCTGTGAATCGAGTACAGTTTGAAACCAAACTCATCAATCTGGACCGATATCTTAAACAGAATATCGGCAACATTATGTTTTTAACACTTTACAAGTTCACTAATCGATCAATACAGAAACAATTTACAATATGCGATCATCACCAGGAATACATAACAAAACAATCGTAGATCAATGTCGAATTGAAAGCAGATCTGATTTCATTTGGGTTATGGATTGTTTTGTTTTTATATTTATTAAGAATTTACACAAATATTCCCTATAATTAATCAATGATTTATTACATATATGTCCTTGTAGTTAGTTACAAAAGGGTATTTTAGTTCTTCACATCAAATTTAACAGAAAAATTAATACTCAAATTCGTTACAAACTGATAATTACAAGCCTCAAACATGTTAAAAAGGCTAGTATTCAAAAACGAACTAACTATAAACCACAGGTCCCTCTGTGTAATTAACTCTTTTGATTATGTGTATGTTAGTTATGACGGTTAACAAAATTTTATTTGATTGTCCCCAAGTATTCGTTTACTAAACTATATTATTGCATGATGTGTGCATTGTGTTAGCCCCTAAATTCAAATATTATTTTCTACGAATTTAAAACCTGATTCAAATCACGTATTAGGATCATTTAGGTTTATCTAATATTATTTCGTAGACAACTTCAATCAAGACGAAGTGATGTTATCAGAATATTATTCCATTTAATTAATCATAGTTGACTTTTAAGTTAATAATATATTGTTTAGAATGTTTAGAATAAGAAGGGTTGAGTTTTAAGTAAAGATGAAATTCTGAATATATGGCATGATCTTGCCTTTCTCACGCCATGAAGATGGGGATATGATCCACATTCAAACCAACATAAAAGTACAATTTAAATTTATATTATTATTTAGAATATCTTGTGCATGTAACAAGCATGCCTTTTTAAATATGTCATAACACCACCCAAATCATTGAATTAGTTTATTTCTACTTTACATGGTGAATATTAACAAAAACATCTTTTAATGTCAATAGTGTAAGAAAATTAAAAAGAAAAATGGAAGCGAGTCACATTGAGTAAGGGGAGAGTATTCCCATCTTCGATACATGTGGTGAAGGGGATGATTTATGATTGATATGAGTTATGGATGTCGTTGATTGTCGATACAAAGGGGGGTTGATACTCGATTGGGTGTATGGATTGAAATGAGGTTATTGTTTTTTTTTTAATTAAGCAATTAACTTATTTCGGGTTTGTTTCTAAGCATAAAGAATAAGATTGAAATTATTAAGGTTTGACTCGAGCTATTGTGACCTAAGCATAAAGAATAAGATTGAAATTATACAAGCTTGACTCGAGTTATTGTGAGCATCTGTTTGAATCTTATGAAATATGTAACTAAGGGTGATTCTAACAAGGCCCAATGGGGGTCTATGGACATATATTAGATTTTGTTTTAGCCTCTACTTATATAAAACACTTTCATTTGGTTCAAAACATTTTGTTATAAAATTTTTAGGAGTGTAGTTTTCTGTCTAGCTGATTGGTTACAGAATGACAGATAAATTTTTCGATCTGAACTCTTACATGGTTGTTATTCACGATCATCTGGAGCAACTTGGCCAGGACAACACATTTGAAGCTTGAATAGGAAGATTCCATGTGGGATTTTAAGGAACATATTACGTAGGTCGTGTTTTCAAAAAAAAAAAAACACGGGTTGCAAAAGTGGGCATGGTTTGTTGAAAAACACACGTCATGTTTTCTCTATCTGATGTTTAAAATGTGCCTAATTATAAAACACGAGTATGTGTTTATGCAATGAAAACATAGTGCGTTTAGATTTTGAGCCAAAGTCCCTAGGTCAGAAAAGTTCTAATACTTGCTTTGGTTTGGTTTGACATAGCTACAACTTTATTATATCAACAGTATATAACCTAAATTGTATTCAAAGACTACTTTGGAAATTGATCCAGTTTTCATAGTTAACTAGGAAACATCGAACTCTAACTTATAGTTAACAAGATATTGGACTTATTAGTATATTGGGATGGTTAGGGAGACACAAGACCTCAATATTGAGTCATCAAACTCATATTTGGCATTAGCAACATGTATGATAACTGAAGAGTCTAACAAGTGCTCACCACTTTGTTTTACTCCTAACTTTCTACAAGTGATTAGTTATAATTCACCATCACCGTTATATGAACAAGTTTAAACAAGATTGAGCCTATACCAAGACTCATTTAATAACCAAGCTTGAGCCTGAGCTTCACATACAAGCCTTGGCGAGGCTACTATTTGTAAAACTTTTATATATAAATATAAACCATATATTACATAATAATTATTATATATGAAAGTATGACAAACTAACTAAATGATATATATTATATTTTCATAAAAACATAGTATATATAGAATTAGACATAGAAATAAATAATTACATGTATATGAATGAAATAATACTACAATGAACATGTAATAATAAAAGAGTCAAGTCCCAACCGAAAGAAAAAAAACTTATGAGCCATAGTAACCAAAAACACTATCTAAGTTGACTCCACTGAATTACACCTTACCTCCATGACTCCATAATTTCATTAACCATATCAACACATCAGGCTTCTTTAATTAGGGGGTGCTTATCGGTCGTATCCGTAGGTTGGCTGGTCCAATCTGTCTCGAACTCAAAAATTTAACACGAACCCGAATTGAACCCCTAAATTATGTCATATATATGAACTCAAATATTCGTGGGTTAACCCAAACATGACCCGTTTAACCCGAATTTTTTTATTTTTATTTTTTTTCCGCAAATTAGTATATTAAAATTAAGATTTTACTAAAAAAACAAAAACATATATAACATGACTACATTTTAATTATAAATCTTATGTCAATTTCTCTTTTTAAGTTTAATTATAGCATAAAATACCGAATTCCTGTTTTTAATTTTTAGTTATAGCATAAAACACCCACCAAATTTAATTTATGACATAAAACATATTGTAAAAAATAATATAAATAGGTTAAACTAGTTAACCCGCCAACCTGACCCGTTTAGTTAAACGAGTTCATGGGTTCAACCTAAAATTGACCGAAAACCATTTAGACTAAACCAAAACCCGTAAATTTCATGTTAGATTTATATAATGTGTGAAATTCACACCCCTACTTTTAATAATGGAGATTATGAAAGGGCAAGCTAATAACAACAAATGGGCTTTTGGGTGGGTCATAACTCATAACACCAAGTTAAACAAACAACAGGCCCAACTTTTCAATGTTTCACATATACAAGAAACCCTAGAAGTACCACTTCCCTTTTGCACAGAGTTCGCCATTGCAAACACCTTCTTCGCGTCTCACTTCACAGGTTTGATCTTTGAACCTCTTGTTTCATTCCGTTTTCATCAATCGTACACACAAACAAACACTTAATTGTGCATATGTGATTTATTGCTTCTAGATCTCGTACAATTAGGGTTTGTAAATCTAAACTCATTTATGCAGTATCTTATCCCATTGAGCGATCATATTGAATTAGTTTATGTGATACTGACTGATATGTGTTTATTGTTGGATGTAATTGTTTGTTTGATTGTTATTAATTTATTTATAAAGTGTGTTTTTGCATAGAAGCAATTGTTTAAATCAAATTGATTAGAGAAGTAGCAGGTTATTGTTATTTGTTTTTTGAAATCTTTAGTTTGAAACTAGAAATGTGATGTTCATTTTTGTAGCTCATTTTTTGGAATGTGTTATTCTTGTATTTGAATTTGAATTTTGGTATTTAAAGTTGCAAGGGGCACTCAAGGTGCAAAGCTACTGAGTATTGACCGTCACATAGGCCACCTGTAAAGCGGTGCCGCAATTATGAAATAGTCAGAATGTTAGAAATTTTTATAATCATTTCACTAGGATAATAATAAGACTTATAGAATTAGCATCTAGAACTTGGTTTTAAAATCGCGCATAATGCGTGATGCGCTGATGAGATCGTGCTGCGATTACGTGATGTGAGGGATGCGCCCTGATGCGCGCATTTTTCTAAAGTCAACCACTAAGAGTAAAAATTGTACACTGAGCTTGTAGAATGTGCTTAACAAGCTTGTACAATGAGCTAATGAGGTTGGTGAATGAGTTCCTACATGGATTACTTGTATCTTTTGCATAGACTACGTGTACACTTACGAGTTCAAGGCTTATTTTGGTTATATTGAACTTCTTTTATGGTCGTAGAGCTATTTTGTTGTGTTTATTATTTTAATATCAAGTTTTTAGTGTTTAAAGTTAACAAGTTAAAAGATTATCTATAAATATTTTTTTTTAAATAACAAACGTATCGCGCATCGGCTTTTGGGATCAAAACGCATCGGAGCGCATCACGCATTTTAAAAACAAGATCTAGAATCAAGTTAGTACCGAAAACTGATACATTTTTCAAGATATAAGCAATGTTTGTTGTTCATCATTGTCTATAAAACAATTAAAACCTAACTCTAAAATATTAATATTGCCATGTCTGGACCTCTTTAAACGCGCAGCCTCATTTGCGTATTTGAAAGTATCTATTCATGTGTATACTTGAGGTGCATTGTGCCCTTCTGACTGCTATGGCTTGAGTACAATCATACACATTATTTTAAAATATAAAATGTTATATTGGAATTTGGAACTAATATATCCCTATATTACTTTTGTTGAAGTTTTAATTTTCTGTCTAAACTGTTTGTTTGTCATCGGCATATGGTTTACGAAATGGGAATGTTATGGTTCCTATTGACTCTATTCACTCTTAGCCTTTTCCATTTTATCAACTTTAGTAGTAGTTAGTAAATAATTTTTTTATGGTTTGTTTTGTAGTAATCAATGGCGGTCCCTAAGCTTGATAAGAAGATCATTAAGAAGCGCGTCAAGAAGTTCAAGAGGCCGCAAAGTGACTGGAAAATCTGCGTCAAGGTACATTTATCTTTTCTTATTTATATATCGCGGCGTTAATGCATTTGCAGTGTTATTTAAGGGTTGACCACAAGGCTGACTTTTTGTGTTGCATGGTAGGAAAACTGGCGTAGGCCAAAGGGTATTGATTCCCGTGTCAGGAGAAAGTTTAAAGGTGTCACTCTTATGCCCAATATCGGTTACGGTTCAGACAAAAAGACCCGCCACTTTCTTCCTAATGGCTTTAAGAAGTTTGTGGTGCACAATGCCAAAGAGTTGGAAGTTCTCATGATGCACAACAGGTATTGTTAAACTTCTAGTCATGTAAAAGAGATTATTATTTAGTAACATTTGTTTATAGATGAATCTAAGCAAACATAAAAATAATAAGATATGTTTTAAACAAGAAAATATATTTTTCATAGAATGAAAGGAAAAGAAGCATCATTCCAAGTATTTTCTCGTTGTTCAAAATGAAGAATGTTAGTTTGTTTAGAAATGTATGTTAAAAGATAATGATAAGTTTATACTTTCATCATTACTCGTAAGCAAATAAAAGAGTAAAGTACATGGATGGTCCCTATGGTTTGCATTTGTAACATATTAGTTCACAGTCAACAAATCCAAAGGTTTTAGCATGTCCAAAGTTAAGGAGTAAATACGTTACAAAGTGCAAACCTCAATCAGGGTCCATCCATGTTCTTTTAGAAAAAGCCAGGGTCTATATGCGTGACAAAGTGCAAATCACAGGACCATCTGTGTACTTTTGGACAGCTAAGGACCAAATCCAAAATTTGTTAAATCACTGGTTCATGTGTGTACTTTGCTCCAAATAAAAAGATTAGTTGCAAGTTCACCCTTGCTATAATTAAATTGAAATATCAAATTTGATTTCCATTTTTTTACACATAATTTCAGGACATACTGTGCCGAGATAGCACACAATGTATCAACCCGAAAAAGGAAGGAAATCGTTGAGCGTGCCGCACAATTGGATGTTGTTGTTACCAACAAATTAGCCAGGCTGCGTAGCCAAGAAGACGAATAAGCTTCGTATTCACCCCCATCCCTAAAAAAGTTTTTGTCTTCGGATGTTTAAGGCTTGCATTTCAAGCATACTTCTAAGCTCATGTAGTTTGTTACCAGAAGCTTTCATTAAATCATCTTTCGTTCAAATTACATATGCATACACACTTATTTGCTAAATGCTAATCTCTATCTATTCTACATATTGTCAAGAGTACTTCATCATCTGCCGAACCAATGATCTCTGACATATAATATTGTTCATTCAAATTCAATACCCCTGTTGTCGGTTAGTGTCACACGTATGCTGCTAAATTCACGACGAATTTACCATGTCGTTTTTGTAACATGGTTTTTTAATAAACTCCACCTGTGTGTCGGGATTCTCACATCGAATCATCTTCTTGAGACATATTTCAACGTTCGTTGCTTCTCCCACAAGGCATCCGATGCAAAACCCTAAAGAGTTCAAGTGAAAAACTGTTTTTCTTTTACACTCTTCGTCACCCCGAATTGTATCCATGACTTCTTCCATATGTTGAACAAAAGTGTCCATAAGTTTGGAACCTGTTTCTGAAGTCGGTTGACTTCCCGACTCTAAGTCAAAGAATACTTCACCTTCTTGGTCAAAGACGTCATTTGACTTGACCAGAGCAATCTTCTGTGAATGCTTAACGCACGGACTCGTGGTCTCCTTCAAAATATTCAAACTGCTTATAATATGTTCTTGAAGCTCTTTCCAACCACCCTCGCAACTTTGCGACATAGTTGTGATGAACCGTGTGTTATAACTCATAATCTGCAGTAAATCAACCATATTAGATAACCGTTCTTGCGTGTTCTCATAGCAAGAAGCCTTAAAAGGTAGAAACCAGAAGCTAGGCTCGGATTTCGCATCTCTAATCAAGTTTTTCAGTCCGTTTATATCGGATTTAAGTTTCTTGATCTTTTCGTTCACCAAAAGAAAATCCGGAATTTGATTTATGCATTCATCTAATGTTCCCAAACATCGGGCCACTTGACGTTTGACCAGAGTTGCTGGTCTAACCGGTTGAAGTATGATCTCCAACAAAACCATGCAAAAAAGCCCGATGGAAACCTCGGTTAATCTAGCAATAGCGAATTCTTTTGGCGGGCCGTAGTTTTTTCGGCCAAGAATCAAAAGTGCTCCGATCACTGCTGCTATGCCGCCACTTTCACCGTACATTTGACTGTTTTGTAACATGCTTGTGAAAACAATCCAAGGTAGAATAATAATAAACCTTATCTCAGCCATTTGGTTTAAAAGACAACTTCCTAGTACACCATAAACCGAACCGATTGCTGTTCCTTGTATTCGGTTATTTGCAACCGTAAAAATAGGCTGTTTCCTTCTACAAAACTGATCGCTATTGTGAGCCCCGACCAATACCCGTTCTTTTTGTCGAAAAACATGCCGAGAAGTATCGCGAGGCCCAATGAAACCGAGCATTTTAAAGCAAATACGAACCTATCTCTACACCATTGAGTCATGGTTTCCTTGATTTTTGATTCTTCGGTAACGTTAACGTTATTAGTCTTTTGACCGTTGAGTGACTCGGGTTTAGGGTTTATCGTTGAGTTGTTTATAAGCTGTTCAAAGCATGACAAGAAGAAAAACACGGGTAAGTTTTTGTGGTTCGGCGAAATGGAGGTAATCGGGTGTACGGATTTGTCGAATAGTTGGTTTTTATTTTCGGGAACGGTAACCGCATCATCATACGGTACAAAACACTTGGCGTGCTCGAGTTTTAGCGTTTGTTTAACCTGTTCGCTTTGCAAGTACGTTTTTAACTCGTCGTTGATAATACCAATGGGAAAAGAAGAAATGGCGGATACCGCCATTTTCATTCCCTTAATCGATGTTTCAATGTTGTTTATTCTATCTCCCATTTTCATGTAACTCTTCTTGAAGTCGCGAACGCGATGTCTTTCCCACTTTACGCCTTCCTGTTGACAATAAGAAACAAAACTTTTAGAAACATTGGGCTCAAAGAGTTGAAGATGATCGAGCCATGGTGCGTGAAGGTGGGACCGTGGTTACCTTGATGCGGTTAATGTGGCGAATGAGCTTGGTTCCGGATTTCGCAAATGGTTCGGCTTGAGCAATCAGATCATCTGCTGTTGACTTATCCTGACTCAAAAATGCTTTTAAGTAGAGATTGCTTCTATCTGATGCTTTTCTGTATATGCCTGAAATTGCTTCTTCACCTACAAGTATCATTTGTCACTTATAAAAGTTTATCGAAGTTTAGGGGTTGTTTGATACCCTATATAACAACCGAAAAAGAAAAACATAAAAATAAAGTCGAAGACGAGTTTATTAAAGTTTAAAGGTTGTATGTTAACTTGATTAAAGTTTAAGGTCTTAGAAGTAAACTGAGTAAACTACATGGGGCGAAAATTATGGCATCGATATGATATCGACAGTCGATATAACAACTGAAATAGAAAAACCCAAAAAATAAAGTCAAAAGAAATTTTAACCAGAGTTTAAGGTTGTTTGATAACTTTAGTATAACATAAATGTAAGAACATAACTTAGCGAAAGAAATAAAGTAAGCTGGGTAAAGTATAGGGATCATAAGTGAAAGTTCATTAAATGACAAAAAAATTACTATTCATTAAACAACACTTTTTAATACTTCGGGTTCGGTTTTTGGGTGGGTGGGTCGAAAACATGGTCAGGTTCAGGTTTCTAGTTGTGCAGGTAATTACGAAAACTATTACAAACCAAACACATAATAACTTCTAGTATCATGGTCCGAGCTTTGTTTGGGCCCGAGGTCCCTGCCCCTCTCCCCCTATTTTTTCGCTTCGTAGTATAGATTTTACTGAAAATTTCTAAAACATTTATATGTATTGATTTCCTCCTATTTTTTTCTTTAAAACTTTCAACCCCTATTTAAAGTTCAAGCTTCACTGCTGTATAGTATCTCATGAAAAAGTTGTCATGATACGTGATAAAAATCAAAAGGGAAAAAGATGGAAGCTCTAACGAATTTTGAAAAAATCGAAATCTCGACTTTAGATTAAAAAATATCGAATTAGAATTGTTGATGTTCTCATTCAAATCGATGTCATTCGTTTTTTTCCAATTAAATTAAAGTGGTTTGGGTTCAAATCGTTGTAAAGTGTACAAACAAATTTAGTTAAAAAAATAATAGCCTCACCTACTTAAAACATAATATACGCATGTGATGTATAGTATTGCATATGAAACTCATGTTTCAAATCACAAGTTAGATGCATAACAACTAAACCAAGTTATTTGACCAGTCTAGAAATGAAAAATACCTCGGTTACGGCCAGTATAGGGTACGGTAGTATCAAAGCCAGGACCGAACCCGACGCCCCAAGGGCGGTGCATGCGGCGATATGAACCGGTGGCTCACGGGTCCAGCATCACCGCCATGAACAACCGCACCAACATAAATTATCACCAGTTGTGCAAAGGCAATGCGCTTGGTTAGTATCGGAAGGCACTCGGGAATGGCCACCACAAACGCACTCAAAGCCACCGCCACGGTAGCACCAGCCTCGGTAAACCTAGACGGGCCCACCACCCAAAAACATAGTAGCGTTGAGGGAACCACTAGCACGGTGGCACAAAGCGCGTTCCAAGAACCTCTTAAAGTGGTGCCAAGTGTTGCGTCAGAAACAATTAGTATCGCAGTCACGTAGGCCACAGATGGGTATTGAATCTGGTTTCGGACATTGTCTGGTCCGTAGAGGGCGGTGCAACCAATTATGGTGCATGCTATCGCGGTTCTGAAGGCGGAACCTAGTCTCTCCCGCCAGATGGCGCCTGCATGGGGCGGCGCCACCACTTTAACTCCCATTTTCGGGTAGTTCTTCATTGTAAACGAGTATCGATCTTTCGGAAACTTAATTGTAGTTGAAGGTTAAGATGTTGCAAATATGTGTTTGATTTGATGATCACTTGAAGTGTGGTTATGTAGGGAAGAAAAAGGGGGAGGGTGTCATTACTATGTGGGACAACTTCACTATAAATAAATGGTACATTAGAGAATGATAAAATATTCATTTATTTATCTGTGTCGACAATTTTAACCTGGTACAAATGATTGAAACCAGTAACATATGTATCTTTAACGTTTACAATAAAGTTAACCATAAGATTATTGTGTAACTTTTCAAATATAACTTCTAGAAATGTTGAATCCTGACAACCTTAACTAGCATGTGTTAACTGTCTAGAAAGATTAATCATGTGCCGTTGATCACATCGTACACGTTAGGAGTGCCGATCACATTGCAACAGTCGGACTACCATTGACAACAAAAAAGTTTACCACGATAAGTAGGACCACCCTTGATAACAAAAATAAAAGTTAGGGGCACATAAAGTTACTTTTCCAATACAGTAGGACTACCATTGACACAAAAACGAAAACACTAACATGGGCATATGTAATAAGTGGGTTAGACGACTCATTTACACATTGCAATATGCAACCATTTCAAGAACATGAATGATACAAAATGTTAAGTTTAACACGATTAAATAAAATTAGTTCAATAATATGAATGACAAGATATGTTTAACACAATATTTGATAAGACCCACTAAACACGGTTAAAAATATAATGAGACAAAATAAGCACAATACCAATTGATCCTTAAAATAAAATTACACATAGCAAGTGTGATTTAAAATTATATATATATATATATATATATAATAATTCAAAGTATGACCCATTGATCGATAACAAACCGTACCTGCAATGTGATCAATGACACTCATAATTTTCCCTTTCGTTGCAGGCAATCCAACTCTAACGTAAAAGTAACTTTGTCCGCCATAATGAATAACTAGCTGAATATTATCTCAACCAGAACGTTATAATATGTTTTGAAACGACATAACTGAAAGTTAGGAGCACATAAATCACTTTCCAATAGAGTAGGCCAATCCTTGACAACAAAAATGAAAGTTGTGAATGTCATTAGTCATATTGTTAGCATGAATTATTATCATCTAATAAGTCGTAGTTTAGATTTTTAAGATCTAATTTGCCTATATTTAATTATTCATAAAACGAAATCAATTTGAAAATGCGTTTAAACATGTTAACTTATTAAGATGATTAGTTAAAAATGTTACGGAAGTCATATAAGATTTAAGTAGGTGGACATGTTTAAACACGTTTTTAAGCGTTTTCACCCTTTTATGATTTGCATATGATTATCTTAAATAATGACCCATCTAACTTCGTGTCGAGCCATGCAAAATAGTTGGCCATCTCATAAATTACGAATTCTAAACATACATAACTTTGTATCGAATCATGTCATATTAGCTGCTAATCTCATAAATTGCGAGCTTCAAACACGTGCTAAGAGTCCTTTTATATGGAGACTGCCTAACTTTTTTTATTTGTACGTGGATCTTTACGCTAGGCTTTTTAGATCGATTAGTACACTAAAATCTGTATTAGTATTATTATTTTTTAGGTTAAACGAAATGAGCATGATTTAAATAAAAGTAAAAATAGAAAAAGAATAGATGGTTTTGACTCTCCGAGTGACTCCGATTTGATGGGATGTTTTAGTGAAGACACTTCATTTTATTGGTTTTACTGGAATTTCTTTTCTTGGTTTACTAATTATTACAAAATAATTATCAAAAGCAGATATTATTTTGGTAAAATACCATTTGCTAGAATTTTGTTTTTCTGCGTGCATCAACGGGCAAATTAATGAGATTAGTTTTACAAGTACATAATTGAATTAAGATATTTAAAAAAAAACCCTTTCAAGTCATGTCACATTGATTGCATTAAAAAAATAACAAAACAACAAAAAAACGAAATAAACACTAGAATTTTCAGGAAAAAACACAAATACTAGAATTTTCAGGAAAAATCAAACATAATATACATTATACAAGTATCTTGAATGTATTTTTTTTCTACGATTTTAAGAAAGTTAATATCTTTAGTGTCTTTCTGATATGATTTAATATCATAAGATTGGTCATTTTTGTAAAAAAAAGAATTACTAGTAAAGAATAGGGCATTTGGGACATCAAAGTGGCCACAACTTTACCTTGGTGCCCTTTTTTCGACTCAAAAACGGTTGTAAAACCTTTTGTCGTTAAGATTACTTGTAATTTGACGGAAGTCACTTTTAGATAGCCATTACAGATCGATCAAAAAATATTGGTATCTGTATATCTGTGACTGATTTTGTGTCGTCCAATTTTACGACCAATATTTCATCTTCAATGTGACAGAATGTTTTGTTCGTAAATTGATTGCTTAATTTACCAATTATAAGTCATAGATGTCAATCAGTGTAGTATATAATTAATCATAGTATCACGTTTTTGCGTATTTTATTTCGCCAGAAATACTTTATAACCTCACATATGGTTTTTATATATATTAATCCGGGCACTAATTAAATATGCATGATATTCTAACATTAATTAATCTTTTGATACTAAGAATATGATGATAACTCTATTCAAAGTCAAAAAAGTTGAGTAAAATATATACATAATATAAAAGGAACATAAAACATTCTTATAATAATCGACAAACTATATCTATGAAAGAGAGAGTTGTTATTTTATGTAAATAAAATCTTATAAAATTCCCAAGATAATTAAAAAAATTAACAACCCAAGTATTATGATCCACGAATAAAACTTGTGGGTGCCAAACAAGTTGAAGAAACAAGAGGGAATTGATCAGCAAAACCGCCGTATGCAGGAGGGAATGTATAATGTTAATGCATTATACGATGGATTTAGATTTGGATGAATGATGATTGCTTATTCATCATAGAAGGTGCATCATGTCATTGACTTCATTTACTCCAACTCTTTACAAACCCTAATTTTGTGTGGTCTCAAGTGATAGGGAATTAATGAGCTTTATATCATTGCCGAATTGGGCTCTTATCATCCTATCAAACTTGTTAATATTGTCCACAAGCTTAAGTGTTCTCTCCCTCTACAACTGTCTCTCGAATTAAAGACGCTTGCAACAGCCTCGTGTCAAAACCCTAATCCAAAATCGATAGATTCTTTATCACGGAAAGTAATCGAGGTTGTGACTGTTTCAAGAGGTGTTACTAGGGCTGAGAAGGCTAACCGAGCCCCCCGTTAATGTCAAAAATATTTTGATAGAGGTTCTTAACTAAGCTTCACTTTACTTAGTAAGATCAGTTTAGAGGTTGTAGGTTAACTATCTTGGTTTCCGGGTGGGGGCTTGGGTCCATTAGGCATAAGGTGTTTTTTTCCTTTGACTCAAATGTTCGACTCTGCCGAAGATGAATTTAGTGTAATTTAAGCCATTACTAGGAACGTTGATTTCCATTATGGATATTGTTTCTAAATTGAACATAACTGAAATGTAATTATTATTGAATTTGTTGTGTAGCTAACTGTTATTATTATATAAAATATATTTTTTAACGGTAAACTTGGATCACTGACTGATCATGGAGTATTACTATGCCACTAACGGAACCATCCGATCATATCCATCTCTACCAGACAATAACGCCTATACACCAATTCAGGAATAAACCCAATAGATTGGGAAAAACCCTCTTGTGGGAATCGAACACAAGACTAGTGGTCCCTAAGTTTTATCTCACCCTTAAGATGCCAGTAGGCAATAACGCCAAGAGGATGTAACGATAAGTATTATGCCACTAGAATATATTAAGTTTCTTTTTGAAGTTTTATACACAATAGCTGGCCGCAACTGGCCTTTCTCTCACTTTTTTTCGTTATGTAACGATCTTCTTTTTCATCTTTTCCCTCTTGGTCTATGCCACTGAGACCCGTTACACATATACTTATAGATTATGATTTATTTGTTTTTTTTTTCTACTACCTTGGTCTTATAGTCAACACCATCAAAGTGTCTTCATTAAGTGAAGAAGATATTGACCATTTACAAACACATAACACTATCCGACTGTTGTTTAATAGCATGAAAACTACAAACTATTTAAGATACAAGAGGTCCAATGTCATGATGGCATTAACTACTTCATTCTATACAAACTTTTAAGCTTGTGTATTCATTTTTATGTAATGTTCACAACCCTACGTATGATATTAGTTTCATTCCAAAATAGAACAAAAGGAAATTAGGTTTTAAGTTATAAGTGCACATGTAACACATTTGGAAAAAGAAGAAATGCGTGGACGGTAGGTGACGATATCTCTTACGTGCGTGTCTAAAAATTTTGATGTCTATGATTGCTCCAAGTTCCAACCATGTTCGAAGGCTTTAAACGTGTCTAAACATGTTCTCACGATAATATTTCTATTAGATCAACTTTAGTGAATTATTCATGTGTAAGATACAAAAAATCACAGGAATATGTATGCCAAGAGGTTTGAAGGGAGCAAATTGGAGTGGTAATTATGTGGTTGATGGTTTTTTTCCTAAAAGAGTGAGTTAAAAATACACGTTGAGGCGTGTAATACTTATGATTATGTATTAATGGTACATTTACACCATTTTACATGGTGCATAAACATGTGGCTGGAACATGTATTACATAAATAGATGCATCATATCAACCAATAATGCATCTTCAATCAAGATGTGGAAATACAAACTATTATTGGTTTTAATTTATAACTTTTTTAGTAACAAAAGACATGAAACTAGAAAACTATTTTGTAAGATTAAATATATTATATTTATAATATTTAATATGTAGTTATTATAATCATTTATATTATATTATATTAAAATATATTAAACATATTATATATCAGTTGGTAATTGTTATGGACCATATTACCCTTACTAACTAATTAGGTTTCCTTCTGGGTGCATATAAAAGAGATAACTAAAGAGGTTAGGGTTAGACAATTATAATAACATTATTAACATCAAATTTCGCCACCCTCTACAGCTCTCTCTCTATAACCGATCAACCCTAGTTCGGTTATCACCATCATAATCTTACACCCTAAGGAGGAACCAGATCACACTGACAAAATGTCGAACTCCATGGCTACGTCTCTGATGGATTCTCTGCTGGCCTGTTGTCGTCATCAGGTGTTTCATTCATGTTTTTCATTATATTTAAACAGAGCTGATGAACATATTTAAAACAATTGAAAACTTCCTATCATGGATCCACTTGCAAGAAAAACAAGAAACCATAAAATTAAAGATGTAGTGCTAAAAGAAGGACGAGCTTAAAACTTGACATAGTGGATTTGAAATCGATTGTGATGCCTAGAAGAACCTAACCAAGACAACGAGCTCAAGAAAAGTGCTAGTGAAAACCCTTTGTCAAGATAAACTAGGAGATTGAAATAAAAAAAACTCACTTCATGAAACTAACTACTAATATGTTTTTATGTAGTAACTAAGTTCATAAACACTTAAGAAATAAAACTAACTACTTTTTATCAGTTAGAGAGTTTATTGATGTTCTTATTTCACAAATTACCTTGTTTGACATCCATTGACTAATCGGAAAATTAAAAAAAGAACGATTTTAAAGAGTGACAATTAGGAGGCAATGACGTCGAGGAGGAACGATGGCCAACAACATATATTAGCTGCTTGCTCTTGCTTGACGGCTAGAAAATGCAAGAAGCGAGTCAACAATCATGGAAGCTGACGAAAATTAAAATCAGTTTTTGTTAATCTACAATTATCAATAATTTGTCTATCTACAAACCTTAAGTATGGAGATTTACAGTGAGACAATGGCAGTTTCTGTTAAAATATCCAGATTGTTTAATTCTTTGTTATTTCAAATGTGTTTGAGGTTCACGGATTGCTTATGTTGTTGTGGGCTTCGAGAGGAGTCGAGTTGATGATGGGCCAGATAAGTTGTGATTGGTGTATGAGAGGGTTTATAAATCAAAGAGTGTTGTTAGAGTTTTTCAACAACTCATAAGATATTTTTTAGATCTTGTTTTATGGTCTCTCTATTTCTCTTCTTTCTCCAGAAAGTTCTATGGTTCTTAAATAACTAGGGTTCATCAAATCTCTAGAGTTTCTTGCTCAATTGTACTTAATTTTGTTAGGATAACCATCTCATTGTTGATTTTTTGATCAATAGTTTGTATTCCTGTTTTTTTGATTGTTTGTATTAGAAGATTTTTGGGTTAATAAATTCGGTTTAGATAGATTGTCTGTTAAAGCTCTAATTGTTCACCCTTTCGTGCGTATCTTTGAAGGTTGTGTAACTAGGGTTTCCAAGTTTCAAACCAAGATCTGTGGGCGATCTGATTTATGCCGTCATCAAAGTTGAAGACAAAGGTTCTTGGAAATTAAAGGCCCGATCCTAATGTTAATCACTCATCCAATTCAACTTCCGAAAGAATTAAATCCGTAACCTAACTGATGTGCCAAAATGTAACATATAAATTACATTAATCAAGGCATAAAATCAACCCTTTTTCGGTACTCATGTTGGAAAACACATGTTTCTTTATTTACTTTTAAATTACAGGATTAAAAGAGCTTAAACGAATAAAAGTAACAAATTCACAACCAAAACCAACACAAATACAAAGAAAAAGGATTGACACGACCTGCCAAACCCCCATTCACATCCATAACAAAAAAATAACGAAGACATAAACTCAGGTATGGGCCATGCCCACCAGGCATGGGTCCGTGCCCAGTCAAGATTCTCTATAGAACAAGACAACAACAAAAGACAAACCAACACGGGCCGTGCCAACCCAACATGTGTCGTGTCGCAGAATCTGTGATAGTACAACAAGTACACTGACCACGGGGCCGTGCTATGTCACCACGGGGCGTGTTGCTACACAATCTGACATCTGCAATTAATGAAGGGAGAGAATGTGAAGCCCACGGGCCCACGCGGGGCCGTGGTTACCCTCTTTTTCCAGTTATAAATAGAGGTTCTTGGTTCAAGAGAAATGCATCCTTGGCAAACCACTCATCTCACATTTGCCATCAGTCCACTACCACTACAACACCAACACCCACCACTATCATCCATCTTTCATCTTTTAGAGTGTGTAGTAGTTTCGGGATCCAAGATTGATCGTAAGAGTTCTTGTCAAACAAAGGCCATGCTTGGCTAAATCTTTACATCACTTGGTAAGACAAATCTTTTATGTATTACTTTTGATTTTCAATCTTTGACAACTTTTTATTTGGGTATGTATTAATGACTTTAATAACTAGTTTTTTATATTATGACTTGGTTAGTTATTTCATCTCATCGTGTCTTTACGGTCTATATAAAGCGTGTTAACTGTCTGGAAGGGGGTTAGAAGGGTGTTTGGGTAAAGTTCTTGTCTCGTTCAGTGTATAGATCCTGCGAGGACTTGGTTCAAGCCTATTAGGACTTCCTTGAGGCAGATAACATCAAATCGGGGGAACTATGAACGGCTTGAACCCCTTATAAATAAACTACTATTAAAACTTTATTTGGCCTTGTGGACTGTATCCTTGCTGACTCAGACCAATATGGCCGAGGGTAACGTCACCTTCACAAGAGGGGCCTACCAATAACTTATTTAATTATCTTTCAATATTCCGGCCTTGCAGGACTGTATCCCTCCTGACTTAGACCAATAGGTTGAGGGTAATGTCGCCTTCACAAGAGGGGCCTACCACTATAACTAAGATAATCTCTTAAAAAGCTCAAAGTGCGGAAATCATCAAAAGATATGTAAAAGAGCATCCACATCTCTTCGTTGAGTCTTCCTCTTAGAAGAATTTAGGGACAGAAATTTCCTAAGTAGGGGAGACTGTAACACCTCGCATTCTTGTGCTTTCCTTATTTAGAAAGTGTAATCGTATTTTTTTTATTTATGGCAAATTGTATTTGTATCTTATTCATGTTCCTTTTCCAACATTGTAATCTGAGACAATGATCATAATGAAATACTTATTTTATCTATACTTATTATACTTGCAATTAAACATTCGAATACGTGTCTACATGAAAAACATACTTATCATACGTGCAAACAATCATTCAAGTACATATTTACATATAAATTATATTATTTATGCGTGCAATACTTATACGTTACAATTTTATGCTTAAAATACCTAAAAACCGGCTAAAATACCAAAACGTAGCCCAAAACCAAACTATTTGTGCGATCGGGCTCACTTCGCATGAAGTGCACCTCGCACGAAGTGGTGTCCAATTCGTATGAATTGACCTTGTTTCCTATAAATACCCACTCCACTCCACTCCTAAACTCTTTGCTCACTCCGAAAAATTACTCCAAGCTACTGATTTCCTCTCTACATATCAGATCCGTATCATAAGGTTTCTAGACCTTCTAACTCATTTCCTTTACTTACTTTTTGATGATTTCTTCTACTATTTTATAATGCATCCATTTTCAAGTGTTGAATGCCACCAAGCTCATTATCCTCTATATGATTAAGCTTGTGTTGGTAGTAGTGTGAACACTAGAAGCCTTGGCTTCCGAATTAGTTCTACCATCTCATTTGCCCATTGCATGTCATTTAAGCGGCTTGCTAGCACCAAAGTTACCTAACCTCGTCTGGCCTCCGACAATTAGTTAACTATTCCCATGCCGGGAATGGCTCACCTGGGTTAATCGTCTTTGGCCACTTGTATAGTTGGATTTACATTTTGTTATCCATGACCAACCGGGTTGGTACAACCTTATGCTTTGGTGAATCATATAATGAGGTGTTAGCACCCCCATGCTTGACTTCTATGACGAACTTGACAAATAGGACCTAAACTATGCATAACTATTATATTTTCTTAATAAACTGGTCTGGACATAATCTTAACCGTATTTTGAATTAAGTGTTATGATCCTAAACTTTCTACCTCGTGTCAGAATTCCCGTTCACAGAAACTATTGTCGAAACGGGTGCTAAACGAGCAAAATCATGCCAGAACTGTCTCTTCGCACAAAGTGAACAGTCACCTCGTACGAAGTGCAAGTCACTTCGCACGAAGGGGTTAATTCACTTCGCACGAAGTGGTGTTTTCTAGTTTTCGTTTCGTATCTATGAATCCTCGTCCGAATCTCTCGTTAACCACAATCAATTCACACCCTATGTTTACCCCTTGTAGGGTAACTTCGGTGTGCATCACTTCAACACTCTAACTCAACAACTCGCAGATTTTGTAGGAAGCTTGCAAACCGTGAGTATACTCGACTCATTTACTTTTATCACATTTGGGTGCAATACATGTACGCTATCAAAATCACACAAACATGCTTATACTTAAACACAAATAATCCTTATACATGCTTACGTGACAAACTTGAATTCATACATGCTTATACTTAATATGCTTATACCATGTCATTAACTTTGATCAAGCCTCCCTTAACATGTATAGCGCTATAGGATTAACACACCGCTCGTATTCGTGAGGTCAAATTAAGTAAACAAAACGGTCTAGTGATTGCTATTATTAGATTACGCTAGCAGTAAAATTTGGGTTGACACGTATAATTGCATGATAGTTTTGCTATGTTAGTCTTGAGTTTACATTTACGCATTGGGATTTGTTAAACGTTTAT